>OX383295.1:21850754-22465435 GCA_947523025.1 Dryobota labecula | reverse complement strand
TTCCACTTATCCACCTAAGGGGGATTTTCAGTGGGGATTTATGGAATAAGCCGTAAAGTAGCCTATGTCCTTCTATAATATATCCCAGGCTATACCTCTTCAAAATTTCATGACGATCGGTTCAGCGGTTTAGGCGTGAAAACGTAACTACAGACAAACAGAGTTACTTTCACATTAATAATATTAGTACGGATTTCTTATCGATACGCTATCTCCACCGAATTTTGACCGTTACAAAGTACCGAAACACTAACATCATTTAAAAAAAATTATTGCCAATGTTTTGTTTTCAATGTAAAGCATTCCTCTATTTCGGGCTATTACCAAGCGACTCCGTGGCGCAACGGTAGCGCGTCTGACTCCAGATCAGAAGGTTGCGTGTTCAAATCACGTCGGGGTCAAAAACTTCTTTTTGTCCAACAATTTTTTCAGTACTTTTTATTACAATTTAGATTAAAACCGACTTGAGGTCTAGTCCAGATAAACGTTATTCTTTCTTTCTTTTTTCTTTATATGTAAATATTTAAAAATAATAAATATAGCAAACATACAATGGGATACGTTTTCTGAAGTTTGTTAGACAACTCCTCGAAAAATGACATTACAAATAAAAAGGATTATTATTCCAATTTTCGGTGTAATACTTGGGTATCACTCTTAACTCCTACGAAGTCCTATACAAAAACGTTAGTATTACCCCCTTAAACAGGAGGGTTCTGAAGTACTAAGCAAATATCTTCAGGAGTATTTTATTTCGTATCAATAGACAACCGTGGAGGAGAAAACACACAAATCTTGGACATAATAACAAGGAGTAGGGCCAGTCATTGGCATCTTGATAGTTTTATTTACGAGAATATCAATTTTTGTTGGGCAGGGTATATTGTCAAGTGTGTACTTATAGGGCTATCTTTCACTATGGGATCAACACAGAATTCGCGAAAAAAAAAAATCTGCTGTTTCATACATTTAGGTCGAGTAGGCATTCAATTTTGTTCCCATAGTGAAAGATGTTCACATTCATGGGTGGAACACTCTGTAAATTTTTCGCTAGTGATTTAAAAGTTCCCTTAGTGATTTAAAAATTGCCCTGTATATATTAATCTTGGATGCAACTGACTTAAGTAATGGAAAACATTGGCTATAAATAAAATACCTGTATTAAAAAACGTCATTTGAAAGTATTTGCACAAATAATACCACGCTTGTAATCTCCGAAGGATTGGGCAGAGGTGTGCCTAATGTACACCCACATTTCGCCTGTTATGTAAGTCCCATGTAAGAGGGAGCGAGCCTATTGCCATAAACCAGGCACAGATCCAGACTCCGGGCTGCTACTGAGAAATTCCTGATGGAAAAACCCAATGACGCTTTGCGCGACCTGGGAATCGAACCCAGGACTTCATGCTCAGCAGTAGCGCTTACGAGCACTAGACCAACGAAGCAGTCAAGGATTTAAAGCACCCAATTATCTTCACTATTTACAAAATTTATCAAGCATATGTGTCTGAAACCTTAATTTTTTGAAGATATTTTAATTATTGATCTTTTAATACACGTGTTTTATTATAATAAAATAATAATGCGTCTTATTTGGGACAGCGCTCCTGGATGGGCGAGTCCTATTACTGGCTGGACGTACGACGCGTTGCGTGAGTTTAGCACAGAACACACAAGCTAACCACTCAAGGTCACTGTCATATATCTGCGTCTTAAGTGCTTAAAACATTATCTAAGTACCTAAACTTTTTATTGTTTGTACAAAATCCCTAAACTTGCCTAGTTTGAAATCAAAAACTCTCTAGTAGATTTTTAGCTTGTACAATTTCATACTTTTTATGTTGACTGTGCTTAAAACATGAAAAGCAGGAACTAACTTCAAAACTTCAAAAACTCCAGACAGGGATTCATCCTGAAAACTGCAATGGGGATTTTCAAGCAAAAGTGTCAAATGCCTTTATCCATTTTGTACACAAAAACTGGCCAAGTGCGGTGCGGACCACGCTCAATTAAGGGTTCCGTAGTTGGGATTGGGATGAATTTATCGCAAGAACAAACTTAATATTGTAGTTGAATAACATTTTCCCCCATACATTCATACTGCAAATGCAACTTATTACGTACAATATTGGGAGATTTGCCATTTTATTTTAAGACCATAGACTTCTTATTGGTTTTCCTGTAATCTATAAGTTTAAAAACTATTTATAAGAAAGCCTCTTCTCTTAATTTAAATGTCACTCGCATCATGAACTTTGGTCTCGGCAATAAAAATGTTTTGGAACTTTACTCCGTCAGTCAGGCTCATTAAACTCTCTGGTATCTTTTTCGGAAGGTTTCTAAGATTCGAGTAATATCTAATAATTATTATAAAGAGGTATTTGTGAGTTTTGTACGTAGGGGGTAATCTGCAACTACTGATCTGATTCTGAATATTATTTCACACATGGGAAGCTACAGATACAGTATTTCCGAGTATCATATTATGATATTTATTGATTTTATTTTAAAACAAGAAAATTCATGCGGATGAAGTCGCGGGCAGAAGCTAGCTAAAAAAAAACAATATAAATGACAAGTCGTGCGTCGGAGTTGACACACACACAATTTTTTTTTTAGTCTATGTGCGTGTCAGCTTCGACGCACGACTGGTAATTTAAAAATTATAATAAATTATCCTTGAGACCCTCAGAGTAAACAAGGGCTCTGAGGGTCTCCATTGATATGTCACACGTGTAGAGTGAATGTTTTTTAAATTATTTGTCTGCCAAAAGTGAAATTAATAAATTAATTTTGACTAGGAGGGCATAACCGTGTACCGTGTGGCGCCGGACATAGAGAATAGCAGCACCCCATTTCCACCCGTGGTTGTCGTAAAAGGCGACTAAGGGACTTACTAGAGAATGGGCAGCAGCGTTCTCTATGCATTTATAACACCATACTGCGATCGCCAACCCGCCTGCCAAGCGTGTCGATTATGGCAAATCCCCCCAATCGGGGAAGGCCTATGTTCAGCAGGGGATGTCTTTCGGCTAAAATGATGATGAGGGCATAATATTAAAATTTATTTACGTAACACGTCCGTGAAATTTGGTACACATACCAGTATGAATTTCAATTTAATCGGTCTGGTAGATTCGGGGCAAATCGGCTGTGTTAGACAGACAGACAGACAGAGAGACACACGAGTGATCCTGTAAGGGATCCGTTTTTTCGTATTGAGGGGAGGAACCCTAAAATGTGTGAAGAAAAATCGGTCTGGCATAACATTCGGATCCAAGTATAATTCCACTCTTCAAGTCGAGATTGCAGGTTCAAACCAAGAACTTACCAAGGTGATTTTTTGCGGAAACCACTGAATTACGATAATAGAAAGCAAAATAAGGAAATCCTAAGTTAATTGTGGTCTGCGACCCTCAATACACAGTGAATAAGCATGATGATTATTACTGATTCTTTCTCATTATAAGAAAATACCTGTTTCCTTCAGTGGGAAAGACGGAAAGTGATAACATTATTCAGATTTTCTGTTTCCAAAATTCCTTTTTTGGGGTTCCGTAGTCAACAAGGTACCCTTATAGTTTCGCCATGTCCGTCTGTCTGTCTTTCCACAGCTTAGCTCTGAGACTCTTAATAGCTACTAGAAACTTGTAATTTGGCATATTAATCACGCCAACAAATTGGTGAAATAAAATCTTTATTTTTTGTAGGGTAAACTACCTTGCACGTAAAGTGGGGATAATATTTTTTTCTCATCTATCCCATGGTGCGAAGTATCGTTGGGTAGGCCGTTCAAAAATATAATTATATATTCCGGGTTTGTGAAAACTATTTCTCGATTCACGGATCCGTTTGGGTAATATTAAGTTTTATAGTACCTACAAATTTTTGTTAGAGTCAAGTGCCCTTGCCAGCTAAATGGCTGTTTATGGTTATGTGAAAATATTCACGGCATTAGTATATAATATAATGACGTTAAAAGGAAAACTATCACATAAAAGTAGGCTTTACAAGATAAGTAATAGACAACCAACTTACATTTGTAGTTGGAATGTATGGGAGAACATGTATTTCAACTACAATGCTAAGTTTTCTTGGGATAAATTCGTCCCAACTACGGAAGCCTTCATTGTGCGTGGTCCCACACGCACTTGGCTGGTTTTAATAGTTCACAATGCTCTCAGCCACACAATATGTAGTATAAATAAACAATGAACCACATCTCAGACTCCGACTGACACAAAGGCCGACATAATATCCTAAGTACGCATAACCAATCTTGGGCCGCAGTGAGGAACATGCGAGCCGCAATCCGAATACAAATAGGATGGACAAGACATGGAAGTATTTGTGGTGGATAAGGTACAAAATGTAACGAGTTAACTATTTATACAATACAATATGAAACATAGTTGTTCTATCTTGTTTTATTTCTTTCTATAACTTTTTTAAGCTATACAGGATAAGTTTTTAACTTGTGCGAAAAAAAAATTTGGTGATTTAGTATCAGTAATAGAACACATTTCCATTATTTGTTCAATAATTTTATTTGGTCCACTTGAAATCAGCAGAATATGGATACAATCTATTCGCAATAATATCAATAGGTGAGCGCACAGATGATAGGTACCTACTACTGCGTTCCGCTTCACTGACCAGGCCACCCCGCTGCGCTGAACATCTTTCGTTAACGATTACTTCATTTTTTTGTACTAAGACATGTCAAAATAAGAAATACGTGTATAATAAAACACGTTTAAGTTTAATTTGTCAAAATTTGCGCACTGGTTAAAAACGTTTCCTGTATTCTCACAGTAGGCTATAAGTTTATTTCTATTTATTTTGCCTATTTACTTTGTTCCAAGTTGTACTGTTTTTTGCATAAATTGGGCAATCCAATAATAAATGTGGGACTGATTCCGCTATATTGGGGTCACAGGTGCACGATAGGCTCTCTTTACACTTGAAGCAATTTAAGTATTTCGAGAACGCACAAGTATACTGGTCAGCTTTTAACCCTTTACAAAGCACAAGTCCAATCCTGCATGGAGTACTGCAGCCACATTTGGGATGGCTCAGCTTGCTGCGCTTGACTCGGTGGAACGCAGAGCTAAGAGGCTCATTGATGACGTAAAACTGGTGGATGCCAAGCTTAACAGCTTAGCTCCTCGCCGCAAGGTTGCCTGCTTGTCGGTCTTCTACAGATTGTACTTCGGCGAGTGTGCCCATGAACTCCACGACCTCCGCCCACCGGCCGCCTTCTACCATCGGACATCTAGACGCACTAGAAGTTACCACCCCTACCTACTTGATATTCCAACAACTCGCACTAAGCGTTTTCAAACGTCTTTTATAATGCGCACAGCAAAGGAGTGGAACTCTCTGCCTGCGTCTGTTTCCGAACGCATACAAGCCTAATCAATTCAAAGTGAGAGTGAACAGGCTTCTTCTGGGTAACCTCACTCCATCGTCGACTTTGTCTATGTCACCTCAGACCTAGACTAGTGTCAAGAGCAAACCCATCGTAAAAAAATGAGAAAAACAAGATAAATAGGTAATGGTGTGAGATGCAGCATGTGTCAACATCTTCCTAGCACGGCGGGCTGTGCTGGGGCGGCTGCTGTAAGTGCGGAAAACCTCAAACGGCGCAAATATAACAACCTTATTGGGAGCTATGTGTTTGATCCGTTTGGGGTTGAAACACTAGGACTGTGGGGTCCTAGTGCCGACTAAGTATTTCGAGACATCGCCAAGCGTTTGGTCGAATCGTCACGTGACCAGAGTTCTGGCCTATTTCTTGCCAGAAAAATCAGCATTGCCATACAACGTGGCTGCCAGTCTTTTGGGCACTTTTCCTGTTGACAGCGATGCGGACGAATTTTTTGTTGCTCTTTGATTCTTTTCCCTCCCTTTTTTATATACATGTACGTAAATTATCATTATTGTTTTTAAATTATGTAAATAGTGGGTACTTAAATGAAAAACAGAATTTGTACTTAGTAATGAAAGTGACGGGCTATTCATTGACCTTAATGGTGAACCTTTTAAAGGATCATGTCCGTAGTATTAAATAAGGATTTATGAATGGATTTGAAAGGAATTTTTAACTCTGCGGCAGGTTAGACGTACAAAAAACCGGCCAAGTGCGTGTCGAACCACGCACAATGAAGGGTTCCGTAGTTGGGATGAATTTATCCCAAGAACAAACTTAACATTGTAGTTGAGAAACATGCTCTACTATACAGATTGTATGGGAGAACATGTTTTTCAACTGCAAGTTTAAGTTGGTCGACTATTACTCGTAAACTTGTAAAGCCCACTTAAGTGTGATAGTTTTCCTTTAAACTTCGTTATACATATGTAGGTACTACTGCCGTGACATTTGAATTTCTAACTACAACCGTTTAGTTGGTAGAGGGGGGGAGGGGACACTTGACTCTAACGAAAATTGGTACTTTAAAGCTTGATAAGTCACGAACGGTTTACTTAATCGAAAAACGGTCTGCCCAAGCCCTTTTTGCAAGACCTATCCTATGATATCCCACACTATGGGAAGGACGAAAAAATATATATCATTCTCACTTTTCATGTAGGGGAACCCTAAATAATTGTTTTTATCCAAATTTTATTTTACCACTTTTTGGCGTCATTAACGTGAATGAACACTCATGCCAAATTACAACTTTCTAGTATCAATAGTTTGTTAGCTAAACCGCGGACAGACAGACAGACACGGTCATGGCGAAACTATAAGGGTTCCCTGTTGACTACGGAACCCTAAAACAATAAAAACATAAAAATAAATACATTTCACGAGAAATATATTACACGAGGAAGCGTAAAACATTGTAGGTTTTTTGCCGCAGCAGATCTTGTCAATCCAATTATTAAAATAATGTTTTCACAACGTACAGCTTAGTTCTTCAAAATAATAATCTTACCCTCCCACTCAAAACATGACAAGCACAAAACAGCAGACCCTCAAAGATATAAATAGCATAGTCTATAAATATTGTAAGGAACTAGATGGCGCTCGAGAACCACCATGAAGTTGGCAAGTGCGAAGATAGCAACGCGCGAGCGGCGCGCCTAGCTGGCATCTGGCACCGAGGCTGACGTTCTCTTTGCCTGGCGGACACCGACGGCTCAACATCGACCTAACATTTTGCTGTACTACATATGTGTATTTTTAAATAAATATTTATCTAAACTTTTACCTTGTTTTTCTGAGCTCTTATAGTTCAGAAGCGGGATAGAACTATTGCAGCCCACGTAAGTGTTTTAAAATAATAACTGTTAGTGTACTGTTCAGGTATCGTGTTTGACTATTGCTTGACTTTATTTTACAGTTACATTTCACTTGATTGTGTACCCTATCTATTGCTTCGTGTGATTGTTCTACAATAATGGGACACCATAAAAAAAGTCGTAAAAATAAGGACGACAGTGACAATGAAAAATCTTTGCGTCGCCGTCTAGTCAAAGGTGTTAATACACGTAGATTACTAGAACGCGTAGCCTTATTGGAAAATCAAGTTTTGCAACGTACGGTCAGCGTAACACCCGCATTGGGGGGTAGTTCTGGCGCCGTGTCGAATCCGGCAAATCAAGGCGCCGATGCCCAATCTGTTGAGCGTTCCTATACACCGCCGTCACTACCCGCGGTACACTTTGTGAACCTATTGCCACCAGTACCTAACGAAAATCCGTTAGCGCGTTCCGGAGACGGGTCCTCAATGGCAAACACTGTAGCAGAGGATGCCTGCGTTGGAGATACCTCTCGTGATGTTAATTCTGAAACTCCCGTGCAGTCGACATCGGTGATAGTCCCGTCGTTAGAAGCTACCACTATAAGTTCACCACATTGTCATCACAATATTAATCCATCGTGCTCAACTTCTTTAAGATATGTCGGTCGTAGCGATCCAGTACCGGAATTCGATCCTCATATTTCGTTAATTACAATGGAACAATGGATTAGAAAAGTTGAGGGTATTTCAAACATGTACGGTTGGGACGAAAAAACCGCCATATTTAATTGTTCCTCTAAACTAAAAGGCTATGCGCGGCGGTGGTATGATCAACTTAACGACGTCAATTTTAATTGGTCAGATTGGAAACAACGTCTTATGGCAGCTTTTCCGTCAAACCGAAGTAAATTAACTATGATGCGTGATCTTGTAAATGAGGTACGTCGTCCTGAACGAGATTACATTCAATTTTACTACGACAAATTGGCGTTGGGTAACGCATGTGGAATACCGGACTCCCTTATTACCGAGGCTATCATAGGTACGATCGGAAATGACTTAGTAGAAGTAGGGGCTATTTCCGCGGGATGTCGTGACCCAATTAGCTTATTAAATTACTTGTCATCGTTTAGGCGCCCCGCAGGCGTAAATGTTGATCGCAATAAAAAGTACAATAGTCATTATGACAACCAATTAAAGTGTAATATTTGCAAACGGCGAGGCCATACTGCAAATAAGTGTAATAATAAATTTCGGAAGCAAGACAAAACAACTTTGGTGTGTGTATTCTGTAGCAAGCACGGACATGACGAAACGAATTGTTTCATTAAAAATAAAAAATGTAGTTACTGTGGCAAAACAGGTCATATAAAAGAAGAATGTCTTAAACTTAAAAATCGTCGTACAACTTCTAACAAAGAAAATGACAAACAATGACATTCTGTGCGCGTTATCACTGATGCGTCGGGTAGTTCGAAATATTACATGACCGTAAAAATTAATGATTTTTCTGTGTATGGTTTTATTGATTTTGGAAGCGCTTGCGTTACAATAACAGAATCAGTAGCTAGTCGTTTAAAATTAGAAGCGACTCCTTGCGAAAATATTGTTTTGTTCGGTTTTGGTGGCTCGAAAACCAATCCGATCGGTGTAGTAGTTGTTAAGATTCAAGTTGACGAGGCTACTTGTGATTGCAAGGCTTACATAGTACCTGACTCTGCTCAAGATATTGGCACTATAATAGGCCAGCCTTTTACAGAGCATTCTACCGTCTATGTGATTAAAACACCGACATCTTTAAAGATATTTAATGCAAATCAATTTCTCGAACTACCTGGTGCATGTAACGATAATGAGCGCGTCAAGTTAGTTTCGGATGACGAAGTAATTTTACAGCCCGGTGTTAATAAAATACTATTATCTTGTTTTGATTTTGTCTCTGGTTCGATTACACTGCGTGCTACTGAATATAATACGCCGAGGGCGGAATGTATTATTCCCGAATGCGACACCGAGGTTCTTGATGGCAAAGTTGTTTTAAACGTAATTAATATTAGTAATGAGGTCATAAAACTACCGCGCAACCGATGCGTGGCGCGAGCGACAATTACGGACGATAATAAAAAATACAAAATAGGTGATTACCTGGAACCAAATGTCGTGACTGACCTTGAATCTTTACTGCATAAATATTCTGATTGTTTTTCGGGTAATGAAAATAAAATTGGAAAATGTTCAGTCCAAATGCACATTGAATTAACTGATACGAAGCCTATTTATTACCGTCCGTATCGAATGTCTTTAGGAGACCGGGAGAAAGTTCGTGATATTGTATCAGACTTATTAAGTAAAGGAATTGTGGAGGAATCAAATTCCTCATATGCCAGTCCCGTCATACTGGTCCCCAAAAAGTCGGGTGAAGTACGCATGTGTGTGGATTACCGTGCATTAAATAAAATTACTAAAAAGGAACGGTATCCTTTACCCGTAATACAAGATCAGTTAGACCGGTTATCCAAGCAACGCGTTTTCACATGTCTTGACATTATGTCAGCATATCATTGCATTCAAATTGCTGATGATAGCAAACAGTATACAGCGTTCATAACACCGGATGGGCACTATCAGTATACGCGTATGAGCTTTGGATTGGTGAATGCACCGTCAGTGTTTCAGCGCGCAATGGACAATATTCTCGGTTCTTTACGTTTCCAATATGCAACAGCATATTTAGATGATATCCTCGTTTACGCTGAAAATTATGATGATGCATTGCACCGCCTCAAAGCCGTATTGGAGAAAATACGGGATGCTAATGTGACGCTCAGGTTAGACAAGTGTTCTTTCTTAGTTTCAAGTATAGAGTACTTGGGGCATGAGGTGTGTCAGGGCGAAGTCAGGCCGTCCAAGTATAAGCTCACTGCAGTTCAAGATTTTGCTGTGCCTGGAAATGTACATCAGGTACGTCAGTTTATGGGTTTGGCAAATTATTTTAGAAAGTATGTGCCTAATTTTGCCAGCCTCGCTCGTCCTATCACTGTACTCACCAAAAAGGACCAACCATGGGTATGGGGTGACGAACAGTCTCTTGCATTCCATCACATTAAATCAATCTTAGTAAACCAACCCGTGTTGGCGTTGTTTAATCCAGATTATGAAACCCAAATTCATACAGACGCGTCCAAAATAGGCTTAGGTGGAATATTGCTTCAGAAGCAGCCGAACGGTGCGTGGAAACCAGTCGCATATGCGAGTAGACAGACTACGCCTGTCGAACAAAAGTATCATAGTTTCGAACTAGAGACGTTGGCTGTTGTCATGAGCCTGAGAAAGTTTAAGGTATACGTGTCAGGTTTAAAATTTGTTCTAGTCACCGATTGTAGCGCATTACGCTGGACATGGACCAAACGTGATTTGTCTCCCCGCATCGCCCGGTGGTGGCTTGAAGTTCAAGGCTTTGACTTTACTGTTGAGTATCGTGCCGGTAAATCTATGGCTCACGTAGATGCGCTGAGTCGTAACCCTGTGGATTCAATATTGCGATGTGTTGAAAAAGACTTAATTGAATGTCTGCAGCAGGATGATGACTCGTTGCGTGGTCTCGTAGACCAGTTGAAAGATGAGGTTGCAAAGGGCATAACTAATGGCTTGGCTAAGGATTTCTTGTTTGAGAATGGTGTATTATTTAGAAAACTCGGTAATAATCAAAATGTAGTTGTTCCACGAATGTCACGTTGGTCTCTCGTTGAAAGTTTCCATGATAATAACGGTCACGTTAATTTTAATAAAACTTACAATGCCATAAGGTCGAAGTACTGGTTTCACGGTATGCGTCGGTTTATCCAAAAGTATACTCGTGGTTGTATATCATGTCAATATGCTAAAAAAACCTACTGGCCGTCGTGTGGGGTTGTTACATCCAATTGAAAAGGTGGCCGTACCTTTTCACTCGGTTCATGTAGACCATCTTGGCCCGTTCTGTAAAAGCCCATCAGGCAAAATGCACATTCTAGCAATAATAGATGCCTTTACTAGATTTATATGGATCGAAGCTGTTCGAGACGTCAGTTGTAAATATGTGTTGCAGACGTTTGACCAATTAATTAAAACTTTTGGTGTTCCAAGTCGTATAATAAGCGACCGTGGCAAAGCTTTCAGCTGCAAAGATTTCAAGGAGTATTGCGCTCATAGGCAAATAAAACATGTCATGACGGCTGTCGCTAGCCCTAGAGCAAATGGACAGATAGAACGTTTTAATAGGACTATACTTGACGCCCTTGTAGCGTACGTTGGTGATGACCAAAATGACTGGGAGAAATATTTGCCTAAGGTACAGTTAGGATTAAACTCTAACGTAAATAATAGTACGGGTAAGACTCCATTGGAACTTCTGTATGGGTTTCGACCTAGACTCGTAGGCGATATAATTGTGCCCGACAGGTCACCGAATTTAGACGAATTAAGGGAAGTCGCTGTCACGCGATCAGCTAAGTTGTCTCAGCAGGCAAAGGACAATTATGATAAAAAACGGCGTTATGAAGTACCTTTTAAGATAGGTGATCTAGTTCTTGCCGAAAGAAAGATCATTCGTAAGGGTTTACGCAGTGGTAAACTAATGCCGCGTTTTGACGGGCCATATAAAATTGTAAAGGTCCTGCCTCATGATCGGTACGTGATTAAGAGTACACGTAGCCGTGGTCGACTTTATGAAAATGTCTTGGCCAGGGATAAGTTAAAGCTTTTCCAATGTAATCATTCCGATGAGTCTGATAACTCTTATTCTGAATAAATTTCTAATACGAAAGTTATATTGTTCAGGACGATTTATTTCATTTGATTAGTGCACAATCAATATTTGTTAAATGGATCTATTTTGTATATTAAAAATAATTTATGATCGATCTTTGTTTCAATAGCGCTAGCCTTCAGAGGCGTTGATTACTTACAAACAAAATTCAATAATACATTTAGCCTTAAGAGGTTGTATTCTTGATAATTAGTCGTGTGTCTATCCTTAAGAGGAAGACAATGTCTTAGGAGGCTATTGTGACGCGACTTTTACGATGTGAACCCTGAAGGGTTAGCCATCATTATACCCACAACCGGTTTTGTTTATTTTATTGGGTTATGTAAACATTAAGAAGTTAGTCATACTGACATTAGGAAGTCAGTTGAAGTTGGCATTCGGAAGCCCATAACACTGACATTCAGATGTCAGTTCAAGTTGGCATTCAGACGTCAATAACACTGACATTCAGACGTCAGTTCAAGTTGGCATTCAGACGTCAATAAACCTGACATTCAGACGTCAGTTCAAGTTGGCATTAAGACGTCAATATCACTGACATTCAGATGTCACTTCAAGCTGGCATTAAGATGCCAATCCCATCGTGTCGTCGCCACATCGTGAGTTCGTGAGCAAACTGGGCCGTCATCAGCACCAAGGAGAGCTACGCGGGACGCGCAGCTGTATCAGGAAGGCCGACTGTAAGGAACTAGATGGCGCTCGAGAACCACCATGAAGTTGGCAAGTGCGAAGATAGCAACGCGCGAGCGGCGCGCCTAGCTGGCATCTGGCACCGAGGCTGACGTTCTCTTTGCCTGGCGGACACCGACGGCTCAACATCGACCTAACATTTTGCTGTACTACATATGTGTATTTTTAAATAAATATTTATCTAAACTTTTACCTTGTTTTTCTGAGCTCTTATAATATGTAAATAATAAATCCAACGTCCACTGATAGAAAAACCTCGAACAAGCCTTGACGACTCATCCAGAAATGGTACATCCATGTCATCGATTCATGACTTATGGCCGCCTCCACGGTCCACTCAATTATTCATGATTTCCATTCTAACGGCGATGGAACATCTTTTTTATATACTATATATAATTTTTACATATTCCCTCGAGGAAAATGTAATTCTATAATAGGATAATCTTACTGTTTTGTGGAGTCTTCAGATTTAGTTTGGGTCTGTCGAAGAGTGCTACGACCTTTGTAGTTTAGATTATTTTGATATGAATTTTGTGTGTGTTTTATCTTTTGGATGTAAAGCTTGATCGGAGGTAATCTTTCCTTTTTCGACTAAACCCTTCCAAAAAAAAATTTCCTCTTTATAACATTATATATTATAAATAGATAACTAGCTTGTGCTCGCTACTTCACCCGTGTGAAGTTTCTTGTTACCGACGAACATTGCCTTTGAGCCAGTTGGTGTATACAAACACTTAAAAAAAAAAACATGAAAATGATAAAAAAGGTTTTGTACTATCTGTGCCTAATCTATTCCTTCTACCATCAATATTTAGGGTATTTCATTGAAGTAAGTATACCCTGATTTTTCCCAAGAGACACGACGAATTTTCTAAAGTGCTCTATGATTGGGCAAAAAATATATAGAAATAGTCCCCGTGAGTAATGTCTTAAGTGGTAGCTTTAGACTGTGATTACATTTAATCGTTAATGTTTAGTAATTAGGTGAGGCATGGCAAGGGGTGGAGCTCATCCATTAGGTTGAAAGGAACAGATTATGTGAATTGGATTATATTGTTTATGGCGATGTATTCGTTCTAAGAATGGGCAAAAGAAAGAATTCCGTTAAGAATCAGTAAACCGATTCTCACAATCCATTTTCTGCATAGCTATCGTGAAACTCTAAGCATTGGCTAAGACGGCACAGCATGTTATTTAATCCTGGTATTTGCAACTGCATTAACTTAATATTTTTCAATAAAAAGACTTCTTTCAGAAGAGGAAAAGCATGGGCTAAAACAATAATAATAATAATACCAGCCTATAACTGTCCCACTGCTGGGCAAAGGCCTCTTCTCATACAGAGAAGGCACGAGCATTGATCACCACGCTTGCTCAAGACGGGTTGGCGATTTCAGACTTATATTAACTATAAGTCCAGGTTTCCTTACGATGTTTTTCCTTCACCGATGTCAGTAATGTCCAAGATAAACTCAAAAAGTACATATGCATTGAAAAAGTCACATTGGTACTTGCCCACATTTGAACCCACAACCTCATGCATGAGAGGCGAGGCCTTAACCAACGGGCCATCATGACACTACATCATAACACATGGCTAAACAATAATAATAATAAATTATATATAGTAGTAGTCATTTATATTGTTGTAGGTAACCAGTCCACTTTAGCCAACCCAACCTATAATCCAATATCTTTGTTTCATATCCTGCAGTCAGGGACCGATATCGATACTCGAAGAATACCGATATTTTTAAGAAAATACCGATAACAGTATCGACATCTGGCATAAATACTGGTATTTTATATCAGTAATTTGATTATCGGTATAAAATATCGATAATTATATTGATACTCAGTACTGATATCAGGCTACAATGTGACGTCACAGAATCTTTATTGATGATTCTTAAGTAAATACATATTTTTTACAGTCGCGAATCATATTTTGATCAAGATACAACCTGACACTGACCTGCAAATTGCAAAAAACGCAAGAAAATTTAATAATAACGGTATTATTTCCATACCCAAATAACGGTATTTATACACTGAAAAAAATATTTAGCCTGACTACTTCGGCTATTTCAGGAATAATCAAACTTAAATCAAGACTCTATAAAAGTTAACTTGATTTAATAAAAGTGATACACAACAGCCAGCACAGGTTTTGGTTACATGTTGCATAGTTATGTGGTCATTTTTTTGTGTTACATGTTGACGAAAGTTTGGTTATGTATAAGTAAAATTTTTTTTCAGTGTAGCGATATTTTGGTATCATGTATCCAAATTATATCGGTATTCAGTCCCTGTCTGCAATATTCCTACAGCAACCGGGGTTGCCCTTGGGTGCTCTTACATTGTGCATATAGGGATAATCGTCGGTTGGTGCCTCCTCATCATTTAAAATTGTATAAGGGGCCTCTGTGAGTTGACTTCGGCCCCTCGAACGCCTTAGGGTCGCGAGAGAATTATTTCAAAGACATTGTTAATAAATAAATTATGTAAAGACTAAAAATGTGGTTATTATCGGTTCGGTCATTCAGAACTTATAGAATATTCATATAGCAGGTAGGCACTGACAAAGTTGCCATCAAACACTGAGACCACAACCAAAATACAGAAACTCAAACCAAAAACACGCTAACAGAAAATACCAACACAGAAACAAAACATTCACGTCTATTCCATCACAAAACACCCACATTAGGCAAAGGAATTCTTTGAGCTGATTAACACATTGCATTTTCAATTTCACATTCCACATTTTAGCATGCAAAAAATAATTTCATTTGCTTCGTATTTTCATGAGGACTGGAGTCTCGTGGGATGTGTTTTAATAACACTTTAAAAGTCGAGAGCTTTCGGTCTAATTGCTGAAAAGTTTTCAGCATCTCTTATAGAGCTGTATGGTATTTTTAATTTTGGATTTTCGGCTATGTATAGAATTCGTTGAGGTAATTGGAGCGTCCTTGGTTTTGTGTGTGTGAATTTTGGGGATTGTGGTTTTAATTTTTATTTAATTTTATATGTTTGAATATTTTCTTACACAATAGTAATCCTAATACCTTAAATAGTAGGTCAGCTGCGCACTATTGCTAAGTAGTAAACTTTAAATTGCTATAAAGTATAATGAAAGTACTGTTTGATATTACACGCACGTTAATAAGATAGAAGCTGTGACTATAATAATGGAGAACATGTAAAAGTCGTCCATAGGCAAACAATGGCTTAACTAGTCCAAGCACTCACAGACACCCTCACTCACACACACCCTCACTTACAATACACCCTCACTCACACTACCACTCCATACTGCACCGCAACTATCAATACACAAAGTTTGCATGTCTTTGTTTTATTTTTACCTGTTTTAGATTTTTATTTAATTACCAAAGCTAAACTGTACCCAAGACACAGTTAAGTCTGGAACAATGTGTTTCTTATTAGACGGGCGTTGATAGTTGCGACATATATTATGTTTTTAACTTTTATAGCTATCAACTTTTCTATTGTAATTATAATCAATTTGTTGTTGTTCCAAAATAAGAAACTTATACTTTTACTTTACTTTAACATTTCAAAAGATGTAGAAAATTCAGAAAAGGAGTAAAGAAGACACTGCCAGAAACATTCACTAGATTGAATTCAAGTCGCAATCTCATCTAATCGACAATTAAGACGCAGATATATGCCAGCGACCTTGAGTGGTGAGCTTGCGTGTTCTGTACTGAGATCACGCAACGCGTCGTACGTCCAGCTAAATAGGACTCGCCCATCCAGGAGCACTGTCCCAAATAAGAAAGACGAATTCACTAAATTACTATGGCAATACAGCCTTGAAAGACTAGGGAAACATAAGAATACATCATGATATGTGAACCCATTTCCTGCAACACAAGGCCATCGATACAACGACGACATTCAAAATTACGTCCATATAAAAATATTTCTCGTCCGATCGACTTGACATAACGAATCATTAACTTCTAACAACCCATCAAGTAATCCAAGGACGGCTATTAGGCTAGAAACGTTGACAGACTATAAATATTAAAGGCATTATTTTCGCGTGACCCGTTAACTGGCAACACACCTAAATAAATAATAAAATAGTTATACCCAAACTCTCAAATTCAGATAATTTATGTAAACAAACGGGATAACATATCAAAAAATATCTTCGTACTGGTAATTCACATAAAATTGCGAAAAATGAGGTTCCATTTTCGTTTAAGTACTGATTTTAAGAAATAATCATACCGTAATTATTTTTATAAATTTTCGGTTTTATACAAAGTTATTAATAAAAGGAGATTTTCAGGTATAAAATATTTTATGATACTGGTAACAATGTTGGAGATTCAAACATTTTCAAAATTTTTACATCTTTAACAACACTAATATTACAACTCTCATAAATAGATTCATATTGTAGTTCTAGCCACATTTTGGATGAAAACGGCTGTAAACTGTTTCGATTGGAAATTGATTTTGGGAGGCCTACGTCTAGCACTGGGCTAAAAAGGGCTGATTATGACGATCATAATGTCTCCGACACACTACACAAAATATTGTTTGGCAACGGTATTTTGTTTGCATAGTTCTTATAATTAATTCACTTTAATTTTATCGATGATTATTTACAAAAACATTTAATGATAAAATGTTTTGCACCACTGTCCTGTCATTTTGACAGTGACATTTCTTGACATTACTTTGTTTACATAAATTATCTGAATTAGAGACTTCGGGTATAGATCATAATAAAGAAAGAACTTGTATTATTTTAATGACGGGAATTTTCAGGCAGAATGGCTCTGGAAATGATGCTAAAAATATACGAGGAATGTCACACAAGATCGTAATTTAAAATTCAATGGATGCTTCGGGAACAGCTGTTGAGTACTCGTAGTATGCGGTCGACATACAAGATGTGGCCTGGATGCGTCCGGCATATTACTCGCAGAACGAATGATCGATGGAGACAAAATGTACCGGAAAACGCATCGTGGGTGGAGGCATCCACAAGGTGGAGCGACGTAGATATAGGTCGCGAATATCCACCGGATGCGAGAGGCACATGATTTGTTGTAGTGGTGATGCTTGGGGAAAGCCTATGTCCAGCAGTAGATGCCTTTTGGCTGAATGATGATGAAGGGACTGGCACAGACCCGATTGATGGTATGTAAAACAGAATATGCTCAGTATTGGGATTATGGCGGCTGAAAAATATTTAAATAAGAAAGAACGCAGAACTACATTTTATTCCAAATAAAAAGTGAATTTTAACAACATGCTTGAAATTTTAATTAACTTCAACTGATGCATAAACATTGCAAAATGTCGTAATTTGAAAAGCTGTTCTGCCAGATGTTACGAGAATTTACATTTTTCTTTTATCTACTTCGTAGTTTGAAGCAGTTAAATTGCAGGGTACTTGTCTCTAATTTTAAAGCGTGGGATTTTCTTTAAAGAGATTTTAAGATCAGTTTATGTCCAGCTGTTGACTTCTATGGAGTTACCAAAAGCATGAAGATGATAAAAATACCGAAAAACACACGGGCCACACACAATGACGGCACGGTTGGCGCAGTGGTTAAGCGATTGACTACTGCGCTGCGTGTCGCGGGTTCGATTCCCGCACGGAACAAATATTTGTATGATCTACAAGTAGTTGTTCCGGGTCTGGCTGTTTGAGTATGTGAGTTTAAATGTTTGTAAACGCACTCACGATACAGGAGAAATTCCTAGTGTGGGGCAACGATAAAAAAAAAATATAAACTATTCCAATACGCATTCCGTAGTTGGAATGCGTATTGGAATAGTTTGTTGTTGTTATCCCAACAACAAATTTAACATTGTAGTTGAAAAACAAATCCTTCCATATATTCCAACTACAAATGTAAGTTTACGCACAATATTGATTTACCATGTTATTTCAAGACCATAGACTTCTTATAGGTTTTCCTGTACATCTCCACACGAGAGATGGTATAAAGGTTTCCATTTTTCCTTTTGAGGTTCGGAACCCTCAAAAGAATTTAAGTTAATTTACACCATAACTTATTTTTTCACATTCCATTATTATCTTGTAATGGTCTTAAAAACAGGAGTATTTTCCAAAGATATATACGAAATCATTTTAAATTCTATTAAAATGAAATCACTCCTTAAATTACAAAACCTGCTTTTATGGTTTATAAAATTTCAGATTACACGTAATGAAACATCGCCAGTACCTCCATGAATAATAATTGCTACAGACGGACTACTTGGAAGCAACACTTCAGATTCAAAGAAATATAATTATGAATAGGATGCATATTTCAGGCGGTATGTGTAGCTAAAAATAGGTTCCTTTGAAAAATTTCCATTACGTGTGACCAGTGATAAATCAATACCATAGACCGTACCGTATATTAAATTTAATGTTTAACTGCCTTTGTCATAGTTCTAAAATACATTTCAAAGAACTCAAATAGAATTGAATGGATCGGCTATATTTTCACAGTGTTACTTAATTCTGTGCCTGATTCGATCGATCGTCGCTTTAAAATGTAAGGTCCTGATTAGTGTTAACAATATTAAAGACGAATTATTAAAAAAAAAACACTACAAAATGAATAATAACTTGTTATCGGAATTCTGTGGTCTTATTTTCGTTTTTTGCCATCGACTTCCAAAATTAAAGTAATTTTTCACTTTGTGGTGTTTTTTTTTTTTGTATAAAAGTTTTTATTTTACACTGCTTGGTTGTAGTAATCGGGGAACACGAATAAATAAAAAAACAAGAGAGACCTTCTCCTATTTCTGAAGTAGGTTAAAAAAGTCCTTCGAATGTTGCTCGTCTGCTTTATATCAAAAGAAAGACACCCTTAATTTATGCTACCATAAACAATTTATTCATGAGTATATCTTTTGTCTTGTTTCTTGTCTCTTGCCTTCTTTGGAAATTGTCGTAATAAAAGTATTATAACATTAATACGGGAATAGGGTTGCCAAAAATATTGTTTCAAAGCTGCCAGTGTTTTTGCGCGTATCATTTTATATTCTTGTTAATTCCCGTCAATACAACAGTGCTTACGATAACATTAAGCCCAGAACTTATTAAACCGAGTATAATTAAATGGATCTGCTAGGCAAATGGACAAGCAATCGCAGCATGAGATTCATACAGTACAGTATCATATTATGGGAGATACGTGCATACTAGTATGCATTAAAGTTCTTTTAAATTAACAGACAGCTGGGAAGTTTGATGGGCTACTTCTTCTTCCCAGCTAAAGCACCAGGGAGTTGTGAGGGGTGGGCGTTTTGGGAGACAGTCTCTCGTCATTTTGTCATTCAAAAAGCGCTGATTCTCAGCCTAATTTGAATAACTTTTGAATATAATATTACAGTTCCCAGTAATTAAAGTCACGTGTTATTATTGGTTACCAACTCATGAGTCGTACTGTCCAACCAAGTTAGCATAAAGGACTTATAAGGTTCAGTTCACTGCCATCTGCAATTGGTAGCAGTTACATTGAGATTGTTTCAACCATCTCCGATCATGGTAACGGCAAAATGCCAAATATTGCAATAAATAAGTATGGTAGGCAACTAAACCAGGCAGCCCTGAATATTTCTATTGTTAATAGTAAAAACAATGTGGTCATGTATCGTTGAAGGATTTCTAGGAGTTATATATGGCTATTATCATTAATGTAATGACTATCTCGAATATACATCATACACTCGCTTAACGGTAATTGCTCTGCCCGCCGCCTATTGCCAAGTGGAAGTACGCAGGATTTTGAACCTTAATATAAGTGTAGTAATAGTGAGATCGTCCATAGATGAGTTTTAAGATTCATTACTATGGAGATGGGCTAAAATTAGTAGTGCAATCAAAAAGTTTTGCACTAGCCATTACCTACTCGTCTTTATTTTTAATGAAACTTTAATTCTTTTGCTAACTTGATGGTATAATAATGCTCTCAACGAGAGTTTTATTTTCTTGTTCTCCGTAACGAGATGAAAATAAAAACAATACGTCAGAAATTTGAATTTTTGTAAAACATAATATTTACGATGTAAATAATAACTTTTGATATTTTATTCGGTTATAATTTTTTTGCGTTTTTGGTAAGTGTGGCCTGTTTAAAGACAACTCATCTTTGAAATTGGTTCATAAATCCGAGATATAACGTAAAACGGGCGAGGATCTATGATATTATTACATAAAATTGGTGTACTTGGTGGAACGAGGCTCAAACGTGGTTAAAACGGTTGAACCAACACGAGCGGATGCGACAACCGTGGAAGAACTAGGAAAAGGAGAAGGCATAATTACATATATTTAAAAAAGTGCAATTTCAAACAGTTATTAACAGCATTGTTTTTCCATTGGTGGTGAAGATGTCTATAGGCTTAAGTTTCATGCCGAAAAAGGATCAGAAAAGGAAGTATTTCTTTGAGAATGACATTTCGCGTTCATAATAATCATATTTACCTTCATGTAAAGCTGACAAAATGATGCGTATCCCCAACAGGGTATTACGAAAACAATCCTTATTTTTTTCCAAAAATACATACCATATCTACATAAAACTTGCATACGTCTAGAATAGCAAAGGCTCCAAGCAGAGGTGTATGACGTCACATCCTGCTATTATTGCACGGTGCCCACAATTTGCCTTTAATAAATAACTGCCTACCGGCAACGGCCTATACTCTACTGTTTATGGCCCTTACATAATTAAGGCTATTAGAACGAACTGCCTACCTGTGTTCTAGATTTGATTGAGTCTGGACTACGTTACATGAATACGTATATATTACTGAAATACAGTATAACAGTGTAACAGTGTAAATCACGCTTTTTAAAGCGTATTGCCAATCTTTTTATACCTGCAGCCTGTGGGTCAGTTATTCGCAGCGGGCATACAGCGACCTGCGTGTCCAATATAATAATGCAATAAGGGTACTGTTGGGGCTGCCATGGCATTGCAGTGCGTCAGGGATGTTTGCCGAGTTGCGGGTTGATGGCTTTGCTGCTGTCGTTAGGAAAAAATGCGCCTCCCTACTCGCTCGCGTTCGTGGCAGTACCAACACTATACTGGGTGTTTTTGCTGATCGGTGGGAGTCCCCCATGCTGCAAGGTGGGTGCGGCTTCATGTCGTAATTTAATTTTGTTGCCTATACTAACATTAGTTCTTTTTAAGTACATTGTTACTAACAAAATATGGACCTGGTCTGAAATAAATGTTTATTATTATTATTATTATTATAACACTTCATGTCACATAACTATTACAATCCCAATAGATAGGGTACGTTCCCTCGCTTTAGTTATAATTTTAAAAAGCTATTGTTTCCCTTTAGGGGTAAATTTTACCGAAAAACGAGCTTAAAACGCTTCGTGTCCCGAAAAGGATGATAAGTACAAACCGATTATATTAAATAGGTATACAGAATATCAAAACTTTACAGCAAATCAAACCTTACGACCATAGTCACTATAGGTTGCGGAAAACAATGTGATAATTATTTAATCAAGTCTGCTTGTATCGGGTATTGTACGGTCAGATGCAGAGAAATCTCACCCCCTAGCAATGTATTTATTCATTGCTAGGGGGGTGAGATTTCTCTGCAGCTGACTGTACATAACAAAAAAGCGCCTAGCGTGGCGGTTATGGAAAACCCCCCAATTGGGGCAGGTTTTGTCCAGCAGTGGATGCCTTTTGGCTGAAATGATGAATATAAAGAAAGAAAGAAAGAAAAGATTCAATCGTGATACATAGACCCCAATAATTGCTCATCCACTACACCAATCGAGTCATCTCAAAAACTTTAATTTCATTCCACTGTTTTAAGTAATACATATTGCATACATACATAAACTCACGCCTTCATCATAAGGGGATAGGCAGAAACTACAGAACTCCACCTGCTATGATCCTTAGTACTTTTGCCTCGTTTATGTTCATAGATCTGAGGCCCTAGTGTGAGTTTATTTTAACCATCTCGAATTTATGCATCGAGCGCGTTCAGCAATCCGATTGGTGAAGAGCCAATCAGAGCTAAATCGGAACGCCGAACGCGCTCGATGCGTAAAATCGAGATGGTTAAAAGAAACTCACACTAGGGCCTCTGGTCACACACGCACGCTGGTTGCGAGTACTACGCACCTGACCTTTCTGAAGAACATCACCCGGCGCGGCGGCGTTTCTAGTCCCATCTGTCTTGTATATACCTTTTGTTAGTCGCCTACAGATTAATTAGTACACAGTAATTAGTAACAATACTTAATAACGCTATTGGAAACAAACTAATTTAGCCCGAGAGTTGTCTGTAATTGGACCTGTATATTGAATGGAGCTAGTCTAGGTTAGAACTGAAGTCGTAAAAATAAAATAGACCCCGGGGAGAGAATACGTTCGATTTTAGTGGTTTTCGAGCTAAATACTTAGTTAAGGTTTGTATTGAAATTAAATGCTTTTGTTTAATAAAGCTTTTATTACAATAGCAATTTTATTTATTAAAAAAACTGTAGTTACAAGTTCTTTTATATCAGTTTAATAGTAGTAAATTAAACCCTTGTTGATGAACATTTGTTTATAGAGGGATGATGGACATGGTGTAAGATGCATCATGTATAGAAAAGGGAGGATCCTCCGACCGGACGGGTGTTGTGTCTAGTGGGCAACTTCCATATGATCGATGTTGGGACGTTGTATATATGCAATTTGTGCGGTAAACTCTACTTGCGCGATGCAGGATTTTGCGTGACGTCATTGTGATGCGTAGTTCACATGTGGTGATGTAGATGCCGCCACAAGCGAATCTTAACGTTGAATACGCTATTATGGCTGCGCTCATAAAAATCGTTTATTAAACAGTTAAAATTACCTTTGGTATATTTCAATTTCCTCAATCGCTCATTAGTATTTTAATAGCCTCAATTTAGAGCTAAGCTCACCTTAGCTCATAAGAAGAATGTAATTTATCCATTTTGAATTCAATACCTAAAGAATGGAAGGATTCGATTTCTCAAAGACCGAACGATGATCGTTATCTAATGTCTTTTGTAGATTAAATCATGCAAATAGATACATCTTTCATAAATTACCAAGGGCTGGCTTTTACCTTGGCCAGAGGCTAAGCATTGCCATACAAATGGCAATGCCGTCAGTCTCTACGGTACATTACCAGTCGACAGCGATGCGGAGGAATTTTTCCATGCTATATTTTAATTTTAATAGTTTGTTAGGTAATTTAGTAGAAGAAGTTTATTCAGTGTATATTTTATGGGTAATGCTAGAATATTGAGTAAACCTAGGTTTACCCGGGTTTACTCAGAATCACCCAAGCTTTTTGGGTAAAGCCGAATAACTATTGAAATAAATTTTAATTCGGGATTTACCCGTACACGCCCAGGTCTACCCTACTTTGACTGGGTTAAATGTTAGATGGCCGATGGATTCAGTGGCACAAAGCGCGTGGGCGCCTGCCCGCGTGCCCCCGCGTCGCGCTATCAGTGACAAAATGGCGAAAATGCGCTACAGTGTACACACACAAGGCTGCAGGAAAATTTTGCAATTCATAGTGTCACCGGAGTTTGTTTTGCTTAAATAAATAATATCTGCATATTTGAATAAAATCATTAGTAATTTATGAAAGTTTTATTTGAGACATGTCATAAAAAAATTCAATTTAAATTACTTACATAACTATACGAATTATCTCTTCCAAAATTACTTTAGGTACTTGTTTTTCTTTATTTTTAACCTCTTCAATTCATAATGTATGTGATTCAAGGTGTTTACAGACGAGCAATTTCAAAAAAATGTGTACCCCCGGTTTTTGCCTTGTCCCTCGACTTTGTTCATTTATTCTTTTGTGATGAATGACTTCTAGCAGAATATATTAATTTAAGAGAAAATAAATAAATAAAAAAACGTATTTTCAAATATTTATATAAATTATCGTTTTGTTTTTAGGTACTTTACTAAATATAAAACTTACGAAGATTTTAAAATAATGAAGACTATCGAATTTACCTGTCCCCTTCCCATTTGGGGAAAAAATTTTATTATACGCGAATGGTTTAGTAAATATAATTTGAATTCTTAAAAGTCGAGATTATCAGTTCAAAGTAGCAATAAAACTTTTTTTTACATGTTTTCTATTAAAAATAAATCTAAATTAAAATCGAAAATGTTAACTAACCGGAACATTCAGTTTTATGACCACACTTTTTTGCAAAAATTCTTCTAATTGTGGAAATTCGGCACTATATTCCAACACAATATAATCCATCATCGAGAAGCACCATTTTGCTTTCATTGTCAAATCTAATTTGTGGCCAGCGCGGACGCATATTTGTTGAAGTGTTCTGTGTTTCAGTTTCTTTGCTCAGGTATGTGACCAAGTTTTACTATTATAACTCAGTTTTCTCTAAATATTGTTATAGATGACACATAGCAAAGTTTGTATTGTATTTGGTATCAAAAAGTTAATAGTGCTAAGTACGATGGGTTATTTTTTAAACAATTTAAAACTACAAGAAGGTAGCATTATGTGACCTCCGTTTGTGACTTATTTTGTATTGAAAAATAAAATCAAATTTTACAGCAGAGTACACTTTATTTTGAAATTGGCCAGACACAAATCTCACACGTGCGATTGAAAATATCAAAAAGCGGTAGCTCCGTTTTGTTTAACAACGAAATCTTGAGCTCAAAATATCCTTTGATCATTACATTTTAAGGTATATAACTAATCAAAACAAATATCTCGTTAGCACGTTAAATGAACACACATGATAACTGTTTACAACAGTCTCATAATTTTAGAAATTCAAGGGATCAGTGTTTAACTCAAACTGCCTATCCTTTTCCTAACTAGAAAGCGCAGTTTTTGTAAAATTTAATATTAATCTGCTTGAATTTTGTATCCGAATACGGCATCGTGATAAGTTAAGCACTGCAGTTGCTAGCAAGACACATTTCTTCTACGAAAGTATATTTTCTGCTGCTCCACGTATATTTAATAAACTCCCGAGAAATATAAGAAATATTCAAGAAATACAAATATTTAAAAATAAACTACATGGCATATTATTGAACAAATGCTATACTACTCTGTAAAATATTTCATAACTGAAAAATCACTTGCACGATATAGTTTACCTCAAACATGATGCAATGTGAGTAACTGTAAATATACTATTCAATATCTAGGTATAAGTATCTTTTTTGACATTCAATTAATACGTGGATAATAATAATATTTTATATTTTTAATGTATAACAGCATTTTTTTTGTTTTTATTCTACGATGGGTTTGCTCTTGACTCTAGTCTAGTTCAGAGGTGACAGAGATAAAGTCGACGATGGAGTGAGCTTACCAAGAAGAAGCCTGTTCACTCTCACTTTGAATAAATTAGGGTTGTATGCGTTCGGAAACACAGACGCAGGCAGAGAGTTCCACTTCTTTGCTGTGCGCATTATAAAAGAGGTTGGAAAACGCTTAGTGCGAGTTGGTGGAATATCAACTAGGTAGGGGTGGTAACTTGCAGTGCGTCTAGATGTCCGATGGTAGAAGAGGGCCGGTGGAATGAGGTCGTGGAGTTCATGGGCACACTCGCCGAAGTAAAATCTGTAGAAGACCGACAAGCAGGCAACCTTGCGGCGATGAGCCAAGCTATGAAGCTTGGCATCCACCAGTTTTACGTCACCAATTAGCCTCTTAGCTCTGTTTTCTAGCTATGGTTTACTTCTGACATTTATTGTAATTTGTGTACTTTGACTTATTTAAATTAATTTTAATCTCAACTAATATGTGATTGTTATTGTATGCCAAAGCGGCGAGACATAGCTGATCCTATTTTAACTCATAAGTACATTGTATGTATTGTGTACCTACCTATGATCCACAATAAATAATATAAAAATGACTATGAACAATGTTGGGGTCGGCTTCCAGTCTAACCGGTAGTAGCTGAAGACCATTCGTTTACATGGAGCGACTGCATATGACCTTCGTAACCCAGTTACTGGGTAACACGATACCCCTTGGTTATACTGGTTCTCAGGCTTCCGGGCTTCAGACGACCCGTAACAACTGTCAAAGATCTACGAATGTCAGCCAGGACCAACGGCTTAACGTGCTTTCTGAAGCACGCAGGGGTCACGATATGACGTAATGAATAGTCACCCATTCAAGACCCGACCGCGGCAAGCGTAGCTTAACCATCGATCAACCCGTGCGGCTGTTATTATTTAGCCACTTCTTCTTCCTAATATTATTTACAAAAGACTCCTTTTAAAATCACCTACTATTTACAACAGAATAGGAAAAAAAAGAAGTTTATTGACACAAAATACCTTTGTATACAATACCATTGACATTTGCCATAGGTACATTGGATCATGGGAAAAGGCTGCACAAATAGTTAAAAACCCTGCCTCCTAAACTATTATAGTGGTAATAAAAAATAATTTAAAAAAATAACAAGTAATTTCAGAAATTCAAGGAATCAGAATACAACTTTATATTAAATTTTAAAATATCGCTGACGCGATGCATGAGACCTGACGTTACATAATCCATCGTCGTGGAACAGGTGTTTTAATATTGTCATACGTAGGAGACCCGCTGAGTCGCTGACGTCGCGTCTGACTGATATTACGATATTACAGAAGATGGATAGAAAGGTTTATTTTATAGCGAGTACCTGAGATGAAAGATTAAACAGAAAGAATGTGTATTTATACCAGTGGAAATGAGCCTTGCACGACTAACTAAAATTGTATACATATATAATAATAATAATAATAAATCATTTATTTCGGATTCATCCTACGATTACATCCATATTTGTTAGTACAATAATGCGAGCTTACAAACTACTGTTAGTAATACTGAATGATAATTGTTGTTGATTGAATACAATATAATAATAATTTAATTAAATAATATACAATAATCATAACAATTTATTTTATCCTACTCAATTAAATTAGAAAGTTACGTCCGGGTGGACTCCCCGATGATGGCGAAAAACCACTATACGACTGCGTGCAGCCGTATCCAGCGCGCCAGCATCGGAGAGTCCCACCGGTCCGCCAGTGCGCGCAGGATGGTGTTGGGGCTCTCGCGCGTGCGGCGCATGATAGAAGCGCACCGTTTGCGCATAATGGACTCAAAGCCGTCTGTGTCAGCCGCCGCGAACATCGCGGAAGCGCTGCAGTGGCGCGGCAGTCCCATCAGCAACCGGAACGCATTATTGTATTGAACGCGCAGATCGCTGTATATCCGCTGCGTATAGTTAACCCACAGGCTGCAGGCGTAAAAGGACTGACAGTACGCTTTAAAAAGCGCAACTTTGGCAGTCCCCGTACACCGTGAAAACCTGCGGGCCAACATGTTGCATCGGATAGACAGCGCTCTGCGCTCCCTTTCAATATCCACACAGTCCTTTAGGTCCTCAGTGACCCAGTGGCCCAAATATTTAAACTGCTCGACTTTTTTTTGAGCTAAACTATATATACTCGTTTCGCGCATATTATTTATTAAGTTTTAAGACTTTATTCTTTTTTCTTTTATTCTATTCTATGTCTATACGTGAGGATTTGTAATTGGCTGTCTGGTGATTATGGTTTCCTTTTTTGTTTGTTTTTATAAGATGTAAGTCCTTCATGTACCTACTAAATAAATAAATAAATAAATTCATATCTATTAGTGATAAGTATTATTAAGACATATATGAGGATCATAGCAGGTAGCATTCAGTAAATTCTGTCTACCCCCATGGTAAGAAGGCGTGTGTTTACGTATATATGTACTTATATTACTTAATTATGTATGCTGCATACATTAAAAAATGCTAAAAGATAGTTGTATTTTGTTTTAAAAAAAAGTTGAATTTATGTTGCATTTACTTTGCACGTTCGTGCTTAGGGCCTCTGTTTTATTTTATTTATTTAAAAATATTTGACAAGAAAATATATTAACATAGAAGAGCACAAAGGTACTGCTTATTTCAAAAGAAAATTTCTTCCAGCAGACCTGCGAGAAGAAAGTTGAATGAGAAATGTAGACACAGTGTGTAGAAGTTAAACAAGAAAATTTAAATTAAAACACTTAAAACAAAACTATAACTATATAAAATAAACATACATACAAATACATACACATATAAATATTTACCTATAATATACATAAATATATATTATATGTAGAATATTACTCATAGTATTATTTCTTTATTTATCTCAGAGATCACTGTAATCTTCAAATATTGGTTTGTAGTGGACCTATTACCTAGTAAGACCGCGGGAATCTGTTGAATGCGGGAAGTACAAGACTGGCCGTTCTAACGATGCTTGGTCCCGGTTTTTAGGCTGAACGATGAGGACACAATTATTGTTTTCTGTATATTATGTATTCTGACGGTAACAATTTTTTCGGCCAATTAATTTTAAAAGAGTAACCGTGGAGTTTCTTGCCGGCTCTTCTCCATAGGAAACGACCAATTGGAACCGTGCACCTAGCTTCTGACGTTTCATAAGTGCCCATGTAGGTTTATATGAAATAAAATATTTTGATTTTTGATTTTGGTATGTGAAAAAATAAAATAAAGATAAAAATTTAAGGAATACAAGAAAGAAAAACAAGCAAACAAGAAACGTGATTTTTCGGCGCTTTTTGTTTGATATTAATATTGTACAGTACTACTGTACCACCTTCGTCTATGTGTCCGACTCGCTCTAGGCCCGCTTTATAAAGAGGTATTTGCTTAAAAATATATTTTTAAACAATTGTTCGACTATTTTAGCGTAATTTTCCTAGTTTTAACTTTAAAACTGGGGCTCACTAACTAATTAGTTACCCGTCTAGACTTCTGAACTGACACACTGACAAGTAATAACTTGTGAAAATTTCAGGAGAATCATCTACTTTTACAATGTTTGTAAATATGTAAGCACCATGTAGATCTATCACTTATTAAATGTATCTGTCATTACTTCACTTCTTATTCTTTTTCTCTTATTGTGGTATAGTCATTTTATTCTAGGTACACATCATCTTCACGTCATGTAATTATATAATATATACAAAATATTTTTAACAGTTTAAAAGAGTAGTGTGGAGTTTCTTCTCAATTCTTCTCCATTTGTAACTACCTTTTGGGCAACAAGAAACAATTTTTTTTTTTGTTGTAACATTTGACGTTCAAAAGTGCCTTTAATGTGCCTCAATCAACTCAGCCTATCGCAGTCCACTGCTGAACATAGGTCTCTGCCATGCGCTACCAAATCCTGTCCTCTGCCTTCCGCATCCAGTCTGTCCCCGGCACCTTTTTGAGGTCGTCAGTCCATCTAGCTGTAAGTGAAGTGGCAGTGGGATGGCCATGTTTGTCGAAGGATCGATGGCCGGTGGAACAGAGGTGTCCTGGAGTGGAGACCGCGTATCGGCGAGCGTAGTGTGGGACGCCCCCAAGCTAGATAAATGTGCCTATCTGAAATAAATTTTGAATTTGAAATACTGTTTTCAAAATAGGGGATTCTTATAACTTCTTTTTTTTATCTAGGGCATCTCAGAGTTAACCATGAGAAGTTGAGACTCTTTAATCGGACTATCCTGTGGTTGCCTTAAGCTCCTATCGAAACTTAATGCCTCCAGCCAGGGCGTAAAAACTTATAAACTAAACGACTGCGCGCTAATGGCACCCCTTGTAGGGTATGAACCTCGGCTTAGGGCAGCGTCTGAGGGAGGATGGCAAGGGACCGTCGGTGGCTGGATTAAATCAAAGTTATGATTACTATCCGGGGGATTTATAGCTACAGGCTCAGCTATAGCGCGTGCTGGCGCTTCGCTTACGGGCAAGGGTCGGGGAGGACTATTTAGTCGGGGATTTTGCGCGGGGCCTCGGCGGACAGGTCGGAATGACGATCTTGTAGTGTGTACTCTCTTACGAACTGTACTAGTTTCCTTACGACTCTCCTGGAGGAGAGTAATGAGGTCATCTGGGTAGGTCAGTGTCTTATAACTTCTTTCTGCGTTTAATCTATATACCCTCGGGTTGTTACAGTGAATTAGTTTTTCTGAAGGAAATTCTAAACACTGTTCCCAAACCGATAATACTGAGGACTTTCGATATCTTTATCAATGATAGCCTAGTGGTGTAATCGTCGGACTACCAAGTCATATGTCTCCAGTTCGAACCCAAGGCACTCGTCTCTGACTTTTTGGATTCATGTGCGTATTGTATAATTATCACTTGCTTAAAAACCGGTGAACGAAAACATCGTGACGAAACTTGCATGCTGAGAGATATTTTTCGACGGCATGTGAAGCCAAGTCAGAGGCCCAAAAAATCTCTGACACCAGTTTAGTCACTAAACACACGAAAAGGAAGAAAATCGATATCGTAAACCCATAACATCACTTCATCCTCCACAGAGAACAACGGTGTTGGGATCGGCTTATTCCACTAATCCCCCCTGAGAGAATCCCCCTCAGTGGAAAAAACTGAACCCTAATTTAAAAAAATCACTTTCAGGGAATCCTGGAATAAATTATTTTTTGTTTTTTCAATTTTAGTTTTCCCCCCTTAGCGGGATTATCAGGGGTGAAAACTAGACTATTTTCAGATTCCACTTTTCCTCCTAAGGGGGATTTTTGGAATAAGCCGTTGGGATCTAACTCACCATGCGCTAGGTTCTGTAGGGTTTTGAATAGTTGCAGCGATCTAATCGATTTTCACTTTGATTCTCTGACTAAGCAGAAGTCTAAAATCTTGAGTTATTTGTCAGAGGTGTTGTAAGTAAAGCATTCATTATTTTTTCGTTATTTTATTATTTACATTACATAACTTATTTGAAACTAAGTCTTTAATGGGCTACATATTTTTTCTTTATTTTTAAGTTGGCTTGTAAACTGTACATGTACCTAGGCTTACAAATTAGCATATTTTTAGTTCATGTGGTGGTTCCCTTTAAGTAATTGTTACACTGTTCAAAAATTTTAAGACGTTACTTTTTATCAAGATGTTAGTGTAAACAATTATTGGTGAACCAAATAAATATCTAGAAAACGTCATTTCGTCGCCTTAGAGTGAAAACCTCGTATATGCGAAAAAAGCAACTTTACAGGAGGAAGAAAAAACTGCGCCCTGTGAAATATGTGTTTTATAGTGTGCGCAATATTCAAACTCGTCATAGATGGCGTTACAGGTTGCAAAACTTTTTTTGTGTGAAACTAGGACGTGCGTTGCGAGGTTTACTTTAAAAAAAAAATATAAAATAAAAATGACCAAAATTGCATTCCCGAGGTTTTCACTCTAAGGCGACGATTTATTTCAATTAACAATTTTTTTTTTTTTATCATGATTCCCTTATTACATGCTTCTTTACTTATTTACCTACATAAATTCATGCTATTGTTATGGAGGGTGGGAGAAACTACAGAACGACAAATAGGTACTTAGGAACTATTTTTGTATTCTCGTTTTGCTTCTTGTAATATCACGTTCAAATTCAGTTCCACAGTAGGTAAAATGCTATCAAACCAAACTACTACACGCTGTACAAACATGGCGAATATTATATTCTACCCAGCATTGAGTCGTTTCCCCTGTTTTCGCGTAAAGCGAGCAAGAAAATGAGCACTGTAAACGTTGCAAACATAAAATTTTAACAATAAACCCGCAACGATACGTAAAGTTATTTTTAAAATGCAAACAAGTTACTTTTAAAGTTAAACAAAAATAAAGGACTTATCACTTCGTATATGCTGTAAAATCTTACCGCAGAAAAGTACGTGTTACTATGTGTTTTGACGTGACAACGTCTAATAAATCGATGAACGCCGGCTGCATGCACGAAAAAGGATGACTCATTGTCTCGTTATGATCATTGTCCCGTTACGCTCATTGTCCCGTTACGCTCATTGTACGCTTGCGCCGCATCAATGTTTTGTTATGACGTTATCACGTTAAACTATCGTCCGTTAACCAACTTTACAGACAACCAATTTTTACTAGGTATTTATTACATCGAATTATTTTGGGGTAGTTTTTGAAACTGTCATTTAAACACTTACACTCCATTTGACATAAGATTAGACATTTACAGAAACCTTTTTTACAGTTCGTTCAACCGATTTTGACTTCTATTCTGTAGGCATAAGGATGGCATTTAAAGCAAAAAAAGTGGTTACAATACCAACTGTTTACTGTAGCTGCCATTTCATCATGCCATCAACGCAATAGAAGTCAAAATCGGTAGAACGGACTGTAAAAAGGTTTACTGTCTAATCTTATTTCAAATGGAGTATAGGTACTGCTTTTAAGCTACTTAAAATCGTGGAAAAATAACAGATTAGCAAAATATTCATTTAATCACTATCACTACATATTATAAAACAAAGTCCTCCGCCGCGTCTGTCTGTCTGTCTGTCTGTCTGTCTGTCTGTCTGTTCGCGATAAACTCAAAAACTACTATACCGATTCTCATGCTGTTTTCACCAATGGATAGCTTGGTTCTCGAGAAAGGTTTTAGTATATAATTTGTTAAGTTTTTGTATACATTTTTGTTAAACAAACGATATTTGTTGGAGGTGTCGGAAAAAAATAAGCCGTCTGAGAGCTTTCAACGAAAACGCTGTCTAAACCCTTTGAGATATAACAAAATAATGTATGGTGGAATTGTGTATCTTATTTAGGCCTCCAAAAAAGTCCACGATAGCATATGTCTATCTCTTAAGGATAACATACTATATCCATTTTATTGTCTTTTTGTAGGTATTTGTTTGCCGAATGTTACTCTTGGAAACACGATTACGATAACAATACGCTATAATATCAGTAGTTATTAGCCAAATTATGTTCGTAGATAAATAAGCTAGCTACTTATGTGTATTTCAAACAGTATACAAGAATATTTATCATAAAAATATTACTAAACACGGCGGCCTTGTGATCAAAATTTGTGCATTCCAAAACTTTCGTTACTTTTTCACTGACATATTTATCACTTTTCGATAAACTAACACTCAATACGAAATCTATATTTATTTCTCAGTAATTCTGTATAAGATTTTTCTATGATTAAACCGTTTTCTCATTGAATCCATTACTTTACGCACGTATAACCTTGATGAATGTTTACATCGCGCCACACGACCACAAAGTACAGACGTATTTTGTTTCTTTTTTTTTTTCGTTCTTTTGGTGGTGTTCCCGCTAAAATGTATTAATACCGGTCAAGTATTAGTCGATTAATCGAATTCTACAGCCAGATCGTGTTGCAAGTACAAAATAAATGTCAAATATTTCGTCCAATTGCGAACGTGACCCTGAGAAAAGTTATGCGCCAATGGTGTTCATTAAATTTCGAGTGTTTTCTCAACACAAACGTGTTTTCTCACATTGTTGGTACTTAAGTGAATTATTTTAAAATTATTATTTGTGTCGCATTTTTATTTCGTGTTGTAATTTGGTACAATTGATTTCTTTAAGAATTTGAGTGAAATTTCGTATTTTGATTTTGTGTTTGTTATCTTTAGGTAAAAGACTCATTAGACGTTCAGAACATAAGTACTTTTATTATATTAAATCATTTGTTTCGGTTTCTATTCACATAGGGAATCACATTAAAATTAATATTAAGTTATAAAGGAGAAACCCGTTTCTGGGCCTAACCGTTACACGAATCAGATATGTACCAAAAAATTCGTCTATTTTGCTTAATCAACCCATTTAAATCCTAGACTCAATAACAATGGCCAAGTGTAGAAAATAAGTACATTTCTATTTTTTGTTTTAAACAACCTTTATAAACCGTTACAACACTTATTTCATTATATATCACTAACTTCACAAACGCTGGCATTATATCAATAGAGCGTAACCTAAGAATATAATCGATTTAGTGGAAATCGATACTCTTAAATAATTAAATAATACTCCATTGTTTTAGTATAATTGTTCATTTAGGTATTCAAATCATTGTAAAATAAAAAAATCAGAAATCTAATTCATTTTTAACGAAAGCACCATTAAAAAATCATTAAGAGAAATAAATGATCGATAAACTCGATTGCATCACGGATTCCACTGGTAAACGGCAAATGTCAATGTCAACGTCTGTCAATTGTCATTGTTGTAATGTCATGTCAATAATGTCATTTGCTTTTCGTACCTATTGTTGCACAAGTGAATGTGTTTTTCCGAATTTCTCTTCGATTTATTATTTAATAAGACCTATGCTCGAATACTAGACTCAGAAATTGATTGCCTTCTGACTGACCCTTGCTTGAACATTTGACACCGTACCCTGCCACCCCTGCTGACCTTTGCTGGAAAACTGGATCTGTTTATCTTCGACTGGTTCGACATCATGAGCCTGTGCATTAATTGCGGAATAGCAACGGATCGCTGCAATACAATAGGAAGGCGAAGATTGGAAGATGAAATGATTCTTTCAATTGTACAGGAATGGGTCGCGCGTCAAACGGTTAGTATCTGATATTTATTTATAGTAACATTTTTGTTCTATGTAATTATTTAATGTAATGAAACTAATAGAGTTATCGCTTATGATCAGTTGTCTGTTGATAGTTGTATTTTATAAAATGATAAATGTGCAACAAATTCATATTCGAAGACATGACGTGACATCACCATTCCGGACTGAACCTGAATGGTTCATTACGGCCTATTCCCTCTCACAGAGAGGAGGCCTGTGTCCCTGCAGTGGGAATGTAATAAGGCCACTTATGATTACCCAAATGTGCCACTCAGATGTTTATTGCTATTGCTAGACCTAATAGTCAAATGATAAATGTTTGCTTCAGGTAAATGAAAATGACTATCTGCCAAGCTTGCTGGATTCATGCCAATGCTTTATCTCTTGATGCAAATAGACCAGAAGAAAGGGAACAGACACCTATTGGACACCGACGAGTGTGTATTCACTGTGGACGTTCTCTTCTGAGAAGAGTTCGTTGCCATCAACTTAGGAATGGTCCAGTGCAAAATACACGAAGTTATAAGAGAATGGATCCTATCACGCACGGTTAGTATATCAGTTTTATTCTGTTTATTAATAACATTGTTTAGTTTCGTTTTGCTATCAATGGCATTAAAAAAAATTATTTGGTATGTTAAAATATTTAAGTGAATTAGAAAGACTTTGTGATAACAGTGGTCAAGCTAAAGCAAAGAAATCCTGCGAATGAGAAATCCTGACGTAGGAACATCAGGATTTCTCATTCGCAGGATTTCTTTAGATTATTTGTCATTTTCAAAGTGGTCAATAACACATCACGTGTCTCTGTGTAAAGGCATCCTTTAATGTAGATAAATTATTATTTTCAGGTGGGTGCTTCAAGTGTTGTCTGTCACTCTTGTTGGGTCCATTCAGGCCCCTCAACATCTAGTGCATCTTCATCAGCTGTCAATGAGCCAAATAGTTAGGACGTTCCTCATTTAGAAGAACTTTCAGCAAGGCAAGAAACTTATTGTGCACCAAGGACATCAACTGTTGGAACGCTTATTGTTTTACCTGATTATTATAGAGCTGTTGAAACTGAAAGAAGATGTTTTGTGGAAGGATGTCAGAGACATGAAAGAAACCGAATAACAATTACAATGCGAAAACAGTTACTTAAAATGTATAACTATTATGTACATCCAAATATTTGCCTTTGTGATATCCATTTAACATGCACATCATGGGACTTTCTCAATGATATTAGTGATAATATTGTTAACACATTCAGTGCATATCAAATTCAAGATATGTTTTCATTAAAAGAGTATGAATGTAATTTTTGGATTTCGAAAATGTTGAGTCTATGGAAGACCATTTTTTTTTTAAATATTATGATAATCCTAATGAAGGCAGTGACTAATAAAACAATTTATCACAATTGTGTTTTTTATTTTTTAATATATTATTGCAATCTCAGATTACTGTAATCTGAGATTGCATCGAATCACCTAGTAAATACAATATTAGCAAATGCAAACGACAGTAGTGTCTTATAAACATAGTTTTCAGCCGAGGTTTTCGGTAAAGGTAAATGTCATCCCCTAAGCGCTTTTCTATGTACCTAAAACGTCATCGTAATAGGCTGCAGGCGCTACAGCTGCAGCATATCGCGTGTGCGTACCAGAAAGCCTCAAAAAGATATTTTTTTAATGAAATAACTCGAAATATAAAAATAACCTAAAATGTAAACATTGTCTGATTTTACCAATTTGGCCATTGCTGGGAGTCGTGAAAATTGGGCTCGTGAAACCTTCCTAAGTGCTCTAATTTATGGCCAAATTGCAGCCCTGTAACGTCAGGCCCAAGTTTCTATGGAGTTTGGGTTTCTCCTTTGAGATATAGCCTGGAATATGGAGGACATAGGGTACTTTTTTATGCGATAACCGACATCCACGCGGGCGAAGCCGCGGGCAAAAGCTAGTATATTATATACAAATGTTAACAAAAATACATAAATAATCACATAACAAATCATGTGCAGCACATAATAATTTTCCTTTAATTTACATACTTAGCTGCCAGAATCAAACGAATTTAGGAATTACAAGATAGTTATGACTTACACACGATACTTCCCATTTTCATTTTAATAATAATCTTTAATACACATGAAAGTGGTTACAAAAATAGTGAAGTCCCTGACTCCTGTGCTAGGTGATACACCTGTGTCACAAGAGCCAGTGTCCTCTCCCAGTAGGAGATATTACAGAATCTTATGCAAAAAGATTAACAAAAATAAAACGAATATGGTAACAACAAAAAAGTAAAATAAACTAAAAACGGTTAAAGGTTAAGGGTGTAGATAGTTGTGGACTCGTTGAGAACTGCACGCAGACTGGGGCTCGATCAACTCGTGAAACTCCTTTTAATAAACGCTCGTTTGCTGATAGGCCCGCCATCAGGTGGCGTGGCGATCGCCCCACCCTCCATCAGTTGGCGGTCGTGACGTCATGAAGCCTTCTACAATTAAATTAAAGGCGTCGATAATTCAGTGTAGTTGAAGGCCATTTATAAGTTTTCATAAACAGCAGTGCTATTCTGTAACCATCACACCGTGAAAACATAAGTGAAGTGAGCGTGGAGTGAGCTTGTCAATAGTGTCAATAGCAAGCGTCAGGTGGAATCACAGATCACTTTACCTAAATTATCACCGTGAGATTTTGACAGAATAGCACTACAGAATCAGAATAATTTATGTGCAACGAACGTAAGTGAAAAATAAAGATAATTATTGTTATTACACTAGCTTTTGCTAGAACATCTAACGGGAACCTATTAACGGGATTAAAAGTACACTATGTGTAATGGAGGCCATACACGTTAGGGTTTGCATGATGGTTTTAGCCTTGCATGCATAACCGACAGGCAAACCCTAGCGTGTATGTGATAAAACTGCACAGTTATCGGCGCATGTACATGCAACCAAGAAAATATCAAACTTTATATTTTATGCCGCTCGGTTACGTTTGCGCGCAAGCATAACCGAGCGTGTGTGGCGTCCGGCGAGCGTGCCTGCACAGTCTCAGTTTTTTATTGTCTCCGACGGTGGAAGGTTGCGCGCGCGCACCATCGCGTCGCTTCGGAAATGGCGAGTCGAAAGCGCAATAGCCTATTAGAAGAATTCATAGAAATTTATAAGGCGGAACCTTGTCTTTGGCGCGTAAAGTGCAAAGAATATCACGACAGAGACAAACGATCGGCAGCATACGGGAAATTGATAGTTACCTATATATACTCGTAGTTATATTATAGATTAGTTTGGTATACCGTACACAGTATCTAGTAGGTATAGATAACTGTCCTTCACACACCGTCACGTAGCTCCAAAACTGAGAGCTTATGGCAAAACTGCATGCAAACCCAAACGTGTGAAACTCGGTTTATACCTGTCAGTTATGCATGCAAGGCTAAAACCATCATGCAAACCCTAACGTGTATGTGTAATATGAAACTCGGTTATACCTGTCGGTTATGCATGCAAGGCTAAAACCATCATGCATACCCTAACGTGTATGGCCTCCATTAATCTAGGTGATAAACTATCTGAGTGCCAATTGTCATCCAAATCCGTTCAGGCGTTTTTGCGCAAATCTGGAATATACAAATGGACAAAAATTCTTCGTAATAATTTTTTATTTGTACATAATGTATAGATAATTGAAAATCAAAATAAAAAGTCATTTATTCAAATTAAGCTGAGAATCAGCACTTTTCTAACGTCAAAATTACATAAGAGAGTTCCCTAAAACGTCCGCCCTTCACCACATCCTAGTGCTTTAGCTGAGAAGAAGAAGAGGCGCAACAAACTCCCCAACAGCACATCTGTCTGTTCAATTAGATAAACTTGATTCTTGATTCTATACAATAATATGTACAGTGAATTCAGACCATCGGTTTGCTTTGCTTTTCTTTCGTTTATAGACTAACCACAAAATAAAAAAACCGGCTAAGTGCGTGTCGGACCGCGCACAATGAAGGGTTCCGTACTTGGAAAGAATTTATTCTATGAACAAACTTAAACATTATAGTTGGTAAACATAATCTCCCATACATTCCAACTGCAAATGTAAGTTTGTACGCACAATATCGAGAGATTTATCATGTTGTTTTAAGACCATAGACTTCTTATATTTTCCTGTAATCTATAAGTATAGAACTATTTTCTGTATTTTTTTCAAAATTTTAGGTTCAGCAGTTTCGGAGATAAGGGGGGGAATGGTAAATTTTCGTCTACTTTCACTTATAACTTTAAAACAATTTAACCATTACATTCGGAGCAAATTGGCTGTGACAGAGGGACAGACAGACAGACAGACACACGAGTGATCCTATAAGGGTTCCGTTTTTTCCTTTTGAGGTACGGAACCCTAATAAATACCGAATCGAATAGGGGTTTTGGTCAGTCATTCATTCATTCATACCTAATCGAATAGGGGTTTTTGTTATTGGAAATCAAAAGACTGTAACAATGATTATCAGTTTAACCTGCCTGTCGATATTCTTTAGAACCTGGTGTTCTAGAGGTTAGATGGCGGTCGCTCCGAGTAGAATTTTAATATTCAACCCGCGTCAAGGTAAAAATCTGGCTTAAATTTGACTCGCATAGTTTACGCTATGCGGATGACAGCAAATAATATTGAATTTTAGACATAATTTTACCAGAAAATCTGGAAAAAGTGATCGATTGCGTTCTTATAGTGTGTCACTCAAACCTTATTTTAAATTTCAACCATCTAAACCTAAGTTTCGTCTTAACTTTTAAATCACTGTACTTTGAATATAAATAAGGTATTTTTTTTGTTGAACATATAACATTATTATTGTCTACCATAATCCTTGTACAGTCAACCGCACTTCAGAGGTAACACTTGAACTACTAAAATCCTACATCTACCCTATCATACATCTATCCTAAATCTACTGCTACGACATAAAGGAGATTTTAATGTCTGATTACTGTAATATTAATGATTTTGACATAATTAATTATTGATTTTGACATTATAATGATTGATTATGACATTATTATTCATTATTTTGACATTATTAGTCATTATTATTGCAACATGTACTAACACTAGTGTTTAAGATGAGTATGTAATTACAAACAAATTAGATTGTATGATCTGGAAAAATAAATGATTATTATTATTAATGTCAAATGCAACAATGTGACATTAACATCGCCTCACTGTTATGAAAGAAAGAGAAAGAAAGAATAACGTTTATTTGGTCACAGTTCGTGAAGCACAAAATACAAAAAAAATAAAAAGGGAAATAAAAAAATGTTATAAAAAAATTGCTGTGTGCCTCACGGCTGGGCCAAAAAGGTTCATTTCAGCATTAATGCCAGACAGATGCTGTCTGACGCTGGTTTTCTAATGAACCTGTAGGGACAAGTGACGGGGAGTACAAACAGTTTCAACATACCTAATACATAATTTTATACTTATAAATAAATAAATAAGTACATAACTAAACAAGTAATCAAATCTAATAACAAAAAAATAAATAGTGAAAGCAATAAAGTCTGTGTCTGTGTGTGTGTAGTCTGTGTTGTTTACTAACATGTAGTTGTAAGAACATTGTTACTAACCCTTTATGAGTCTTGGCTCGAAATAAAGTTATTAATAAAGTTATGCGCACATTACCCGTAATTCACAATTTTGTATACGCATGAAACATGTGTTAACTATCTCTAAACCTGCAGTTTTCCACAACACGGGATTTACGGCCACGACTCGTAAGTCTTAAGTCAGCGTGTACAAGATACAAAAGTAATAGAATCTTATCGACTTCGACCTCGCAACGACAACAAACATCCGTAATAAGCGCACCATGTTTCATTTTATGTCAGCTATCAAATTGGTAAGCCCTATTGTGTAAATTGAGGTGGTGAGTAGTTGTATGGGAATGAGGTAGGTAAATGCAATGTACTGTGAAGTTGGTGACAATGTCAAGTTATAATTCGATTCCCGATTGATTTTAAATTTTATTTTCCGATTGATTTTAAATTTTATTTGACATTGTATTTATGATTTGATGACATTGTATTTATTGTTATATTGTGATTTGTATTTATCCAGTGTTTTGTAACGTGTGGTTGTAATATGGGGGAACCTGAAATAAATGGATTTTATTTATTTTATTATTTATAATGTCATTGTTCCAAAATTAACCATCTTTTACAAAAAAAAATATATATATACAGATAAATATATAAAAATATATATATATATATTTTGTAACTAGGTACAGAACGCATTTAAACGCTCAACCTCAATCGTCTTACTGTCGTAATCCTCAATCATTCTCGTTATTCACAGCAACACAACTGCAAAACAAGAGCTGCAATTTCCGTTTACAAGATAACAACACCAATCCGAGCTAAAGTACTCGCTTTGCCATACAACGCCACAACTTGAAGGTTTCATCAATTTACTTAAATCATCTTCTTAGCGTATCGTTGACAAAAATAATAGGAACAAAACCGGCCAAGTACGTGTCGGACCATGCACAATGAAGGATTTCGTAGTTGGGATGAATTCATCCCGAGAACAAAATTATCATTGTAGTTGAGAAACATGCTCTCCTATACAGATTGTATCGGAGAACATGTTTTTCAACTGCATATTTAAGTTGGTCGACTATTACTCGTAAACTTGAAAAGCCTACTTAGCTGTGACAGTTTTCCTTTTAACTTCCTTATGTATACTACTGTCGTGAATTTTTTCACCTATGCAAAAACTAAGCGTTTAAACGCTAAACAAAAATTACCATTTTAAAGCCTAATATTTCAGAAACGGATCCCTTAATCGAAAAATTGTTTTCACAAAGCCGCAATATTTTTGAAAGACCCATCCAACAATACCCTACACCAAAGGGTAGGTGAAAAAAAAAACAAAAAACATCCCCACTTTACATGTACAGGAGGTACGCTAAATAACAGTTTTTTTCATGATTTTGTTTTACCACTTTTTCAGCGTGATTAATACGTATTAGCCATACCTAATTACAGCTTTCTAGTACTAATAGTCTCTGAGCTAAGCCGCAGTTAGACAGACAGACAGACGGTCATGGCGAAATTACAAGGGTTTCCTGTTGACTACGGAACCCTATAAAGTATACATATATTTTTTGGTTCAGCCCGAAATTCAGCAAGGCGAGTACTGTTTGCTGACGCGGCTATTAGGTCTTTACGAGGTGCAGGTGACGGGGCATGCGCTACAAGATGGGAGGTGAGCCATTGTCTGTGGATAGAACTCGCATACACACCAGAAAGAAACTAGTAATAGCAACTGCTTATTTGCGCTGTACTTACTCACTCTAATACAAACAAACACGGAATAAAGTTATGCTAGGTATAAACCTCAAAAAATGTATGGATATACCGAAGTTATTCTTCATCATCATCATCATCATCATCATTTCAGCCGAAAGACGTCCACTGCTGAACATAGGCATCCCCCAATTGGGGGGGGGGGGGGGGGGGGGGTTGCCATAATCGCCACGCTTGGCAGGCGGGTTGGCGATCACAGTATGGTGTTAAAGTGCAAAGAAAACGCTGCTGCTCATTCTCTAGTAAGTCCCTTAGTCGCCTTTTACGACACCCATAGGAGGAAATGGGGTGGTGCTATTTTTAACGTCCGGCATCACATGGTACAGTGGTAAGTTATTCTTAGTATAACTTTATTCCACGTTTATATGTTCAGTTCTACATTTATATCTGTAATTTTTATGGTGTACATAATAAAGAGTATTCTATCTATCTATCTATCTATCTTATATGTAAGGCGAGTTTTTCAAAGTTCTTGATTCTGTCAATATCTGTCCGAGTTCATATAAATGTAATTCGTACTAGATTGGAAGTGATTGTGACGAATTTTGAAAGCTGTACAATTGTGTCGTACCTACAATGAAACAATCTCACAATCGTCGTCTATTTTACTTACACAATACCCTTGCCATGGTTCTCGATGGAACCCAAACAAGTATAGCGACCGCTCGCAAACAGCGCTGGTGTTCAGAGCTGGCTTTTTTACGGCGTTCCGGAAATAAAGCCACGAAACACTTCCGTGGGAGACGGTGTAAGGCACGAGAGGGAAGAAGTGAAAAATAGAATCGCGAGATATTTCCCCCCAACTTGTTTTTGTTTTTTTTTTTATGATGGTGTTCTGTTTTTGCGTAATGTTGCAAATAAACGTACTTTCTTTCTTTTATCTTTCTTTAGATATAAAGTCACTTGTGATTTGAAAATAATAAGAAAATAAGACAAAACAAATATTTACATAGTTTCATGTATTTCATGAAATAGTATAAACTAAAAGTAAATATTTAATTATCTTACCTTTGTGGTTTACAAGCTTAACTTAAATACATTATACAAACTAAAAATAAAATATTTATACTATAAACCTACACGAAAAAAAAAGATTAAAAAAAAATTCTTCCGCATCGCCGTCAGTGGGAAAAGTGCCCAAAAGGCTTGCAGTGTTGCCACGTTGGATGGCAACGCTGATTCTTTGGCCTAAATATAGGCTAGCCAATAAGTATATCGGGACATCGCCAACCGCTTGGTAATGACCCGATATACACCATGAGCACTCGAACCCCACGGACCTAATGTTTCAACCCTAAACGGCTCAAAAATATAACTCCCTATAAGGTTGTTATATTTGCGCCGATTGAGGTTTTCTGCACCTGCAGTAGCCGCCCCAGCACAACCCGCCGTGCTTGGAAGATGGGATGGCGCGAGGGTGTCGACACAGGTTGCATCCCACACCAAAAAATAAATAATAACTTTCAAGGTATTGTGATCATTCCGTCTAGCTTCTTCTCATCGTCACGTGCCAAGCCACTGGGTTCTAAAACAGCAGGCACAAAAAGTTAGATAATATTAAAAAATCTAAGAGATTAATATCATAAAAAGTTAAAAATAAAAGGCAAATCAACATTGTTTATAATTCAGTGCAGCTAAAAATCATTATCATTATCTGAGTCAAAACAAGTCCGCTGTTGGACATAGGCCTCCCAAACATAACCACAAGGACCGGTCCTGAGCGGCTCTCATCAAAAGATTTACGCGACACTTATTTATTTATTTAACACTTAGTACACAAATGTACAGAGGCGGACTTATTGCCATAAGCATTTTCTACCAGTCAACCTTTACACTCACCATTTTCAAATTTCCTTATTTAAAACTATTCATATTAATACCAAACCTAAAAACAAAAAGAAAACCAACAAACCATAACTATATATTATAAAACACCATATATATCAATCAACTCAGCCTATCGCAGTCCACTACTGGACATAGGCCGCTCCCAGGCTGCGCCACAACACTCTGTCCTCCGCCTTCCGCATCCAGTCGGTCCCAGCCACCTTTTTGAGGTCGTCGGTCCATCTAGCTGGGGGGCGTCCCTCGGGACTCGTCTGCTCCACTGGTCATCGGTCCTTCGACAAACATGGCCAGCCCACTGCCACTTCTGCTTGCTTACTCTGCAAGCTAAGTCGGTAGCACCGGTTCTCATCCGGGTAATTTCATTCCTGATTTTATCCTTCACAGAAACTTCGAGCATAGCCCGCTCCATAGCGCTCTGAGCGACGTCAAAGTAGACCAGCCTGACTGTCAGTGTCCGCGTTTCGGCACTGTATGTTATAACGGGCAGGACTCACTGGTTGAAGACCTTAGTCTTCAAACATTGTGGGATAGGCGACGAAAAGACTTGACGGAGTTTTCAAAACGCTGCCCAGCCCAACCCGATCACCCAGTCGGCTTCTTTCTTAAAGTTGTGACATCATATATATACATAAATAGTAGACGAAAAAAAAAAATGCGCTTATACCTTGGAGCATGCACCAAGCCGCATCACCATTATCACTAGAATCACAAGAGATTTCCGCAGCCGTATTAGGAGATTGCCGGCGCGACCCAGTTATCTAGACCCGAAAATTATTACTAAACCTAGGTCAAAGAACGCGTTTGAGACTTGAAGGTCATTTAAGATCTTTGTGAAAATCTTTTTTGACCTTCAGACATCGGGATTTTTGTTGTTTTTGTTTACAAAGGGAACAGTTTGGAGGCGAGAAAACCATTGTTTAATTAGGTCTGTTGCGTGTGTTTTGCAACCTAGGGGCCTGGCACAAACGCGCGGAGATAACGAAACGTAAATTCGCAAAAACCTGTTTCGCACATATCACACTTTGTTTTTGAGACTTTAAACATATCTATGCGAGATACTTATTATGCTAAATGCACAGTTGTATTTTCGAATCAAAATTCATTCAAATTTACGTTACGTTTCCGTCAAAGCTCCTACAAACAGGCGCGACACGCGACGCGACACAAAGACACCACTCATCGCGTGCCGAGCGGTTCCTTTGTGTCGCTTCGCGTGTTGCGCCTGTTTTTAGGAGCCTTTACGCGTCCTTGATAGGGCCTCTTATATAATTATACTGGCCTATTTAAATAATTAACGAATCGTCGCTGGTGCTAAGACTTGTGTGCTACCTAAGAATAGTCAACAAGGAATCCTTATAGTTTCACCATCTCCGTCTATCTATCTGTCTGTCCACGGCTTAGCTCAGAAACTCTTAGTACTAGAAAGCTGTAACTCATGGGTATACATATCAATCACGCCGAAGAGGTAAAATAAAATATGGTTGTGTGGTACCTCCCTTGGACGTAAAGTGGGGATGATGTATTTTTCTGGTCCATCCCATGGGGTGGGGTATCGTTGGATAGGCCGTTCAAAAATATTACGGGTCTCTGAAAACCATTTTTCGATTCAGAGATCCATTTGCGTAATATTAATCTTTAAAATGATTTTATTTTATTAGAGTCAAGTGCTAAATGGTTATTTTAGGACATGTGAAAAAATTCATGGCAGCAATCACGAAGTTAAAAGGAAATCTGTCACAGAAAAGTAGGCTTTACAAGTTTACAAATTTTCAACCAACTTCTATTGGAGAACATGTATTTCTTGTGATAAATTCGTCCCAATTACGGAACCCTTCATTGTGCGTGGTCCGACTCGCATTTGGCCAGTTTTTTTTAGGACTAACTTAAAGCAAATATATATCAGAATTATTGTGTTATTTAATATTAATGATGAATCGTTGTATCTCTGTTATTATCATTACAACTTGGAAATATATTATAAAAAGATCTTGGCAAAGAATAAAATATTATTATCAGCGTCCATTTTCCCACTTAAGTTATATAATATAAACTAGATATAATAGAATGAAAACCAGACTGCTAATGAAGAAAGATTCTTTTATTTCTTTCAAAGAATAAACGTTTTTGTTAATTAATGTTATGTCTTGAAGCCGATCTAGGAATTAGATACAAAAGAAAAAATTATAAACGTATAGAAATTTGGAAAACAATGGATAGACTATACAAAAACTGTAATAATAATATTACATTGGCCACAATGTAACATTATTGAATCGGGCTGCTGTCGATTCAATAAAGCCATTTTCGAGTTTTTGCGCGACAAACGGACGGCAGTTGTTTTTTATTTAGATAACATAGACAGGTAGATTAAAGCCTCTCCACACTCGCGCGCGAATCTCGGCGTGAAATCTCGGCGAAGATCGCGATGCGTGTCACGGCAAAACTGCAATAGTTCCACATTCGCAGAGATACGCATCTGGTTCGCAGTGTCGTTCGCGCTTTTGACGAGAATAGACGGCGAAACTGCTACTGCTGCTGCGGGGCTATTTTGCGCTTTGGCAATTCATAATTACGCCTATATAAAGAACGAAACGAAATAAAAATACAACCGACCGCGGCATTTCCTATAAGGCAACTGAGCCGCCCGCGAATGAGGAGCCTTGTCGTGTTTGCGATACGTTCGCGCCTTGCGAACCTTTTATCACGGGCAAAAACAGGAACGAGGCGCAAACGTGACGCGAAGCTGCGAAGAATATGCGAATCGGATCCACCTCTCAAGGTTAACTCTGAGAGGCGCAAGTTAAAAAAAAAAAAAAGTGCTTCATGGACATGATTTTTTTAAAAGTTTTACTCTGTGTAATAATTAAGAACTCGTATTTTTTTTTATTACTTTTACACACTATATCTGTTTACATTATTGTGTTATTTTGTCACGAATTTTCTTAAAAGAGCGCTTTTCCAGTCTTTCGCCTAGGTCGCCAGGAATGCGCGAGCCGGCGCTGGGTTTTTCCTGTTATCCATAATGTACTACTCACTGTCACTGAGGACAGATCGGACCACAGAACATGGGAAACTACTTTCTTGTTATATGTATGTCGATTGGACAGTGCAACGTCTGCAGTTCGCTTTAGAGAGACCTGACCCATCAGTGTGGTTGTCTCTGAACATAATAATAAAAATAAAAAAAGATAGATACCTATCTGATCATATAAAGGGTCCATAATACCTTAGCGCCACCTCACTCTTTATCTCGCTCGCACACTACTGCTCGCGGCCATGTGTGCAAGCGATACAGGGAGTAGGCTCCAAGGCGCCGCCGATAGTTTAGGTAATTTATTTTTACGATAAAAATAATGGTTATAAAAAATTAAAATTAACAAAGTATATATAATACTTTATATTTAGTTCAGTTAATGTGCAAAGTTTCATGATCCAATTTGAAGTATCTTTTGAATACTAGCGGTTAATTGTTTGGTTTGGAGGTAATTTTGTAATTTCTTTCTGTAGAGAAAATTTTATGGAATCATGTATTCGTCTTGAGAAACAGGACACGCAACTTTGAGAAAGAAGTCGACAGGAGGATCCAGTTGGGCTGGGCAGCGTTTGGAAAACACCGTCAAGTCTTTTCGTCGCCTATACCGCAATGTTTGAAGACTAAGGTCTTCAACCAGTGCGTCCTGTCCGTTATGACATACGGTGCCGAAACGTGGACACTGACAGTCGGGCTGGTCCACAAATTTAAAGTCGCTCAGCGCGCTATGGAGCGGGCTATGCTCGGAGTTTCTTTGAAGGATAAAATCAGAAATGAAATCATCCGGAAGAGAACCGGAGTTAACGACATAGCTTGCAGAGTAAGCAAGCTGAAGTGCCAGTGGGCTGGCCATATTTGTCGAAGGACCGATGGCCGGTGGAGCAGACGAGTGGAGACCGCGTATCGGCAAGCGTAGTGTGGGACGCCCCCCAGCTAGATGGACCGACGACCTCAAAATAGTGGCTGGGATAGACTGGTTGCGGAAGGCGGAGGACAGGGTGTTGTGGCGCAGCATGGGAGAGGCCTATGTTCAGCAGTGGACTGCGATAGGCTGAGTTGATTGATTGATATTTTCGTCATTAAGAGTACTTCAAATTAATCCTCAACTTTACCATATATTTATTTAAAAATTAATGCTGCCGTACATCATGCTAAGCAATTTTAGGTATTGTAGACTCTTAAAAGTTAGTAATGAAGTTTGCATTGTGGTAACTGTCACTTGCGGATCAAAGGACTTTTCTCTGCATAAAAAACCTTATTTTACATAAATATGTATGCTGTGAAATAATTTATGGTTCAAAGCCTCATGCACTCTATTTCAATTACACAAATATTTATTTAGTATAATTTTGAATTATATTTCAATAAAACTTTCACAGTGATAATAATCACACATTCCCCAAAACAAATAATCATAAAAGTTTCATTTATATTTTATCTGCTCACAAAAATAAAGTTTGTCTCGAAAACTACACCCCGTTAGGTATAGTTAAAAGGTTTATGCACTCTGAAACTGATTTTCAAATCAACACTTACAATTTACGATACGCCATATTTTTTCACAGAAAACAACAAAAATGCCGTATAAAATCAGAACATTACGTGCAATTCAACCCTGCGTTTTACGGAAAAAATTGGTATAAATAAAACCATGCCTTTGGGGTCGTGAATGAAGGCGGTGTCAGGGTTAACCTTGACAAAAAAGCCACCCAAGTACGTGTCGGACCACGCACAATGAAGGGTTCTGTTAGTAGTTGGGATGAATTTATCCCAAGGATAAACTTAACTTTGTAGTTGAAAAATGTTCTTCCATTCATCGCTATACGTCATGGTCAAATCTCGAACTGCATAATGTAAGTTTGTAATAGCAAAAAAAAAAACCGGGTAAGTGCGTGTCGGACCACGCACAATGAAGGGTTCCGTAGTTGGGATGAATTTATCCCAAGAACAAACTTATCATGGACATTATCATGAACATTCGCCAATTACTCGTTAAATTGTAAAGCCTACTTAGCTGCGATAGTTTTCCTTTTAACTTCGTTATATATAGGTACTACTGCCGTGACATTTGAATTTCTAACTACAACCATTTAGTTGGTAGAGGGGGGGGGACACTTGACTCTAACGAAAATTGGTACTTTAAAGCTTGATAAGTCACGAACGGTTTACTTAATCAAAAAACGGTCTTCCCAAATTCCTAATATTTTTGAAAGACCTATCCAACGCTACAATCCATTCAAAGCCGCGCTTGCACTTTGGCGGCTTCTTTGGCTGCTTTGCTTGTGGTCAAGCCGCCGGCAGTGCCGCCGGGCTGTGTGGATATACCATAATTAAACATTCATTACCTACCATTACAAAATATAATTAAAAAGAAAAAAAAAATAGGTACTATGTCTTTATACAGTTTTAAATTTAAGCAGTATATATCTTTACTAATATATAAAGCTGAAGAGTTTGTTTGTTTGTTTGTTTGAACGCTCTAAGCTCAGGTACTGCTGGTTGGAATTGAAAAAATATTTTTGTGTTGGATAGTATATTTATGGAGGAATATTAAAGGCTATATAACATCACGCTACGACTAATAGGAGCGGAGCATAAATGAAAAATGTTGCAAAAACGGGAAAAAATATTCCTTTTTGAGAGCTTCCATTGCGTGCGCTGCAGACACGAAGCAACAAAATTCAATCTATGGGAAGGACGAAAAATAAATTATCATCCCCACTTTACATGTAGGGGAGGTACCCTAAAAAATAGTTTATTTTTTATTTTTATTACCACTTTTTCGGCGTCATTAACATGCCATTATACTCATGCCAAATAACAACTTTCTAGTACCAATAGTTTTTGAGCTAAACCGCGGACAGACAGACAGACGGACATGGCGAAACTATAAGGGTGTCTTGTTGACTATGGAACCCTAAAAATGTGATAAAACTACAAATTAATCATTTTCGGGCTTTTTTCCTTTACTTGTGCTGTGAGACCTTGCTTCTTGTCAAATTTCATAATTTTAGGTCAACGGGAAATACCCTATAGGTATTAATTTAATTGGGACTATCAAACTATGTCACACATAAATATGGACGTATTTTTTATTGCGTTGCTTAGAAGCTTGATTTTTTTTTACTCCAAATTTACGTATTTGATATTAATTTCAACTTGATACCTCCACCACCACGCAATCCTCAGAAAAAGGGTCTTGACAGACGGACGGAAAACAAGATGTCCTATAAGGGTTCCGTTTTTTCCTTTTGAGGAACCCTAAAACGAAGTTTTGTTTCGGTTGATTTTTCGCACAAACGAAATATACTAATTTTGGAGTTTCAGAGCCCGCATAACAAATTTGGTGCTTCAGTTCGTGTTGGAGATGTTTGAAAAAGGTGCTTGTACTCGTATAGGAACGAAATATGGTTAAACGTGGAACTACTCGGAGTCTTTTGCAAATTTCGTTTCGCATACAATTCCGAGTGAATTCAATACATTCGCGTTTCAGTTTTCACGTATTTGTCTCGAAAATAGAAGTACCTATTTGTATATTGATTTTGGAAATGGTTTATACAATTGCTAGTATGTCAGACAATAGTTTTATTTTATTTTCTTGGTATGATATTATTATAATCTTCTAGATGTAATCATTTTGTTTATTTTTAAAATAGGTCTGCGCATTCAATCTATTTATAATGACATGAAACCTGATCAGGTTATAAATAACAAAGACTTAATAGACTTAAGGAAAATTACAGGAATATTTTAAATCTTTTCAAATATTATTTATTTCTATTTCATAATTCCAGTAAAAACAACGAGCAAATAAAACTAAATTAAAACCCCAAGGTACCGCAAAAACATTTTTCTAATATCCACACAATATTTAATTTCGACTCATTATCTACATCTTCTTAAACTACTCGCGTGTGCCGAAACTGAGAAATATTAGGAACGACAGTTGAAATTAATGTAAGTACGAGCAAAAAATAATGAGTTCTCCTACGAATTGCGCTATTATTTTACAGAATATAGAAGATACTTCATGCCAAGTTCTAAGCTGCCCACAGTATCTATGTCACTTATCATTATTTTATTTAGTATTTTTTACATTCATTTTTAAGGAAAAAAAAAAAAAAAAACTTCCAGGGATACGCAAGGGTTTTGTCGGAATCCTATACTGACTAAAATCCCATTGAGTTCCTCCTGTTACCATATTTCGTGAGTGTAGGATTCACTCGAACATGCTCCGCTGTCAAAATATATATTTGTAAAGGAAATAGGTAAATGATTTCATATCAAAATCTTTAATGAAAAAAACCAAATAGTAATTATATGAGTTTTATTACTATTTTACTAACCTGTATTGACCCACTGCTACGGGACGTTTGCCTAGCAGTTTTTTTTACATGCAAAAACCTATATAATAACCTATAGCATAATTCCACAATGCATATGCTTAGGTAGTAAACATTAAATTAAGAAAAAATTGTGGACCCTGTCGGGCACAGCAAAAGAAACATAGTAAGTAAAGATGACGACTTATCGTTTATCCTATAATCGAAATTATTCTAGAAATAATAATAAAAATAAAACATTTCTTGTGTATTATATAACTCCAGTTCTCTTTATGTTTGGCCTTGTCTTGTGTTTATATTTGCCCATTATTTTAAAAACAAAAAATTGAAAGCTTACAAAATCAAGAGGAATTCTAGAGTCACATGCCTATGTCGCAGCCCAATAACTTAGTATTAGCTGTTGAGTTAACAGCGTAGCCTTTGGAAGTAGCGCTCGCCGGCCGCTGCCGCGGCATCGCTCGCTACTACGCTCGCTCGGCTCGCGCGCGATTTGTCACAGTTCTAACCTAACCTTTTCTTTTACGCTGAGAAATGCATTACGCATGCCCGCTCGTTGAGGGACGAGACGGGGTATGTGAGACTCCTGCCAAAATGGCAGCATACCCACTAAAACTCTGCGGTGTTCCCTCATCGCCTTGATGAGAGGGTCATGGGAAACCGGCTCAGCCTTTACATCCACAACCCTCCCGGCGCATGCCCGCCTAGCTGGCGGGCCTCGCATGCCCCAGGCATGCTCCGCAGGCTGGGGGACTACAGGAATGACCGGGAACACCTGACCATTCCCGTCCGACGCTGGTGGAGGCCTGTGCAATACAGGCAAGGTTGCCCCCGCACACTTTGCCTAGTGGCCTTCACCTGGGACCCCGCGCCAAACGACCCCGTATCTAGGCGCCCTTGGTCCCCCTGCGACGGGTCAGATCAGTGGCCCCGCCGCCTACCACTTTTCGGCCGCAGAGGATAGGGAGAGCGGCCAACGCAATACCGACACTCCTCTTCCTCTGCGGCCCCACCGCGTCTGCCATCAAACGGTGGCGACCCCGTCAAGGCCGCGGAAGGTAGGAAGAATGGCTCACCGCAATACTCCTCCCGCCACGGCCTACAACCCTCAACCGCGATGCCTCCTCATACCACATAGAGGCCCGCCTCAGTTGCGATGTCGCCCAAGCGGCACCGCAACTTACTTGTGGCCGCTACGTCGTCGGCTTATGGGCAAAAGCCCTGACGAGCGGCCCCCTCCTCGGGTTCATCTTAGCTTCACCGAGGGCCTCCAAGCCACAGCTACTGAGCCCCCCCGCCACGACAATGCGGGAACCCACCGGGTCACAGTTCTAACCTAATGGCTTAGTTCACCAATTGAAAGAAAGAAAAGAAACGAAAAAGAAAGTAAATTGTTTATTCTGCACAAACAAAACGCACTTAATAAAAAATTAAATTATAAAATAAATACATTGAAGTAGCCAAAAGCCTCTTATTCAAGCAATAAAAGTTTGACAATTTAGTCCATTGCTTGATGACAGGACCAGGGACCGTCACTGACAAAAATGTCAACAAACAAACGATCTAAACAAAAACATTATGCCGATTACAGAGTGGAAAATAACTACTTTTGTAACAAACAAACAACAGTAACAAGAACAATTAAGCCGTGCGTCGCATCTGTGCAAGAATAGGTCGTTGCTCAGCAAAATGCTGTGACTTCGGACGAACCTACCATCAAAGCGCTGATTTTCAGCAACAACCTTTAGGAATGACGTATTGACAATTCGGTTTTTTTTTTAAAGATTCAGTTTTTACCGACATTTTGTCGAGTTACACGATACATGTATGAAGCAGCAGATATTTTTTTTCGCGATTTCACTGTTTGTCCCATAGTAAAAGTTGATCATAATGATTAGTACAATAATCCCATAAGATATTTTCAGTTATTAAAATTACACCTTGGATAACATGATCATGTTTGCCTAAATTGCGACGTAGTTTTTATAACCATACTATACAGGGTGGCAGGGACATCGACGCGAAGCTTGTTACCATAGTTGAAATACCTACTCGTAAAAAGAAGGTAATTAAAAAAAAAAAATTGCTGTCCCATACATTTTGACCGCGTAGATACGTACTTTTTTAGGGAATAGCAGTTTTTTTTTAAATAACCTACGAAAAATTTCAACGCAACGTCCAGAATCATGTACTGAACCCACCTGCTACGATCCTTATATGATCCATTACCATACTATATCTTAGTCCTTAAATAGTATTAGACATTATTAACTACACAGAAATCATATTAATTAATTCAATACTTCATTTGTAGTCACGAGACATTCCATAATAAAGCAAAGATTTTACTTATTTCAAGATCACGCAATGTAAAGTTTTAGTTAATAAATAATATTCCATTTGAAATATAAATTAATTTGAGTGTATCATCTGGTTATGATTTCTTACGATAAATTATTTAATTTATTTCAGTTAATTACTTTCAGTACCTTAGAGGCAACTAAAGAATTATTGGGGGCACGTGTAACTATGTATAATATCTTTAATATCTTATTACTGAAAATAATGTTCCTGTCATGCTTGGTAGTTACAGCAATATTACGAAGGGTTCATTATGATAGCATACCAAGGGGTATCTCGTGTTATCCAGTAACTGGGTTGTGGAGGTCAGATAGGCAATCAGTCCATGTAAAACACTGGTACTCAACTGCATCCGGTATGAATGGAAGCTGACCCCAATTTTGGGAATGTTGGGTTGTTGTTGCTAGCTTCCTGTTTATGACCACACGACAAAGTAAAGTAAATTGCGGAGTTATTTTCACAACAAATAGTGTAGAGTCATCTCAATCATCTCTTCTGCTTGAATTTGGATATATATATGTCGGAGAACGGAAGGTTTCTCTCGTTATCATCAGCCATATTTTAACTACTGTGGGCGTACTGTGGGTAGTGTTGGTTATTGCGCAATAGAAAAACCGAATTAAACTCAACCTGAGATTACACTAACTTCAAAATTACATAAGACAGTCCCCCAAAACGCCCATCCCTTCAACACTTCCTAGTGCTTTAGCTGGGAAGAAGAAGTAGTGGAATAAACTCCCCAGCAGCACATCTGTCTGTTCAGTTAGAAGAACTTGATTCTATACAGTAATGGGTATGCAAAGTAATTAATGTTGGTATACGACACAACTATACCGAACGCGCAACAGTTTCTAGACGTCTTCACTGCTTGACCGCCACCGATGAACTTCACTAGTCGACTGTGCGGCCATGACTTGCCTCCGGTCGAACGTTATATTGTAGGCTCCGTCATCCGCCGCTAGGCAGCACTTGCATCCCGATTAGTCAAGAATCGTTGGCGCGAACTCCAATAACTCCATTGAACGCAACTGGATGGCGCTGGCGTACCGGATACACTGCTGCGCTGCGTGTCGCGCTTTTTTTTTACATGAATGATTAGTAGTTATTGGATACATGAAGTGGGCTGTCTTTGTAAGACGACTAAAATGCCACGGTGTATATAAATATTATAGTAATTTGTATGTATGTCTATTATACGTTTATAACATGTTTATATACTTGTGTATCTATTTTATTTGTTATCTTTTTAATATTTTGATTATTATTATTCTCTCCTCTTTAAATAGAGCACGTGCCATCTTATCTCTTCACTATCCTTGGTTGACTGGTAGAGAATGCCTATGGCATTAATTCCGCCTTTGTACCTTATAGTGTGTGAGAAGTTTGAATAAATAAATACATAAATAAAAACAAAAAATAATAATAAGGTTTTCGCTCTCTTCGGACCCGGAAAATACCCCGACACGTTTGCTTCAAATTGAGACAAGTCCTTGGGGGTCAGGGCCGGAGTCGACGATACCAATAAGGTAGATAGATACTCGTATTTTGCAGACAAATCACGGAAGAAAATAATAAAGGTTCTGACAGTATTCTTTTTATTGTCATATCCCTAGTAGCATTTTTGTTGGCGTTTGGTTGGGCCACATACCTCTGAAGTTGGCACAACTAAATGCCAACTAAATGCTAAAATGGCGTATAGAGACTTGGATTTTGAGAAAATTAATGGGTTTTAACGATTAATTCAAAGCATTTTATTATGTAAATTCATAATTTACCTACGTGTTTGTTACAAAAACGAACCTATGTCCCCAACATATAGTCTGAACTAGCTTTTGCCCGCGGCTCCGCCCGCGTGGATGTCGGTTATCGCGTAAAAAAGTAGCCTATGTCCTTCTCCATATACCAGGCTATATTTCTGCCAAATTTCAAGATGATCGGCTCAGCGTGCAGCAGTTTAGGCGTGAAAACGTAACATACAGACAGACAGACAGTTACTTTCACATTTATAATATTACTAGCTTTTGCTCGCGGCTCCGCCCGCGTGGATGTCGGTTATTGCGTAAAAAAGTAGTATATGTCCTTCTCCATATCCCAGGCTATATTTCTGCCAAATTTCATGACGATCGGTTCAGCGGTTTAGGCGTGAAAACGTAACATACAGACAGACAGACAGACAGAGTTACTTTCACATTTATAATATTAGTAAGGAAGTAAGGATAGTATGTATAGATTAAAGAATAATTTACGTACCGTGACCAAAAAAGACACTTAAGGGAAAATGCAGTACCTATACATTATACAGTTTCGTGAGTTATGCTAAAAGCTGTCATAAATGTTGGCAAACATTTACTGCTGCTTCATAAATTCTTACCACAGGAAATGAGATTACATGAAACAAATAAGGGCCTACCATAACCCCTTGACAATTCAAAAGTACCTGTAATTTGATTATTTATTTGAAATAAATGCTTTGAGTTTGATAAATTATGTTACATTAATTGATGGTTCCCACACTTAAATCATATTACCTTAGGTTTGATACATTAGTCCCGTAACGGTTGAGTGTATGGAAGTAACTCATTAATAAGTAAGAAGTGCGAATGGTTTAAACTGTACGCAGACTTTAACAAGACTCTTTGATTTTCGTTCATGTCAAAAATAAAGTAGGTAGTAGATAAATTAAATTCAACAGCATTTCAGAGCCTCGTAGGTAGGTTTACTGAGTGGTCAGCAGATCAAGAAGTGTGTTGGATCATAAATTCGGTTCCCTACAAAATGTTTGAGCTGGATGGTGCTGATCCATGCGTCATGTTCGTGAACGGGCGCCGTCAGTTGGGACTGATCATCTCTTGACTGCCAGGGCTTATTTTTTATATTTAATTTTATATTTTGAATTGTTTTATTAGTTTTTACATTGTCTCACATATAGAAGCAACAAGTTTGTAATATCTTGATTTAAAAGAGTGTCCTTGGAGTTTCTTGCCCGTTCTTCTCTATAGTGATCTACGTATTGGAATGGGCATCTAGCTTCGACTTTCTTTCTGACTAACTGACCCTCTCTTTGAAAATTCAAAAGTACCTGTAAATGGTTTAATTGAAATAAATGCTTTGAGTCTTTTTTTTGTTGAGTTTTGAGAAGATACACGAAACTGTCAAACTTCTCCAAACGATTTTAAACTTTAAAATGTTGACGATTAAGCTCAAAATTGAACGAGATAATTTGACAGTTTGTGGTTCAACATAATGTTTAGTTATTGTGTTGTCGTCATATCTTGTTAAACACAATTAGAGTGCTTGTAGTAGAAAATTAGCACTTTAATATTGGGTATCAATCATAATCTGATTTTGATGGATATTGCTTATCCAATGCTTCATGTCTTCGAAAAACTTGTCATCACAACAACGTAAATAATGCAATGAATAATAAATTATTCCAAAATAAAAATTGGAAAAATACAGTATAAATCTTAGAAATAATGTAGGTATTACAAAGTATGATGCCTGTACTAGGTTAAACCTGTATCACAGGCGACATGAGTTCTTACAATTACTATTAGGACAACTGATTTCTTAACTAATATTTAACATAAGTTTTATGAATAGTGCAGTGAATGTTCATGAACTGTCAAAATGAAACACATTGGCACTGTGTGTTACGCAATTACCCCACAGGCAGGGCTTGTTAACGTTACCAAATAACAAAATAATAACCCTTTCGTAACGTTAAATTTCAATGTTGTACCTACTAACGTTACAAAAATTTAACGTTACTTGATAACGTTACCAGTAATATAACGTTAATTAACATTAACAAAAATACCGTTGCCGTTCTGTGGGTAAGAATCAGGCAGATTCAGGCAACGTTTTGATCGGCATGGCATCAGAGCAGCGCGAGGGCGGGCTCCCGCCGCGCCGATCGCCTCAGGCCCCACTACTTACATCTCACCCGTTTAAAATAACGATAAAATTAATAGTTGCTTAAATAACGTTAAATCGAATACCGCTATGTTAATAATAACGTTAACTCTGTCATACAAGGTAACGTTATGAAAATTAACCGGTATTTAAAGCCCTGCCCGCAGAAAACGGTATACTTTGTGTCCCATACTAAGAATCGAAACAGTTTAAAACCACCCACTCCTGCTAATCAAATGATAGCTACTGAAGATCTTTCAACGCCTAATGCTGGACTCACACATTTTGAATTCCTCTCTGAATTCAGAGTTTGAATTCATAATTTGAATTCCGGCAAGCTGCCTCACACATATCTTAAAAATTCAGATAAATCAGTAGTCTCGTGTTTCTCGGCTCCGGTAAACGTCTTGGATATGGAAGAGGAATTAATACTCATCGCACTACTTTTAGCTTTACATAATAAAACAAATTGGAATTATAATTTGCACATATTCCAACCATGCCTTGTCTTTGTTTTGCTGTCGTGATATACATGGGCGGCTTTCAACGCACAATATTAAATTTTCCGTGTCGGAAATCACGCCAGATCACAACTTCAGAAGTCGCAATACTCCTAACCGTTACAGCTCGCAGTGTCAACTAAAACAATTCATAATCTGATTCCGGTGTGTGTGTTCGCGTGTTCAAACGTATAGAAAAACGCGCGTTATGAAATCATAATCTATATATATAAAAATGAATCCCTATTTCCCTTGGTCACGGCATCACGCGTGAACGGCTGGACCGATTTCGCTAATTATTTTTTTGTTGTGTTTGTTATTGTTAGGAGAAGGTTCTTATGTAAGAAAAAGTTAAAAAAAAAAAAATTGTAAGAAAACGACCATATTTACATTTTTATTTTAATAATAAGTAGGTAACTCTATCTTCTAATGTAACTTTATGGCGTTTGACATAACGTGTCAGTCATCATTTGGTGGGTCTGAGAATAGATTTTATCAAAAAAAATAAAAAAAATATTGAAGGTTTTTGTTAGGTAGGGTAGGGTAGGTAGGGTTGGTAGGGTAGGGTAGGGTAGGGTAGGTAGGTGGGTAGGGTAGGGTAGGGTAGGGTAGAATAGGGTAGGGTAGGTAGGTAGGGTAGGGTAGATAGGTAGGTAGGGTAGGGTAGGGTAAGGTAGGGTAGGGTAGGTAGGTAGTTTCCTTTGCGCGTAGACAAACTGCCACAGTCAAATAGCTTTTGACAGAACGAAGTCTGTCGGGTCAGCTAGTCTTAAATATTCCGATGCGGAATTCAGACCGCTCGTCAGTATCAGTTGTTTCTCAGATCGATCTGAGAAACTCATTATCTGCATAAATCTGAATGTGTTTGGAGCATAATTAAATTGTATGTAATTCTGGGCTTTCTTAATTAATCATATGAATTCCGACTCTGTATTCAGAAAGGAATTCAGAATGTGTGAGCCCAGCCTAAGAGCCTTCTTTTCGATTCATAGTCTGTCCTAAATTATAAAAATAACTATAAAATAAACCATTACAATATGCTCAACAAAAACTTAAATTCAAACCTGGATATATTTCATGATTCCTTGGGTGGTAATCGAAAAAAAAAAAACTTGACAATTATCATTTATTAGTCACATAATTTCGGTTCTATTACAGTCATGTACTTGAATTATGTGTGTGTTTTGTTCATGCCCTTCATTAACTTGTATTCTATTATATTTTATTCTTTTGCAGTTAACTAAATTTGTTTGTTTTACTTTTACTTTACAAGCAGCTTCTGTCCAATATATTTTTCTTTAAATGTTATGTACACCTATAATTTGTGTATACAGTAGCAGTACATAATATATCTATTATGTACTGCTAATGCGGTAATCGAAAAACTTGAGACTAGAGATGCCAATGCATTCCACTAGTTAAGCTATTGCATATTAAGCTATTGCATAGCTTCTATCGCGGGCCTTGAGCGCGGGGACCGAATCCAGAAATTCCGTAACGAAAAAACCTCACGCTCCCCACTCCGACGGTTATTTTACTACACCAGTACCCTCTAATTTCTGGCAGTTCCTTTTTTCTGTGTACTGCGTATTTTATTCTTATAAATATTAGTTTATAAAATTATGATCTTCACAAAAAGTGATTGTTGAAAGTGGGGTTAGAACTCACGACCAGACGATTACGAGTACATTCAGTTCCCCTGTTGCACCGCAAGGCTACAATGACTTAATTGAAGCTTGCCAAATAGTTGATACCATTCCAGTTGAACAATTTTTAAACTTGACTAGACGGTTGGAAATGACTCATGTACATGGAATTTTTTCGCTGTCAAAACAGTTTGTCACTCTTTTTTACTTAAAATTACTTTAGGTTCAACACTTTCGTCTATTTTAAAGTTGTTATTATGCTTATACTGCATAAATAAAATAAATAAATAATTATAATTGCATAAGTTGATACAAAATGCTATGCAATAGCTTTACCGCGGCAGTCCCCGAGTGCCACACGTCTTTTTTTTTTATGACAAGTCCTTTACAGTTAAAGCAGTACATTTATGGAATGCCTTGCCCGTGTCGATAAGGCGTGCTCAATCTTTGTCCACTTCTATAATTCTGGATAAAAAACACTTATTCTCTACTTAAACATCATCATTACTTAAAGTTCCTTGCTCTTGTTTAATGTTTATTATTTTATTTATGTATGTATGTATTTATTGTATATGTAAATGGTACACCACTGACTACCTACAGTATTGTCTCTCCTTCTACTTTTAATCCGTCCAAAGTTTGTCTGTAAAAGATGCTTTTAGCGATAAGACCGCCCATTGTTTCACCCTATGTAACATTTGTACATATAAATCTAGAATTTTTATGATGTACGTAATAAAGAGTTATCTATCTATCCTAAATACTTTTATAAACCAATGTTGAATGTATATGCTGTTGGTGTTCTTTAATAAATAAATACTGTTGGCAAGCATCACACCATGTATGTTACTAATCATGTCCAATCTGTAACGTAAATACATGGAAATGCAAGAAAACGAAGGCCAACATAGATAAGAAATAACAGAAATTTCTTGGCAAACCGAATAGTAAGTTGTTTGTTTTATTAAACTTCAGTTGGAACAATGCCTGGCTTTATTAAAATTGTACTTTCTACTGGCCTTGTTGATAGTGAAATAAATATTGTTTATTTGATTGTATTCTTGACTATGAATAGGAGAATTTGGTTTAAAATATTGGATGGCGTAAGCGAAGGTACGTAAGGGAACGGGTTTTATATTTTGTATTCGTATATTTCTTATCTTATTAACAATATCTCGATCGATCAGTCTGTAAGTGTGTTAGAAAATAAGGGCTTTTTCAGTTATCCGCTGTCTTTAATGATCGTTTTCAGAGTTTCCATAATTAATTCGGAAAAGTCTGGCATCGTCTGCAACTTTATTTACGAGATAATAGTGCGGCAAAAGAAAAACTCCATTCTTACTAACTGCCCTACTTACTTACCCACAAGACAAAAGAGATACAACAAAAATCCAAAAAATATTGGCAAACAAAGTGTAAGTTGCTGTTTGTTTTATTGAAACTTAACTTGGAAACATGCCTAATTTTATTAGTTTGCAAGGCTCTGCCTTTTGATATACGACAACGTTTTGTAAATCTCCTTTAGTATTATCTCCTACATGATACATTTACGTAGATATTCCATTTAATGACTAGGTCAATGGGTATTGCTTTCCGGAAACTGTATCAGTTGCCAGATTATAGCGCTAGTTGTTTCTGTATCGGATGTGCCATAGCATAAGTTCCTTCATGACACACATAATAGATATCTGAGGTCATCGGAAAATTTGAAACTAGAGATGCCAATGCGTTCCACTAGCTTTTATGACAAGTCCTTTACAGTTCAAGCAATACGGTTATGGAATGCCTTGCTCATCTCGATAAGGCGTGCTCAATCTTTGTCCACTTTTAAAATTCTTGTTAAAAATCACTTCCTCTCTTCTTAAACATCATCATTACTAAAATTTCCTTGTTCTTGTATCATGTTTAATATTGTATGTATATATATATATATATATATATAAGTATCTACATATATGCTTTATGTATGTATGTATTTATTGTATATATAAATGGTACACCACTGACTACCTGCAGTATTGTCTCTCCTTCTACTTTTGATCCATCCAAAGGTTGTCTGTAAAAGATCGCTTTCAGCAATAACACCGCCCATTGTGACACCCTATGTAACAGTTCTACATTTATATCTGTAATTTTTATGGTGTGTATCTATATGACGGCGGGAGCGTGGGCGTAGCGATAATAGGGTGACCGTCATCGTTTCATGGTGCGGGTTCCACGTGGTAGGTGGGTACTCAGGCAAGCCAGTAAAACTTAGGTTGGAGCACAAAATCACAGTTACGTTTATTCGGCAATTTACAGTAGTTGTAAGTAGTATTAAGAAATAAAGGCTTGTACGGTGAACGTGACAGTTTCGATCGTATGATCAGTATTCTATGGCGTCAGCTACAGCAATGTGATTGTCGCGCGTTTTTGATCGACTCTGTCCACGTGTAGGTATGGCGGGAAAATCAAGGCGCCACCTCACGGCGTTCACTGTACTTACCGATCAACCAATCAGAATTAAGTTACAGTTTGACCAATATTATGAAAATCAACGGGAAGTAATATTTTGATAATGTTGTCGTCTTAGAATCGCTTGCGACGACATATATATTTTGAATGTCATATTATTATGGGTGAAAGTTAAATAAATCTTAATTAAGATTAACGATATAAATTTTTATTTTACCGGGCTGCCGCGTGCTGGTTTCGGTTGGTGTCTTTGGTTTTTCTAAGAGTAAGTAAATTTTTAGTAGTAGCTCGAAGTATGAACATGAAACATACCTATGGAATTTTTAGAAATTTTAGATTTTTTTGAAATTGGACAAACAATACAACAATAAGTACGACCCTATCAGAATACCAGCGTTGCGGTATTTTTTTTATTTTATTTAGTATTTCGCTGTATTATACTGAGATAGGAGCCTTTTTGACCTCGCACAGGTCTTTTTTTTATTATGATTTTATTCTTGTTTTTAATGTATGTTAGTTTTAAATGCTCTTTTTTCTTACTGTTTGTATTTCCTGTACGTATCCCAAATAAAATAAAATAAATCTTTTCTTTTTACGACTTTTCGGAAAATAGGCGTTATTTTATGTTACTAAACATTTGTTTTACTCTTATTTCGTCTATTTTATTCGATGATGTGGCTAATCATGATGAAGTACGTAACACGAACAAAGTAAAACTAAGTGATGGATTATTCACACAGGATTTAATTGACATCCACGTGTCTGGAACTTATCCCGTGTTTACTTCAACATTACGTATTTTTTGTATAAACTATAGGGAAGTTAAAAGTCAAATATTCAATGAAAAGTAAAGTAAGTAGTAAGTCTTTTTAAATTGTTATGTTTAATTGTAATCATTAAAACGGAAAATAGTGGCCACTAATCTCCGTTTTAATGATTACAATAAAACATAACAATTTAAAACTACTGTTTGTAGTAATAATAACGTATAGTCTTGTGAAGCACAACTTAACGAGCTTATTTTCTGCATTTTCATTCTAAAATAAAAGAAATCGCCGAAATAACGATGACGGCGCCACTGTGCGCTCGGCGTAGTCCCAATCTAAAGTTAAGTCTCGGTTAAGTTACCAATCTAAATGTGGCACTTACAACCTTTCTATTAATCAAATCTCCTTGCTAGGCCAAAATAATAAGTAGGTCACACTCACAGACGCGTCGTATGTCTTGCTTATGCAGTCTGTAATAGCCTTTAGATCCTAATGAATCAGGAAATATTGACATGTTAGTTCCGCCTTCGAGGCAATTTATTTCCAACGCTCCTCCTACTAGTTTGACTTTCAGATTTGTATAAAAATATAACAGTACTAGCTTTTGTACAGGGCTCCGCACGCGTGGATGTCAGTTATCGCGTAAAAAGTATGTCCTTCTCCATATTCTAGGCTATATCTCTGCCAAATTTCATGACTTACTAACTTATTATGTTGGTATTTTACATGCAGCGACTGCCTATCTGACCTCCACAAGTAACTGGGTAACACGATACCCCTTATTAAGACTGGTTACTAGACTTTCGGGCTTCTGACTACCAGTATCGACTATCATTGATATGCAAATGACAGCACGGATCAACGGCTTAACATGCTTTCCGAGGCACGGAGGGGTTTCTTTATGTAATGGATGGTCACCCATCCATAAACCGACCACAGCAAAAAAAAAAAACCTTCTATTGACCCATTGGGCTGTTATTATTCAGCCGCGAACCCCTTATAATACCAATATTCTTCAATAAACATAATTTGTTATTTTTAATAAATACTGTATTTTTCATTTACATTACAATGAACGAGAGATCTCTCTTTAAAAACAAAGCTGTAACCACTTCAAAATAAAAAGCTCTGTATACACAAAAAGCATTTTCAGATTTCTGTTGATCCAAACTGTTACCAATCAAAAGTCACGATTCAGTTAAAAACACACCAACAATTCACTGTGACGGACATGTACAAGCAAGTGATCCATCAAGAATTCTGTTTGTTTTAAAATATGGCTTTAATTTTATTTTCCTGTATCATTGCTGTTTTAATTCGGTGTCATTTTATTTTCACTTCACTCTTTTGGAGTTAACATCGGTGTTAGTTTTTACAGTGAAAGCTTTTTAATATAGAAAAAATATGAATAAAACTGTTACGTACGAGGAGGCTGAATATAGAACCTTGTGGCACTCCCATTGTAAACAGGGAACTAAAAGGCGTTCTCTACATTTATGTCGAATTTTCAAATACTGTTATTGTATGTGTAAATAGATAATTAAATACAGTTCACTTGCTTACGTAACGATCCTATTTCCAAATCGATGTTTAATGATGAACAAAATGAAAAGCCTTGTTCTATTATTCAAGAATATTAAAATTATTTTTTTATAATCAAACATTAGGTAACAACCTTCTTCTTTTTTTTTTTCATTTCACCTTAAATAAATAATTAAAAAAAAAATGTATTTATTTTTACACAAGCAAGGGCTTGTGTAAAAATAAACACATTTTTTTTTTAACTTATTTGGACTTAAAACCATCATATCTGTATACCTACATTACTGGCAAATAAATGATTTATGATTTATGAAAAAATCTGAGGGCATTTCTGCAGTAGGTAAATATTTAACTTTGATAATTTCACAAGCAATTTTCTCTCTACAGAATTAATATCGCATGTATATATCGACGGTTAAAAGGTAATAGAAAGCGACATTTTGGTCGAATATGAGTCATGAATGCTATCCTACTTACAGTCTTATTTTAAGTAGGATGGCATTCATGATTCATTTTCGACCAATATGTCGCTTATACCTTTAATTTATTACCTTTTTACCGTCGATATATACGTGCGATATCATTTCTGTAGAAAGAAAATTGCTTGTTTGTTGTATTACCTTTTAACCGTCGATATGTTTAAACCTCTTGTGGTGTTCAGGATTAGCAGACAACTTATGCAGCAGATATTTAAAACAGCAGAATTCAGGCAAAGACTAAGTTTATTTTTTTAAACATAACCAATGATACTTTAGGTAACAAACTTATTTTGTTACGTTCAATCAAAATTTTTAACTAAACATCAATTCCACCCAAGGGTGGTAATTTAAGTTTGGCCCATTTGAGTTAAATGTTAAAAGTAAAATAATAACAGTATGTGAGACATTTAGGCAATGATTAATTCACATCGGGTACATGCAGATAGCTGTGTTGACAAATCATTATTATGCTTGACAAAAAACTGTAAGCAAACTGTGAACTCTTCTAATACTTTAAGCCCCAAAGCTACCCTGCTTCAATTGTTTACGTAAACATAAGTCTATGTACTGTTTTCAAAAGACTCATCCTACCCAAACAAATTATTTTCGGTTATACATTTTTTGTCCTAAATAAATAACACTGATTTTCATATGGCTGTAATAGAGTGGGCTGTGAAAATGTACGAGATTTGAGCGGATTAATTCGCCTGTTCATATTTATGCTACACGGCCGACGGGGGACAATCTGTAAACGTGTAAAAATGAAAATGTATTGCTGGGCAAAATATCAGGTAGACTGTTATAAAAAAATGAGCACTTTATAAATGTGGACGTTGGTGTGATAAAAATTTGCGTTTTTGTTGAAATGAAAGTCTATTTGTATTATGATGTCAGGGGTTCTTATTTACTATATAAGCTTAGTTACTTATTCACGTTGTTTACGCCCTGGCTGGAGGCATTAAGTTTCGTTAGGAGCTTAAGGCAGCCACAGGAAAGTCCGGTTAAAAAGTCGGAACCTTAGTAGAAACACACTGAGATGCCCTAGATAAAAAAAAAAACATTTTGTTTTGAAAATAGGTAGATGAACTACGTGTTGTATAGAGGATATACAGTCAAGAGAATGTTTACTATAAGCAATGCGTTTCCCACTCCGTCTATCGACGATCCGTATATATTAGGTTATGACAGCATCTACAACGTTTCATTCCGACCTCGCCGCCGAGGCCCATCGCGAAATCCCCGACTAACTATTACTCTCCGACCCTTGCTCGTAAGCGAAGCGCCAGCCCACGCTATAGCTGAGCCTGTAGCTTTAAATCCCCCTCATAATAATTATATCCCTGATTTTATCCAGCCACCGTCGCTCCGTTGCCATCCTCCCTCCGACTCTGCCCTAAGCCGAGATTCGTACCCCACAGGGGGTGCCCTTAGCGCACAGTCGTTTAGTTTATAAGTTTTTGCGCCCTGACTGGAGGCTTTAAGTTTTTAGGAGCTTAGGGCAACCACAGGAAAGACCGGTTAAAAAGTCACAACCTCTCAAGGATAACTCTGAGATGCACTAACTAAAAAAAAAAATACCACAAGCGAACTACGCATCAAAGACCTGACGTCACAAATCCTGCATCGCGCAATCAGAGTTTACCGCGCGACTAGCATATATACAACATCGCGACCTCAACCGTCGGGCATATGCCCACCAGACACAACACCCGTCTGGTCGGAGGATCCTCTCTTTTCAATAGAGGATGAGTTAACTTTACACCCTGTTCCTCAACCTCTATAGGTCTGAATAAATAATTAATTAACAATACTAACCTATTTACGTAAGTAATATTGTTACTAGTACTAAAATACTAACAAAATTATTGGAGCATAGACTGAAATAAAGTTTAATTCAATTTTACTTGAATACATACAAATTGAATACAGACATAACTTCACTCACTCTCTCTCTCCACCCACATGTCGTCTTTCTAAAACGATGCATCTAAGGAATTTCTCATACTAACGAACCGTTTTAACATATCAATAAACTTAACTAAATTGTGAAGAAATTGGACCGTTAACTTAACGACGCGGAAGCAGCAAAGTCTCCTCTATTCATCAGCTTAGTGTCGGGTCCGTTAGATCTTCAAGCTAATCACTTAGTTCTAACATTACACTACATTACATTGAACTTTACACCCTGTTCGTCATACCTCTAACTACCGTAAAGCTGATTCAGTTTAGTTTACAAATCCTTGTGTCAGCCGTCAATGAAACGAATTATGAAGGAAGGAAAGAGGAAAAATAATCAGCTTACAACCCCACAAATGTGACGTTCTCAGAATTGACTTTTTCTTCATTAAGTGTTTTTAATGATCGTCAATGATAAAAGGTGTAGAGCAGTGGTGGCCCAGTGGTAATGGACCCGAATTGCGAGTTGTATATCGTGAGTTCGAACCCAAGTAGGCGTTTTACTTTGTGTAAATAATTTCATGACCACTGCTCTCAAAACGGTGAAGGAAATCATCGTGAGGAAACTGGCATGACCTAGAACCAAAATTTCGAAGACATCGAGTGGACATTAATTTAATTTTTTTCATAATTAATAATTAAAAATGTATCTGAATGCCCACTGACCATAACGTAAAGCGTTTATTCTAAAATATTAGCCATTTGAAGAAAAAAAAATCCTCCCAAAAACTGCTCTCATCGCAATTTTACGCGAGTTAAGCCCCTAGTTTGTCAACTAACCTTGAACCAGCGACCCACCGACCCACAGCCTGAGCATAAACTATTGGATCCATAATTCATGGGACAAAAGGGAGCGCCCAAATAAAAAGTATGATATTTACGCGGTTGTGATTATGCGTAAATCGTCCAAGTTATGTATGAATAATTTGGCTCTTACCTACTAACCTATTTACGGTTGTATTGAAAGAAAAATATCCATAGTAACCTTTTTTGCAAGTGTCCATCTTTCTCATTAGAAGTTCCGTTTTGCGTGGATGTGACGCATTTTCCCCCCATAGATTTTTTTTTGTGTCATGTTCTTTATTGCGTCATGTTTACCGCAAATAAACGTATTTTCTTTCTTTCTTTCTTTTTCTTTGGAAGAATACATTGCATACATACGCCTTCTTCCCATAGGGGTAGGCTGAAATTATAGAACGCCACTTGCTACGCTCCTTCTTTTGTTTCGTTTAAATTCATACATCTGAATTAGTTTATCTTGCCAAACTTAAGTGGCATTGGGCAGGCTACATTGCTCGCAAAACAGATGGTCGTTGGGGCCGAAAGATTCTGGAGTGGCGACCGCGTACCGCAAGACGTAGCGTTGGAAGGCCTCCCACAAGATGGACCGATGACCTTGTGAATTCCGCAGGAACTCGCCGGATGCGGGAAGCAAAGAACGGGTCGAAGTGGCGGTGCTTGGGGCAGGTCTATGTCAAGCAATGGACGTCTTTCGGCTGAAATAATTTAATAATTTATTTTCATAAGCCTAATACATAAGGAGAGAAAAGGGTTGACAATGAATTACATAAGTAACTTAGATCCTTATAGTAATTAGACTAAATACATGCTCGATTTTGTGAAACTCCTGACACCCAAACTAGGACGTGTCCTGTATCTCAGGTGTCAGCGTTCCTTCCCGCCAGGCACATATTGTGAAGCCTAGCTTATTATTTAGCTGTTTGAGAGCTTGAGAATAAAAACAATTTATTTATTATGTAATATAAATAATTTAAGTTTTTTTTTTATGAAAACAATATATATTTAATAACTACTATTATATTACCCTATTAAATGATGATGAATAATCGGAATAATAATAAGAATGAAGAATGATAATATGATGGAAGATTATTGACACTGAAGTGGCACTAGTTACCTAAAGCTTGCGATTGGGAGATAAAAGTACGACCAAATGCGTAGATGACTTTGTGCGTAAGTACTGAGTATGATATGATAACTACGGTACGAATAAAATGCACCGCTGCTGTCTGTCCTTTTCAGACAAAAGGATTTGAAGATGAGTAGGTAAGTATTGCAAAATACCTAAATACTCAGCTGTTTATTTGCTTCACAAAATCTAAATCAAAATATGTTATGCTATGTGTTATTTTAAAACTTAGAAAAGTGTTGATTGCACCTTACACAAGTCCTTTGCACTTTCTTAGAGTCTGATATAATAATATAAAAACTTTGTTCATGTGTTATGTGTGTAATGACACACATAACACATGAACAAAGTTTTTACTATTATCTTTAACATCCCTGAAGTGTAGAAATAATAGTGACAATGGTCACTATTATTTCTACACTTCAGGGATGTTAACAAACGATCAAACCATAAGAAATGGCTTGCCTGAACTCCATCTCCGTTCCCGAAGTCTGCTACGTATACCACCTATTAATTTATATATTCGCAATCGCAGAGCCCGTTTACAATGGGCCCGTGAACACAGAAATAGGGCAAAAGAAGAGTGTCTTCTTGTTTGTTTGTCTGACCAATCTCGCTTTGGTATGAGGCCAGATCAATCAAAATCAATTAAAATATTTCATTTCACATAAACCTACATGGGCACTTATGAAACGTTAAAGCTAGGTGAACCGTTTCAATTGGTGGTTTCCTATGGAGAAGAACCGGCAAGGAACTCCACGGTTACTCTTTTAAAAATAATTGGCTTTACAATATTATTAAATAACAGTGATAATTGGTATGGGAGGACAGTGTAGGCCTTTCAACAATTACCAGGTACTTAACAAAATAGAAAAGTGCCAACAAATCTACACTACTAGGCCTACAACGTTCTCACATTCACAAAATAGAAAATGATCTATATAAACGATTAATGACATGATTGCAATTACAACTACAGTAACAAATCTGAATTAATATCATGTCCACAAAAGCAACAAATAAAGAAAGTTAAAATTATAATTGTAGGTAGGTATATAATGTCAAATAATGAGATGATTATTAGATTATGTCAAGAAACACAAACTAAGTCACTGGAATTTATACTCTTTGGAAATACGAGTGGCTAATATTTCTAAATCTACATATTTAAGAAAAGTCTTATTCCTATCCTGCTTAAACAAGAATAATTAAAACAATGTTTTATTCTCAATATTTCCATCATCTAACTCACTTTCACGAAATTCCATGAAATCCGAAAAGTGTCGAGCTAGTTTATGTATTATTTAATCAGGCACACTTTTCCATTAGCCATGACGTCACAAAGGAGTGCTTTTAGTTCAATGTGGAAGTTAAAAAAAAAAATCAACAAAATATCGTAGCTTCGTACTCAGAGAACCCGTGATAATTTTCCAACGCCATACTTTTCGAGATAAACTTTAGCTTCTATTTTTTGAAAAATTATGCATAGTATTTATAAAATATATATTATACAAACTAAAACTAAAATATTTATAATAAATACACACATAAAAAAAATGGGGAAGTGCTCATTGGGCGTCAAAAAATTCGTCCGCATCGCTGTCAGTGGTAAAAGTGCCCAAAAAGCTGGGTATATATAACTATAGTATTATATTATATACTATAGATATATATACACTACTGTCGTGTTTTTTTTTTACAAAACATTTTATTTTAGTACTTTTTCGACTTGACTAATATGTATACTCATGCCAAATTACAGCTTTCTAGTATTAAGAGTCTCTGAGCTAAGCCGTGGACAGACAGAGACAGAGAAAGATAGACATAGTGAAACTGTAGGAATTGAATACAGAACCCTAAAAGAGTGTCCCTCATTAAAAGCGCAAAAAGTTTTTAGAGGATCAGATAAATATTTACCTTATTTTATACATAAACAATACAGTGCACATAAACAAAAAACGCATTACACAAAATGGCTGAAACCATATTTACTGTAGCATAAGTATCAACATTCCGATTTATAAATTCTCGCAAACATGATACCCGAAGCCATTTAAATAAGAGTTCCATTTAATTTTATTCAACCAGAGTTTATAATAGAAAACACAGTATTATACACAGCAGGGTTTCAGTGTATGGACTAAACGTGTAACATAACAGGAATCTGTGTTAGCTTAGGACCTCCTCGCCCGTAACAGTGGCAAACATCATAAGATGCCGCGTCAAAATTCATCACACTAAATTTAGCGTCTAACCTCAAAATTCATAAAAGGTTTCTAGTCAAAATTCAACACCTACATCTATGAAATCAAATGCTCCAAATAACTTTAACATCCTATTTCGAACATTAACTTTTTGTATACTCAGCCTAACTTGGGACTTGCGCCGTCGTAGCACCGCGTAGCCAACGCTCCAGTCGAGCTACGCCGGCCGCCCTGAACGCTACGCCGTAGCGGACCACGCCGCGTGCTACGATCTAATCAAAAACGTGGTCAAACTTTTCCTAGGATATATTAAACTAGTTAAGTGAACACTGTGTACGTTATAGGAATATGTATAGTGTATTTTAGTGTTAAAGTGTGTATTACAAGTGTGAGTGTACACTTGGGTATAATTGTTATGATCGTTGGCCGCCGCTGTCCAATTTGCAGAAACAACAAACGATGACCTTTTCATTTTACAGGTTAGTTGTGTTTTTAATTAATATGAGATGAGAGAGCGTTTTCCATTCCCAGTTTTAATAAAAAATTTGGTACATTAAAACTTATTACCTTTCGCGTCATTACGGTTATTTTGTGATGTTTTATAGACCTATAAAAACATTCGGAATACTTTAGCCGGAATTGGTCGACTGTATGCGTAATAAAGTTGATTTTTTATATTTTTATGTATCAACGAGATTGGCACAAACTCATGAACATTGGGAGAAGGTAGAATTAGAACAAATATTTTCCTTTATAAATTTTTCTTAGCGAATAAAATTCTTAGATTTGGCGACTGAAATGAGGATTTAGTTTTTCGTCTGGCAGTTGTTCTATTTTATGTAAATTGTTTTAATTCAATTTATTACTCCAACTTAATGGTTTTCGTCCATATTTTTTCATTAAAAATCTGTAGCCGGCAGCCTAGCCCTAGAGATTACTGAAAATTATGTACATTTTAATATTCCAAAGTAGATATTAATGTTACTCTGAGTTTAATTAAAATGAAACCTAGATTTTTCTGAGCAGACATTTGGTATTCTCTTCGTGCTTGAAATAATATTTTCGTTCAAATAATTATTACCTACATACTCGCTTTAATATTTTAATATTATTACATTATTAATATATGGAAAAATACGAGGAGAAGGAGCTCGTGGCTAAGTAATAACAGCCGCAAGGATCGATTCATCAGGTTAAGCAACGTTTGCCGGGGTTGTTCTGTGGATGGGTGACCATCTTTATTTATCGAAACTCCTCCGTGTCTCAGAAAACACGTTAAGCCGTCGGTCCTGGGTGTAATTCGTGGATCTTTGACAGTCGTTACGGGTCGTCCGAAGCCCGAAAGTCAGACAACCAGTCTTACCAAGGGGTATCGTATTACGCACTTACTGGGTTGTGGAAGTCAGATAGGTAGTCGCTCCATGTAAAATATTGACATTCAGCAACATCCAGCTAGACTAGAAGCTGACGCCAATTGATTGAATATGCGAAAAAATACCAAAATAATTTAATAAACCCGAAAAAGACTGAACATCATTTCATGAAAATCGGAACAGATTTTAACGGGAAGAGGCATGAAAAATCTTTAATGCTCAAATGAGATTTATGCTTTGGCTCATGAATATAAAGCAATCTTTATGAGAAACAAAAAGGTTTGCGTAATTTTTAAGGATGCATGAATTTCTTATAGGGACATTTCCTATGGAAGGTATATAAATTACTGAAGTAAATGTTAAATTTTTTGGAAATTTTTATACAATGTTTGTGAATATGTGAGCACCATGTATCTATCGCATTTATTCATTTGTCTGTCATTACTTCACTTTTCATACTTTTTACCTATTGTGGTATAATAATTTATATTCTAGGTACATCGTATTCACCTATAATTATTAATTAATGTATACAAACTATTGTTAACATTTTAAAAGGGTATGTATGGAGTTTCTTGCCCATTCTTCTCCATACATAATTACCTTTTGGAAGGGGCTAGAATCAATTAACTATTTTTGTAATTTTTGACATTCAAAACTGTCTTTTACGTGCATATATGAAATAAATTATTTGACTTTGACTTTTATAATATTCAGTTTTTAAGCGGAAATATGGAGGTTGGGTTGACGGCATGGTTGGCGCAGGGGTTAAGCGATTGACTGCTGCACTGCGTGTCGCGGGTTCGATTCCCGCACGGAACAAATATTTGTATGATCTACAAGTAGTTGTTCCGGGTCTGGCTGATTGTGTATGTGAGTTTAAATGTTTGTAAACGCACCCACGATACAGGAGAAATTCCTAGTGTGGGGCAACGTTTTAAAAATAAATAAATATAGAAGCCTTGGATTGAGCTCATTGGTATACCTACTTTTAGCATTGAACGGTTATAGGCTTATAAATATGCTGCAGAATTTATCCATATTTCATTAGTTACCCCACTACGGCAAAGCCAAAGGAGGGTTATGATTTTAACTGGCTATATATGTATGGATCAAAGGAGCTAAGTAATAACAGGTTAGAGTCGATCCACCAGGTTAAGCTACGCTTGCCGGGGTTGGTCCGTGGATGGGTGACCATATTTACATACCGAGACTATTCTGTGCCACGGAAAGCACGTCAAACCGTTGGTTCCGGCTGTAGTTCGTGGATCATTGACGGACGATACGGGTTGTCAGAAGCCCGAAAGTCTCAGTCTTACCAAGGAGTATCGTATTACCTAGTAAATGGGTTGTGGAGGTCAGATAGGCAGTCACTCCATGTAAAATACTGGTATTCTGCTTCATCTGGTCAGACTGGAAGCCAACTCCTACAAAGTTGGAAATTCCTCAAATGCTTGGGCATTAGTCTCCCACAGTAAACTGACCATAATTATCGTGTACCGTAAGTGTAACAATGTCTGCAATGTTTTATTGTGATGAGAAAAAAATACTTATACTTATTTTTTATTTTTTTACTAGGGCATCTCAGAGTGTAACCACTAAGGTTCCGACTCTTTAACCGGACTTTCCTGTGGCTGCCTTAAGCTCCTAACGAAACTTAATGCCTCCAGCCAGGGCGTAAAATTATAAACTAAACGACTGCTGCTCGCTAAGGGCACCCCCTGTGGGGTACGAACCTCGGCTTAGGGCAGCTGCGTCGGAGGGAGGGTGACAAGGGACCGTCGGTGGCTGGATAAAATCAGTGTTTTGATTATTATCCTGGGGAGTTTGGATTACTTGCTGCTCAGCTAAAACGCGTGCTGGCGGCGCTTCACTTACAGTCAAGGGTCGGGGAGATTATACTTAAAAAATAATAATTATGCTTATACTTAATGCAAAAATTAATATTAGAAAATATTAAATTTATGAAATACAGTTTCCACTGTAAACGACGAAATGTCTTCTCCCTAGACGGCATCACTTATCTCGGGGTGAAAATATTTCCTTATCAAGCAAAGTACTGTGACCGCGAAATACTGATGACGTTCAATTCATCTCCTCCTACTCATCCCTGAGGAGTTATCGAGATAACAACTTGAGGATTTTTCTGTAGGATGATAGAATCCTCTTAGGATATTAGAAAAAGGAGTACTTGAAAACGTTTCGTTCTTGAAATTTTATTCTAAGTACATCGTCTTCAAATACCCTGGGTGCGCGATTTTGACTCGCTCTTGTTTTCTATTCTAAATATTAATCAGTGCTTGTCACATATTCATGCCATTCATGCCATTTATTTATAATGAACTCGTGGAGGTTTCATACAAAACCATGTTATGTTACAAATGATAAATGATTTTATTTCTGTTAGTACGTTTGTACAAACACTTTTACACGTCAACCATATAATATATTAAAAACTAGATGAGATCGGCGTTTCCTATCTGACTACTCGGAGAAAAAGGCCAAAACAAACTCAGAGTTCACAGTTTCTTATAAAGTCCAGACATAATCTTGGTCAGATTATGTGAAGACCATATCGATTGGTGTCTGAAATGGTCTTTTGAGAAAAGAACCACACAGATTGAGAGCACCTGTCGAATCAGTGCACGCATTTGTCAGTAATCGTGAAGCTCAACTCTGAATTTAAGGAGATCAATGATTCGACGAATAATACCAAAGAAAGGACATTTGGGTAAGCCGCATAAATAACTCAACCTACCATTATTTTTTTCCTTTTATAAAATATCACGGTAGGTGATACTTTATTCATATTACAATCTAGCTTATTTCCTAATAAGTAATTTAAATGTAACTTAATCTGCTAAGTAATTACAAAATTTAAAAAATTGTCCATTAACGTCTTTCTTATTCACTTTATGTTAAGAGGAAGACACTCACTCACTTTATGTCAAGTGTTCTTTAAACTATAACCCACCACGATTAAACTAAATGAGAAAAATAATAATCGACCCACATAGTCTTCACATTCACAATATTGAATAGTACATTATTGCAAAGGCCGGGAAGTAGGCAATTGCAGGTCGAGTATTAGTATGAAGGCCGAGCCATAGGCGAGGACTTCACTATACGAGACAGGCAATTGCCATTTCCGCCGAGGCATATATAGTGCTTTTCTCAAAAGAATGCAGGGAAATAAAACATACTTTTTATATTATACATTTAATTTAATTCTTATTAAAAGTTACATTAGTCATATTGGGGCAATTACTAAAAGAAAATGTACCCCGGTACATTTATGTTTGTTTGTTGAAGTTCTGATGAGGATTGCAGGTGGGCATTGGATGTAGTGGTAGATGGCTGAAGTATGTAAATAACAAATCAAGACGAATTTTCAGCTTTGCCGCCAATTTTCTATATATCATCAGTGCCAAAAGGCAAATGCATTTATGGCTATACAGCCACGTGAACGCAATTTGTGCTAAGCAACGAGACTTACTTTGGTATGCCAAGAATGATAAAAGAGATCCAATCAAAGCAGCATGCCTTTTCATACAACATTGCTGGAGCGTTGTAATGTTCCAAATTCAAAAAAGGCTCCTGCAATGGATTTGATTTTCTTTGTCCGTAAATTCGATACTTCGCGTGTTATTTTTTCGAAAATAATGACAACATTTCCATGCATGTTTGAGAAAAATAATATAATACTTTACAAAATAAATGTTCATGTACAACTAGTACGGTCAGCTGCAGAGAAATCTCACCCCCATAGCAATTAATAAATACATTGCAAGGGGTGAGATTTCTCTGCAGTTAACTGTACCTACTCAAACAAAAAAAATCTCATGGAATACGATTCATCACTTCCTTTCGTCCCTCAGGACTGTATTGAAGACAATGCCTTACATAAAACAACATACACTTTCCTCGTTCGATTTTATAAAAGAATAGGTTACCTGTCTGTTTTCACAAGAATACTAATGTAAATTCGAACAATTTTTATTCGCTTTGGAAGGAGTACTTTAATAAAAGATCACAAGAAAAAGGAATCTGGTATAAAACGATCCAACCGCATCCCTTAAACTCACCGTGGATAGATAATCAGCTGTTCAACAGAATTGATACTTTTATCGCACTAAGACTTCATTCCGGACACATCCCGTGTAATAAGTTCTTATAACTAATGGCAAAATCAACATCAACTCATTGCGATTTTTGTACTAATTCCGTTGATGATGACACATATTAACCGAGTGTGGCCGCAACGAAGAATTTAGAAAAAGATTAAATATATTAGATTAGAAGATAAGATTAAAGAGATACGTTACTGTGCTCTAGCTGCATCAGAAAGTAGCACAGCTAGAGCAGCTAACAATTAGGTATGCTAAGGTGTTTAATATAAATATAAATTAATATAAATTCTGTAAAGTCAAACAGGGTGGCATAATCGCGTGTGCGACAAAGCCCTTTCTAATTTAATTTAAAAAAAAAAAGAAAAAAGTCGAACAAAGAATTTGGTATATCGACAAAATGCTCATTTTTTCACTACACTGAAAATTACATATCATAACATAAAGTCTGTGATCCAAAAACGATTACGCGTAGGTGTACATATAGGAGACTCAAATGTTGCCTGTTTTATTTAAGTCCCAAGTAATAGGGGGTAATAACCGGCTCTGTGGTCTAGTGGTAAGACCACCTGTCTTAGATCCAGAGGTTCGATTCCTAACGGGGGCTAAAAATTCTGCTCGGTTTGGTTAGTGGTAGGGCTTGTTCTAAGTCCGCCTGGCTAGCTACCACCATTTTATCTAAGTGTGATGCCATAATAACAATGTTAACAGCATTTGTTGTTTCGGCAATTAGAGGTAAGACAGCTAATTCCTCTGTGGTTGAGGATTCCGGTTGTAGCTCGCTACCACCTTCGGCCTTATCATCACTTACCATCAGATGAGATGACGGCTAAGAGCTTCCCCGTTTAGGATTTTAAAAAAAGGGGGAAAAACAAAAATTTCAGCGTTATAGCTCTTTGGGAAACATGGAAGAATGATGTCAAAGATGATACTAGAATGTCACAATGCAATAGAACGAGCAACGGTGCCCAACCGCGCAACACAGTGACACTGCAATGGATAAAAGGACACAGCAGATCCCTGGGTAACGACGCAGCTGACGAACTTGCAAGAAGGGCATCCAGCACGTCAGTCCCGAGCCTATCATACCCATCCCCTTCAACCAATTACGCAGGTGGTTACAGGACTTCACCCACACACAAGCGGAGAGCTGGTGGACCTCGACACCAGGCTGCAGGCAGTCCAGAGAAGCAATGCCATCCTTGGATGGTAGGCTGACCAGGCGCTTTTTACGCCTGGACATGAACGGTCTGCGCCTGGTGACGGGGACCACCACGGGACACTGCTCGCTAAACAAACATTTCCACACAATAGGGATAACGGACAGCCCTCTGTGCAGGGCCTGCATGGAAGCGGAAAAAACCGTTGCGCATGTGCTCTTCGAATGCACAGGCGTCACCCAGATTAGAACAGAAATCCTCGGGGCACCCAGATCCTTTACCGATGTTCTAAACAGACCAGGAGACGTGATTAGCTTCTAGAAGGAGGTGGGCTGGTTGGAATAACCACCGACGGCCGCCATGGTCCACGCACAATGGTCAATCTTAAGGACTAAGTGCGGAAACCAAACCCTCTAACATAGAACATAGAACAACATAGATGTCAAAGATTTGACTTCTCAGTACAACATTGTTTCGAATTTAAAGAAGTTGTAAGTTAGCTACCTATATACTTATCTTTCTATTTGACTGTACTTTAGGACACGCTCACGTTATTAAATTTTCTGAAGATATTAGTATTCGTCGTGCCATACTGCTTTTGCCGTGTTGTCAAGAGCAAGAATGTAATAGTGTGACACATCCAGTGTTGCTTGTAAAAGGCTAAATGTTTTTGTCTCATTGTGAAGAGTGGCAGTTATACTGATAAAATAGTGACATCTTTTTTTACGTGTAGTATTTTTTTTCTTTTTTTTGATGGAGCGGGTTGCTTGCAAAAGCAAATAGTTTTCGTTTGTTTCATGTGTATTCTTTTTTTTTTTCTTGGTAAAGACTACCAAACGCAAAGAATACATACGAAACAAACGAAAGTGTCAAGTTAGCAAAAACTATTTGCTTTTGTAGTGGATCTTCCTAATTTCTGGAATAAAATGGGTGTGGCTTAAACATATCTGGCAAAATGTGGGTTTACTTGGGTTTACTATAGGTACACCTCTGCCCAACCCTTAGGGGAAACAAGGCGTAATGTTATGTTATTATGGATAGAGAAGCGTGAAAGAGAAAGAAGTCTTTCTTTTTTAGGGTTCCGTAATCAACAAGGAATCCCGTATAGTTTCGCCATGTCCATCTATTTGTCTGTCTGTCTGTCCTAGGCTTAGCTCAGAGACTCTTAATACTACTCTCGCGTTACACTATAATTTGTGCAAGGCGACGGAAAAGTGCTGATCTATGCAATGCGCGCGTGCCATGTACGATACATGACTCGTACGATAATTTTTTACTTCAGGAGTAAATAGAAAACCAGTCACCGGAAGACTCCATAATCTAGGGACGTACACGAGATTAATAATTCTATTAATTGTCTTCATATTTTCCAGGAAAATAATAATCGTGTTTAATTACTTACCTGTGTATATAATAATTAAACAATTCTGAGAACATTGTAATTTGCTTTTGAGGTAGTAACGGTAGGTAACAACGGTTTTATTTTTCAGTTTCAAAGATATGTTTAAAAGTTCGTTTTACCGTTCACGAATCTGAGTATTTTAATAGACTCACAACCTACACAAATTTTCACTGGTGAGAAAAAAAAACAAAAATATTTATTTCTTGTTATCTTGTATAATTGTACACTGATATTATCAACAATGGATACTTACTTATTTATTTGCTTGTAAAATCTTTTGGGCTTACGAGTATCATAACTTAGTTTTTTCAATGTGGCGCCGGACGTAAAGAATAGCACCACCCCATTTCCTCCCGTGGGTGTCCTAAAAGGCGACTGAGGGACTTACTAGAGAATGGGCAGCAGCGTTCTCTATGCATTTTTAACACCATACTGCGATCGCCAACCCGCCTGCCAAGCGTGGCGTTTAAGGCAAACCCCCCCAATTGGGGGAGGCCTATGTTCAGCAGTGGAAATCTTTCGGCTGAAATGATAATGATGATGAAGTTTACACTACATGCAAATACATAAACAAACTCACGCTTTTTTCCCATGGTGTAGACAGAAATTACAGAATGGCACCATCTGCTACGATCCTCACATAGATACTCGTTTTGCTTCGTTTTTTTTTTCTTTTGTCCTCGCAACACAAGGTCCAGTTGAAAACCAGTGTCAGGCACTAGTTGGCTGGCATTTATGCTGAACTAGGCCTATTTGGCGTAGCCGCGAGGCACACATTGCTATTTTATGTTTTTTTGCTGTTTTTGTGTTCCGTGTCAGTATTGTGCCTTAAACTGCATCAAATAATTTTATTTTCTTTCTTTCTTTCATACATCAATTCAATCGCGTATCTGCGACATAGCAACTTGTGGTAAAATAGCAGAATTGAGACCCTGGTCATAAACGCACGCCGGTTGCGAGTATTACGCTAGTGCCAGTTAAACACTATTCCCAGTTCAATTAATAGCCGTCGGTAAAATATAGGAATCGGCCATTGCATTTCGTACATTTCTCTAATTCGTAGAATACTAGAAGGCTCCATCATTGCCATCCATCATTTACCAGCCGGTGTATTCTGTAAAAATCTCACCGTGGAAACGTAGGTGCAGTGAGATTGAAGCGAGCTGTCATTCCACCAGTCGATCGATTCTCACCGTAAAAATGTAGGTGAAGTGGGTGTGAAGTGAACTGTCATCCTACCTGACGCTAGGGAGTCTAGAGATTGACAGCCCACTTAGAACTCACTACACCTGTGTTTTCACGGTGAAATTTCTACAGATCATTAAGTTCCCTTCAAAATGGTTGAGTTAAATGGTGCTGATCCATGCGTCATGTTCGTGAACGGGCGCCGTCAGTTGGGACTGGTCATTTCTTAGCTGCCACGGCTTATTTTAATTTTTGAATTGTTTTTATTATGGACGCTTCTAGCGTGCACGTCTTTCTACATTGTTCTCACATGTATAACTTCAACATGAATGATGTAAGCCATATTTTGTAACAATATTTTGTTTTAAAAGAGTGTCCGTGGAGTTTCATGCCCGTTCTTCTCTATAGGAACCTACTACGCTTTGGAATGGGCAACTAGCTTCATCTTTCTGACTGACCGAACCCTTGACAATTCAAAAGTGCCTGTAATTGGTTTATTTGAAATAAATGCTTTGAGTTTGAGTTTGCCAGAATAGCGCTTCTGATGCCTAGGGATTGGCACTAATGACAGCTCACTCTAAGCTCACTTCACTTAACTTTTCACGGTGAGATTTTAACAGAATCGACCGGCAGGTCGGTTTAAATTTCGAATACTGATATAATCTAAATTGAATCACGGAGTAAAGCGTGGAATACTGTATTCGTAAAATTATTGGAATCCTATTGGACAACTATCTTTATAATGTTTTTTTTTTAACATAAATTTACCAGTTATTAAACTCGTTGCGCTTCGGTTTAATATTTTAAATGTTTCACACTAACAAGAGGCGGAAACTTTTATTTTATAACTCAGGACAGATTTATAAATGGATTTTCCATTTTTCAAAGCTTTTTATTGGATAGTTTGAAACTGGATTTACAGAATCCTGCTCAATGAATGAAATCAAATCATTATTCGCTTGATATTATTCATATTAGTTCTTATAATACCCAGATCTGTTTGTCGCATCAATTCTAGTTTAACTTAAAATATCATTCATCATCATCATCATTTCAGCCGAAAGACGTCCACTGCAGGACATAGGCCTCCCCCAATTGAGAGGGGGTTGCCATAATCGCCACGCTTGGCAGGCAGGTTGGCGATCGCAGTATGGTGTTAAAAATGCATAGAGAACGCCCATTCCCTAGTAAGTCCCATTATCGTCTTTATGACACCCACGGGAGGAAATGGTATAGTGCTATTCTTTACGTGCGGCACCACACGGCACGATATAGAATATATGCCCTGTTTTTTATCCGACTGGCCCAGAAAGAGAATAATAATTTTCTTGTATGTAACAGTTTATGCCTGATATTTAAATTACCGCATCAATAGTTGAACAGTCCAGGCGTTGCAATAGGAAAAAAAAAATCCAAAGTGAAACTTGTCACACGAAAAGGTCAAAGATGACAAATGAAGGAAAATAGATTTCGGAAATCTCGAACACAATAGGATCTGCAGTTACTGCCCCTTTGTGCGCCTTCTACGACCCCCGGGGGAACCAATCCGGTGATCCCATTCGTAACACGGGACCAAATGGTTTGTGATTGGGGTTCCGAAGTCCAAAAAACGTAAGCAATCTTTATTTACGCCTGCAGGGAAGAAATATATGGAAAGGAAAATCTAGGCTGTTCTGAATCCTTTCTGGATAATTTTTTGAGGTTCCAGAGTAGGGTAAAAACAAACGCAAAGAATCGGGTCGATCAACAGAACTAAACTACATTATCAGATACAACAACAACACAGCAAAAGTTCATTTAAAATATTTCCTCTACACTGTAACAGATAAAATCTTTTCCACGTATATTGAAATGTAGAATTATGTCCTCTAATAAACTACATTAATTTAAAAGAGTGTCCATAGAGTTTCTTGCGCGTTCTTCTCCATATGTACCTACTACGCTTTGGAATGGGCATGTAGCTTAATTTTTCTTACTGACCGACTCCTTGACAATTCAAAAGTGCCTTCAAATGGTTTAATTGAAATAAATGATTTGAGTTTGAGTTTGAACTTCCGTGTCATACACGTATAGAGGCATGAGGAGTTGGCTGTAAATTTAACTCATCCTTTTTTTTTTTTTTTTTTTTTATTCTACTATGAGTTTGCTCTTGACTTTAGTCTAGGTCTGGATGACAGAGACAAAGTCTACGATGGAGTGAGCTTACCCAGAAGAAGCCTGTTCACTCTCACTTTGAATAGATTAGGGTTGTATGCTTTCGGAAACACAGACGCAGGCAGAGAGTTCCACTTCTTTGCTGCGCGCATTATAAAAGACGTTTGAAAACGCTTAGTGCGAGTTGGTGGAATACTAACTAGGTAGGGGTGGTAACTTGCAGTGCGTCTAGATGTCCGATGGTAGAAGGGGGCCGGTGGAATGAGGTCGTGGAGTTCATGGGCACACTCTCCGAAGTACAATCTGTAGAAGACCGACAAGCAGGCAACCTTGCGGCGATGAGCCAAGATCCTTTATAGAAAAGGGAGGATCTTGCGACCAGACGGGTGTTATATCTGGTCGGCAACTTCCCGATGGTATGTCGGGATGTTGTATAGGTATATGCTAGTCGTGCGGTAAACTCTGATTCCGCGATTCAGGATTTGTGTGATGTCAGGTCTTTGATGCGTAGTTCGAATGTGGCGTTGTAGATCTCACATACACGCCGGTTGCGAGTATATACTATGACCTTTCTGAAGAACATCACCAATAAGGTTACTAAATGTCCTTCTAGGGCGTCCCTTCCAGCGTTTCCACTTACCAACAAGAAATAGTGGTTTATTAATAAACGAAACTACGAGTAAGTATTAAAAATTAAGACCATACATAAGGTTAAATTATTACCTTATGTGGGTAAGTATGAAATATAAGGATGAGCGCAACATTTTTAAATCTTTATTTGTTGGTATAAGTGTATATGTATTCCAGACCGAATTTCGGTCATGGCTACCAATCTCAGCGGCGACCAGTCTTCAACACGGTGCGTGGCGACAGCTAGACCAACGAGGCAGTCAGATTATGTCTGGATTTTAAAAGAGACTGACCGCTGAGTTTGTTTCAGCATTTCGTCTCAGGGGTAGTCAGATAGGAAATGTCGACTCCATCTAGCAATTTTTTTTTATTTGACGTGTAAAAGTGATTTTGATATCCTATTTACAGAATAAACGATTTCATTACATTTAATTTCAGTATTTTATATGTATTCGTTGGAAATCTAATATTCAATCAAAATATATTATATCAAAATAATATTACGCCATGAAAATAGGTTAAACTTACCAAGCTCTAAGCTAAAAATGCACTCAACAAGTGCACTGGTCATGTCAATTAATTAAAATATATAATAAACTACCATAAAAAAAAAAATATACTTTCATAAATAAATTAAAACATTTTCTATTACCTAAATGCTGTTACAATATCAATACATATTTAAATAAAAAAATAAAATTGCATGTTTTATAAAATAAAATAATTACATTAAACAGTAAATCAAGTATTATAGTCAAATAAAAGCCCTTATTTTAGGAGCTTAAGACACCACAAGATAGCCCGGTTAAAGAGTCTCAACCCCTCGTGGTTAACTTTGAGATGCCATTTATAATAAAAAAAAAAAACCTCTTTCTCTCTTCTACTTTTGCTGTGCCCGATAGGGTCCATAATGATCATAATTATTTTTGTAAAACCTACCACTTAAGTTCACATGTGGAAGCAATAAATATAATTGAGTATTGAGTATGTTGTTCTACAGAACAATTAGCACTAGCTAGCATAATTACATCCTCTCACAAGCTCACACATACAATTAATTGTGGTACTTCTCATTCGATTGCGAACTCAATGGAATCAGCATCATGTTTGATTTGATAGCCAGCATTATAATGATTGCTTTGCTCACTGAGGCGATGTGAACTTCAGGGTTTCCTCTTCGTTGATGTGTGGAACTGATAGACTGATATTAACGGGTTATAAGGCTGTGCGTGGCATGTTATTGGATATTATTAACGTAAGGAGTAGTCAAGTGATTATATCAATAACATAACATAATTATTATGTAATGAAATGAAATGAAATGAAATCGTTTATTCTGTAAATAGGATATCGGAATCACTTTTACACGTCATATAAAAAATATAAAAACAAGCTAGGGGAAGTCGACATTTCCTATCTGACTATCCCTGAGAAGAAATATCTGTATTTCTATACCTTACCAACAGCATTATATACATAAATATAAAGATAAATAATGTATTTGGTACAAAAAACAACACAGCCACAAAAGCACAGGTAAATAAATGTTAAAATAAAAATGAAAATAAGTATAATTTTTGCTAATGCGATAGTAAATTTATTCTAGGTAGGTACATCATCTTCACATATAATTATTAATTAGGGTATACAAAATATTGTTAACATTTTAAAAGAGTAAGTATGGAGTAACTTTTGGAAGGGGCAACTAGAATCAATTCATTATTTTTATAATTTGTGACGTTCAAAAGTGCCTTTTATGTGCCTATTTGAAATAAATGATTTTATAAGTTTTTAAACTGTCATGGTCACTAATATTTATTCATGTCATTATTGGTTTTTTAACTGTCATGGCCAGTCATGGCTCATAAACACCCACCCGCAATGACTTCAGTTTATCCGTGATCATGGTGCTTGCAACAGCGCCGAAATATCGGGAACTCAAATCAAATAGTAAACATGGTAAATATTCCCTTTGTGTGATTTTACTTTAACTTTGACTTAGAGATAAAGAAGGAAAGAAAAAGTATTTATTAGGACTCGTACAGGAATATCACATTTTAAACGAAACACACATATAGTAACAGATGAGAACCTTTTATTGAAGATGAGTTTATTGTTATTATTTGGGAACTAGTCGCGACACCTGACTGCTACTGAGAATCTTGATGAATAAACCCAACATTACACTTCCCGTCCAGCACCCTAGTTGCGTATCACACTATCAATCGCAATCTGAATGATTTTGAAATATATTGCTAATCCATTGCTTCATTTATTTATTTATTTATTATTCACAAAATCCACAGCTCTTTGAAATTTTAACTTAAAATATATAAGCTAGTCTTACAGCCAATTACGGATTTACAATTTACCTAATAGCAATACAATACATGCAGCAGAAACAAACATAGAATCATGTGAAATTCTAGCACCGACTAAGCATTTCTAAGTGTACAGTGTGTGTGTGTGTGTAGGATTATGCATGAGGAGTTGCGAATGGGTGTGTGAATATGTTATAATGGTAGGTACATATGAGGTGATTGTCTGTATACCTCCTATTCAATTCAATTTAGATTTATTTGTCAATTCGTCACATACCAACGCTATTAATTCATCTTATATATAAAATTCTCGTGTCACAATGTTAGTTATCATGCTCCTCCGAAACAGCTTGACCGATATTTATGAATTTTTATATACATATTCAGTAGGTCTGAGAATCGGCTATTATCAATTTTTTTTTTAAGTTTTAGGTAGGTAGGTAAGGTAGGGTACGGTAGGGTAGGTAGGTAGGTAAGGTAGGGTAGGGTAGGTAGGTAGGTAGGTAGGGTAGCCTAGGCTAGGGTAGGGTAGGGTAGGTAGGGTAGGGTAGAGTAGTGGAGTTTATACTATAGCTTTTGACAGAACGAAATCTGTCGGGTCAGCTAGTACGTTCTAAAAATGTGACTGCTCAACAACGTAAATAACGCAATGCAATTGCTACTGTTAGGATACGGACATGAAGTCAGCGGGCGCGGGGCGGCGGCAGCGGCGGCGCGGGGAGCGGCGCGTTTCAATGCACAATGCATAGATTTATAATGGAACTGGCCTTGAAGACAGCAGCGCGGGGAGCGGCGTACGAGCGATGCGCATCAGTCTACCGGTGCCCGCGCGTCTTCATTGACTTAGTGTTTTGCATCTAACGTTACGAAGAAATTTGTATCAAAAAGATGTTGTCGTCGCTGTTGAGACATTTCTTGCGCGAACAAAGGCACTCATTTCTCATAACAAAAAACTAGGCTGTTCTAGCGCCGCGCGATCTGCCCGCTAGCTTTGAGACCGGGTTTGCGTTGCCGCTCCGCTCTCTGCGCCGCCGCCGCCCCCACCCCGCTATCGCTGACTTCGAGAACGAGGCCTTAGTGTGTTACGCAATTACCCCGCAAGTTGCCCAACTCATTTCAACGCTCAGCAGTTGCATTTTCGACCACTGAACCAACGAAGCAGTCAAATAATCCTCTTTTGTAACAATTTACATAATAAATTACCATGCATTGTAACAGAATTCAAAGCGGAACCCTTTCAAAAGGCAAGAAAACACTGAAATACGGAAGACCTTTCTTAAAGCAGGGATCACGACATTACACAACGTATGTATGCGCTCTTAAGTATTCAGCAAGTTATTTGGTGCACGAATTAAATAAATAATTCATCACAAGATGCTTCACGATGTACAGTCAGACACAAAAGTGATATACCATTACAATCCTTACAAACGGTTTTTGACAGGCTAATTAATGTAGAATTTTGAAAACAAATTGACTAGTATTGTTAACTACTGTTAATTGGCTGATTTGAATGAAATCAAATTATGATTTCTAGCGTGTTTATAATTATCGTGGATATCCACGGCATCAGGATTAGTGCTGCCAGGTCCATTCGATTGTTGGACGCTAACTCCACAAAAAAAAAAAAGCGCTAGATTCCGCTAGACAGGTGTATTTTAAAAAGCGGTTGTTTTTTTTTTTAATAAGGAATTAGAAATACATTATGAAATATTTATTCATAATTTATTACGAAAAATATGAATTATTGAACAAATTAATATAATATCTTTACTTTTATTTGCATCTAGATGCATAGAAATGCAATACAAAAGTAAAGATGGCACGGTTGGCGCAGTGGTTAAGTGATTGACTACTGCGTTGCGTATTGCGGATTCCCGCACGGAACAAATATTTGTATGGCCTACAAGTAGTTGTTCCGGGTCTAGCTGTTAGTGTGAGTTTAAATTTTTGTAAACGTACCCACAATACAGGAGAAATTTCTAGTGTGGGGCATCGTTTAAAGAAACAAAAAAAAAAAAAAAAAATTTAAAGCTGCCGAAATCAAACATCGTTGGATCGATTAATTTATTTTTCAATTTTGATTCATTTGGTTTTCCGAATGTAAAACAAAAATGTACAAAAGGTGAAGATTCTGATATTGGCAATTTCATTTGTTTTGAATGGAAATGTAGTCACTCAATACAGATAAACCACTTTCCTGACCGACGGTACTTGTCATGTCGTTGGAGACTGAGCGATGGATAGAAGACTACATGACGTGATTTACTTGTGGGACAAGTCATTGGTGTCCTACATTGGTTGACGTCTTATGATTGAATGTAGATGTACCATGATTGTTGTGAGCCGACGTTTTGTTTATTAATGACTAGCTGACCCGACAGACTTCGTTCTGTCAAAAGCTATTTGACTGTGGCAGTTTGTCTACGCGCAAAGGAAACTACCTACCTACCCTACCCTACCTTACCCTATCCTACCCTACCCTACCTACCTATCTACCCTACCCTACCCTACCTACCTACCCTACCCTGTTCTACCCTACCCTACCCTACCCAACTACCTACCCTACCCTACCCTACCCTACCAACCCTACCTACCCTACCCTACCTAACTAAAACCTTCAATTTTTTTTTTCAGACCTACCAAATGATGACTGACACGTTATGTCAAACGCCATAAAGTTACATTAGAAGATAGAGTTACCTACTTATTATTACAATAAAAATGTAAATATGGTCGTTTTCTTACAATTTTTTTTTTTAACTTTCTTAAATTTTTCTTACATAAGAACCTTCTCCTGACAATAACAAACACAACAAAAAAATAATTAGCGAAATCGGTCCAGCCGTTCACGCGTGATGCCGTGACCAAGGGAAATAGGGATTCATTTTTATATATATAGATTGAGTAGAATTTGATTTGGTACTTTGATTACCATAAAAATTAAAAAGAACAACTTTCAAAAAAAAAAAAAAAAAAACTGCAAAGTGTAAAATAACTTTAGTTTCGGAAGTCGGTGTCTTTAGTTCTGCATTTTCGTTTTTTGACACAGACTTTGAAATTTAAGTTATTTCCCACTAGGGTCAAAACCAAATTTCTCGGTTTGGTTAGCCCTACCACTAACCAAACCGAGCAGTCCCCGGTTCGATTCCCAGTGGGGGAAAAATTTGGCCCCACTGGGAATTGAAACGGTGATCTTACCACTACAACACAGAGGCATCTTAACAAATAAACTAATACCTTTCATACATATTTTGTGTACAGGTGTTCTTTAGTCCTAAAACAATCTCTCAGTTGGTTGTACCTAGTTCTTATATAAAATACTGTGAACTAATTAGGACTGTCGTGAAAAATGGCGCCATTAGTCGCTGTCTTAGAAACTTACACAGGTTTAATATTTCATTCCGATTTCTTTACGTACAATTGTAGGTTATTCTGAAGAACTGCTGTGTTTTATGTTCTACATTTTCTTTATATAGGGAGAGTAGAATCTTTGCTAAAAAGACTCATTATTGTGCATTTGCGTTTCCTTGTTTAGAAGTTGTTTGATAGATGGTTTAAGCAGGAGAGTGTCATTCTGAATTTCGACAGTTAATTATTTCGACACGGTCCCAATTTCGAAAATCAATAGTTCGACTACTCATTGCTTCGACAGAAAATATATTCGACAAGCATTAGTCCGAAAAACACTTCTTCGACAGAAGCCTTCTATACTACCACGATTCTACCGTGTGTCATTATCATCTCTCTGCCCTTGTGTCATATTACTTGAGGTCGGTGCGACATGGTTTCTTCTTCCTTTCTCCCCTGTCAACCGTCACGCTATCATTCATTCCCTTCTCTTTCTTATCATTCTCTCGATCTTGCTGACTAACTAATATTTAAAATATTCCGTTTGACGAGATAACGTCTAATAAATCGATGAACGCCGGCTGCATGCACGAAAATGTCCCGTTACGACCATTGTCCCGTTACGCCCATTGTCCCGTTACATTCATTGTCCCGTTACGCTCCTTGTCCCGTTGCGCTCATTGTATGCTTGCACCGCATCAATGTTTTATTAAGACGTTGTCACGTTAAACTATCGTCCGTAAACCAACTTTACAGACAACATATTTTTTATAAATAGCTAGTTCAATGTAGGAGGTTGTCTATGGCTTAACCGGACTTTCCTGTGACTACCTCAATAAATTAAGGCTTCCATCTAGGGCATAAAACTTAAAACTCGACTATAGAAGATCACTCTCTAGCCTATAGGTATCCTAACTAGGTACCTACATCTAGACGTTCAAAAAGATGTTCTAAGATTTACTGAGCCCAAAAATAATTAAATCATAAGTGTTCCCTCCAGATTATACTGACAGCCTTCGGAAGGCCTTTGAAAAATTCATTTAAGAGACTGAGCTCACTGATTGGACGAAAGGATGTCCATAACTCAGACTCGGTATGACAAAGCTAGTCTAGGTATTAAATATTTTCAGCTTTATTTTCAGTTCTTTGGGCTTTTTGGTGAGGTTTTATTAAATTTATGAATTATATAAATTAAATTCGCTTTACGTGTCTCATCTCGTTGTACTTCTAAACTACGCAACGGATTTTGATGCGATTCACCATTATTCAGAGAATTATTAATAATAATATTTGTTAGAATATTGTTGTTACATAGGTGTTACACATAATATGATGTCTATAATATTCTGCTGTTTCCAGCGTACAAACAAATTAAATAATTAAAATTATTAATATACCATACAATGTCGAGAGCAAGGAAAACGTTATTAATTGAAACGGGTTATTAATTGTCAAGAATGATTAAATACAATGTTAGGGGTTAGTAAATTTGGGCACGCCACAATTGTGGCGATAAGTCCCCTCTTTGAGGAGTGGCTAGAGAGGCGCCACGGCGTCCTCACCTTTCGCCTGACACAGGTCCTCACTGGACACGGGTGTTTCGGGAGGTTCCTGTTTCGGATTAGGCGGGAGGAAACGCCCGGGTGTTACCACTGTGTGGATCGCCCGGAGGACACGGTGGAGCATACGGTGGAGGTCTGCCCAGCTTGGGCAGAGCACCGCCGTGTTCTCACGGAGGCGATTGGCGGCGGCGATCTCTCGCGTCCGGCCCTGGTCCAGGCCATGATCCGGAGCGAGAGTGCATGGGAAGCAGTCACCTCCTTCTGCGAAGTAGTAATGCTCGCGAAGGAGGAGGCGGAACGCGTGAGGGAGCGGCAGTCTGTGCGCTCTCCCGCCCCTAGTCGCCGCAGGAGACACCCTGGGCGGCGGGAATCGGTAGCCGATTCCCGGCAACCGTCAATGCGGGCTTGCGGACGGCGAGCTATGGGCAGTTCGCCGTCCGGTAAGGACCAGGCCCGGGTCGATGGCGCGTTGTGTTCCACGCGCCCCTCAAAGAGATGTCAGCACGCACTGACGGGGTCCGCTAGGACCGGTGCCTGCCAGGGTTGCGGGTTTGTCCGAAAGGGATACCGTGGCCCTGGCACACAGGCAACTGAAGGAACACGGGTGGGTTTTAGTCAGTAAAAGTCTGACACGACCTCCCGCTCCACCCAGAGCGGGAGAAGTTAAATTAATTTGGTATTGAAGTTCTGTATGGGACAGTTGAAGTTTATTTCGTGTTACGATGTGGTCGATGGATTTTTTTCCAGTTTCATGTACCGCACCCTTAAATATGTCCACACCTTTCCGATACTTGCTGTATACGAACGACGGCTACTTTAGTCAACTAAGGGCGGGTTGTTTCACGTCCACTTAGCGCACGCGTATACGTCATAAATGGCGCTAACTATCGTCAAACCGTTGTTTCACAAAACTATGCCCTTGACGTTACATTTTGTTATATGATTATATGATAGTTCGTAAAACAATCAATCTGCCTAGCCTTTTCCCAACTATGTTGGGGTCGGCTTCCAGTCTAACCGGATGCAGCTGAATACCAGTATTTTACATGGCGCGAATGCCTATCTGACCTCCACAAACCAGAAAAAAAAAAACATCAAGTCTAGATCTCTTCTGTACCTATAGTTATAATAAAATTGATATCTATGGTTAGGTGACTGTTAATGAGAAGTCCCATGTGTTTACCACCTACTGTTATTATTTTAGTGATAACCGTTCGTCAGGAATAATCTGTAAGAATGCATCAGTCAGTATAACAATGTTGTACCATTAGGGTATATGCACACTGACCGACCCAGACGACCCCACGACTCTCCTCCAGGAGAGCAGTAGGGAAACGAGTAGAGTTCGAAAGAGATCACACACAATACACGACCGTCATTCCGACCTTACCGCCGAGGCCCCGCGCGAAATTCCCGACTAAATAGTCCTCCCCGACCCTTGCTCGTAAGCGAAGCGCCAGCAAGCGCTATAGCTGAGCCTGTAGCTTTAAATTCCCCTGATAATAATCATAACTCTGATATTATCCAGCCACCGTCGGTCCCTTGCCATCCTCCCTCCGACTTTGCCCTAAGCCGAGGTTCGTACCCCACAGGGATGCCCTTAGCGCGCCTTAGGCTTTAAGTTTTTAGGAGCTTAAGGCAACCACAGGAAAGACCGGTTAAAGAATCTCAACCTCTTATGGTTATCACTGAGATGCCCTAGCTAAAAAAAAAGGGTATATGCAAGAAAGCGGGCGTTCATTAATTTACCAAAAACAACCGGTCTGTGGGTGCAGACCTCAGGACGACCTGCTTTTCACACGGACAACTGTACATCGCTTGCTCCTGCGTCACCAGTCCTGACTCTCTGTACCATATATCGACTGCTGAGACCAAAACTACAAACGTAGTATACAGGAATGTTTTATAAACCTGTGGGTGTTATTTTACTACATTGTGGTTTCTTAGGACTTCCACGAAACTTACATATCGACGCTTTCCGCTACAAAGTGCATAACTCCAAATCCCATACTTTCGTTCCTTCCCAGAACTAAATTTTATAAGTATAAAAAAGTTATTTAGGTAGGTCACTAGCTACTAATATAATAAGAAAGAGAGATAATGGGAAGGTCCTGTACATAAACAGTTACTTATTATACGTAGGTACGTGATTGTTGTCCTCTTCGTTTTAACGACTTATGCCAGTGCTTTTGCCAGCGGCTTTGCCCGCTTTTATGTCGCCAAGCAATATGAACATAACCAGCATTGCATATGATTGAGCCTTTCGATCGTTACAGTAAAATTACAGGTTTTTTTTTTTACACTTAACGGGTTTGATTCCCGGTTCAGTATCAGCTCAGCCGTTCTTGAGTTATAAATGGTGTAATTTATAACTCAAGAACGGCTGGACCAATTTTTATGATGTAGGATTTGTTGGATTTGTCTCCGCCCCGAATAGCAGAATAACGATAAAAATATATAATTTCTTAGGTATGTAGAAAATTCACTTTCTCATACATTTTGTACTGAACGGCTTTTTTGATGATATCTCGAGAATGGATTGCGGAGCAGAGGAAACAAGAAATTTCACGCGCACGAAGTCGCGGACAGAAGCTAGTTTAAAAAAAAAAAAGTCATCATTCAGTATATTTTTTCTATCTACAGTACAGTAAGCAGTATTTAAGGTACTTTCCCTACATGTGGCAAAGTCGTCGGACGCCCAGTATGATAACGGCACATTTTGACCTGTTTCAGCGGGGGCCTCTATAAATAAGACAACTGTCATTTTAAATTTTACTATATGAGAAACTGGGTAAATGAAGCCTCTTTAAGTGATACAAAATTGGTTGTCCGTAAAGTTGGTTTACGGACGATAGTTTAACGTGACAACGTCATAACAAAACATTGATGCGGCGCAAGCGTACAATGAGCGTAACGGGACAATTAGCGTAACGGGACAATGAGCGTAACGGGACAATAAGTCATCCTTTTTCGTGCATGCAGCCGGCGTTCATCGATTTATTAGACGTTGTCACGTCAAAAATACTCCTAAGTCCCTTGAGATTCCACTTATCCAGGTTACACTGTACTACTTTTTACTAGAACCGTACAAAGTAACTCAGAAAATCGAATCATAACATCCGAAAAGTTTCTATCCATCTATAACGAAAACCCTAAAAAATAAAACGTTTTATCGTATCATAGCAGTTTATAGATGGTTGTCAAACATGAAACGCTTTAAGTCACGATTTTCTGGCCTAACATAATATATCGGAGATAATACTACCAACAGTCACGTTTTGTCAAAATAGTAGGCTTTTGTCATTTCAATGTAGGTCAAAAACCTGCTTTTTTGTTACGTTCGAACGTAGTGCTAATTCTAATCCATATTTAGGTACTATGGCTGTAAGCTACTACACAAATAGAGATACTACAAACTCAGGGGCATTTTAATTTCTAGTATCTAGTAGTTTCTAGTAGTAGTAGCTGTTTGTGTATGTGACTTTAAATGTTTGTAAACGCACTCACGATACAGGAGAAATTCCTAATGTGGGGTAACGTTTAAAAAAAAAAAAAAAAAAAATGTTGCATTTTATCTGACTGCGACGAAAGCACAAAAGGGGATATAATTTTTGCCAGTTATAATCACTTCTATAACCAAACGAGCACATACAACCTACACACATCAAAATTTATTTACGTAACACGTACGAGTACATGTATCACTATAATAATATTTTTCAACTTAATCGGTCCATTAGGGGGGTTAAATGTTACAATAAAATACCTTCTGATATATTACAATTAAATGAAAGAAAATTTAAAACTCATATAAAAAGCACACTTTGTAAACAAGCATATTACAAATTAGAGGATTGTATCCAAGATAAGAATGCTTGGAAACATGCTGGTCCTGCTCCATAGGACAATTTATAGTCTAGACAAAATCAAACTGGTTGCTAATTTAACTGTATAATTTATAATTTTTATGATATTAATTTTATTTTCTTTGATTAATATAAATTTAACTCACACACTGGCTTATTATATGTTAATTTTTTTTTGGAAAATCATTTACAATGTTTGTAAATATGTGGGCACTATGTACCTATCGCATTTATAAATTTTTCTGTCATTACTTCACTTTTCATTCTTTTTACCAATTGTGGTAAGTAATTTTTATTTTTATTCTAGGTACATCGTCTTCACCTATAATTATTAATTAATGTATACAAACTATTGTTAACATTTTAAAAGAGTAAGTATGGAGTTTCTTGCCCAGTCTTCTCCATACATAACTACCTTTTGGAAGGCGCAACTAGAATCAATTAACTATTCATGTAATTTTTGGACGTTCAAAAGTGCATCTTCGTGCCTATTTTAAATAAATGATTTGACTTTGACTTTGACTTTGATTAGGATCGGAACAAATTGGCTGTGAGACAGACAGATACACGAGTGATCATAATAAGGATTCCGTTTTTTCCTTTTGAGTTACGGAACCCTAAAAAAAATTATGACGTATAAATAAAAATAAAAAATAAACCAAAATAGAGAGCCAACTAAAAAGGCTTCAATACACCATTTTTATCCCATTACTCAAATCCTCCGAATAAGTGCATAAACCTAGGCAACGAGCTATTCACAAAACGATGATAAAACTGAAACTACTGTATCCCAGATTTATAACGAAAACGATGTATCCAAAATCGGATCGTCGGTAACCATTATGGCTTTTGTTTTGGTAACGTTTACACGTAATGAAAACAGAAGGTGCAGTGTATACAACGTTGGCTCAACTTGTATGTGCGGTACAAACTGTAAATAATAAGTTAGTTATTAATAAATAAATAAATAATTTATCCAAACGCAAAAAAATAAATATATCCGATCCGTTTTAATATCATTGGATAAAAATAAGAAAGAAAGAAAGAAAGAAAGACAAAAAAATATTTGACGTAGTTTAAGGCACACAATACTGACAGAACACAAAAAAGACAGAAAAAACTTAAAATAGCAATGTGTGCCTCGCGGCTACGCCAAATAAAAGTGAAATGAAAGTTTCAGCGTTTTCGTAATCTTATATTTCTTTAATCATCGGTCATCCAATTTCTCCTGGCAAGCGATTATGATTTCTTTTTTTTTTTTTTTAGTTTGAGCTGTTCAAGTTGATTATCCTTACGCGCAGCGCTTACGTAGGCAAATGATAAATGATTTGATTTCTGTAAGTAGGTTTGTAGAAACACTTTTACACGTCAATCATATTTTAAAAACTAGATGAGGTCGGCGTTTCTTAACTAACGTACCTATAGTCGCCGAACGTAATTAATCAGCAATTTTCAAATACATTACTTCCCTATAAAGCATTATATCACCTTTATAAACTGTTGGTAATTGGTTCATATTGTCGACATTAGAAGTAGTGAAAAAATGATAGAGGCCGCGCCTCACAAGTTTTTTTAATAACTTTTAATAACACGTCTAGATTACCTTTGCTGGATAGAAAGAAATCCCAAAGTTAGCCCGTATCGTAATGTTTAATCATCTCATAGCTACAAAACAGACTTCTTATTTTTTATATAAATGAAAAGGATATAAGCTTGTTTAACACAATTCGATGAGTTTGTCTTGACAAATAAGAATAAGACGAAGGTGGTGTTTGAAAGAGAAGAGGGTGTATCGGTGTGTAATGTGAAAATAAATGCTAGGAGTGTGGAAAAAGTAAGTGAGTTTGTATATTTGGGGAGTCAGTTTACAAGGGATGGAAAGATTGATGAAGATGTGGAAAGGAGTGTAAATGCGGGTAATAATGTGAATAGTGCTATACATGCGATTGTGACCTATCAATCGATGCAAAAAAAGGCTCGACTGGCTGGTCACAATGGTTTGCTGGTGCCTACGCTTATGTATGGAAGTGAATGTTGGGTGTGGCAAATAAAGCATGAAAGTAGAATAAATGCTGTGGAAATGAGTTCCTTGCGAAGCATGTGTGGCGTGACTGTGAATGGTAGGCTGAAAAATGATGTGATAAGGCAAAGGTGTGGTTTAAAAGAAGATGTAGTGACAAAAATTGAAAAGAGTATGCTTAGATGGTTTGGTCATGTTGATAGGATGAATGAAAGCGACTTACAAAAGGTATTTACAAAGCAGATGTGAATGTAAACGCCGGGAGGGGACGCCCTAGGAGAACATACAGTGACCTAATTGGTGATGTTCTTCAGAAAGGTCAGGTGCGTAGCACTTGCAACCGGCGTGCATGTATGACCAGATGTATGAATGTAAACGAAACAAAAGGAGTATGTAAGGAGCGTATCAGGTGGCGCTCTTTAGTTTCTGCCTACCCCCATGGAAAGAAGGCATGAAGTTTATGTATATGTATGTATGTCTTGATAAAATGATTAAAATAATCACTATATTTGAATACCTACCAAATGCGCGAGGTAGCCACTCGCGGCTTCGCGAGCTTACTTCAATCGCTTCGAGCATTTGATCTTATTGATCATAGCGCCTTAACGTTTTTCTTCCATAATTCAATCAACTCAGCCTATCGCAGTCCACTGCTGAACATAGGCCTCTGTCTTCCGCATCCAGTCTATCCCAGCCACCTTTTTGAGGTCGTCGGTCCATCTAGCTGGGGGGCGTCCCACACTACGCTTGCCGATACGCGGTCTCCACTCCAGGACTCATCTGCTCCATCGGCCATCGGTCCTTCGACAAATATGATCCTTCCATAATTACTAACATACAATGAATAGTTTCAGTCGACCTTCTTACACGTACCTGCTTAGTGGCACACGGCTATAAAACTGTAGTTACGGTATCAATCGCATGAAGGTAGCATGGATCGTTAGGTAACTTGAGTAATGGCGAAGTTATTATAGCCACCGTAATCGCTCCGAAGAAATATTCGGGGAATTTTTATAAATAATAAATGTTCGATGTTTCTTGGTAACGTGAAAGGTAAAATTTACTACTAATTTATAAAACCGTTTCTAGTTATAGAAATAACCGTGAAACTTTTACTGGTATCACGGCTGTTTTACTCGTTAGGGTAACTCACATGATTTTTTAAGAGAAAAAGTCAGGAATCAGAAACAAAAACATTATTTAAGGTGAGTTATATAGAATTAGGTTTATATAGCTCATAAAATTATATGGGCCAATATCCATAGCACGGAAGACACTTCTTATACTTACACTAGCTTCTGCCCGTGACTTCGTTCGCGTCGAAATAAAATAATAGTCACATTTTTATAAAATTCCCTCGGTACCTGAAACACCGCGTAGCATCGTATTGCCTACCCGCGCTATTATTCGTTTTCGCTTAGCGTTATTTCCGTCTTTTTAGGGTTCCGTACCAAAATAGTAAAAAGGAACCCTTATGGTGTGACTCAGTCTGTGTCTGTCTGTCTGTCTGTCACAGCTGAATATCTCAAGAACTACTGATACTATCAACTTGAAATTTAGAATAGTTTTAGATGACGTTTGCCCAACTATTTTTCAAATAAGAAAGAAACAAAAAAGGTTTTTTTTTTTTTGCAACAGGGACTGAAAGGTGGTCTTAAAAATTCGAAATGCCGCTACTAGGGCATGTGGGGTAACATATGAAACAGCGTTGTTTGCACATTCTCAAACATTTTTTCTTTTTTCTTTAGGCTACATAGTTTTCGACTTTTGATGAAAAAAAAAAAAAAAAATCCGTTCCCCCTTATCTCCATTTGCATAGAGAAAAATCTGAAATTATTCTGTGATAGATTATTAAATATAAAGATTACAGGAAAAATAAAACTATGTCTCTAAATAGCACACTTTTTCAGAAATCAACAAAAATTACATTAATTCCTTTATCTGTCAATAGATGGCGCTGACCTAAAACTGCAATATTCTACACCGCAGTGTTAAAATTAACTGACGAATAAAGGCCTCGCCGATCTAAACTTTAAAAAAATTCGCGGTTCACAACCAAAATATCCTCCTTCCTACCTACTCGCAGGTTGCTTTGGGTGAAGCACAGTTGTAGTAGTTATGTGCCCAGAAAAAATTCTGGACACATAACTATAATTAGGTCCTACTTATACGAATGAAGCATATGAAGCTATATAATGATGGTACGGAATCCACGGTGTGCGAGTCCGACTCGCCCTTGACCGAGTTTTTATTTTTTCTCGGTTCTGTAAGAGTCGCAGTGTGTTGTTAAAAATATTCCTCAAGAATTGGGCTATGAAGTGGATAAATATTTTTTTTAATCTGACTGGCATGTTCAGAGTTTAGCGCGTCCGAAAAAAAAAACAACTCTTCAGCTTTATTATTAGTAAGGAGACGAGGTGCTGCACGCAGCTTCGCCCGTGTGGCTTTTTCTAAAATTAGGTAGCTTTAGCTTTTAATCCCGTTTCGGAGATTAGTCGAAACAAGGTGAAAGACAGGTTTATTTTTATTTTTTACTAGCTAGCCCACGACTTTGTCCGCGTGAAATTTCGGGCCACCCATCGCGTCGCATCCCGTCGCTCGCCCACGCTATAACTTCGTTAACGCTTAGCGTTCTTTCTGACTTTTGTTCTTTTCGCTTGGCTTCTAAGGATCGTAGCGTAGATATATAGCCAATAGCCTTCCTCGATAAATGGGCTATCCAACACTAAAATAATTTTTCAATTCCAACCAGTGGTTCCTGAGATTATCGCGTTCAAACAAACAAACAAACAAACTCTTCAGCTTTATAATATTAAGCATAGATAACTTCCGTATATACTTTCATATTCATATGAATTTAGCAAAAAGCTGTTATTTTGACATTACAAACAGGACACTTCAATTTTATTTATTTCTATATATGTATGGATAGATTAAAATAAAATAAATTAAAAAAAGTATGTTGTACCGCCTGCAAATCTCAATATCCACTTAAAAAATGATGATGCCCTTTGATTCTTTCCCCTCCTTTTTTATATACTTGTACATATTATTATTACTTAAAAATTAATTAACTATAATAAATATTGACTTAAAATTGGGTCAAAAATTTTAATTGACACTTATATTTCTCTGGATCATGAACAAATTGATCTGAAATGCGATATGTAACAGACTGGAGCCGTGTTCCCAATCACATTAAGCTTCACATTACAATTTCGTGACTGCAATCAATGAACAACTGAAAATAACAATGATATTGAACGAAAACTTTAAAAAACGATTCCCTTGTTCACAAACTAAACTAAATTTAAGTTCAGTGCATCTTTTTCTTTCTATTTCATTAAGAAAAGGACGGAAGATAAGTTTTAGTTTAGTCCTGTCAAATTAATCAGCGCCTGTCACTACTCCATACAAGTTTAGACGTGATTAAAAACTTGCCGGCTAAAATTACGTCAATTTACGTCAAGCGCTGATTAATTTGACAGGACTAAACTAAAATGTATCTTCTGTCCTTTTCATAATGAAATAGAAATAAAAAGATGCACTGAACTTAAATTTAGTTTAGTTTGTGAACAAGGGAATCGGCACCAATATCTAAGTGACTTAAATTAGTAATATTTTCAGCAATGTTTTCCTAAATCAAATACTTAGAACATTTTGTTGAAATAGATTGAACTTTACGCAGAAGGTTAGGATAATACAAACGATTTTAGAAATGAATATTATAAATATTAAAATATTTTTGTTTAACTTTTTCTGCTTGCTTGCTTACCAAGCGCTACAATACCGGATGACTTTTTTTACCGTCTCGAAAAAAATTGGGTAAACTAGGTGAACGGATTAGAAGCCTATGGCATAGCAATTTTTTTTTTTTTTTCAGAAATAAAACTAAAATAAAAGATAAAAATATTGAAATTTGGGTGCGTATGATTTAAATTTAAATATTATTTATCGTATTTATTTATTGAATTATGTTTTTTGTTAAATTTCTGTGTTTATTGTTATAGTATGATAAGTTTACTTCAAATTTGTGGTATTTATCCATAGATCAATTTCTTTCTAGGTTAAAGAAAAAATAATAAAAACTATGCCATAGGCTTCTACTCCGTTCACCTAGTATACCCAAATTTTTACGAGACGGTAAAAAAAGTCATCCGGTATATGGTCGTTAGGGTATCCTTAAGTTTTTAGGAGCATAAGATAGCCCATAGCTAGCGTAGCTTAATCGGTGCACGGGTCAATCCATCAGGTTAAGCTACGCTTGCCGGGGTAGGTCCGTGGATGGGTGATCATCTTACCGAGATCCTCCGTACCTCGGAAAGCATGTTAAGTCGTTGGTCCCGGCTGTCATTCGTGAATCTTTGACAGTCGTTACGGGTCGTCAGAAGCCCGAAAACCTGAGTCTTACCAAGGGGTATCGTATTACCCAGTCACTGGGTTGTCGAGGTCAGATAGACAGCCGTAAGTCTACTTTTGCATTAAAAACTCTTTCAATGTTTCTAACAATATTACTTACCTACTGCAATTTTGCCAGTATGAAAATTTTTCCTCTCAAAAATAACGTTCCATTTTCGATACAGAATTGTCACAATCCTATTAAAGCTGTATTCACACAGCACTGTCATACAACCAGCTGCAAGCAAGCAAGTACCTCGTTTAGCGAATATTAGCACGTAGTAATGCATTTCTGACGAGTAAGCCGTTTTGCGCAAATGTAGATACAGCCGTACCGTGTGTTGTACAAAAATAGCAGTGGAATACGTGTGCATAGAAATAAAAATACTAAGCAAGGTAGGGAAATAAGTAAGCAAGTCAAGTGTAAAAAGATAAACAAAATTCAAAAGCGATTTTCTTTTAAATCATTTTGGATAAAAAATGAATAGTGAATAAAATAAAATTTATAACTCGAACCTATTTCGAACCGCTTCCACCACAATCCGCTCGTCCAATAATGGCGTTGATTCTAGAATGTTCTAGAAGCCGTTTGAGAAACAGAGGACGCGTACCTTTTGACATTAGCCGTCTGACGTCCGTCAACTTCCATTCTTTCATAAACAATTTACGAAACATCTATCTTCACCCCAAACCCTTTTGTTTTGATATATTTATGTTACTGGAAATAAAGCACTTAACATAATCAGCCTGTGGCGGTATCTACAATGCCACATGCGAACTACGCATCATAGACCTGACGTCACAAATCCTGCATCGCGCAATCAGAGTTTACCGCGAGACTATTATAGCAAAATACACTGAAAAAAAAAAAAAAGTAGTTGCCACAATCTAGATTTTGCTTAGATTCACTAAGTAACTTTTTTGCATCTGAGCCTATCAAGCACAATGATCACAGCTACTACTTTATTTTGATTGAGATTTGAAACAGAATCTTGATTGGAGTTATCACAAAACCTATTTGCAGCAATCAAGTCAAAACATATGTAGTTGCTGAAACCAAGATTATTAGATTAAAGTTTCAATTAATCTTTATTGAAGTAATCAAAAGCTTGATTGACACAATAAACCTACTTTGTTACAGTTAAAAAAAAATACTTGTCTCTTTTTGAACTCTTCTACAATGATGTCATGATAATCGAGAAACTTGTTTGAGCGTTCAGTCATTTGAACTAGTATTGCTGCAATCATGTCGTGATGATCAACTTAACTAAGATTTGATTAATCTAAACAAGGTATCGTCAATCAAGCTAAAAGTCACTTGGTTGGAGTGCATTTTTTTCAGTGTACAAAATCTCGACATCAACCGTCGGGCAGTTGCCCACCAGACACGACACCCATCTGGTCGGAGGATCCTCCCTTTTCCATAGAGTGTGAGTGAACTTTACACCCTGTTCCTCATACCTCTATATGCCCATAATGTTCCCACTCCTGGGTGACAGGCTTGCTCTCTTCGAGAGGGAGTGGGCAGCAGTATTATGATCGACCACACACAATCTACCAATTGGTAGATGTCACATGTCTTCGAATTTTTGGTTCTAGAACATGCTGGTTTCCGCACGATGTTTTTCTTCACCGTTTTGAAAGCCGTGGTGATGAAATTATTTACACAAAGTTAAGCGCCTCGCGTCGAACCCACGACCTACAATTCGTAAAACGGGGTTGGTACAACTGAGCCACCACAAAAAAAAGCACTTACGGTACTTAATATGTGTGTATGTTAAGAGGCTACCGAGCGCAAAGTGGCGCCCTCATCGTTTGTTCGGTGATATCTTTTATTTTAGAATGAAAATGCAGAAAATAAGCTCGTCAAGTTGTGCTTCACAAGACTATACGTTATTATTACTACAAACAGTAGTTTTAAATTGTTATTTTTTATTGTTATCATTAAAACGGAAAATAGTGGCCACTAAGCTCCGTTTTAATGATTACAATAAAACATAACAATTTAAAACTACTGTTTGTAGTAATAATAACAACGTATAGTCTTGTGAAGCACAACTTGACGAGCTTATTTTCTGCATTTTAATTCTAAAATAAAAGAAATCACCGAAATAACGATGAGGGCGCCACTGTGCACTCGGCGTAGTCTTAAAGTTTATTGTTTGGGCATGCCTGTCGTGTATTATGTTTTAACTGGTTTTTATAGGAGTCATTTTTTTTTTAGATTTAATTTCATAAAAAAGTGGAACGGACATACAGGGTGTTTGGCAGAACGTTGAACATACGAAAATGGTGGATAGGTGGGGTCATCTGCTACTTACTCAGCCCTAATTTATTTGGGCCTGGCCCCCTGAATATAAAAAAAAAAAATTGTTTGCTTTCTTTTAGTTTCACCACTTTCTTAACTTTAAAGTGTATTTTTTTATTAAAAATGGGTAAAACAGGCAATATTTTAGTTTATTTTTTTATCTTTAATATTGGCAGATTCTTATAAAATTATTGCTTTATTCAGATGTTAGCTAGAAAAAAAGTTATGACTCCTCAAACTTACAGAAAGATGTAATAAATAAAAATATTGCCTGTTTTACCCATTTTTAATACAAATTACACTTTAAAGTTAAGAAAGTGGTGAAACTAGAAGAAAGCAAAAAATTTTTTTTTTAATATCCAGGGGGCCAGGGCCAATTAAATTAGGCCTGAGTAAGTAGCAGATCACCCCACCTATCCACCATTTTCGTATGTTCAACGTTCTGCCAAACACCCTGTATAACAATTTGCACAATTTAAGGTGACGTTAGTCGATGGCTTGAACTCGTTGGTGGGCGTGGTCAAAATGCATGCTGTTTCATCCAACACCGTGTGCGAAAGGGACGGATACTGTGATAAGCAATAAGAAGCTAGTGCGCGCACGGATGCACACTCCCGTATAGCATACCAACGCTAATGATGCACACATGCGCGATTTCATTTTATGAACAGACCTTTGGGCGTATTGATACGAGTATAATTACAATACTACTTAATTTGTCTACTCTAAAAAAAAGAAGAACTTTTAAATAAATTATCTATGCCTGTACGATTCGCCGTTTTCACACTACATAAGCTGTTTATTTATGCCTAAAGATGAGTTAAAATGAGTGTTGAAATATGGATGTTTGGAAGCTCATAGCTTCCTAACCATTATTTTTTTTCCAATTCTGCTTCCACACCGGAATTGAATGACGAGACAAATTGATATTATTTATAGTTTGGAATGCATGTACACCGTCAAACAGACTAGTGATCACCATACTACGAATGTATGGAAGAATAACCGACTAGAGTGTTCTTAAGCCCAGGGTAAGTAAACCTATTTCTGAATATTCATCGCAATTTACATAATTATAAATACTTTTTATATCAAAGCCATCTAAGACACTTTGTTCATGCTGCTTGTCAAACATATTCCAAATAATAAAGGACAAAGAATTAAGGTATCAGAATCAAATAAAAGGAAACAAGCAAGAAATATAACGCTAAGATGGCCAATACATCACACACCTGTTATTGCTAGGGAATCTACTCAACCGTAAAAGTATTGGGAAAGCGATACAATAAATACCGATAGCTGCAGACCCTTCCATATAAAGACGTAATAATTTGTTATATTGAAACATGGTTTTGAGTGTACTTTGACGTTATGCTATGGATTCCTATTGCTCATCTGAATTACTCATATACATCTCCTACTAGTCTAACACTTCACACAAGATAAACACTCACTCAAACATCGTCTCATAACATGACTAAATAACTTCTGCAGAATTATAGGTAGGTATTTTTTTATTGTTATTACTTCTTCTTTTATTTGTGTTAAGCATATTGTTTAACTTTTACTGTGTTTTTATTTTTTTTATACATATTGTTTAACTTCGACTCGGTAAAAGCTAATTCTAGCCATGGAAGGGTGACCTGTAACACAGGTTTTTCCCAAAAACCTATAAATCAGGCACCATTTTCTCACAAAGGTGGAATATAGCTGAGACATTTTTTGTACACATTAACTTTAAAGGCTCGCGCAGACTGGCGAGATATCGCGGCAGTCTGCGCGAGCCTTTAGTCAACTTTGTGAAGAGAGAATAAATGATAAATTATATTACTATTAGGTACTTACTGAACGTCGTTGGTTGAATTACGTTTAGCGTATTCAAATAGCATTTTCTTTAGCAACGGTTGCACTTAAAGTCATGACACATTAATATATCTTATCATCATACCTGTAATCCCCGAGGGGTTAGGTAGAAATGTGCTCTATTGTATACCCCCACATTACGCCAGTTATCGTATATTATCTATAATATTATCATCATCATCATCATTTCAGCTGAAAGACGACCACTGCTGGACATAGGCCTTCCCCAAGCACCGCCACTTGGACCGGTTCTGTGCTTCCCGCATCCAGCGGATTCCTGTGGCCTTCACAAGATCATCGGTACACCTAGTGGGAGGCTTTTCAACGCTGCGTCTCTCAGAACTCTGGCCCTATCAGCCATCTGTTCTGCCAGCAATGTGCCCTGTCCACTGCCACTTAAGTTTAGAAATTCTTCGGACTATGTCAGTTACCTTGGTTTTTCTCTTCTCATTTCTGATTCGATTACGTAGGGAAACTCCAAGCATATTCCTCTTCATTGCCCTCAGGGTGACTTTTAGCCATCTATGAGGCCCATTATGAGCGACCACGTTTCAGTGCCATAGGTTGTCACTGGCAACGTGCATTTAATAAATTAAGTGATACCTATGTATTATATTTACAAACTCAAGAGCTAAGAACTGCCCGTCATCCTACATGATATCAGCATCGCGTTGAGCTAACTTCGTAACCCCGACATAGTTCAGAAGTTTCACTGTGGAACTTGCTATTATATTTAATGTAAAAGCTTTAGCTTTGACGCTATCTAGAGTAGTTATGTAGCTGAATAGTTTAATTTCAGTTTTAAGATTTCATTATTAAAATTTTTGTCGTCCATTTTTATTTTATCTAAGAATGAAGTCTCTGGGTTCAAATATGGGCAAGTACCAATGTGACTTTTTAGGGCTCTGTAGTCAACAAGGAACCCTTATAGCTTCGCCATGTCTGTCTGTCCGCTGCTTAGCTCAGACTATTTGTAGTAGAAAGCTGTAATTTGGCATAGGTGTTCATATTAATTACGCCAACAAGTGCTGAAATAAAATCATGAAAAAATAAATTGTAGGGTACATCCTGTCATTCTTTGCACGTAAATTGGGAATGATATTTTCTTCTCGTCTATCCCATAGTTGGGATATCGTTGGATAAGCCGTTCAAAAATACTGCGGGTCTATCAGAACCATTTTTCGATTCAGGGATCCGTTTGCGTAATATTAAACTTTGAAGTGCAAATTTTTGTTAGACTTGTGTCCCCCTCACCCCTGCCAGCTAAATGGTTGTTTTTGGATGTGTGAAAAAAATCACGGCTGTAGTATATATAACCAAGTTAAAAGGAAAACTATCACAGCTAAGTACGCTTTTCAAGTTAACGAGTATAGTCGTCCAACTTACATTTTCAGTTGCAATGTATGGGAGAACATGTTTTTTAACTACAATGTTAAGTTTGTTCTTGGAATAAATTCATCCCAACTACGGAGCCTTTCATTGTGCGTGGTCCGACCCGCACATGGACGGTTTTTTTTATTCATATGTTTTTTCGAAGTTTATCTTCGGAAAAAAATCGTGAGGAAACTTGGACTTATCCACCTTGAGCAAGCGTGGTAATCGATGCTCATGCCTTACCTTCTTAAGGCCCAGATATATGCCAGTGGCCTTGAGTGGTTAGCTTGTGTGCTCTGTACTGAGCTTACGCAATGCGGCGTATGTCCAGCCAGTTATAGGACTCGCCCATCCAGGAGCGCTGCCCCAAATAAGACGCATTATTAATTTTACATAGATAAAACAAAATATTTTAATAAAACACGTATACTAAAAGATTAATAATTAAATTATTTTTTAAATGGTGAAGGTTCCGCTTGATAGATTTTGCGTGATTCTCAGTTTTTTACCCGCCTTAGACATAAATTTAAAAATTAATTTCACCATGTAATGTAAACATAATCTAAAATATTCATATATTAAATTATTAAGAAAATGCTCTTATTTAACATATATTTTTTCCAAATCATTATTAATACTTTGTATTTTTTTTTTACTTTCCTGTGGATGCCTTAAGCTCCTAAAAACTTAAAGCCTCCAGCCAGGGCATAAAAGTTATAAACTAAACGACGGCACTCTAAGGGCACCCCCTGTGGGGTACGAACCTCGGCTTAGGGCAGAGTCGGAGAGAGGACAGCAAGGGACAGGTGGTGGTGGCTGGATCAGATCAGGGTTATTATTATTATAAGGGGATTTTAAAGCTACAGGCTCAGCTACGGCGCGGGCTGGCGCTTCGTCGAGCAAGGGTCTGGGCTGTTAAGTCGGGGATTTTGCGAGGGACCTGTGAGATCGGAATGACGGTCGTGTTTTGTGTTTTCTAGCTGTACTGGTGGCCCTACTGCTCTCCTGGAGTAGGGTAATGGGGTCATCTGGGTTGGTGAGGGACTTTTGCCCATCATGACGTTTTTATATGTACTCGTATTTTCATTACCGATCATTTATTCAGATAAATGTTTGATGATTCAAAGTAGATACGTACCTAACAAACATTTTATACACCAGAGATGCTCCACTTTCATAACTCTTCACAATGAGCACTTAAGTTTTAAAAAACTGTAAAAAATATATCAGTAGCGCGTCGCCGCAAAAAATACTGTTAAAAGTTATAAAAGATAACTTAGCGGTAGAATTTTCTTTTGTCTTTGAATCGTCGTAGAAACAAAGTGAGTAAACTGTGTTCGGAACGGTTCGCGACAAGTTTTTATATTAAAATTCCTTTTTGCGGTATTATGAGAGCGAAATTTCGAGAATGGGCTAAAAGATATAATGCTAAGCTCAACAAAAGACGTCACGTCGACCTAAACGTCTTTAGTGGAGTTTTGGCAAGCAGAATTGATTGATACGAGTTATCTACCTATATACTTTAGTGATTAGTAGAGTGGTTACACGATATTAGTAAAGCAAAGAAAAGTTGGTAACATCATCGTTTTTCATTAACTTAACATAACTTTGAAAGCCTTACGTTAACGCAAGAACAAACAAGTTAGGAAAGTAAGACAATACACTCTTCATCATTGTTATATTCTTCAAAATTCGACACATTCCCCCACGTTCAAGTTAAAACCAGGTTCGTTACAAAACAACTAAGTTGTACGTGTTTCCCGAAACAGCTTCCATTAAAAGTTATATCCGAAACAAGTATAAAATGTTTTATGGAGTTCTTTTTAATGCAATGTTACGTTAACTTTATTTCGTGCAATGTATTTTGAAGTCGGTCTAGTAAGTGATTCATGTAAAGTATTTTTTGAATCGAAAAGTGTGTAACAAATCCATACTTCCATACTGTATATAATATAATCCCTATAGACTAATATGGCTTATTCCACTAATCTCCTCTGAGAAAATCCCCCTCAGTGGAAAAAACTGAACCTAATGTAAAAAAATCACTTAGAGGGGATCTTGGAATAAGTAATTTTTTTTTTTTTTTCAGTTCTAGTTTTCCCCCCTTAGCGGGATTATCAGGGGTGAATTCTAGACTGTTTTCAGATTCCACGTTTCCTCCTAAGAAGGATTTTCAGGGGGGATTTGTGGAATAAGCCGACTAATATTATACATGTGAAAGTAACTCTGTCTGTGTGTTACGTTTTCACGCCTAAACCGCTGAACCGATCTTCATAAAATTTGGCTGAGATATAGCCTGAGATATGGAGAAGGACATATGCTACTTTTTACGCGATAACCGACATCCACACGGGCGGAGCCGCGGGTAAAAGTAAGTACCTAATATGGTTTGTTTCATTGTAACCAATATGGCAGTAGCACTAACGGTAAAGGCGGATTGTTAATTGAAAGGTCTGTTAATTGCATTAATAGGTAACATAACCCCATGAATACACAGATGTTTTCTAATGAGGGTATAATGGTATGTATATGCATGTACATATTATGTGCTTTAAGACAAGGCCTTGGTTAAATTTTCTTCAATTTTAAGTCAAAACTATTTCTAAAAGAGCTCTTGATTTCTTGCTGTTGAAAAAGGGCTAGCAGATTTTTTTATTGTAAGAGCAGACTTAGCAAATTCATAGTTTGAAGTAGCAGTCTTGCCAAGGGATATAGTGTTACCCAGTAACTGGGCCGTGGAAGTCTTAAAGGTAGTCGTTCCATGTCATCAACATCATTTCATCCGAAAGACGTCCACTGCTGGACATAAGCCTCCACCAATTGGGGGAGTTTGCCATAATCGCCATGCTTGGCAGGCGAGTTGGCGATCGTAGTATGGTGTAAAAAATGCATAGAGCATGCTGCTGCCCATTCTCTAGTAAGTAGTAAGTCCCCTAGTCGCTTTTTACGACACCCACGGGAGGGAATGGGGGAATCATTCCATGTATAATGCTGGTGTTCAGTTGTATCCGCTAAGACTAAAAGCCGACCGCAACTTAAGATTACATATTCATATTCATATTCATTTATTTGCATTCCACAAGGTAGACGTTAACAAAGGGCTTAGAGCTAAGAGCCGATGTAGATCCTGTAATCTACACACCTGTAAGGGCACAGCAAAATTATTGTTAATTATAAAGATAATAATAAAAATACAATTAAAATAGTACATAAAAACTTAGTAATTAGATTTGTATCAAAGTCAATAACAATAACATAAAAAATTCTAATAATGGTAAGTAGGTAGCTATTTTCTTAAAATACTATTTAATTTTAATTATTTATTTTAATAATTTTTAATTTTCTTTATTGTGTTTTATGTCTAAGAATGTATTCTTTGTAATTATAGTCTTTCATTCAAGTATTCGTTTACATTATAATAGCTTTTGTTTAATAGAAATAATTTTCATTTATTAATATTAATTTATAAATTTTAATTTTTTACGGCACGGTTAGCGCAGTGGTTAAGCGATTGACTGCTGCGCCGCGTGTCGAGGGTTCGATTCCCGCACGGAACAAATATTTGTATGACCTACAATTAGTTGTTCCGGGTCTGGCTGTTTGTGAATGTGAGTTTAAATGTTTGTAAACGCACCCACGATACAGGAGAAATTCCTAGTGTGGGGCAACGTATAAAAAAAAAAAAGATGTATTTATTTATATTTCTTATTTCTTCCGGTAACTTGTTATATATTTTTATCGACATGACATAGTTACTTGAAGAGTGCATGTTTAATCGGGATTTAGGTATGTTTAATCATAGTTGGGACAAGGTTAGATAGATGATGATAAATCCTCTTTCTGCATTAATGGTCATTAAAACCCAAACTAAAATAAAATACAACTAGAAATTCAAGCCTAAATCAAATACCACTTCGATGTTATAAAGTAACTCGTTACAACCAAAAAAAGTTTAAAAGTTACGACGAAAAGTGAAATATTTAAGAGTAGGGTATTTATAAATATTTAAGAACCCATCCGCGGCGCGAGTTTGTTCAAATTAATTATTTAAAATAATTTTTCGACTCAGTGTTGTTTTTTTAATTAAGTAGAAAGGTGAGGTGTTGAATGTAAAAATACGTTGTCAATACATTAAGGGATTAAAAAACGTAAGATATTTTCATTTTATTTTAGTTTACATACGTGCACGGAAAGGTTTATTCAAATTCAAATTCTTTATTGCGAACTAAGTGTACAATCTTAAAGATTTTAACAATAGGTAGGTTCTTATAACTTAGTTGCCTGTTAAGGCATTGTAATTTAAATGGTTCGAAAAAATAAAAAATATACACATTCATTATTACAGTTATACAGTTTACATTATGTGTAGGAACTACAGTAGCAATAGTGCACACGAGGCAAATTGCAATGAGCCCCGCGCGAACGGTCGAGCGCCAGTCGCCCGCGCCGCGCCCTAGAGTTACCATGTGTCGTAACTAGGTATTGTAATCAACCCACTGTAACGTATTCCTGAATTATCAATACATTTAATATTGGACTCCAGACTTTCATTTACAACCTTCACCAACCAAACAAAAGGTTCCAACATTGGTGACCCCGACGTGATCTCAAGGTTATGGTTGTGGGGATGTAAATTGCGGTAGTATATCAAAGTGCGCGAACAAGTGATAGACAGTTAAGTGATATTGTACGGCGGCGCGCAAGGCGACTCCCCGTCGACTTGGAACCTATCGGCGGGAATTTCAAAGGTTCTCCAGTATGAGTCCAACACCACCAGCACCACCACCGGTGGCTCAACTGGCCAGCATCAACGTCACGGACAGGATTCCGCAGTTTTGGACCGACATGCCTCGGTTGTGGTTCGCGCAGTTCGAGTCCGCCATGGAACCACAGAAGCAAGGGGACGCAGCAAAATTCCATTTGGTCATTTCTCGACTGACCAGAGACGCTTTACAACAAGTCAGCGATTTAATTTTTAAGCCCCCTACCGATAACAAGTACGGCGCCTTGAAGCAAAGGTTGTTAACGGCCTACGAAGAGAGCGCCGAGAGGCAATTCCAAAAGTTAGTCGGAGAAATGGAGCTAGGATCGCAACGCCCGTCGCATTTACTACGGCGTATGTCAGAGTTGGCACAAAACACAGAGGTACCAACCGAAGCCTTACAGCGGCTGTGGATTTCACGCCTGCCTGGGCCCTTGAAGGCCGTTCTGTCGGTGTGCCAAGACCAAAAAGCGGAAAAGCTCGCAGAAATGGCAGACAAGATCATGGAGAATTTAAACAGTGCGGAGGTGGCCACCATATCTTCAACGGAGACCACGGCAACAACGGATATAGCGACAGTAGTGAAGGGATTTACTACGGAACTGCAAGAACTACGGCGGGAAGTGAATGAGATACGCGGACGCAGTAGGGGACGCGGAAATCGCGGAAACTGGCGCCGAACACAGTCAAGATCGAGAGGCCCACGTCGCACTCCAGAGAGTCCAGAGTGGCTATGCAGCTACCATTATGCATATGGTGCGGAAGCAAGAAGATGCACAAAACCGTGCAACTGGAAGGAAAATTTGAGGGCGGAAAACTGAGCGAAGTGCAATCGTGCTCGGTGGGCGAATGCACTACAACAACGAGGAACCATCGTTTATGCGTAGTAGACCAGAAGTCAAGGATCAACTTCCTCGTAGACACAGGTGCTAATGTATCGGTTCTACCGGTGAACAGTGTTAGACATTATGTGCGTCACGTAAGTGGATACAAGCTGTACGCAGCAAATAACACAGAGATTAAGACATATGGTCTGAAATCGCTAGAACTTAATTTAGGTTTGCGCAGAGTTTTTAAATGGCCCTTTATTGTGAGCGATGTCAAGCAAGCAATATTGGGCGCAGATTTCATTGAGGCGCACAAGTTAGTTGTAGACTTACATAATAAGAAGCTAATAGACAGTGTAACTAATTTAAGGTCAAGTGGGTCGATCATACGGTATGATGAGGCGTCAGTTAAAAGTATACAGGATCATAACCCCTATCGTGAATTGTTGGAGGAATTCGCAGAGATCACAAAACCGATGTCGTTTAAGCAACCGTCAGCACACGCAGTGAAGCATCGCATCATAACAAACGGGCCCCCGGTACACGCGCGTCCAAGGCCGCTACCGCCCGATCGTTACAATAAGGTAAGGGACGAATTTCATTTAATGCACGAGTTAGGTATATGTAGGCCATCACAAGGAGAGTGGTCTAGTCCATTGCACGTGGTACCAAAAAAGGATGGACAACTGCGCCCATGCGGAGATTACAGAGCGTTGAATGCGATAACAAAGCCAGACCGTTACCCCATTCCAAGAGTAAGTGATTTCACATACATATTATCAGGTAAGGTTTGGTTTTCGAGATTCGATTTAAATAGAGCATACCATAACATCACGGTATCAGCGGAGGACATAGAAAAAACTGCTATAGCAACCCCGTTCGGTCTCTGGGAATTTCCACGCATGACTTTCGGACTGAGGAATGCGGCTCAAACGTTTCAGAGGTTCATGGATCAACATGTACTTAGAGGTATAGAACGCATAGATAACGCGAATGGCAAGTCAGCACTTTTCTGTTACATCGATGACGTAATTTTGGCCTCAGACAACGAAGCAATACACAAAGAGCATATTCGCATGCTATTTAAACGTTTTAGTGAAGTTGGCATAACGATAAATTTAAGTAAAAGCGAATTCGGGCAATCAAAAGTAGAATTTCTGGGATTCGAAGTAACACAGACAGGAATCAAACCATTAACAGACAAAGTTAAGGTGATAACAGACTATCCGAGACCAGAGACAGTAGAACAGCTTCGCCGTTTTTTAGGAATGGTTAATTTCTATAGGTCGCATTTACCACACGCAGTTGAGTATCAAGCAGTGCTTAATAAGTTTTTACACAATGCCAAGAAAAAGGACAAAACAAAAATACCATGGGACAAAGAAAGTATAGAAGCATTCGAACAATGTAAAGTCAGCATTAAAGAAGCGACTACATTGTTTCATCCAAGTGCTGACACGCCTGTGTCAATAATGACTGACGCATCGGATACATGTGTAGGGGCAGTGTTACAACAAAAAATAGGCGGGAAATGGAAACCAGTAGGATATTACTCCAAGCAGTTATCACAGGCACAACAGAAGTATAGTACGTACGACAAAGCGTAGCAACAATTTAATTACAAGTAAATACAATGGGAAATTATAACACTAAAAACGAAGAAGTCATTATAACCCAGCAGGGGAATAATAACGCAAAGCTAGTCAGCGATATACAGAGCAAATTAGAAAACTATGGTTTAATTATAATGGTGATCGGGATTGCTTTGGTGATCATGTGCGTTTGCTTATGTGGAAGACAATGTTGTTCCAGCGCTAGGAAGTGGTTGAGAAAGGAACTGACATCGTTGCGGTCAGAGGGACCTACAACTGCAGCGGCCCAGCAGACTTCATACGCGTAATAACAAAGTGTAACAGAAATAGCAAGATTACAGTGACATAGTTAGAACATTAGAAATAAAACCACGGGTTGTTTAAAAAAATTGTGTTACAGGAAATGTCTGCGATAACAATAATTCTCGGTACCATAATATAATATGTATATACAAACAATGTAAGTTGTGTGTTACAATAGATTAGCATTAAGGCAAATCGGATTACAGTGCCTGCGTGCACAAAAGGTATTGTATGCACGTGTTTCATTTTATCATGGCGTCATCATGACAAATACTGTCAACTCAAATAGGGTGATCATGTAATTTTATAGCAGAGTCGTTTGACATGATGACTACCCTTAACGTTAGATAAAACTTAATTAAGAACTAATTTTTATTTTTATGGGGGGAGGTATGTAGGAACTACAGTAGCAATAGTGCACACGAGGCAAATTGCAATGAGCCCCGCGCGAACGGTCGAGCGCCAGTCGCCCGCGCCGCGCCCTAGAGTTACCATGTGTCGTAACTAGGTATTGTAATCAACCCACTGTAACGTATTCCTGAATTATCAATACATTTAATATTGGACTCCAGACTTTCATTTACAACCTTCACCAACCAAACAAAAGGTTCCAACATTATGTATCATTATTCGTACATTTTATATTATGTCATACTAATCTCATCACATTATATTATATCACAATCATTTCAATACCACATATTTATTTTTCTTCAAGATATTCCATTGCAGAATAATATGCCTTTTTAATCAGGTAGTCTTTTAGCTTCCTTTTAAAAATACCAATTAAATGGATGCTTTTACGCAATAATGTTTACGCAATAGAATCCCAAGTATAGAGCAATTTATAAACTAGAATGTGACAAATATAGTAAAAGACAATATAAAAAATATATAATGTAAACACGAGAAAATAACAAAAGAACTACTATAAGGCTTTTTAGACTTGCTAGAACAGTTGGACTAGATGCTATACAGCTTAAATAGAGCCCCTCGGCGGGCTCCCTCAGGATGAATTTGGACAAGACAAAAGTCGTTTGTCAGTACAATTCGCACGTCTTGCCGAGTCCAATCCACATTGAAAGTACACTTCGCGAAGTTGTGAAGGAGTATGTCTACCTTTTTTTTTTTTTTGACTCAGAGAAATGCATTACGCATGCCCGCTCGTCGGGGGCGAGACGGGGTATGTGGGACTCCCTGCCAAAATGGCAGTATACCCACTAAAACTCAGCGGAGTTCCCTCATCGCCTTGATGGGAGGGTCATGGGAAACCGGCTCAGCCTTTACATCGACAACCCTCCCAGTGCATGCCGGCCTAGCTGGCGGGCCCCTCATGCCCCCCCGACTGGGGGGATACGGGAATGGCCGGGAACACCTGGCCATTCCCTACCGACACTGGTGGAGGCCTGTGCAATACAGGCAAGGGTGCCCCCGCACCCGTTGTCTGCTGGCCTCCACCTGGGACCCCGCCTCCAGGCGCCCCTGGTCCCCCCGCGACGGGTCAGGTCAGTGGCCCCGCCGCCTACCACTTTTCGGCCGCAGAGGATAGGGAGAGCAGCCAACGCAATACCGACACTCCTCTTCCTCTGCGGCCCCACCGCGTCCGCCATCCAACGGTGGCGACCCCGTCAAGGCCGCGGAAGGTAGGGGAAATGGCTCACCGCAATACCGGTACTCCTCTTCCGCCGCGGCCTTCCACCCTCAGCCGCGATGTCGCCCATTCCACATCGCGGCCCGCCTCAGTTGCGATGTCGCCGAAGCGGCACCGCAACCTACGGCCGCTACGTCGTCGGCTCATGCGCAAAAGCCCTGACGAGCGGCCCCCTCCTCGGGTTCCTCTTAGCTTCACCGTGACCCTCCAAGCCACGGCTACTGAGCCCCCCCCGCCTCGAAAATGCGGGAACCCACCGGGGGGGAAGGAGTCCCAAGTAACACAGTCTAGGAGGTTTAAAACAAATCTGTCTATTGACAGTCTACGAGTATTCATGGTTAATCTTTAGATAGGGGCTTTCTAAAGATGGTTTCAATAAAGAAAATGTATTCTTATAGAGATTTTTTCTCAAGCTCGATTATTTTTAGAGCATTTGTTCTATAACACACTTATTTTAAGTACGTTTATAGGTATATTGAACGTTTTAAGATAAAATGCTCTACAAATTGTTAATAAAGCCTAAAGGATTTTTTCTAACCTAACTTGAAGTAATTTTATAGATAAGATGATATATTTTAAGATAAAACATTCTATTTTAGCTATTGGTACTCCTATATTTATTTATAAAGAGACTATAAAGACTATAAAGAGTCTATAAAGACTATAAAGAGTCTATAAAGGCTATAAAGAGTCTAGATAAAATAATTTAATAGATATTTATCAGTTTGTCTAAAAAAATTATAGTGAAAACTTGTTTTTAATCGTTTTTTTTTCCTAAAAATGGCTTAATTAAGTGCATTTGTATTAAATATTTGAATTGGATGATTTTATGCAATGGGGACAGTGAAAAAAATTCAAAGGTCTGGTGGCTTTCGTCGAAAAATCAGCAAATATTTGAAAAAGGAAGAATTTAATTGATTAATTAAATTGCTCTGTTACTGCATAAAATGGTCTTCCGTTCACAACACATCAAATTACCTGTTCACTGATGAACGTCTAGAAATATTGTGAGAAGATAAAAAGTAATACAGAGATTACAGTTACTAGGTAATCTTAAACCACTCATAAATCTGTTTATTTTTTCACTAGATAGTTTAGTATGTAGCAAGTGAAATTATTCTTGCCATAGAGCTAGAGCTATACTACAGAAAATTCTCTAAGAGTGTTTGTTCTATTAAATTCGTTTTTCTAGTAAATTTTATCTTAACGCCATTTTTATTGCCTATTTTTGCTTTAAATGATTTTCGTTACATATTTTAATGCTTATTTTTATGTTTTTATCATTAAATTATGTAATTAAACATTTAATATGTTTTAAATTACTATATCTTAAATAAAATAAGTATTTCAAACATTAAAATGCAATTTAAAAAAAATCTCATAATAAATAATATTCATATTTGAAAAAAATATAGTACATTATGGTACAAGTGTGTAATGTTGGTGATTACCGCTGAGGCGCCATTGAGACCTGAGCCGTTAGGTGAGGGTCATAAGAGAGCCGAGGACGATAATCATCAATACACACATGTATCATACGACGAATTTCAACACACTTGTGAAGAAAATAATAATAAAAAATCATTTTATTTATTAGATGAAAAGTTTATTTAGAGAAACAAGACACTCTCTTATTTTAAGAGAGTTTTACATAATATTCGACGATAGAATTTCAATATAGATTTGCTTGTTTACCCATTGTTAACTAGCTAAAACATAAGAAATTTGGTACGCCATGATGCAATACTCGTACAATAATAAGTTTTAATAACTCTTGTAAGTTCTGCGCCATTATGTGTCGTTATCTATTACAAATCAAATGTAACTTAAAGTTGTTAGTCTTGAGTTAATTTTGGTTTAAAAACATGACGAATAAACACTTCTTTAAAGGTCTCAACTTTATCTGTAAACTATCTACTAGTAAAATTTGTGGTCTATAAACAGTTTAGTCAGACACTAGAAAAATCTCTACAGACAATTTGAAAATTTACAACTCTTATCTCTGTCTATTCATGTTTTCTTAACTCATTCTTATGAGAAGGGACAAGATTGTGTCCACTTATACTAAACTGTGTCTACTCGTATAAGCGTTCTTGAACATTACTTGGGGGATATTTTACTCTTAAGGTTGACAATAAAATTAAATTCTATTAAATATCTTCCAACTTGCTGCGCTTGACTCGGTGGAACGCAGAGCTAAGAGGCTCATTGGCGACGAAAAACTGGTGGATGCCAAGCTTCACAGCTTGGCTCATCGCCGCAAGGTTGCCTGCTTGTCGGTCTTCTACAGATTGTACTTCGGAGAGTGTGCCCATGAACTCCACGACCTCATTCCACCGGCCCCCTTCTACCATCGGACATCTAGATGCACTGCAAGTTACCACCCCTACCTGGTTGATATTCCACCAACTCGCACTAAGCGTTTTCAAACGTCTTTTATAATGCGCGCAGCAAAGGAGTGGAACTCTCTGCCTGCGTCTGTGTTTCCGAACGCATACAACCCTAATCTATTCAAAGTGAGAGTGAACAGGCTTCTTCTGGGTAAGCTCACTCCATCGTAGACTTTGTCTCTGTCATCCAGACCTAGACTAAAGTCAAGAGCAAACTCATAGTAGAAAAAAAAGAAAAATATATCTAATAGTCCGTTTTACGTGATTGTGTTACTTGGGGTATGTCTACCTAGGGCAAGTCATCCCGCTCGGTAAACACAACTTTCAGAAAGAAGCCGATCGAAGGATCCAGTTGTGTTGGGCATCGTTTAGAAAACTTCGTCAAGTCTTCTCGTCGCCTATCTCGCAGTGTTTGAAGACTAAGGTCTTCAACCAGTGCGTCCTGCCCGTCATGACATACGGTGCCGAAACGTGGAGACTGATGGTCGGGCTGGTCCACAAATTCAAGGTATCGTATACATATCTCTACGTTGACGTCATCGTGGGGCTTCCACCATGACGTCAACGTAAAGATACGTCGGTGGTGTTATTATTATTATTATTAATCTTTGACATTTCTCGGGACCCTGGGTTCCCGGATCTTTGGAAGGCGTACGAGTACGAGGGGCCGAAGTCAACTCACAAAGGCCCTTAGACATTTATAAAGGATGTCTCTGTATACGACGTAATGGATAAAGCAAAAAAAAGCTGTCAGATATTTAGTAGAATACCAGACTGAGTTTTGTTTATGTCCCGTTCGCTTGGTTAGCGTCCCTTTCCGCTATATGTCATAAAACTTATGAAAGTACTGTTCGCATGTCAGGTTTCAAACATAAACCGTTCGGCCGTAAAAATTCTTGTATGTCAGACTTTAGGATCAACGTTGAGTGTTTCAATATTTGTTTTTGTTTATGGTTTTACTCTCGAGTTTCTTTCTGTATTATCTATCTATACATCTATACTTTATACAAATAAATAAAATTAAAGTGTCTTTTTATATTGTAAAAATAACATTGTTTCTTAAATGCATTATGAAAGTATATTATGGTGCACACGGCTACACATCAAGCTATACATTTCCAGTATAAGCTGATCTCGCATTGTATAAAATTTCCGTATAGCCGAGTGTACTTCTATCAAAGAAACAAACTTCACATTTTTTGTCAGTCTGACTATCTGTCTGTCCGTCTGTTTGTTCTGGCTAATCTCCGAAACGGCTGGACCGATTTTTACGGGACTTTCACTGGCAGATAGCTGATATTATAAGGACTCAGGCTACTGTTTTGTATTAGAAAAAAGCCACGCGGACGGTGCCGCGAGTCTTTAATAAAACAGTCTAAAACGTCTTTCTTCCTTCGTAGAAATGCTTCATGTTAAATAGTGGAAAAACACTTAAACAGTTTTGTATTAACTGAATTAAAGCTAAAGTAGTTCAAGTGGCGATTCAATCAAAGAATTTCTATGAAATTTGTAATAGTTATTCGGCTTAAAGTAGCCTAAATTGCTAAAGCAATTTAGCTAATTTAGCCTAAATAGCTAAAGCAATTTGGCTTTTTCAAAAATAAAAGTAGCCTAAATTGCTTTAGCAATTTAGGCTACTTTTATTTTTGAAAAAGCCACGCGGGCGAAGCCGCGAGCAGCAGCTAGTATCAAATAACTCTCCTTGACTATTCTAAACTGTTTGAGTTTGATGATGATTTTCGTGCTGGCTGCAACTGCGAGATACCAGGATTTTATACGGTCATTTTATGGTTGAAATTCGTTTTTTGGTTCTTTTTGTAAACAGGAGTACTCGTCTAGTGTCGAATTCAAACGGAGCCCCAGTCATGTGTCTAGTCGAGTTCGAGTAATCCTCTTAAAAAAGGAAAGTAATAAATACTCCTAAATATGATTGCCTCGTTGGTCTAGTAGTTGCAAGTGCTACTGCTGAGCATAAGGTCCTGGGTTCGATTCCCAGAAATGTTATTGCGTTTTTCCGTCAGGAATTTTTCAGTTTCAGCTTGGAGTCTGGATTTGTGCCCAATTGATGGCAATTGTTATGGGTTTGTGTTTATAACTCAAAAGGAGCCTGTTACTGAAATAGTAAGTAAAAGTGTTGAACGAACTGACTGTTTTTGGGTTAATTTGTCAATTCATTTAACTATTATTTTTGAGTATACCAATGCTCACTTAATGGGAACCATCCTTGCGAAGGTTTCTTAAAGTTAAGTTATTTATAGTTAGGTATTTATCAAGTATCTACTTAGAAATAAGTATTTTATTTATTTATTACCTTTACAACTATCATAACAGGATTAACCTAATGTGATGGTGTGGTATTTATATTCTTACAATATTAAATTAACCTAATAAGGAACTTTTATATCATACTACCTATCCTAAATTATATAAATCTCATACATAACAGTAAAACAGAACAACTATTATATAACTTACTAGCTTTTTCCCGCGGCTTCGCCCGCGTGGATGTCGGTTATCGCATAAAAAAGTACCCTATGTCCTTCTCCATATCCCAGGCTATTTCTCAAAATCCTAACTTAATATTAATTTTAATGTGATTCACTATGTGAATAGAAACCGCAACAAATGATTAATATAATAAAAGTAGGTACTTATGTTCTGAACGTGAATGAGTCTTTACCTAAAGATAACAAACACAAAATCAAAATACGAAATTTCACTCAAATTCTTAAAGCAATCAATTGTACCAAATTACAACACGAAATAGAAGTGCGACACAAATAATAATTTTAAAATAATTCACGTAAGTACCAACAATGTGAAAACAAAACGAAATCCTCCGAAATTTCGCATGATACACCGTTTGTGCCGATAAAACGCTCGAAATATCTAATGAACACCATTGGTGCATTACTTTTCTCAGGGCCACGTTCGCAATTGGAGGAAATATTTGACATTTATTTTGTACTTGCAACACGATCTGGCTGTAGAATTCGATTAATCGACTAATACTTGACCGGTTGATATTTTAGCGGGAACACCACTAAACGAACGAAAAAAAAAAAAAGACGTGTGGCACTCGGGGACTGCCGCAGTAAAGCTATTGCATAGTATTTTGTATCAACTTATGCAATTATAATTATTTATTTATTTTATTTATACAGTATTTCTTTTTCTTTGATATACTTTCTATATACTTTCTTTGGTATACGGAATTTCTGGATTCGGTCCCCGCGCTCAAGGCCCGCGATAGAAGCTATGCAATAGCTTAAAAACAAAATAAATAAGTGCTGAACGTCGTAAAAGTGTATAACTACGTAAACAAAGTCAAATACTATTCAAATATAAGCATAATAACAACTTTAAAATAGACGAAAGTGTTGAACCTAAAGTAATTTTAAATAAAAAAAGAGTGACAAACTGTTTTGACAGCGAAAAAATTCCATGTACATGAGTCATTTCCAACCGTCTAGTCCAGTTTAAAAATTGTTCAACTGGAATGGTATCAACTATTTGGCAAGCTTTAATTAAGTCATTGTAGCCTTGCGGTGCAACAGGGGAACTGAATGTACTCATAATCGACTGGTCGTGAGTTCAAACCCCACAACAACAATCACTTTTTGTGAAGATCATAATTTTATAAACTAATATTTATAAGAATAAAATACGCAGTACACAGAAAAAGGAACTGCCAGAAATTAATAGATCACTAGAGGGTACTGGTATAGTAAAATAACCGTCGGAGTGGGGAGCGTGAGGTTTTTTCGTTACGGAATTTCTGGATTCGGTCTCCGCGCTCAAGGCCCGCGATAGAAGCTATGCAATAGCTTAAAAAGAAAACAAAATACGTCTGTACTCTGTGGTCGTGTGGCGGTGTGGCGCGGTGCTTAATGTAAACATTCATTAAGGTTGTACGTGCGTAAAGTAATGGATTCAATGTGAAAACGGTTTAATCTTAGAAGAATCTTATACAGAATTACTGAGAAATAAGTGTACATTTCATATTGAGTGTTAGTTTATCAAAAAGTGATAAATATGTCAGTGAAAAAGTAACGAAAGTTTTGGAATGCACAAATTTTGATCATAAGGCCGCCGTGTTTAGTAATGTTTTTATGATAAATACTCTTGTATACTGTTTGAAATACACATAAGTAGCTAGCTTATTTATCTACGAACATAATTTGGCTAATAGCTACTGATATTAAAGCGTATTGTTATCGTAATCGTATTTCCAAGAGTAAAATTCGGCAAACAAATACCTACAAAAAGACAATAAAAGGGATATAGTATGTTATCCTTAAGAGATAGACATATGCCATCCCGGACTTTTTTGAAGATCTTTATAAGATACATAATTCTACCGTACATTATTCTGTTATATCTCAAAGGGTTTAGACAGCGTTTTCGTTAAAAGCTCCCAAACGGCTTATTTTTTTCCGACACCTCCAACAAATATCGTTAATTCATACAGAAATGCATGCAAAAAGTTAACAAATGATATACTTAAACCTTTCTCGAGAACCAAGCTAACCATTGGTGAAAACAGCATGCGAATCGGTGCAGTAGTTTTTGAGTTTATCGCGAACAGACAGACAGACGCGGCGGAGGACTTTGTTTTATAATATGTAGTGATAGTGATTAACATTTAATAGGTACTTAATACTACACATTTGTATACAATACAAAAACATATTTTGCCTAACCTTTCCTATAATTTTAAACCATCCGTTAACTAAATGACTGGCAAGTTAAGGGACCTGTATTAATTCCTATTATAACTAGGGTGTTGATAAATTTCCCATTTATTCACGCCAAACAAATGCCAGCGTAACGTAGGTGCAGGACATTACAAACGAACAAACACACAAACAGACAAACATTTTAGTTTAGCATCGTACATACAGGTATTTACTTTAACTTTGTCGTGTCAAAGTTTGCAGACATTGAAGTTATTAACTGCTGTGATATTATTTGACTTATTTAACATAATTTAATGGCTTGCATACTTGAATTTTAAACAAATAAAATTAATGTAAATGTGCCATTACTTTATTTGATTATACATAGTATTGTCAAAGTTTTCAGACATTCAAGTTGAGAACTAACGGATATTATTTGACTTACTTTTATTTATTTATTTAGACTTCATGTACAATAGTGGTACATACAAATACAAAATTATTTATTTCAACTTAAGCATTGTGTCATACATAAATTGAGGCGGCCCCATTAAGTTACAATAGTACTTGTGTCGGAGCTGTCTCGCTCTTCCCTTAAGTGGTAGTAGGATAGGTTAGTAAGAATTCATAGAAAAAATAAAAATAAAAATGAAATAAAACATTAATTTAGCAGCTCTCGGTGCATGAGATTTGCACGTGTGTGTATGCATGTGGGAGGGTGTGTATGTGTACATGAGTGTGCGTGTGGGTGTAAGTCAGTTTTTTTTTTAGCTTATTCTTGTTAGAATGTTTTCTGTTTCTTCATATGTTAGGAATCTCAACCATTCGGTTATTGCCTTTTTACAGACATATAAAAGCAGGACATAGGCGGACTTAATGCCACAAGGCATTCTCTACCAGTCAACCTTTGTGTTAAATATAAAAACAGTTATAGGGTACAAAAATAATGTCTAAAATACTAACTTCTTGATTTCGAGAATTTATATAGTTTTATTGATATTTATACACATATACGAATAAAATAAACTAATGGATATTTTAACAAATACCACCTAATAATAATTACTACAACTAGACAATTTTTTTAAATTACTTTTTGTAATTTCATGGCTTGGAAATCGAATTTCTCTCTCTTTTTGAAGTTTTATCAATTCTGTACTAAGTGATAAACTCATTTCCGAACAAATCTCTCCATAACACTACAATCTTTATAGTACTTTTTTTTACTACATAATCCACTATAAATGTCATGGGTAAAATTCAAATTCCTCTACAACGGAGTCAACCAAACACAGCGCTTGCTTTTGCACCAAGTGACCTCATGAATAGTATATGGTGGACCAATGGCGACTTGTGTAATTGTGTTGTGCAGCAAGAAGAGCGGTAAAATTGTATTGGTTTTAAAAATCATCAATAACGCGATTGCCAGAAGAATCGTTTTAGATGGTTTTGGAAATAGTCCCCTCATATACTCTTTTTGCTTCGTTTACACATATACGTATATGGTCAAAAACGCATGCTGGTTGCAAGTATTACACACTTGACCTTTCTGAAGAACTTAACCAATAAGGTCACTAGACCTTATTGGTTAAGTTCTTCAGAAAGGTCAAGTAACACCAAAATACCACCCTGTACAGGGTGGTTTTTTGAGATGGGGCAGTATGGGCAGGTACATTAACCGTTGTAGCTACAGGAAAACGGTCTTAGGAGACTGTCCTTATTTTTTAGAGACATTTTGATCCACATTCACAGATAAAAAAAAATACAGTCAGCAAGACAATGGTCCATTTTCACAAAAACTTTTTTTTGGTGCCTATCGATCCTGTTTCTTATAAGGATAAAAAAACTCTAGATCTTTATTCCGACAAAGTTAATGTTCTAATTACAAAAACTGATTTTAAACCGGAGTCTTAGTTGACAATTTCGTATTAAAAACTACTAACGTCGGAATAAAGTTCTAAATACAAAAACTGTCTCGATGGCTTAAACTTGGACTAGAGCTAGAACTCGTTTTGTAATAAGACAGTATAGGACTAACTGAGGTTTGAGTCAAGAACAAGAAAAGTCAGAAATCACAAAAAACTTTTCCGATACATTTCCCAACTTACTTTTTAACTATGGATAGACTGACTGCTACAATAAAAACTGGCCGAAAATAAACAAAAATAAAATAAATTTCGGATTTCGAACGAAAATGCGTTATAAATTTACTAATTTTGAGAACAGAATTTACATGTACGTTGCTTGTGATTTCGGTTATTCTCAAAAAAAAAAAAGGCCTACAATCATTTAGAACGTTTAGACTGTTATGGGAAAAGTTTTTTTGCGATTTCTGGCTTTTGTAGTGGTCAGTTTATCCATTATAAAAAAGTAAGTTGGACTCTTGTTTCCTACGAAATGTAGGGGAAAAGTTTTTTTGCGATTTCCGATTTTTGTAGTACTCAAACCTCGGTTGGTCTAATTTAATTTATTGTTTCTTATAAGAAACAGGATCGATTGGCACCAAAAAAAAAAAGTTTTTGTGAAAATGGCCCATTTTCTTGCTGACTGTATTTTTTTTTTTTCAAAATCTGTGAATACGTTTAAAAGAGAGTTCAATCGACTCTAGACGCGAAAACTGATTTATAGCGTACCAAAAAATATTCTCTATAAAAATATTCGATGGTTTTTTGCAACGACAATCTGATTTTTTTAGAATAGCCGGCAAAAGCCGATTGGTACGTGCTCTAGTTTGAGTATTTCGTTGGCGTACTTGTACCAAAAATTGTTTCGCAAAATAATCCTGACCCTATTATTTTTGTGGTATAATGGTAATACAGAAATATATTTACTTTTTCAACAAAACCTATTTTGAATCCGTTTTCGACATTGTAATATACCAAGGTTTTTTTTTCATGTAGGTAATAAGTATTAATTATTTTAGAGAATGCTGGTTAACCTGAAATTGGCGACTGTGGAAGTCCAAGGCTAATTGTTATAAGTAACAATTATCCTATAATATATTTTACATAAACTGTTGGTTAACCTTTATATATAACTAGCTTCCGCCAGCGGCTTCGCCCGCGTGATATCTTTATAAATTACAGCCTATGTTACTCAGTGATAATATAGCATTTTACTGGTGAAAGAATTTTTAAAATCGGTCCAGTAGTTTAAGAGTTTATTCATAGCATACAAACATAATCAGAAATTAAGAGATCCGCAGGAGAACCAAGGTAACCGACATAGCTCGAAGAATTGCTAAACTTAAGTGGCAATGGGCATGGCACATTGCTCGCAGAACAGATGGCCGTTGGGGCCGAAAGGTTCTGGAGTGGCAACCGCGTATTGGAAGACGTAGCGTAGGAAGGCCTCCCACAAGGTGGACTGATGACCTTGTGAAAGCCGCAGGAATCCGCTGGATGCGGGAAGCACGGAACCGGTCGAGGTGGCAGTGCTTGGGGGAGGCCTATGACCAGCAGTGGACGTCTTTCGGCTGAAATGATGATGATGATGATACAAACATACAAAAATACAAATCTTTTCTCTTTATAATATTGTTATAGTGTAGAATACTTAATTATATTTATGGTTTTTGTCCATTGCTTTTCCGACATGCGAAAGATGCGGCCAGCTCGGTGGGATAAATTGCATAACACACTTACAATGGCAATGTCTTTCATTTCACTAACATTAATTACGTTATTGAGCAGTTGAATTGTCAAACATATAACGCAGTAGATTAGCAATTTCCTTCAAAATCTTTAAGTTTATGATTGAAAGTGGGTTACAATACCAACTGTTTACTGCAGCTACAATGTATCATGCCACCAACGCAATAGAATTCAAAATCATAGACGCAATAGAAGACGGTTTATTAATATGTCTAATCTTATTTCAAATGGTGTATATATAAAAAAAAAAATACATACATACTCACGCTTTCTTCCCATGGGGGAGAAACTACAAATACCAGTTGTATATTGTACAAATCCTTACTCCTTTTGCTACGTTAACGGGTCGCCGGTTGCGAGTACTACGCATCTGACCTTTCTGAGGAATATCAACATAAGGTCCCTATATGTTCTAGGGCGTCCCCTCCCGGTGTTTCCACTTACATCTGCCTTATAAATACCGTCTTTTTTGTCGCCTTTCATTCATCCTCTCAACATGACCAAATTATCAAATCAATTAACTATTTATGTAATTTTTGACGTTCAAAAGTGCATTTTACGTGCCTATTTGAAATAAATGATTTGACTTTGACTTTGGCTTTAATATTATAAATGTGAAATAACTCTGTCTGTCTGTCTGTATGTTACGTTTTCACGCCTAAACCGCTGAACCGATCGTTATTAAATTTGTCAGAGATATAGCCTAGGATATGGAGAAGGACATAGGCTACATTTTTATGCGATAACCGACATCCACGCGGACGGAGCCGCGGGCAAAAGCTAGTTTACAATAAGGAAGGAATAACAATAATAAAAATACACAAAAATGACTAAATGAAAGCAAAGCAAATAACAATGGCACAAAAAATAAAAACTCATCTTTCGTCCATCATCTCACGGAATCTCAAACATGCTCAACATACGTCTATCCATCTCGCGGCAAACAAATCACTGTCGTGGTTCGATGTCAGTAGATCGTGCAGCATTGCGAGCGCGCGAACCAAGGGCGAGTAAGAATGCGAAACTGTGCGTGCTTACGGAACGGCCAACAATCCTTGTTGTCGCGGTCTAAGTTGGTATTGGGGTATAAGAGGAACAAAAAGTCTCACAAGCTGCATTGCATTGTTATGTACTACTTAATTTGACTGATAACATGACAGTTGTTTGTTCGCACCTAAAAGTCTGAAAATAAGAAGACCAGGTGAAGTGGTGAAGTAATAGAAAAGTCTTCGGATTCTTATTCAAGGTACCATGTGGGTGTTGTTTATCGTTCTTCCTATCCCTCATCTCCTGGCAATCGAACCATCATACAGTCCACTAAAAGAAAGGGAGTCGAGCGGGATTGCTCAGTAGTGCCACACACTAGCACATAATACCGCCGACACCTCGAACAAGGCATCAAGTCTGCTATTACAATAGTGTCAGAATGGTCATAATTTTCATAATTCTTGATTTCATAATTGTTGATTTTGACAAGTTTGGTAATCTACTAATATAATGGCGTCATTATGACTTTCTAATGGTCAGCCACTGACACTCCATTGAAAGAATCGGTAATCTCGTACATAATGACAAATGAAACTTCCTACTACTTCAGATTGCTTATAACACTAATAAATAATATGTAAAAATATATATCAATGAAATCTGGCATGAATAAATGTTCAAAATGCCATTGTAATACAATTCTATTTCGAGACCATTGACCGACCAATGATCGACCATTATGAATTTAGCTGATTACGAACTTTTAGCAAAATGACAATGGGATCGTGTTGGAGTGACGAATTTATAAAAATAGCAGACTTTAAACAACCACTGCAATTCTTAAACTTCGCCAATACAAGATTTCGCATCTCAGGCATGCTAAACACGAGCGATCTCAGATTCTCTTACAAGTTAGTTAGACAAACATTTTCGCAATAAGAGTAGACACAAACTATAAACTCCGTGTATGTTGATTTTATAAGTTTTGCTAATGAAGAAACCTTGTTGCTTGTAAATTGTGGCATGTGTGTAGTTTGGTTTATGTTTTCTATCTGCAGTTAAAATTAAGCTTTAAAACTAACAGTGCGATCATTGTTTCATGGTTCAGTTTACTTAAGAACCATGAGAAAATTATTAGAACATTATTTTAAATTATTAGCTGCTGCCCGTGCATTCACTTGCGCGGCTTTTTCTAAAATAAAAATACCCTAAATTAATTTTATAACATCAATCAATCAATCTTTATTTGTAACATCAGCAAGTGAAAGTGTGAAGTGTGTCAGCTTGGCTCATCGCCGCAAGATTGCCTGCTTGTCGGTCTTCTACAGATTGTACTTCGGCGAGTGTGTCCATGAACAACATCGCGAAACGCGTTGCGCGTGGGCTTGCGACTAACGGTGCAATTTTTTTAATTTTTTTTTATTGGCGTCTCATAGTTGACCTTGAGAGGTTACTACTTAACCGGACTTTCCTGTGGTTTCCTAAAGCGAACTTAAAGCCTCTAGCCGGGGCATAAAACTTATAAACTAAACAACTGCACTCTAAGAGAATCCCCTGTGGGGTACAAACCTCGGCTTAGGGCAGCGTCGGCGTCGCGGGCAGCAAGTGGGACAGGCTGGATAAAATCTGGATAGTTATTATTATCTGGGGAATTTAAAGCTACAGGTTCAGCTGCGGTGTGGGCTGGCGCTTCGTCTAGCAAGGGTCGAGGGGACTGTTAAGTTGGGGTCGTCGCGAGGGACTTCTGCGGCGAGGTCGGAAAGACGGTCGTGTTTTGTGTTTAACTGTACTACTGGCCCTACTGCTCTCCTGGAGGAGGTTTATAGGGTCATCTGGGTCAGTACTAAAGCTAAAAAGACACCCGCGTATCTGTGATTGGTTGATGAAAATATTGTTTGTCTTGTCCTATAGCTTAGTAAATAGCAAAATTGTATATATAAACTAGCTCTTAAAATATAAATTATTCAATCCGAATATTGTTTCTTTTATCTCCTGACAACTGGTAAACTTTCATACGTATTTAGTAAAACCGGCCAAATGCGTGTCGGACCACGCACAATGAAGGGTTCCGTACTTGGAAAGAATTTATCCTAAGAACAAACTTAACATTGTAGTTGGTAAACATAATCTCCCATACATTCCAACTGCAAATGTAAGTTTGTACGCACAATATCGTGAGATTTACATACCATGTTATTTTAAGACCATAGACTTCTTATAGATTTTCCTGTAATCTATAAGTATAGAACTATTTTCCGTATTTTTTTTTTTCAAAATTTTAGGCTCAGTACTTTCGGAGATAAGGAGGGGAATGGTCAATTTTCGTCTATTTTCACATATAACTTAAAAAAAAAATTGAAATTGTAAAAAAAAAATACTTTTGAGATCCTCACAGTAAGCCCTTTCATATAATTATGATATGTCACACGGTACAGATTGCAAAACTTTTTTTTTAATTTTCTTGTTTGCTCCCCAATATTATAAATTCATTTATTTGCAGTTCACGTCCGTGTTTGGGTCACTCAAATTGATATGTATACCAAATTTCAACTTAATCGGTCCATTACATTCGGAGCAAATTGGCTGTGACAGACGGACAGATAGACAGACAGACAGACACACGAGTGATCCTATATGGGTTCCGTTTTTTCCTTTTGCGGTACGGAACCCTAAAAAGCCGTTATTTTGGTATTACAAACAGACACTTCAATTATATATATTTGTAGGATGTATAGATTACTTAACTATTTTTAATATACTCGCTTTTTTTTTCCTTTTCAGTTTTGTTTTTTATTACGTATTAGTACTTGCAACGCACGCATTAAACTAAGTACCTATTTAGAAACCATTATTTCGCGGACATTTGTGTGGGTTACACGTTTTCTGTCACACTTAGGCCCGTATTACAGAACATCACTCAATACTCAAGCATTACTTAAAACTAGATTCAAGCCATTTGATTGGTTGAAACTAGTTTTATGTAATGCTTGAGTATTGAGTGACGTTCTGTAATACGGGCCTTAAATTGTAATGTGTAACTGTTTTATGTCCCAATAAAGTAAAAATAAACTATCTTATCTATTTTGAAATTCTTACACGTGTATCTTTAGATTTTTCCTTGAAGTATCCTGGACTCAACTCAAAGTCAAAATGAAATGAAAAGAAGTGATTAGAGGCAACTTCAAAAAAAAAAAAAAAAACATGGAGCTTTACACAAAAATTTTAACTTCGAATAAAGATGTCTCACTCATAAAATATATTTCCGATAATATTATGAAAAACGGCTTCATTCGCAAAGAAAATCATCAAGCTTGTGTATTTAATCACTCACACACACACAAAGTTACACTTAAAATTTTGACTAGACAAACAGCCCTAGGTAACCCTTACCTAACTACATCTGCGACTAAAAATAGCCTAAGCTATAGCCCAAACTTTTAGTCAAAGCTTCGTAGAAATTAACAAACACAGAAAGAAAACTTCTCCAAACCCCGAGGCACGAATTAGCCCCGTCCGTGTTAAACATTTAGATTTTAAACATTTGCCGACTCAGTGTGCCATTATACTAACGAGTTGAGTCTTCAATTTACTGACTGAGTGATAGTTAGGCTGCTGACGTTGGAGCTGAGAGGAGCGGAAAAATGAAGCAATCCTTTCTAATACAAATCTATCAATAACATCACACACTTGCTCTTTCACGACAATCCTTGCTCATGTCCTACTCTTAAAAAAAAACGTCTGTTATCAAATATTGGGTATTCAGATTGACAGTGGTATTAGTTTTCAGAAATAAAGAATCTGTGTTTAAAGCGCAAAAAAGATGCGTTCGCGCAATTGCTGGTCTAATATCTATGTTCCTGAATCATGCGAACCATATTTTAAAAAGTTTAAAATGTTGACCTTTCCATCAGCCTATATTTATGAAGTTACAGTATTTGTTAAAACAAATAAAAATCTATTTGGTGAACTAAAATCAAAAAGATATGCAAATTTTTTGGAATGGCATCTATAATGTACAATAAAATACCTGTGGACATTTTAAACACCAAGGAACTCCCACTATTCAAATATAAATTGCGTAATTATTTAATTGACAAAGCTGACTACACGATCCAAGATTTTCTTAATAATTAGTACCTACTATAATCTGTTTGCCCTTATTCCTTATTACCTTATTCCTTACATTCCTTATTACCTTATTCTTATTTTGTAAGATTTGCTTTAATGTGATGAACGATGAAATTTTTGATATTTTGCATGTTATATAATAATTTATTTATTATTTTATTATTGTATGCCTATTAGGTAGGACATAATGGATATGTAATTTACCTAACATCTGTCTGTATAACCTATGCCCACAATAAAATGTTTTGATTTGATTTACTGCGAGAACTCGAAAATTTATATTTGTTTTCAAGAACTTACGCCATGTGGCAGAAACTAAGACTATTGACATCGTATACTATGCACTAGTTCAGTCAATCTTGTCATATTGCATAACGGCATGGGGTGGAGCCCCAAAGACATCTTTGCTGAGGTTGGAGAGCGCTCAGAGAGCTGTTCTTAAAGTTAGTCGTAAGCTTCCCTTTCTCTTTCCAACGAAAGAACTTTATCAGCAGTGCAAAGTACTCACAGTTCGTCAATTGTTCATCTTAAAGGTGCGCTTACACGGATAACTAAAATTGCTCAATCCTGATCAATTCTCGTCAACTATGGCGTCACGACTACATCCGGCAATTTAGGGCGATGGCAACACGTAGCAACCTGTTGCCAGATATACGGCCACACAATACTATGCAATATGGAGCAACTTAAAAAACTAGGCAATACAAGTCAATACACCGACGACACACTTGTGCTGCGCTGCACGTAGAAAGAAAGCAAATGGCGGCAGGGGCAGCGGCGGCGCACTCCCCCGCTGCCCCCGCTGCCGGCCGGTTCCTCTTGCAAAAATGAGACATAGTTATACCACAGGTTATACGTACAAACGAGATAGAAAGAAAATTGACTAAAAATTTCCAAACCGATTGGATGTTCGGCAACTCAAATCATGGTGACATTGAGAAAAGTGAAATTTATGGAGCAATTCGAAGCAATATTCCCGAAACAATTGCCGCATTTTATTGTTGTTGCTCCAGATTGCTCCATTTAGTTGTTCCAGATTGATCAATTAGTGTTGCCGAGCAATAATTGCTCAAAAAATTGCACTCAACTTCCATACAATCCTGTCGAAATCCTTAATAAGACATCTACTCCATATCCATTTTCAATTGTAAAGGTAAAGTCCAAAATTGGCTTCAATCTCACGATTATGAAGCCACAGAGAGACTCTTAGAATTCATCTCATAAAAAGCAGCTCGAAATGTCTTACGTATACCATATAATATCAGTTTTAATATCACGCATTCACTACACAACCATACACCCACGCACCCCAACACACCCACATCCACACACCCACACCCACACACCTACTTTGCTGTCTAATTTACTCCAGTCTCCACAAAATCAATGTATTTTAGCATACACAATTATGTATTGTACTAATTTGTTATTATGTGGTGGGAAACGTTAGCTAGAATTTCACCAAATTCACGTTTCCGCTCCGCTTAGATAGATTGTGCGCTTTTATAAAGGCGTCCCAAAAATTTACGCAAGATTTGAATTAAGTAGTAAACACAGTTTATTTTTTTATTTTATTATAATTTCTTTATTGAATCATAAAGTACATAGGCTAGGGAATGGAATAGTAAATTGGCAAATGGACATACGCACTCTTTCGTCGTTTTCTATGACTTTTTTGCATAACTGTGGCTGAATTTCGTTACAGCGTTCTGCAATTTGATGCAGCCTATCCCTAGCTGTCCTCCTCCTGACGCTGCCCTAAGCCAAGGTTCGTACCACACAGAGGGTGCCCTTAGCGTGCAGTAGTTTAGTTTATAAGTTTTATGCCCTGGCTGGAGGCTTTTAGTTTTTCGCTTAAGGCAGCCACAGGAAAGTCCGGTTCAGGAGCCACGACCTCTCAAGGTCAACCCAGAGAGGCTATAGTTAAAAAAAAATTGGAAAACCCTATAATTTCTGACGTCACGATATTATCGTGGACGTCTACGTCCATAAAATGTATGGAAATACGTGCACGATATAACGTTATCGTAGACAGAAAATTTAAAAGCGTATTCATATATTTCCATATATTTTACTTCCTTGTGTTATCGTGATGCCGCCTCATGTCTCTACGTTAATATTGTCACGTTAAAAGTTATAAAAGCGCACAATGACAGATAACTCATTTGATTGGTGCAACACAGAACAAAAAATATAACACATAAATGCACAATTAAATGATGAACTAGATTACGGCGCGGCGGCGGTTCGACGATGACCATTAGATATTGATCCCCTCAAAACTAGAAATAATTGATGATGGATCGATGAACGTAATTCCGCTGCTATGCACCACACTGGACTGATCTGGACGGTAGATGGCATCGATGTGTCGCAGGCAATTTGTATGATTCCGCTTTTTAAAAACGGCGTCGTCCGTTTAAAAACGCTCGCAGTTATGAAATATGCCAAAGGGCAAAATGTAAATCTATTTCTCGCGCTCGCCGGCCGCTTCCGTGGCACCGCTCGGTTCGCTCGCCCGGCTCACGCACGTTTTGTTACAGTTCTAACCTAAATTTATCATTTCGACATCCAGGCACCCCGACCAAATTAGTTAAAGTGAGACATAGAAACAACCATTCTCAGCACCTAATGCTCTATACTCCCTGAGCTGTATTAAAAAAACATACTAATATTACCAAGAGCCAAGTGTGTAAGTAGTTTGCCGGAAGGTTAGACCCATTATGATACGTACTTTGAAGGGTCAATGTTAATATCAGTCCGCACTCAGCTCTATGAAAGGGATTGAACCCTCCATGATATACTTACGTATACAGGGCGCTTCAATTCATGTAGTTTCTTTGTATCTCCTGTTCTGTTGGCGATAAAGAATAATAATATGGATTCTCTGCATTGGATTTAGAAGAATTCTTTGAACAAAAAAAAAATAGATTTTTTCATTGAATAACGTTTTAAATACAACGCTTTATAGTTATTTAGGCGCTTGCCGAAATCAATTCATATGACTGAGTTGGTTTCGGCCTTTCTTCTCAGAGTAGTCAGATAGGAAACGCCGATCTCATCTAGTTTTTAAAATATGATTGACGTGTAAAAGTGTTTGTACAAACCTACTTACAGAAATAAAATAATTTATCATTTAATCGGATTTAACGCCGCCATCTTGTTTTGTCAATACACAATGACAGTAATAATTTCACAATTAATATTATTTAGCTTAAAAAAAATACTCCGTCATGCTACGGCTCCCCATTGATACCAACGTTTTAATTACAACGCTTTTAAATTTATTTGGCACGTTGCCGAAATTAGAACTGACGCCGCCATCTTGTTTTGTCAATACATAATGACAGTCATAATTTCACAAATGTTTCTCGTTGATCTAGTGGTTACAAAAGCTACTGCTAAGAATGAGGTCCTGGGTTTCGATTCCCAGGTCTGGAAAAATGTTATTGGGTTTTTACATCTGTAATTTCTCAGTACAATCCCAGAGTCTGGATTGGTGCCCGGTTGATGGCAATAGGTTCACCCGCTATAACATAAGACTTAAAATTATTCAGCGAAATGTGGGTATACTATAAAAGTATCACCGCTGTCTAACTGTTCGGGGAAACCGCGTTATGTTATGTCATGTTACGTTTACCAACAACGCTCCCCTGTCAATGTCATTCAGGAGCCTTAGGATCCCTGTAGCACTCTATGTAGTTCGCTTCGATTGTTATTTATTACTGAGAATCAACTAAAGATACTAATTAACTATTTTCGCGAGACTCCGGGGGGTTTAATACTACTTGTGAAAGCGTAGTGGTGTGATCGTCGGACTGCCAAGTCATAGGTCTTGAGTTCGAACCCAAAACACGCACATCTGACTTTTCCGATTCATGTGCGTATTGTATAATTATTATCACTTGCTTAAAAAATGGTGAAGGAAAAGATCGTGAGGAATCCGTCGTGCTTGAGAGATATTTCTCGACGGCATGTATAGCCAAGTCAGAGGCCCATGGGCGGCACAAAAACTCTGACACAAGGCCCGGGTCGACGGCGCGTTGTGTTCCTCGCGCGCCTCAAAGAGATCTCAGCACGAACTGACGGGGTCCGCCAGGACCGATGCCTGCCAGGGTCGCAGATTTGTCCGAAGGGGATACCGTGGCCCTGGGACACAGGCAACTGAAGGAAAACGGGTGGGTTTAGTCAGTAAATGTCTGACACGCCCTCCCGCTCTGCTTAGAGCGACAGAACTAATTGATAATTTCCCACCCAAAAAAAAAAACCCTTGAAGTCCGAGTGCTCATCAAGAATTTCGGGACATCGCCGAGCAGATGGTCGATTCTTCACGTGACCAGAGGGCTAGCCAATTTTTAGGTCAAAGAATCAGCATTGCCTTTTGGGTACTTTTCCCACTGACAGCGATGCGGACGAATTTTTTGATGCCCAATGAGCAATTCCCTTTCCTTTTTTTTCTTCTTCTATATTCTTAATATGTCATAATATACATATATGTATTTAAGATTTGTCAAGTGTACCTATATATATATTCATACAAATTACATTTTATTGTGGTGCACTTAATGACCTATTTTCATTTGTTTTTTCTTTCTTTCCAGGTACTTACTTCACTGTTTAAACAATGGGGTAGTCATTAACCAACCACACGAAAAGAAGAAGAATACTATTTGTGCATGTCTTGCATCGAATACATGACCAAGACGAAATCTCGTGCATGATCAATCAATCAACTCACTAGCAAATCACAAGGTTGAAACTTACCTCATGAATTTGGACACATCCTATAGATACAATTATGATCCCCAATAAGGTCAAAGTCAGGGCGAAGATTCTAGGGAGCTTATCTAAAATGTATGCAGTGGATTAACGGTTTGGGATTATCATCCCGATTTAGGCCTGAAAGGCGGTCGCTAGATATTGCCTAACACAATATGTTGGCATCGATTGGCTCTCTTTTCTAAGGAATTTTAAAAACCGAACGAAGCTGGGAACTAGGTCGGAGAAGTTGAATTTATAACTTATTATATCCCGACATTTGTCTCTACATTACCTAGTCAGTTGGTTCTTATATTTCTTTTACGTAAACAACTTGATCTTTGTTTACAAAACAGGCTTTGAAGTCGTGCGACCTTCTCTGGAAGAGAGCAAAGTAATTCTTGGTTTTATTTCATTCACATACTTACCTCTACCTATTTATACTAGGTAAAAACTACTACTACTAGGGTACTAGGTGGGGTGGGTACTAGGTAAAATTAAAAATAAGCCTTGGCAGTAGCCAAGGCTTATTTTTAATTTTATACAGGGTTATTGGTAGGACGCAAATAATGTATTATATTTTAATTCATTAGAGTTTCATACAAAAATATAAATATTTAAATTCAACGCTCTAAATGACAAAATATTTAAAGTTTGTTTTTGGTAAATGTATCATGTTTTGTAAAAAGTTATAGGACAAAGGTTGTTGTTTATGATCTAATAATACATTCCTGCAAGGTTGTTAATTTTGGTTGGTTATTTTTTTTTTTTTTACATCGTTCTCACTTTTAGAAGCAACAAGAATAATGTACCCAGGATTTTGTAATATCTTGACTTAAAAGAGACACTCTTTTAAATCAAGATATTACAAAATCCTGGGTTTTTTGTCCGTTAATCTTCTCCATAAAGAATCTTCTTCTTCTTTGTTTTGGAATGGGCAACTAGCTTCAACTTCCAGACTAACTGACCGACTTTTTGACAATTCAAAAGTGCCTTTATATGGTTGTATTGAAATAATTGCTTTCAGTTTTTCTGTTTGTTTTGTTTAATAAAAAAATAAAAAAAATAAACTTGGGTGTATTTTTTTTAAATGGCTGCTCGTAGTTGACCTTGAGAGGTCGTGACTACTTAACCGAACTTTCCTGTGTTTGCCTTAAGCGAACTTAAAACCTCCAGCTAGGCCAGAAAATTGCTTATAATCTAAGCGACAGCACGCTAAGAGCACCTCCTGTGGGGTACAAACCTTGGCTTAGGGCATCGCTGGGAGAAGGACAGCAAAAGTGGCATTACTGCGGGCCCTATTAGAATACCAGCGCTGCGGTATTTATTTTTTAAATATCGCAGCATTATGCTGAGATAGGGACTTTTTGGCCTTGCACAGGTCATTTTCTATTATATTTTTAGTTGTTCTTTACAATGTAAATTTTGTTATTTTTAAATGCTCGTTTTTTATTTTTCACTGTTTGCATTTCTTGTGCCTGTCCCAATAAAATATTTTTCTTTCTTTCTTTCTTTCTTTCAAAATGGGATAGGCTGGATCAGAGCTGATTAGTTATTATTATCTGGGAAATTTACCTCCTGGATGTACTATTTCCACCCTGGTATTTATGCTTGTGACTGTTTGTCTCGTACTGGTCGGCGGTGTACAATTGTACATATCTGTAGCTAGATACACCTCTGCCCAACCCTTCGGGGAAACAGGCGCGATGTAATGTTATGTTTATGTTATGCAGAATTCAAAAGCAGCATTCGATTTTCTCGTGAAATAACGATTGCAACTTTGAGAAAGGACCTATTTTTTATAATTAACTAGCTTTTGCCCCCGCTCCGCCCGCGTGGATGTCGGTTATCGCGTAAAAAATGTCTATGTCCTTCTCCATATCCCAGGCCATATCTCTGCCAAATTTCATGACGATCGGTTCAGCGATTCAGCCGTGAAAACGTAACATACAGACAGACAGACTTACCTACTTTACGATTACTTTCTCATTTATAAATAATACTAGCTTTAGCCCGCGGCTCCGCCCGCGTGGATGTCGGTTATCGCGTAAAAAAGTAGCCTATGTCCTTCTCCATATCCCAGGCTATATCTCTGCCAAATTTCATGACGATCGGTTCAGCGGTTTTGGCGTGAAAACGTAACATACAGACAGACAGACAGAGTTACTTTCACATTTATAATATTAGTATGGAGTATTGATTGTGCCTGCTGTTGATCTCGACCTTAATGAATGTCTAAATAAAAGCGTGCTGTTGGATTTACAACTTTTGGTGCTGAGCCATGAATTGAAAATTCAACAGCCCGCATTTATCTACCAATGTCCAAAATACCACTACCTAAACTTCTTGTTCAAATAAAGTGGGTACTATGTAGTTAAACTAAAGTACATAGACTCGTAACGTCTCCAAAGAACCTTTTCTGGTGTAATAAGAAACTTAAATTGACTTAGAGAGAATTTAGAAGAAAAGCAACAAGGTTCCCAAGTTGGGTCCAAGCTAAGCTAAAGTAAGGGATGAAATTAGATAACACACAATGAGTTCAAGACTTCAAACTGTGGCTTCAGAGTTCTTGTTTGACATGGTAGTGAAAGTTAGGTTAACTATGAATGTGAAGCTTGTCCGCGAGTTTTCCTGATGAAATTTAGGTTAGGGTTTTTCTCTAGCATCGACAAAGAACTATTGTGTGTTCCAAAAGTGTCGGATGAAAATGTAAACAAACTCTGTTCGGGTTAAATTCTTACGCAATCACTCAATAAAACCAATTAGTAACTCTTTCATCTGTATTTAAAAGGGATCAATTTGATATCTAACTACTATGACAATTATATAATGTTTTAGCTTGGTTTAAATACCCATAATTGATTGTTCTTATCTATACATTTGTATGCCATAAAGGCCGAACATGACGGATCTTTTTTGTTTATGAACAACCTGCATGCCTTGTATGTATACTCATGTTTCTACTTATAAATGTCTTATCTTACTGTTTCCAACAATAATTTATTTTATACAAATAAAATTGAATACGGTACTTAAAGCAAAAAAAAAAAAAAACATTTTGTAGTTTTCTGTCTGTTTGTTCCGGCTAATCTCAGAAACGGTTGGACCGATTTTGACAGAACTTTTACAGGCAGATAGCTGATGTTATATGGAGTAACTTAGGCTCCTTTTATTTTAGAAAAAGCCATGCGGGCATAGCCACGGGCAGCAGATAGTTGTTTGAATAAAATTATTAGTAATTGAAATATCATCGACCAAAATTGACGTTATAAAATTAACCTCAATTATCAAATGAGAATCATTTTAAAATGATTTATAGTTAGTAAAGTAACATCCTACTCAAATAATCAAATCAAATCATTCAATTTGTAAGTAACACTACAAATTGGCATGCACAGGTACGTTCTCTGATCCATTATGTTTACATCTCCATTACATACTTTTGGAACACACCATAACATGGTTGGTCTGTTGTGAAAATATGTCGAAATTTTTACGTGGTAGCGGAGCTTCCTGCTGCTTGCTTAGGATGCGCCAGACGTGCATAAGTATCGCCACTTGTGGGGGCTAGTTAGGTTATATCCAAGCTAAGTATTCTGTAGAGCTCTCTTCGAACCTCAGTCAAGTGACTGCTTATGTACAATTCGAAAGCGAATTCACTTGTTTATTAAAGTACACACACGGCACACAGACATGACTGCGTTTCAATAAAAATAAAAAAAACTAAGCTAAGTGAGTGTCGAACCACGCACAACCAAGGGTTCCGTAATTGGAAGTTTATACGTATGTTTAAGTTTGTACGCACAATATTGAGAGATTTACCATGTTATTATAAGTACCTATAGAACTATTCTCAATTTTTTTTTTTTCATAATTTAAGGCTCAGTGGTTTTGGAGGTAACTTTTATCTATTTTCTTTAATAACTTTAAAAATAATGATTTAAAAATTATAAAAGAGAGATATTTTAAATCCTAATAACAAGTATTTTCATTTGATATGTTACACTGCACAGTTTTCAAAATTTTATTTTATATTTTCAAATTTTTTCCTCAAAAGTGCACCCCACATTCAAAATTCATATAATTACGTTACACGTTTGTCATGTTAGGGTCACGAAAATTTAAACTTCGGTTCAGTAGATTTGGAGCAAATCAACTGTTAGCACAGACAAAGAGACACACGAGTGGTCCTATAAGGTTGTGTTTTTTCCTTTTGATGTACGGAACCCTAAAAAGAAGAGAGTTTTAAAGAATAATATCCACTACAATGACGCATTCTTCTCCTAAAGTAAGTAGGCTCTGTGTTGCCTGCCAGCAATGACGGTCATTTATGAAGTTTGATAGAACACGGTAAAATACACTAGGTACTACTCTGTATACATATTGATCCGACCTACTTTGATCCAGGTTCTTAGAGAAAAATATATTTAAAAGAAACGTCACAAAAATATTTATATTGCTTAAAAATATAGTCGATCTGCTGAAATTTTGTAAAAAAATATGTTTCGTTCTATTATTGTATTCAATACCGTTATTGTACTACTCAGATTTTAGTTTCAAAATTACTTGAAATCCCTTTAACGCTTACACTATTAGAGTAAATGCCACCTGTCTCGTTTTAATCGATGTCACGTTGATTGACGTCACAAAGCTACCGACATTTTGAGTTTCGAATTTCTACGAATGGCTGCTAGACCGCAACGTCATCAGTCAGCCGTATTCCTTATTATGTGGACAGTGACTGACGGAATTGCTGGTTCGTAGATCAATAGCTTAGCTTTTTCCCAATTATTTTAGTTATGTTGGAGTCGACTTACAATCTAACCGGATGTAGCCGAATACTAGAATTTTATATGGAGCGACTGCCAATTTTATATGGTATAATGGAATAATTACCATTCACCTACACATTCACCTCAGTTCACCTACATGTTCACCACCATTCACCTACACATTTACCACCATTCACCTACAAATTCACCATAATTCACCTACAAATTCACCACACACCCTTTGGCTGCTTTTGTAGTTACTTTTATTTTACTTTTCATTTATTTCGTTTTCGTTTTAATTTTTTGGTAGAAATACATGTTACCTGTTAATTTGTATAAGGCCACTAAGTGGGGTCTTTAACACTGGTTTTTCCTAAACCTCCATCAAGCACCAGCTCTTACAATGTGAATTAGTCCAAAACTGTTGTGTTCAAAACCATTGTGAGAGAAATAAATAAAATTATTATTATTATTATTATTACATGGGACTTAAATATAACTGGCTAAATGTGGGTGTACTGAGGTACACCTCTGCTTAACGCTTCGGGGATTACAGAGCGATGCTATATTTTTGTAGTTGGCGTTATTTGGGCAAAGACTGATTATTAAGTGTAGGTTAGGTTGGCTACTGTCTAGGGACAGACTGGCTTTAGTTGACTTATTACCTAATGACACTATTCACAGCAGTGATAGCCTGGTAGCCTCTGTCATTGTTTTCAGAATTCTCTTGCTTCTGGCCCGTGTTCCAGTTACTAATGGTGGGTTTTTTTTTTTTCGAATGATCGCATTAAAGCTCAGTTCGATTCGGTGCAAAATTTGCGACGCACTACAGAAACGGGGCAGTCTCAAGAGCAGTCTCAAAATATTATTATATTGGACGCGCAAGACATCTAGCGAATTTTTGGTATATCTAGTCCATAGAACTCCTGTGTACAGATCCTGACATTACGCGTAATAGTGTTATCTTGACCTGTTCGGTACAGCGGGAGAATCTATGTACCAACATTATTACCTCGGACCGCCAATGCTCTACGCTCTTAATATTTATAACTACCTCTTACTGTTACTTTTATCTAGATTTTACCTAGCTTCTGCCTAGGCTAGTCTCAAAATCTACATAACTATCCACAACCATTGCCAGTCAAACAGTTCCACATTGATCTGCTTCAAGATAAGGTCCAAACCTAAACGATAAGGAACTAAAACAATTCACATTATAGCCCGGGTCATATTGACCCCGAACGTGGTGGATGACTTTGATTGCCTTATTTGTACTGGGGAAGTAAGAATATAGCTTGTAATGACATTTTGATAGGGATATAGTGGGTTTGGGTGTTCGTATAGCTATTCAGGGAGGTAAAAGTGTGGTTATTTGGGTTTTTTATAGGAGATTTGGATTATTTTTTCTGTGTTAGATACAGTAGCCTGTTTATGAGACAAATTAAAAGATGAATTAATGATAATTTGGAAGCACCATTTTCTGACAAGAATTTGTTTATGGAATCATAGCTAATGAGCAGTGTCTTTAATGACTAACAAGTAAATAAATATCAATTAGTTCAGTTAATAGATTATTTATTTTATTATTTATGTGCTCACAGTAAAATACATAGAGAAACGACATATTATAACTTTTAAGTGCAAAGGTTCTTAAGAAATTTCTTTCAGCAGACCTGCGAAAGGAGAAATGAAAATACAATCGGAAGTCGGTCTTTGGTTCTGTGTTTTCGTTTTTCGCCACCGAATTCCGAAATTAAAGTTATTTTCCGGCTTCATCATCAGATCAGTGTGATGGTACCATTTTGATCAGAACCATTTATTTAAATTTGCTTCGTCATAGACGCTTTAGTATCTTAATCGAGATATCTTATCGCCACTCGTGAAATATGTATCATTGAGGAGTTCCGGGGAACATCTGTCTTCTTCATCAATTCCACTTCACAAAATGGTACATTCTGATTGCAAATGCTTGACTTTTTGATGAAACTACAAAAATCGTTATATGTATGACTATTTATAATGTTTGAGGAGCTCCCTCAATTCCTTGATCCCACCATCAGAACTGGATATTGATAAAAATGGGACAAAGAAAGTATATCCTTTCAAATTTAAACAATAATTTTCCAAATTAGTTTATACACGACGGATATCTGAGGGAAGAAACATACAAAACAAAAATACAAGCGAATTCATAACCATTTAGAAATCGATTAAAAAGTTATTTGTGTAGATTTTTTTTTATTATTATTATTATTATTTTCAATCACAGTATCGAAAACATCACGCTATAATTTACTGAAATGGCAATACATAACGATATTTTCAATATTTTTTTCAAACACCAGCCAGCTTATCATTATATAATTCTTTATAGGTTTTACTTAGTTTGATAGATAGATAGTATTGAAACTACATGGCCTTTCATATTAATTTAAGCAAAACCTCTTCATTACTTACGTGTACCTACATATATGTTAGAACTTTGCTCTTGAACGGTCTTCAAAACTCGATGACTCTTAAACCACGAATAACAATATCTTTTATGGTTTTGGATACGCATCGATATTATGATTATATTAGTGGTAGTTTCGCGGCCCATCGCCCTTGGGTATACCCATTCGTTATCCCCTATTGAGAAATCAACTTCTGAGGCGAAGTGTCTTGAAAGTAGATTACATATTTTTAGAGAGGCTTTGGGACCAGTCAAGGTCGTTGATTTTTCTGAATCTTGTGCACGCGACTTCGTTCGAGTGAAATTTCTTTGTCGTACGTCTCACCTCGTCGCATCGCATCGCCAATATTATTTTTTCCAAATCCGACTGGTAGTTCCAGATATAGCGCGTTCAAATAAACAACAAACTTTTCAGCTTTATCCATACTAATACTTAATACTTTAAATGTGAAAGTAACTTTGTCTGTCTGTCTGTCTGTCTTTATGTTACGGTTTCACGCCTAAACCGCTAAACCGATCGTCATGAAATTTGCCAGAGATATAGCCTGGGATATGGAGTAGGACATAGGCTACTTTTTTACGCGATAACCGACATCCACGCGGGCGGAGCCGCGGGCAAAAGCTAGTTATTATTATATAGTAAGATACTATTGAAATATAGATTTTTTATGTCAGTTTGAAATGTTACTTGTTATCTTCCATCCATTCTATATCCGTCTTTAGACTCGAAGCGGTCTAAAATAATACTTCAGTATTCTTTCATTATCAAACATAATCATGATTGAAGCTCGTCATAATATCAGACCTGGGTCGGTGTTACATGAATAATAATACAATATGAACAGACTTAATTACAGGCATATAAGGCACTTTAACTTGGCATCTGGGTAACAACGCATCTACAATGCTTTACTGTTGCCCGCGGCTTTGCCCGCAAGGCTATTTCTAAAATAAAAGTAGTGAAAGTCCCGTCAAAATCAGTCCAGCTCTTTCGGAGATTAGCCGGAAGAAACAGACAGACAGCTACTTTTATTTTCGAAAAGCCACGCGGGCGGAACCAGGGGCAGCAGCTCGTTCTAAAATAAAAGTTAAACTGTATGCAATACTTTATATACATCAATTACATCATTAAATGTTAAAACGATGTACCTAAAATACAATTTCTAAACCACAACTGGAAAGACAATTAAAAACGAAGTAATGACGCATAAATTTATTATGTGTTAGATACATAGTGCTCACATATTTACAAATATTTATTTTACTAAAATTTTAACAATTATTAAGTCAGTGTGCGAGTTTAACTTATGCCCATGACACAGAGAAGATTCTACTCGACTTAATGTTACCAGTGTATAAAAACATGTGCTAATATAAACACTGGTCATCTCTTAGCTGCCACGGCTTATTTTAATTTTTGTGAATTTATTCTATTACGGACGCTTCTAACGTGCACGTCTTTCTACATTGTTCTCACATGTATAACTTCAACATGAATGATGTAACCCATATGGAGTTTCTTGTCCGTTCTTCTCCATAGGAACCTACTACGCTTTGGAATGGGCAACTAGCTTCATCTTTCTGACTGACCGACCCCTTGACAATTCAAAAGTACCTGTAATTGGTTTATTTGAAATAAATGCTTTGAGTTTGAGTTTGATTGCTAACGCAATTTTTATTTTTATTTTTTTTTTTATGTAGGTTACTCAGGGCTACATATTAAGCTATATTTTTCCAGTATAAGCTGTACTGGCATTGTATAGGATTTCCGTTAAATGAGAGGTCAGCTTATAATGGAAATGTACATATACCACTTAAGATACAAAACTTGTAGAACACCAATTCTTGGAAATCAGAGTAAATAAAACGTTAAGTTTTCAATTAGTAATAGGTAGCTATAGCATTCAGGGAAAGGAAATTGCTAAAGTAAAGCCAAATAACTATTACAAATTTCAGAGAAATTCTTTGATTGAATCGCCACTTGAACAACTTTAGCTTTCATTCAATTAATACCAAACTGTTTAAAGGTCTCTGCGCACAGCGGGCGCGGCGCGGCTGGACGGGACGGCCACGCGACGCTGAGCGGTTGTAATGAGTACTATCTATTACGGACGACGTCATACAGAGCCACGGTTACCGTCGCGTCTAGCGGGACGGCTCTGTGTGGCGTCGTCCGTAATGTCTAGTACATTACAACTGCTCAGCGTCGCGTCGCCGTCCTGTCCCACCGCGCCCGCTGTGTGCAGAGACCTTAAGTGTTTATCCACTATTTAACATGAAACATAACTACGAAAGATGAAAGGCGATTTAGACCGTTTTATTAAATACAAGCTGCTGCCCGCGGCACCGTCCGCGTGGCTTTTTCTAATATAAATCAGTAGTCTTTATAATATCAGCTATCTGTCAGCGAAAGTCCCGTCAAAATCGGTCCAGCCGTATCGGAGATAAGCCGGAACAAACAAACAGATAAAAAGACAAAAAATTTAATAAATGTTTTTTTGTTATAAGTACTGTATTTATATACTTTTTTTTTAACTATGGCATCTCTGAGTTAACCTTGAGAGGTTGAGACTCTTTAACCGGACTTTCCTGTGGTTGCCTTATGCTCCTATCGAAACTTAATGCCTCCAGCCAGGGCGTAAAAACTTATAAACTAAACGACTGCGCGCTAAGGGCACTCTGTGGGGTACGAACCTCGGCTTAGGGCAGAGTCGGAGGGAGGATGGCAAGGGACCGACGGTGGCTGGATAAAATCAGGGTTATGATTATTATCCGGGGAATTTAAAGCTACAGGCTCAGCTATAGCGCATGCTGGCGCTTCGCTTACAAGAAAAGAGCAAGAGTCGGGGAGGACTATTTAGTCGAGGATTTCGCGATGGGCCTCGGCGGCGAGGTCGGAATGACGGTCGTGTATTGTGTAATCTCTTTCGAAGTGTACTCGTTTCCCTACTGCTCTCCTGGAGGAGAGTTATAGGGGTCATCTGGGTCGGTCAGTGAGTATATACTTTATGTACCATACGTTTTTATACCAAATGCATTTAGTAAAAATCTGTTATTTTGAGATTACAAACAGACTCTTTAATTTTGTTTGTGTATGGAGGTATAATGTATTATTAGACATATTTTCTTTTTCTTAACTTATTTCGGGACCCCAGAGTCCCGGACCTTTGAAAGGCTTACGAGGGTTCGAAGCCAACTCGCAGAGGACCTTTAGACAATTTTAAATGATGAGGAGACACCAATATTATTATTACAAGTTCGTTTGGCCTGCCAGTGTTGTGGGTTTGTCCGAAAGGGATATCGTAACCCTGGCACACAGTCAACTGAAGGAACACGGGTGGGTTTTAGTCAGTAAAAGTCTGACATGCTCTCCACAATAATATACCAACCAAAAAAAAAAAAGTGCGCCTGGGCAATAACCATACACTATCAGGTGGGCCGTCTCCTTGTTTGCAAGTCAATATCGTAATTAAGGCACTATGATCTGCTCAAGCCCACTGGTCGCCTCGCGCAATTGGCAGGTCTGTATTTAAAAATAGTAATTATTTTAATCATTTTATCAAGACAAACTCAAACCAGTGAATGTTGCTAAACAATCTTACTACCATTTCATATATATAAAAAAATAAGAAACCAACGTCTATTTTGTAGCTATGAGTTTAATTAAACATTACCAAAAGGAGTGACTTTGAGATTTTTTTTTTATCCTGCAAAGATAATCTGATCATTTTATTAAAAGCGATTGCATGTCCGCCAGATCCTTAAATAAGATAAATCGTTTTTAGGGTTCCGTAGCTAAATGGCAAAAAACGGAACCCTTATGGATTCGTCATGTCTGTCTGTCTGTCTGTCCGTCCGTATGTCACAGCCACTTTTTTCCGAAACTATAAGAACTATACTATTGAAACTTGGTAAGTAGATGTATTCTGTGAACCGCATTAAGATTTTCACACAAAAATAGTAAAAAAACAATAAATTTTGGGGGTTCCCCATACTTAGAACTGAAACTAAATTTCTTTTTCATCAAATCGTGTGGGTTATCTATGGATAGGTCTTCAAAAATGATATTGAGGTTTCTAATATCATTTTTTTATAAACTGAATAGTTTGCGCGAGAGACACTTCCAAAGAGGTAAAATGTGTCCCCCCCCCTGTAACTTCTAAAATAAGAGAATGACAAAACTAAAAAAAATATATGATGTACATTACCATGTAAACTTCCACCGAAAATTGGTTTGAACGAGATCTAGTAAGTAATTTTTTTTAAACGTCACAAATCGTAAACTGCAATTTACCTTTCATTCAATCAACTCAAATATAAAAATAAAATAAAAACCGGCCAAGTGTGTGTCAGACCACGCACAATGAAGGGTTCCGTAGTTGGGATGAATTTATCCCAAGAATAAACTTAACTAACTAAGGTTTCTGATACGGGACCCTTCGTGCGCGAGTCCGACTCGCGCTTGGCCGCTTTTTTTAGAACTTTATAACTCGCTTGAAAATCGAAAATTTTAGAATAACTTACTCTTAAATCACAAGATACACTTCTGTTAAACGACTGTTCGAAGACAAACCACATCTATCCAACTAGTTCAGGAGTAGATTACAACTTGGTGCTGAAAACTTGCCGTCTGGGACTGAATTGTCTTAAATACTGGGATAACGAGACAGATACCTAGCAATAAGAATAAACTCCTGAGATAAAAACTTAATTAAAAAGGCTAACACCCAGTTTCTGAACGGAGAATTTGAAGTTGAGAACTTGTCAAGTTCTACTTTAGCAGTACTTAACTTGACACGTTCTTAAGGCGGTATGACCCGACAGAAACCACAGTTACTAGTTTTTTGAATCCGTGGCAAACATAAAAAAACAGTGTTATAAAATATATATTTTATTTACGGATCTGGGAGATACGCAATCGCTTTTAATAACACAATTCGATGACCGGACTTTGTTCGCTTTGAATGTAGGTAGATTTACAAAGAATCACATTCAGTACACGAAGTTCATTTGCATTTAAGATAACATAATTCTGGTAAAGTAAAATTTAATTTTATCAATGTTATTTTGTTTGTTTTTTGTTGTTTATCTTTTATAAAATACCAGTTTAATGAGTGTTATAAAGTGCATTTGTGTCTAATCATCACGCTGTACAGAACAATATTTATTTAACGTAAGTAATAATGATACCTCTGATTCATAACAAGTTAGAAGTTTTATACATTACATATTTTATGTATACGTAAATGTTTTATCTAAGCGCCATAGTCTGCACAAAACACCCAATCATAATGTTTAATGCTTTAAGAATAAGATCTGATTGTCATTTGCCTGTTTTGTTTCTGTTAAAATAAAGAAATTTCAAAATCAATCAAAAATAACACAATTAGATTTACTTTGCTAGATGTAAAAACAAACAAAGTTACCCCTTTTCGTAATGTTTAATCAATATCATAGCTACGAAACCGGCGGTTTTTTCTTACTTTTTATTAATGTTTTAATTTTATTTGATTCATTAATTTAATTCAGACACAATGATCCATATTTTTGTTACTATACTTAAGAATTATGTTAGTAACCAAAGATTGAAATACACACCACAATCAAACTATTATAACTAAAAACAAAAAATTACAATCGTCCTTAGGTATATAAATAAAAATGAAAAAATCCTTATATAACCGTCAAACTGCCAAGTCATGGGGTTTCGAGTTCGAACCCAAGGCACCTCTGACTTTTCGGAGTCATGTGCGTATTGTTGAATTATCACTCGCTTAAAATACGGTGAAGGCGTGAGGAAACGATTGCATGTCTATTTTACGAAAGCATGCCTGAGAGATATTTTCTCGACGGCATGTGTAGCCAAGTATGACGCCCATGGGCGGCATAAAAACTCTGACATCAGGCTAGTCACTAACCACACGAAAATAAGAAGTAAGACCAGACTACTAGTAAGACAAGAAACCAGAAGAAGAAGTAAGATTGCTTAGCACAATAAATACACTGAGTTTCTCTTGATAAAATTATTGAAATAATTACTATGTTTAAATACCTACCAAATGCTCGAGGCAACCACTCACGACTTCGCGAGCCTATTTCAGTTGGCTCGAGCACCGGATCACAGCACCTTAACTTAAAATTCTCAATTCAGAAAACAGGTGTAAGAAAAGAATAGGTGGCCTGTTTGTCTAGAATGTTTAAGATTAAAATCATTATCTCGTGGGCATTACGCACGAACAGTTGTTTTATTTTCGCCATAAGTTCAAGGTTATTCTCATCGTAAAAGTTGTTTGTTTTCATGTAAGTTCTTTCACCCCTTATATAATTAGAGGTTACACATTTTAGTAGTACTGATGCCAAAGAAACTTTATTCTCAAATCAGATAAACATCTCCAAAATGACAAATACTTAGACTTAAAGCCGGAATATGCATGTTTTGTGTGTTCATTGTGTCATTTGTTTTATTTTCTTTCTTTAGAAAGAAATTTTATAAGGAGTAATTAACTATTCGAAAGAAAAAATGAAAGAAAGAAAGAAAAATAGGTTTATTTGTCACAGAAACACGTGTATACAAAAAGATAATTAACTTGAGTAGGTAGGTATACAGAAAAATAAAAAATAAACAAAATAGATCTACATTCTAATCACGAGTACAAAACCAAAATAGTCGGCAGCTGCAAGTCATGACTGTGACAAGAAAGCTTCCACTCAGCATGATGCTGAGCTATGACGTGTTTTATTTTAGAATTATATAATACCTACCTTTAAAGAAAGAAAAAAAAAAAAATAAGAAAAATTGTTTATTCTGCACAAACAAAACGCACTTAATAAAAAATAAAATTATAAAATACATACATTGAAGTAGCCAAAAGCCTCTTATTCAAGCAATAAAAGTTTGACAATTTAGTCCATTGCTTGATGTCAGGACCAGGGACCAAAGACAATTTATATTTATATTTTTATTATTTATTTATATTTTTTTTATATTTTTTTTGCTTTCAAATAGTGAAATAATTTTTCTAATAGGAACAGCGACTTGTCATTCGTATCGTCGGTAACTAGCTATTTTTGAATTAATAACGGTTTTTTCCAACATTAAACTTACATTGTAATTAGAAGCACTTTTTAAAGCAATATAATATTGTACACCAGGAAGATCGCATTATTTTACCCTGAAGAACCCAGAAATCAAAACCCTCCACATACAAAAACTCACAAAATTCGCTTTCTCTCTTTATGATATTAGTGTCCTATTGAACATATTCAATCTATCCAGATTTGCATAAAATTAATCAATACACCCCAATAACTACTCAGACAAACAGATTTAAGACGCTTGTTTGCGCAGAAACCGAAATCGCTTACATTGATCACAATTTCACAAATAAACCTATCCGATTTGATTTGAATGTAAATTACTTAGAATATCAAAAGTAAATTAAGTTAGAGCTGAGATAATGAACAAATAATATTATTAAATTATAATTATTTTCTGATCAATAAATTTGCTGTCGGATCTTCTAAGCTGTTATGATAGGTTTGTCGTCGCCAGAATAACACGTTTCGCAATTGAATAAATTGGATAAGTAATTCAATCTAATTCTTCGCCAAAAGGCTAATTAAAGTCTCTACTAATAACTAACTATACTTTTTTTTTTTTATTCTACTATGAGTTTGCTCTTGACTTTAGTCTAGGTCTGGATGACAGAGACAAAGTCTACGATGGAGTGAGCTTACCCAGAAGAAGCCTGTTCACTCTCACTTTGAATAGATTAGGGTTGTATGCGTTCGGAAACACAGACGCAGGCAGAGAGTTCCACTCCTTTGCTGCGCGCATTATAAAAGACGTTTGAAAACGCTTAGTGCGAGTTGGTGGAATATCAACCAGGTAGGGGTGGTAACTTGCAGTGCGTCTAGATGTCCGATGGTAGAAGGGGGCCGGTGGAATGAGGTCGTGGAGTTCATGGGCACACTCTCCGAAGTACAATCTGTAGAAGACCGACAAGCAGGCAACCTTGCGGCGATGAGCCAAGCTGTGAAGCTTGGCGGATGCCAAGCTTCACAGCTAAGAGGCTCATTGGCGACGTAAAACTGGTGGATACCAGTTTTACGTCGCCAACGTAGCTCTGCGTTCCACCGAGTCAAGCGCAGCAAGTTGGTACTTTCGTATTAATTAAGGCTCTTTCAGAGAAGCCCGCGAAATTCAAGTAAGTTTTTTGTAAAGAAATTTTAAAAAAGAAATTTCACACCCCTTTCAGTACCCCTTTCATTAGATATGTCGCACGGCATCGTTTGCAAAAGTTTTTTTATTTTTAATTTCTCCCCTTATTCAAAATTCATTTATTTACGTCACACATCCGTGTTAGGGTTACAGAAATTAATGTGTGTACCAAATTTCTATTTAATCGGTCCAGTAGAAAAAAAAGTTTTGCAAACGATGCCGTGCGACATATCTAATGAAAGGGGTAACCCCTTTCATTAGATATGTCGCACGGCATCGTTTGCAAAACTTTTTTTATTTTTAATTTCTCCCCTTATTCAAAATTCATTTATTTACGTCACACATCCGTGTTAGGGTTACAGAAATTAATGTGTGTACCAAATTTCTATTTAATCGGTCCAGTAGAATCGGAACAAATTGGCTGTGACAGATGGACAGATAGACAGACAAGACACACGAGTGATCTAAAAGGGTTCCGTTTTTCCTTCTGACGCACGCAACACTAAAAACAGGAGAAGTGGCAACGGGCGCGTGTCTTTGTCCGCGCGTCATGATCAAAATGCTCATGTTATCGGCTGATGGCCGGCTCTTCTTTCTTGTATGTATGGAAGCGTCCCTAAGAAAATAAGATAAAAACAAACGCCATGGGATAGCTTCGGTTCTTTCATTACGTTATGGTTTTCAAGTTCTGAGCGAAAATAATATTCAAATTCAAATTCGAAATAATTTATTTCCTCTTCACAAACAATGACATCATACAGACAAGCTTAAAAACTTTTAAACTTAAAAAGTTTGAGAGAGACTGGTGTCTGCACTAGGAATACCTGTATAGCAGATCACCAGGATCCCACCACACGGTATGTAAACATAATCAGTTCTTTAGTAGTGTAGTCCGTGGAGCTTCTTGCCGGCTCTTCTCCATAGGAAACGACTAATTGGAACCGTGCACCTAGCTTCTGACGTTTCATAAGAGCCCATGTAGGTTTATGTGAAATAGAATATTTTGATTTTGATTGATTGAGTAGTTATTTATGTGAAGGCATAGGGCATAACATAAAAATCAATGATAGACTCACAAATTAGAAACAATAAAATAAAAATGAAGATAAGCGGAAAAATTCGTGATCTAATATGTGTACATCATAAGAGTGATGGACTATTTCGGATGAGTTAGTAATTCCTCAGTTGCTTTAACATCTAAGCCATAGTCATAATCAACTAGAGCTTTCTTGCAAGCCTCTGTTGTTGTGATGATGATAGATCGTGGTAATACGATTTATTTAATTATATAAGTGATATCCTAAGAAAGTATAAAATATCTATCCTAAGAAAGTAATATATATCTATATATACCTAAATAATTATAAATCGAAGTCCTCCCCGACCCTTGAATGTAAGTGAAGCGGCAGCACGCGTTTTAGCTGAGCAACACGTAATCCAAACTCCCCACGATAATAATCAAAACACTGATTTTATCCAGCTACCGTCGGTCCCTTGCCACCCTCCCTCCGACTCAGCTGCCCTAAGCCGAGGTTCGTACCCCACAAGGGGTGCCCTCAGCGAGCAGCAGTCGTTTAGTTTATAGTTTTTACGCCCTGGCTGGAGGCATTAAGTTTCGTTAGGAGCTTAAGACAGCCACAGGAAAGTCCGGTTTAGTGGTTACAATCTGAGATGCAATAGATAAAAAAAAATTAAAAAAAATAAGTCTCTTTTCGACCGTGTTGTTCTTCTGAACTATACAATCTGAAAGGTGTATGTGTTTAATAAATTAATAATAAACTAACATAAAATAAATATCGAAGTTTTGTCAATTCGTAAAAACCACGCAAAGCAAGGACGGGTTGCTAGTTAATTATAAGGTAATATCAAGTACAGTCTCGAATACTGAAGTTCTTTAGCCATGTCTCGAGGCGGAATAATGACTCCATAGAGCGCGTAAAAAATATGGGTACTATCCCTATTTGTATCCATCTCTGTTTGTTGCCGGGAATGGTAGGCATCAACACGTTGGAACTGAGACGTAAATGTGCGCTGTTGACGCACTATTACTTATTGCTCAACAATAAGACCGATGACGTGACTACTCTAGCTCGCTGTTCATTGTTTGCTCCGAACCGACTGCGGCGGTCGAGCGCCTGTGCATCGCGGTGCCTGTTCGCGGCTCCGCCAGTGCGTACCCATACTGCTCGATACGCTCCCGCAATCCAGGCGATCAATCTGTTGATCGCCCTAATTGCTCAGGAGCCGAATTTTGATATATTTTTGTGTAGTAAATTTGTGATTAGTGTTTGCATGAACTTTTTTAGTTGACTCTTTGTTGTTGGCTTGCCGCACGCTTTGGTGTTTACTGTTAGTGCAGCAAGCAATTGTTATATAAATAAATAAATAAATGTGCTGGCCACTGTACTATGGTAAAGCAGTACGGGGACATTATAATATGCACTGCTTTACCTTAGTAAGTCAAATACATAAATCTTAATAATTTTCTACACAATGTACAAATTCCTAAAACGCTCTTCCAAGCGTTTCTTTGACTCTGCCGCCACCCACCGCAACACTCTCGTTGTGCAGGCCGCCAACTACACCCCCTCCCGCATTAGTACGACCCGCTGTCCAAGGCACGCACTGACCGACCCAGACGACCCCACCACTCTCATCCAGGAGAGTCGTAGGGAAACCAGTACAGCTCGTAGAGTATACACAAATACACGATCCAAATTCCGACCTCGCTTAAGAGGTCCCGCGCGAAACCCACCCCGACCTACTATTATTATCGTCAATAATAATAATAGCCCTCCCCGTCCCTTGCCGCTTAACGATGTGCCAGCATGTGGTTTAGCTGAGCCTGTAATCCAAACTCCCCATGACAATAATCAGAACCCTGATGTTATCCAGCCACCGTCGGTCCCTTGCCACCCTCCCTCCTACACTGCCCTAAGCCGAGGTTCGAACCCCACCTGGGGTGCCCTTAGCGAACAGTCGTCTAGTTTATAAGTAGCTTTTAGTAAAAACTCCCCTGGCTGTAGGCGTAAACTTCTTTTAGGAGCTTGCGGGGCACCACAGGATAGCCCGGTTAAGGAGCAGGAACCCCTAGTGGTTATACCTCCGAGATGCCATGCACAAAAAAAAAAAAAAAAAACACAATGTATAAACTGTTTATATTATGACAATTCATGATTTATTTAAGACAACATTTATAAAACAATAATTAAGGTAAAGCGTAATTTGAGTAACAAAAAAAAAAACATTTCATTCAGGCCATACAACCCAATAAAGCATAAAATAAAATTTCACAATACTGCAATAGAATAGAATAAAATGACAATACAATTAAAATAAACAAATGAGTGGGTACAAATCATAAAGGTCACAGAATTATAATTAATTAAAATATCAAATGTAATTAAAATAAACAAACGAGTAGGTGAAATTTATAAGGGTCACACATAATTGAAATAAAAATTAAATTTCAAATAATAACGGCAACAGAATTAAAGATAAAAAAATATAAATGAAATGAAAATGAATAAATCAGTGAATCACACATTCAATATTAACGAGTAGTCTTACACTACCTACTATTTCTACCAACAAGCCGAGTTCCGCTTTGAACTCACAACTTTGGCTCAAAGTAATACTTTGGTGCAATTCAACGACACGTAGGGTTTCTTTGAACGGTGAACGTGACTTATAAGGTATTTCAGATATAATAGAAAAAAATAAACTCCAGTCATTTATTTCTATTAAACCATTTAAAGGCACTTTTGAATTGTCACGGAGTCGGTCAGTAAGAAAAATGAAGCTACATGCCATTGGGCATGGAGAAGAATGGGCAAGAAACTCCATGGACACTTTTTTAAATTATTGTTACAAAAATATTAGTTTTTATTATTTTTTTTTTTTTTAAACTTTGCCCTATTCTAGGAATTTCTCCAGTATTGTGGGTGCGTTTACAAACATTTAAACTCGCATACACAAACAGCCAGACCCGGAACAACTACTTGTAGGTCATACAAATATTTGTTCCGTGCGGGAATCGAACCCGCGACACGCAGCGCCGCAGTCAATCATACCACAGCATAACCACTGCGCCAACCTTGTCGTCTAAATATGTATGTTTATTATTATTATTATGTAAGACTTTGAACTATAAAAAAGGGTTTACACTGAAAAAAAAAAAGTAGTTGCCACAATCAGGATTTTGTTTAGATTGACTAAGTAACTTGTTTGCATCTGAGCCTATCAAGCAGAATGATCACAGCTACTACTTTTATTTGATTGAGATTTGAAACAGGATCTTGATTGGAGGTTATCACAAAACCTATTTGCAGCAATCAAGTCAAAACATAGTTGCTCCAACCAAGATTATTAGATTAAAGTTTCAGTGATCTTTATTGAAGTAATCAAAATGCTTGATTGACGCAACCAACTTTGTTACAGTTATTTTTTTTTAACTTGTCTCTTTTTAACTCTTCTACAATGATGTCATGTTAAGGGTAATCGAGAAACTTGTTTGAGCGTTCAATCATTTGAACTAGTATTGCTGCAATCATGTCGTGATGATCAACTTAACTAAGATTTTGATTAATCTAAACAAGATATCGTCAATCAAGCTAAAAAGTCACTTGATCGGAGTGCATTTTTTTCAGTGTATTTAAATGTTTAAACTTATTTCAAATGGAGTATAGATATAAACAAAAATAAGTACTTTATAACACTAATGAAATACTATCTTGAATCCATGCAAGCGTACTTTTTTAGCTGGACGTTTTTACTTTTTGAGCGTAATATTTTTGAGCTGCATATTTTTTTCCGCTGGATTTTGGAAGCACGGAATCGGTCGAGGTGGCGGTGCTTGGGGGAGGCCTATGTCCAGCAGTAGACGTCTTTCAGCTGAAATGAGGATGATGATGTACTTTTTTAGATTACTGCTCAGAACTTGTGCACATCGTGTCGTGAACAGAATACCGTCTTTACATGTAAATTGTACCCGGGCCGAGCCGGGGCGGGTCCCTTGTTATGTATAAAGCTTTTTGCGTAAATTCATTATGAGATCTGTTAGATCTTATAATGATACGCAGAAGCTGATTTCAAGTTAGTTAACTTTGCTAGTTTAGAGTAACATACACATAATTACAATTTCTACGAATGTCTCGTCAACGAGCAGACTGCTAATTGATGTCTGAGGTTTATTTGTCAATTAACTACGTTCTACAACTTTGAAGAGTCAATAGTATATTTTATATCGAGGGACTAAACGAAGCCATAATATACCAGAGGTGGTTTGACTGCCGAGCGTGCGAGGAGTCATTGAAACCGCGGGTATATTAAGTTGGCGTTTAGTCTCGAGGTGCAAACTGTACTTTTCACTTTGAGTGCGAGAAAAATAGTCAATTTATTACAAAAACATTTAATAAATATTATTCCTCCAGTCTATGAAACTTTCGTAAGTTTTTAGGTAAATCTTCCGCGATTTTGGCAGCAAAAGATTGTCTATGTCTTTTGCTCTTTGCTCGACGTCAAACTCTTCACTGTTACTGGACGTTCTTACTCGTAATAAATTTATTTCGAACCGAACAAATTTAGACTCGACAAAAATTTTGAAATTTTCGCGGTCAGTTTTTTCTTCTAAACCAGTCACAGATTAACTATTTAAAACACATGGCGCCACCTTCTTTGCGGAAAAACCATGGAACTAAAACACTCAACATTTTCGAAATGAGATGGTCTACACTGCACAGATAATAGTATACATATTTACTGGCTGTTTGAGTTTGTCTATGTCACATGAAGGAAATTTAAAAAACTAATTACTTTTCACTCCCTAGAGACTAAAGTGGTCACTTTAGTCCTGCTTCTATCTTCTTTAGTCTTCTTCGGTCTTCTTTAGTCTTCTTCTATTCGGTCTACTTTATTATACATCAGATTACACATTACAAAAGAAAAGGAAAACTTATACACTCTAAAATATACAATGGGCGGCCTTATCGCATACTGCGATCTCTTCCAGGCAACCTTGGCATGGGTAGTAAATTTCTGGACATAAAATGGGGTTGTCATTGGTGCAAATAAAAAGTATAACAGTACAATATCCTATAATAGATACACAGATATATGCGATATAATAGATAAATAGATACATACATACTAACTATATAAGCAAAGAAAATAAATGAAGTATTAAAGGTTTATTTTCATTTATTTGTTTTGAGAACAGTTACATTTCCTAAGGTTCACAGTATCTTAATCTTAAGCTGGGTCAACTGCACTAATTTACTATCAAAACATGTTAGTAAAAGTATTTGCTAATAAAAATATTGTAATGTAATGCCCTCAAATCGGTTAGCTAACAATGTATGTGTTTGTAAAATATACAGAAAAATACAGCAAAGTCACTCACCATCATTTCAGCCGAAAGACGTCCACTGCTTAACATAGGTGGTCTTTTGACCGCTTCTGTGACCTAGTGGTAAGACCACCTTACTCAGACCCAAAGGTCCCGGGTCCGATTCCCAGCGGGGGCAAAACTTCAGCTCGGTTTGGTTGGTGGTAGAGCTTGTTCTACGTCCGCCTGGCTAGCTACCACCATTTTATCTAAGTATGTCACCATAACAACAATGTTAACGCATTGTTGTGTTTCGGCAGTTAGAGGTAAGATAGCCAGTTTCGCTTTGGTTGAGACTTCCGGGCGAAGCTCGCTTCCATCTTCAGCCTTATCATCATTTACTATCAGGTGAGTTTAAGGCCAAGAGCTCCCGCGTAGTTGATAAAATAATAAAAAATTGGCCTCCCAAATGCTATATAATAAATAATTCGGTAGGTACAGACGTAAACCATTGGTGTATACTTATATACCTAGAGAAATAATCAGTAAGTATCAAAAACCATTTGTAATTAGCCCTATCATAGCACGCTCCATAACCATCATTAGCCCTATCATGCTCCATAAAGTAATTACATCGCACTACACTGAATTTCGAAACCACAATTCAAACAGAGACATCAACCTAATAAATTCACACGCCAATAAAAACATAGCCATTAACACCTAAAAATGTCCTGAAAGTACATGAAACCGCGGAAACCCATTCATCACTCCCCTTTCCATTCCCCCCTATATATTTATATTCAACGAGGTTACAACACTATTAATCCAATTGACAGTCACTAAAAGCCTGAAGGCTGTTACAATAGCCCTCCTGATGGCTATAACGATTTCCGTTATCGTTAACACCCGTCAAAAACACGCTAACGTTAACGATCACCGTTAAATTCCGTTATTGCTAGAGGGTGTTGAGAATCTTTTGTTAAAGTCTGCAGAACACGCGATTGTTTTATAAAGGGAGTAAATTTTCTTGCTCATAGAGTATTATTTGGATTCATATCATGATTTTTGGTTATAAAAATATTAGTGTAATTTGATTGTTGGTGAAAAACAAGTGAAAGGAAGCAAAAGGAGGTCCTATTGCAGTGTTACCTCTGCGGATTAAACCTATTGGTTTAGGGAACAGGCTCCTACAAACAGGCGCGACATGCGACATGATACAAAGGCACCGCGTGTCGCGCGATGAGTGGTACCTTTGTGTCACGTCGCGTGTCGCGCCTGTTTATAGGAGCCTTAAGTCCCTTAGTCGCCTTTTACGAGACCCACGAGAGGAAATGGGGTGGTGCTATTCTTTACGTCCAGCACCACATGGCACATTATTATTATAATTATACTAGCTTTTGCCTGCGACTTCGTCCGCGTGAAATTTCTTGTCTCCCCGTTCCCCAATCCGTTCTCGAGTGTCATCAAAAATTATGAAATAGTGAATAATCTACATACAAAAAAAAACGCCAAGGTTTCTAATTTTTTTAATAGTTATTCTGCGAGTCAGGGCGGAGAGGCAAATCCAAAAAATCCAAGATTATAGATGATAAATGGTGTCAATAATCTGACTTTGTTTTATATAATTATAAAGAAGATTATTTATCCTGCCTGGAAGAGATCGCAGTATGCGATAAAACCGCCCATTGTATATTTTATAGTGTATAAGTTTTTCTTTTCTTTTGTAATGTGTAATCTGATGTACAATAAAGTATATATTATTCATAAGTAGGATTACGATAATAAAACTCATGTTTGTAGACCAAAGACACGTGGCTTTCGTATTTTTACATCGACTGTCATCCGGATTGATTCAATCCAATACTTTTTAACTTTTCCTTCATCGTTATCGCTGACAGAATGTCACTGTCTAGGCACTCTGGTAGACGGAATCACAGTTTATAAAATGACCGATTATGTATTTATTCTTAAAAGTTTTTACCGGTTTTAAAATCACAGAATATCAGTCGCAAAACATAGGCTGACACTTGAAAAAAAAAAAAAACAACGCATACCATTGACAATGTGATCACATTCAAGGTCCCAACATTCAAACAACCTGTATATTTTCCCAATAAAAGTAAATAGCTGCCTACTCACCCGCTACATGCATGAGACTGAGGGTGTCACTCCCACCCCTGTTGTTGTCAGTATTTCATTGTCCCAATAAAGATTTTTGTTTATGCCCCTCCAGGCGTGAATTGTTGCAAATTATCATCGTATTTATTTTATTTTGTGACACTTTTGTACCATTTTCGGGACGTAAATTTTAAGTAGGTTAGACGGCGGTGTTGTGTAGTTTATTTCAGGGTCGCAATACCAAGTATAAAAGTACTACAATGAACGTCATTAGCCAGTCTAATGAGCCTTACATAACCTGTGTGGATTTCGATCTCGAGAAAAAATATAAAAATGCAATCAATGCGGGTTGCAGACAGAGAGCTAAGCTAAGTTAGTTTAGCATAGCTCGCATAGCTGAAGTAATTTCTCATACTTGAGTTCATAGTTTGCGGTTTGCACACAAGTATGAGAAATTACGTCAGCTATGCGAGCTATGCTAAACGAACTTAGCTTTTGGTCTGCAACCCGCACAAAATTCGGCTGATAATTTATAAACGGCAAGACTTCCTTGGTCGTACGTTTACAAAAAATGTTTTCAAACAAGTTTATTTGAAGAAATATACAGAGGTCTTGAATCTATTAAGACTGCGCCGAGTGCACAGTGGCGCCCTCATCGTTATTTCGGTGATTTATTTTATTTTAGAATGAAAGTGCAGAAAATAAGCTCGTCACGTTGTGCTTCACAAGACTATACGTTATTATTATTACAAACAGTAGTTTTAAATTGGTATGTTTTATTGTAATCATTAAAACGGAGCTTAGTGGCCACCATTTTCCGTTTTGTTTGTTCATGCACATCTCCGGAACTCCTGAACGGATTTTCATATAGTTTTCATAGAGATTCGTTTGGAGCAGAATATATGCTTTTTTTCATTAAAATCGGCAAACGTGGTCTCATTTTACGAATTTACTTTTATAATGTTAGAAGTTCTTTAAACTTCTCTACATATAACAAGATAACACTAAATTCCACGCGGACGAAGTCGCGGGCAACAGCTAGTATATAATAAAATGTATTTGATTTCCAACCTTAACTACCCTAGTAGCATTTTCCGTTGGCATTTAGTTGGGCCACCTTCAGAGGTATGTGGCCCAACCAAACGCCAACAAAAATGCTACTAGGGTATTACCAATACTCACTTAACTCTAAATACCATTCCTATACTAAACCGCGCATTTAAACCAACTTACGTGTAAACTATCAGAATGCGGTCAAATTCCAATTATATCGGTTAACTAACCACGGATTAACGTGCAGTTAATTTTCTAACCCACGTCTCAGGGGCGCTGTTAACGTCAAAATAATGGTGTAAACGACCGTTTTGTTTGTATTTAAGAAGCTGAGGTGACGTAGAGGGATTTGAGGTCGGTAGTAGCATTAGCGTCCTATGTATACCTACAATGTATGTATGGTATGTATGTGTAATTTACCTACATTATTATTAGAATAATGTAGGTAAATTACACATACATATACACACCTACATATTACACATACATGCAATAAATAAAATAAAAATAATTAATATACTATACCTTTATAAGGTGTATCTATTCAAACACGAAATATTTTAAGAGATATACCTATAGGTGTTAAAGACGCCATGGAAATGTTTTTTTTTTTATATGAGTATATTATTTAAAAAAATATATAATTTAGGCCTGTGTTCACCAACATTTAAATCAACTGTTTAGATATTTAATCAGTTGATTACTCAAAATTTCATAGGAAATTTGACATAAACCAACTGCTTAAATACCTAACCGGTGGTTTGAATGTTGGTGAACACAGGCCTTAGAATTACTATATAGATATGATGATTAATTATCGAAAAGCACCGTGCTCGTGCCGCCACCGTTGCCGCCTCCGGGCGGATCATTCATAGAATAAGTAGGTAAGTAAAAAAAAATTCTCATGCAATTTCAGAATTATAATCTATATATATAAAAATGAATCCCTATTTCCCTTGGTCACGGCATCACGCGTGAACGGCTGGACCGATTTCGCTAATTATTTTTTTGTTGTGTTTGTTATTGTCAGGAGAAGGTTCTTATGTAAGAAAAAATTAAGAAAGTTAAAAAAAAAAAAATTGTAAGAAAACGACCATATTTACATTTTTATTGTAATAATAAGTAGGTAACTCTATCTTCTAATGTAACTTTATGGCGTTTGACATAACGTGTCAGTCATCATTTGGTAGGTCTGAGAATAGATTTTATAAAAAAAATAAAAAATAATTGAAAGTTTTAGTTAGGTAGGGTAGGGTAGGTAGGGTTGGTAGGGTAGGGTAGGGTAGGGTAGGTAGGTGGGTAGGGTAGGGTAGGGTAGGGTAGAATAGGGTAGGGTAGGTAGGTAGGGTAGGGTAGGGTAGATAGGTAGGTAGTACCCTACCTTTAGACCTTTAGAACTTTCAATAGATAGGTAGGATAGGGTAAGGTAGGGTAGGGTAGGTAGGTAGTTTCCTTTGCGCGTAGACAAACTGCCACAGTCAAATAGCTTTTGACAGAACGAAGTCTGTCGGGTCAGCTAGTATTTTATAATAATACTGAATTGCTTGAATTGTTACTTAGCCCTCTTCCATTCTCCTAATTTTGCTGCGCCCGACAGGGTCCATATTGATCTTTTACTTTGTTATACCATCTATGTAATACACATGGAATGCAATAAAAAATTGAGTATTGAGTATAGATGAATACAGTGTGTGGGAGAGGATTAAGTTCTCCTTGAACTGAAGTGAATCCCAGGGGAACTATAGTCCTCCAGACCGAATTTCGGCGATGGCGATCAATTGATTTCAATTGAGACTTACTATCTACGTGGGGGATATTATAGTTCACAAGTGTTTGCGCAGACACAGGTGCATTCACTCTCATTGTCCGATGGAACGGCAATCCGACATTCGTGGAGAGAGATCAGGCGCAGGACCAACAACTTAACGTGCTTTCCGATGACACATCCACACATGCCGCCGGGTTTGCCGCCGGCTTTCAGGCTGCCTGCAGTTGCGGTTGCCATTTTCGCAGTAGGTAGTGTTGTGACTATTGTCGAAGTTAGTCGTGTACGAAGGATTGGAAGATGTTGAACTATATAATATAGTTGCGTGTATCGCAAGTGTAATGATGTACGTTATTACTCGTATTTATAAAAATAGCCGCAAAATGAAACGAAGATATTGGGTCAGACCAAGTCTACGAAATAGGCCTAATATGTCCCCGATACTAGAAGATTTTAAAATGGACGACATAAACCGAAGAAATATTCCTAATAGCATCATTTCTTTTGTTGCGATTTTTGAAATCCTTTTTCCTTGGGTTCCACAATATTTCATTTTATTGATACTTTTCTATTAACAAAAGTACTGCACTATCATCCCAGTTAAATTCTGTCATTTCGTGATTTATACAAAATGATGTTAAATATGAATACGAAATATTTTCATCGACACAACATACCACTCCGTATCGATGCCGCAAGCAAACTGCCGCCGGCAACCAAAAGCCGCGCGTGCCGTAGGTAAATGATGCGCGTGCCGGCCATGCCGCCGGTATGTGTGGATGCGCCACGAGGCTCGGCGTATCACACCGCCAACATCCAAACTCCGGGCTTTTACTAAGAAATTCCTAATGGAAAAAATATTAATCCCCAAAATCACGTTGCCCGAGCTGGGAATCGAACCCAGGACCCCACGCTCGGCAGTCGCGCTTGCAACCATGAAACTAACGAAGCAGTAGACACAATAGAAAAACTATAGTTGGCGGTCACCGGTGACCGCGGTGGCAGTCAATGTGTTAACTTACGATAACTAACGCGGTGGGATAACTTGTACATTCGGGTGAATTACATATCAGGTCTGGCTGTTTGTGTATGTGAGTTTAAATGTTTGTAAATGTTTCTATTTACTATGGAGAAGAACCGGCAAGAAACTTCACGGTTACTCTTTTAAAATTAATTGGCTCTTACAATTCTCAATTCTTACAATTTTCAAAAAACAGTGTTAATAGGTATTGGAGGAAGGTGAAGGCAAGGCCTTTCAACAATTACCAGGTACTTAAAAAAAATTAAAATGGTCACCAAATCTACAGCCTACTAGGCCTTCAATGTTCTAACATTCACAAAATAGGAAATATTCCATAAAAAGAAAAAAAAATATTATTAAAATCTATTTAAACCGAATTACATGGTTGCCACAACTACAGTAACAAATCCGAATCAGTACTGACTAAATCAAGTCCACGAAAAGCAATATAATAAAGAGAACAAATAATGTTGTTACTCCCATTTTTCTTCAAGTTACAAGTGGACTTTATACAATCAAGACCCAATATTGGCTACAATTCACTGTTCAATATTGAATTATAAGAAACCCTTCAAAGTACAATGTAATTAGAACTCATGAAAGGACTTTGAAATGGCTCAAATAACTTATTGTTTACACAAAGAAGCCTAATACTGACTACAATAGCGAACGTGCCTTAACTGAGACTAAAATAGGAAATAATGAAAATAACGATGCAGAAAACAGCAACTCAACTTGAAATTAGTGCCGATAAAAAAGAAGATCACAATGTTTTATTTACCGCTACCGCTACCTAACTTCTCCCGCTCTGGGGGGAGCGGGAGGGCGTGTCAGACTTTTACTGACTAAAACCCACCCGTGTTCCTTCAATTGCCTGTGTCCCAGGGCCACGGTATCCCTTTCGGATAAACCCGCAACTCTGGCAGGCATCGGTCCTGGCGGACCTCGTCAGTGCGTGCTGACATCTTTTTGAAGCGCACGTGGAACACAACGCGCCGTCGACCCGGGCCTGGTCCTTACCGGACGGCGAGCTGCCTATAGCTCGCCATCTCCAAGCCCGCGCCTACGGTGGCTGAGAATCGGCTATAGATTCCCGCCACCCAGGGCGTCTCCTACCCACTCCCCACCACTACCGCTACCTGACAGGCCAATATTTTTATTGGCATATTATTTGGATAACGGCCCATTCCCTCTCACTGAAAGGAGAGAGAGGAGAGAGTCCCAGCAATGGGAACATTATATGCTGATTATGCTAGACCAAGACGACAGTCAAGTATAGTAAAGTAGTAGTAGTACATAAGATTATTAGGCAATAAATTAGTTCAGCAGAATAGAAAATATGTTATTTCATTTGAGTTTGAAGACAAGAAGAGTTTAGATATAAAGGAACGTAAGCTTATGCTAACATTTATAATTGCGTTACTAATTACGCATGAATGTCATTATGTCCTCTGAGTCGTAATCATTAGAGTTTGTTTTTCCTTAAAGAGTTTAGGTTATGCCTGGGAGAATCAACTGATTAACGTAACATGTGTGGTTACGTTCTCTTCAAAACGATGTCGACACACATTAAATTAATGTAATTCACTTGTTATGGAAATGTTTTCGTTAAGGACTTGATATTAATATGTATGGAACGGAAGTTGAGACATTTGTAAGACAGGCATTTCATTAAAGACTTCAAAGACTTTGCTGTTCTTTAGATTTGTTAGAAGATGATTATTCACTATGAAGATTTGGTAGGTAAATTATTGGGTAGAATATTTATATTTGGAATTTAATAACAAAACTTAAAATCTCGCCTGTAATCCCCAAAGGATAAGCAGAGGTGTAGGTACCTACGCCCAAATTTAGCCTATTGTATGTGTAAGTTGCGTGTGTGTTATAAAAACTTAATTTTACGATTAATTTATATAAACAGCCGGAACATTGAGTTCCTGCGCCTGCTTTTAGATGAGGACAGTGTTGACGATGTTACGTTGACTGCTCAGTTGCAGGGATGAAATAAAATACGTGGACTATAACAATTTGGTGTAATACAGGAACACATAAAAACAAACGCAGTGCCTTTGTCGTGGTAAGATTTTAAGTGAAGACGCTCGGAGTGGGAGAACGCGCGAGCGCCGATCCTGACACCGCGGCCCGCGCGCCCCTCCAGCCACCGCGCGCCTCCAACCAATTGTAGTAGGCATACCGTGCACAGACAACAGTATGACTTAAATATATAGTATTTAATAAGCCACAAATACTCCAAAGTAAACGAATTTGTAATTGAAGTAGGAACTATTAGCCTTGACTAATGTGACATAATAATTACATAGAAAGAAAATAAAGAATATTTTTTTATTCTGGACATATAAAACGCGCAAAACAAAAATATAAAAAATAAATACACACATGCAAAGTAACCTAAAGCCTCGTATTCAAGCAATAAAAGTTTGACAATTAAGTCCATCGCTTGATGTCAGGACCAGGGACTAAAGACAATTTACAATGTGTGATTAAACTGTTTTGCGACACTGGCAAATGAGAACAAACAAACAAAAAAAAAAAATAACGGCCAAGTGCTTCTCGGACCATGCACAATGAAGGGTTCTGTAGTTGGTATAAATTTATCCCAAGAATAAAACTTAACATTGGTGCCGATTCCCTTGTTCACAAACTAAACTAAATTTAGGTTCAGTGCATCTTTTTCTCTCTATTTCATTAAGAAAAGGACAGAAGATAAATTTTAGTTTAGTCCTGTCAAATTAATCAGCGCCTGTCACTACTCCATACAAGTTTAGACGTGATTAATAACTTGCCGACTAAAATTACGTCAATTTACGTCAAACGCTGATTAATTTGACAGGACTAAACTAAAATATATCTTCTGTCCTTTTTCTACTGAAATAGAAAGAAAAAGATGCACTGAACTTAAATTTAGTTTAGTTTGTGAACAAGGGAATCGGCACTATTGTATTTGAAAAACATGTTCTTCCGTACGGAATGTATGGGAGAACATGTTTTTCAACTGTAAATGTAAGTTGGCCGACTATTACTCCGTAACTTGTGAAGCCCACTTAGATGTGTTAGTTTTCCTTTTAACTTCGTTACATATTATACTAGCTTCTGCCCGCGACTTCGTCCGCGTGTTATTTCGGAGCCCGAGCCCGAGCCACCACTTGGCATCCCGTCGCTTGCCCGTGCTGCAACTTCGTTTTCGCTTAGCGTTCTTTCTGACTTTTTATCTTTTTGCTCGGCTGCTAAGAGTCGTAGCGTGATGTTATATAGCCTAAAGCTTTCCTCGATAAATGGGCTATCCAACACTAAATGAATTTTTCAATTCGAAACAGTATTTCCTGAGATTAACGCGTTCAACCAAACAAACTCTTCAGCTTAGATATTTTAAAATTGTGATATCTCGCGGGTCAGCTATATTATAAAGCTGAAGAGTTTTTTTGTTTGGTTGAACGCGCTAATCTCAGGAACTAGATACTGGTTCCAATAGAAAAATTATTTTAGTGTTGGGTAGCCCATTTATCGAGGAAGGCTATAGGCTATATAACATCACGCTACGATCCTTAGGAGCCGAGCGAAAAGAACAAAAGTCAGAAAGAATGCTAAGCGATAACGAAGTTATAGCACGGGCGAGTGACGGGATGCGACGCGATGGGTGGGCCGAAATTTCACGCGGGCGAAGTCGCGGGCAGAAGCTAGTTATCTAATATAATAATGTTCTTCGCACTTTTTGAAGACAGCGGACCCCAATCGGTAAATGTACCACGGCGTTTATCAAACTACTGACACAAATCCCGTTCAGTACATAAACACACCCACTCACACACGCTCTTTCACACACACCTCACACTTCCTGTTCCTATACATATTTTGCAAATCTAGCCATCTGTTTTTCTAAAACCGTATAAAATAAAAGATTTATTTCAAGAAAAATCCTAAGAAAATACTTTATTTCTAACAGATTTACAAGCAAATCCTTCAGCAGCTGTATCATATTTTTTTGTAAAAAACCTCAGAGTCGCTTCAAGTCCGCATCTCAAAGTATTGGCAACTAGCCAACGGTAAATTCGATTTAGTATTTGCTAGTTTTAGGTGCCTAGTCGTATCACCTGAGACCTTATTATATTCCAGTCAGGAAAAGTATGAAACTTATTTAAACATTACACGTCTAATCCCTGAAGAGGTGAACTGAGATGTAGGTACAATAAAAAATTAAAAAATGGTTCTGATAGGTACTCAGATTATAGGCAGGAGGAAGATAAGATATATTTATTGGCTAAAACATGTGTACACATACAAGAATTTAAAAAATAAAAACGTGCATGCAAGATAACACAAAAATACAGGCTCAGACATGTTTGCCATATACTATGGCGTGCAAATATGGATAGGTATGATTGTTAATAAGATTAATTTTAGGTCAATATCATTAATATACAGTGAATTCACCAAACAAAATAAATTAAAAATGTCAACACTAAGTAAAAAATAATTCATAAAAAATATTAATGTCAAAACAAATGCTTGTCAGACTTTCGTCAATATTATAGTATAATATTATAGAATTATGTATATATATTATAATCATATAATTAGCTACTATTAAAAATGTCTATATAATACATAATGGTGCCGATTCTCTTATCACAAAATTCTTTAAACTAGAATAAAAATCACCAAAAAATAGTTTATACCTGTCAAACGACCATTTCATATTCTGAAATTGACTAAAGTGACACAACTTAACTATATTTTAGTTTGACAGCTCTAAGATGGTACTGAGTTTTTAATTTAGTGAAAATGGCAATTTTGCTATTCTGAATTTGACATTTTTAAACTAAAATTTAGATTTTCTAACTAAATCTGACAATTTTCAATCGCGATTAAAAAGATGTGGAATAAAATTAGCTTTCATGAACACAAATTGACACCAATCACCTCGACTTCTGGTGCAAAACCACTACACAACTACTGTATAAAAGGTGTATAATATTCATACACGAAATATTTTAGGAGAAACATCTTTATTTATGTCGTAAAAAAGCCATAGCAGCGAATTTTTTTTTTAATCTAAGTGTTTTATATTTTTACATAATTATTATAATTTCAAATTGCTTGAGACATTTTGCGAAAAAACCCTTTATTTACTTATTCTATGAACCGCCTCGACGCGGTGTTGCCAAACGGTGCGGTGGGGTGGCGGCACGATCGCGGTGAATTTTTGATAATTAATCATCTTATCAAGTAATATTAAATAATTTAAATAATATCCTCAGATAAAAAAAAAATCATTTCCAAAAATAATGAAAATTTCGACCCCCTTTTAGAAAGCCTTAAACCCCTATTACTCTCTACATGTAGGTAATTTTTATTTCCATACAAAAAGTGTAAAATTCCATAAAAAAACACGTCGCGGCTGCCCCCCCATGCGCGCCTCCGGCTCTAAAAAAAACATGGCCAAACAAGTACAACGTTGCGAAGCCAAAAGAAAAAAAAAAATACCACGGAGTCACGATTGTTAAATTCGATTTAGTTGTGTCAAACTTATTTTTAAATTTAGAGAATTTTGTTTACAGATTCTCATAGCAAAAAGTAAGGAATTTTAGAGATAGTTTAGTTAGTTTAGTTCGGTGTACAAGAGAATCGACACCATTTGTCAAAATTTATCTGTCAAAAAAAAAAAAAAAGAGAGGACCTCGTGGCTAAATAATAACAGCCATACGGGTCGTTCAATCAGGTTAAGCTACACTTGCCGCGGCTGGTCCGTAGATGGGTGACCAATTTTACATACCGGGACTCCTCCGTGCCTCGGAAACCATGTAAGTCGTTGGTCCCGGCTGTCATTCGTGGATTTTTGAGTCGTGACGGGTCGTTTGTATCTCGAAAAATCTGGGTTATCGTATAACCCAGTTACTGGGGTGTGGAGGTCAGATAGGTACTCGCTCCATATAAAATACTGGTATTCAGCTTCATCCAATTAAACTGGAAGCTGACCCCAACATAGTTGGGAAAAGGCTAGGCAGATTGACTCAGTATATTAGGCCCCACACGTCTGTGGTAACACTTTGGCTTTGAGCTGGCCTAGCGTAGTCTGCGGCCTCCACAAGGTCATCGGTCCACCTTGAGAAAACTCTTCAAACGCTACGTGTTCCGGTACGCGTTCGCCACTCCAGAACCTCTCGGCCCAATCGGCCATCTGTTCTGTAAGCAATGTGCCTTGCCCACTGCCACTTAAGATTAGAAATTCTGCGAGCTATGTCGGTTACCTTGGTTTTACTGCGGATCTCTTTATTTCTGATTCGATCACGTAGAGAAACTCCAAGCATTTCTCTCCCCCTTTATTCCCTCTCCGTTGCCATTGTATAACGTATTACGGAGTTTCAATAGAATAAGAGACCAGCTTAAACTGTTTTTTACCACTGACATGAAGCCTACCAGTAACTATTGGCCATTATATTTCGACTCGGCTTGACTGTTTCTGTTTTATATTACTTTGACATTTTACCTTAAACGGCGCAAATATAACAACCTTATTGGGAGCTATATGTTTCAGCCGTTCGGGGTTGGAACACTAGAGCCTTCTCTTTCCTGCCTGGGTTGCGGGTTTGTCCGAAAGGGATACCATGGCCCTGGCACATAGGCAACTGAAGGATTACGGCAGGGTTTTAGTCAGAAAAAGTCTGACACGCTCCGCCCAGAGCGGGAGAAATTAATTGATAAAATACCACTCAAAAAAAAAGGGCCTTGAAGTCCAAGTGCTCATCGAGAATTTCGGGAAATCGCCAAGCGGTAGGTCGTGAATTTTTAGGTCAAAGAATTAGCGTTGCCATCCAACGTTGCCAGCTTTTTGGGCACTTTTCCCACTGTCAGCGATGCGAACGAATTTTTTTATGCCCAATGAGCAATTCCCTTTCTTTTTTTTTTCTTGATATCCTTAGTACATAACATATAAATATGTATTTAAGATTTTTCAAGTCTACCTAAATATTTATACAAATTACATTTTAGTGTGGTGTACATAATGACCTATTTTCATTTGTTTTTTCTTACTTTCCAGGTACTTACATCGTTGGTAAACATGGATTCTTAATAGAACTCTGTCAAAAACTTCCGAACGAGCTTAATAAACTGATCGATGCTTTATGTTTTATTGTTTTCTCTAATGTTCTAGCTTGGTCTGTAAATAACCGGTATAGTATAAGCAAAAGCGTAATCTTATTTTTTATTTATTAATAACCAACTTATATTTACAGTTTGCACCACACATACAAGTTATCCGTCAATACTAGTGATTACACATACAGCCGTAAAATAAGGTTAAAGTTCATAAAACTAGACGCAGTTTGATGAAATGAAATGAAACAAAATTTGACAAAATTAGATAAAACTAGAATAAACTAGACAAAATTAGATAGAATTGGAATAAAATAAAATAATAACAAGATAAAATATAACATTATTTACTCCAAGGAGATTGTACTGGGAGTGGAAATGGACTCCGAGTATCGAGTAGCAGTGTTTAGGAATCTCAGTTCAGTGCTCGCGAAGACATCTGAGGAATCTTCAAACAGCAGAATGTTGTTAATATGGGCGAGAGCTATTGTATGGTCGATTTTCATCAATTTTCTTTAAATACCTTTCAAACCATTTATTTTAAAATTATAAATCTTTCATTTGATATTTCACACGGTACAGTGTGCAAAACTTCTTTAAAATTTTCTTATTTGTCTCCCAAAAGTGATGAAAATTAATTTTGAATATGAATCTGCCTAGCCCTTTCCCAACTATGTTGGGGTCGGCTTCCAGTCTAACCGGATGCAGCTGAATACCAGTATTTTACATGAAGCGACTGCCTATCTGACCTCCACAGCCCAGTAACTGGGTAACACGATACCCCTTGGTAAGACTGGCTGTCAGACTTGTGGGCTTCTGACGACCCGTAACGACTGTCAAAGATCCACGAATGACAGCCGGGACCAACTGCTTGATGTGCTTTCCGAGGCACGGAGGAGTCTCGGTATGTAAAGATGGTCACCCATCCACGGAGCAACCTCGGTAAGCGTAGCTTAACCTGACGGATCGAACAGTGCGGCTGTTATTACTTAGCCACGAGCTCCTCCTATAGATGGGGGATATTCAAAATTCATTTATTTACATAACAGGTCTGTATTTGGGTCACAGAAATTGATGTGTGTACCAAATTTCGAATTTATCGGTCCGTTAGATAAGGAGAAAATTGGCTGTGACAGACGGACAGACAAGCACACAGAAAGACACACTAGTGATCCTATAAGGGTTCCGTTTTCCCCCTAAAACACACGTAAGTCCATTTATTCTAAAGTAAGTTCAGTTAATCGTTTGAATTCGAAAGTCCCGATTAACTTCCTAATCCAGCATAATGAATATAATATTCATAGGAATGTAGCCTTTCAGTGTAATACTCGTTAAAATTTCTTTACGCTTCTATCGCTTTAACAATCTCGAATTGTTCCAGGACTTTTTACATTACCAAGTACTTACCGAGGTATGTATTCAGAAGTTCTCGTTTCAACTCGAGTGCGGTATCTACCTTTTGTCGGAAATATGTTTAAGCTTGGTATAATTAGGTTACCTTTCCTCCTCGTTTAACATTATAATATTTTTCAAGTAAGTACCTCCAGGCCTCCACCCTTCGAGAGTGGGCTGTAAGCTGTTATCTACCACGCGGGCCAAATTGTGGTTTGGTGGATGTCACATGTCTTCGAATTTTAAAAGAAAGAATGAAAAAAAGTATTTATTGGGACCCGTACAGGCAGATCACATTTTAAACTAAACACACTCATACTCGTAGTAAAATTAATCACTACAAATTATAAAACAAAGTCCTCCGCCGCGTCTGTCTGTCTGTTCGCGAAAAACTCAAAAACTACTGCACCGATTTTCATGCCGTTTTCACCAGTGGATAGCGTGGTTTTCGAGGAAGGTTTAATTTAAAAAAATACCGGTCCCTCCTTATCTCCCAAGTTTGCATATATTAGATAAAAATCTGAAATTATTCTATGTGATGTATGTAAAGATTACAGAAAAAAATAAAACGTTTTCTCTAAATTATACACTTTTTTTCAGAAATCATCAACAATACTTACATTAGTTCCACTATCGGTCAAGAGACGGCGCTGACCGAAAACTGCAATATTCTACACCGCAGTGTTAAAATTCTCTGACGAATTTGTAATACTGTTCCATTTATTATATGTTAGAAAAATAACGGTAAAATAACGATAGTTATTGTGTAATATTGTTGAAATTACTGCACTTTAGAGTATTTTTAAAATGTAAATGGTAAAAATGGATTACATTGCTTTGTACTTATAGTTAAATAACGGAGTTAATTTTATGTTTATTAAATATCGAAAGAGATATAACCGTTACTTTTTTAATGTTGTAATTTTTTTATAATATATTACCATTTACGTTAATGCTGAGGATTGCAACTGCATACGACACGTCACTCATCATATGTATCATATGTCATCATATGTCACATCGTAGGTCGTGTCATATGACACGTCTCCAAGTTATACGATCTTCTGCAGTGTGGACCGCTCGGTAAATGTTGCCTCCAACAGCCTTCTTGACCGCGTCTGACCATCTTGCCGGTGCTCTGCCAGAGATAACGAAGAGGGAGAATGGACAATTTTCATCTAATTTCTTAAATAAATTTTAAAGTATATAAATTTTAAAATTATGAAAAATTATATCTTAAATCGTTACATTAAGACCTTTTATTAATTAACTTAATCGGCCCTGTAATTTCGGAGCAAATTGGATGTGACAGACGGACAGACACACGAGGGATCAGTTTTTTCCTTTTGATGTACGAAACCCTAAAAAGATACATTACATGTGTCTTTAAAAGTTACTTTAGTACTTCCTATCTATCGAACTCGAATCCTCATATTTTCGATATAGACCCCTTCATCAACAATGTAACATTGTCATTACTTTAACAAAACAAAAGTGTAACTAACCAAGACAAAAGAAAAAGTAGAACCATGTTCTCTGTGTAGGTACTTGTAAATTCGCTGTCTCAACGTAATAACATAAGAACAAGATAACATTACCGATACAAGTAACCTTTGACCTTTGCCCTGAAATTCAATTTGACACGAAGATCTCTTGCAAGGCGCAAAATTTAAGCAGTAGTTGCCTACCTGTTTCTGTAATATTACAGTCGTATTATTTTTAGTCAAGTTGTAAAAGAAGGGTATTGTAAACGTTTAAGTACTGGTTTGTAGCGTTTCGTAGTCAACAAGGAATCCTTATAGTTTCGCTATGTCCGTCTGTCTGTCTGTCTGTCTGTCCACGGCTTAGCTCAGAGACTCTTGGTACCAGAAAGCTGTAATTTGGCATGGGTACGTATTAATCACGCCCACAAAGTGGTAAAATAATAGTACATTACTTACCAAGGGTTGTAAAAGAAAGAAAGCCCGAAATCGCAGGCATTTGTGACCCGAGCCGCAGGTGAGGGTTGTAACTAAGCGATAGAGGGCTTGCATTTAAAATTGTGTACTCACCACGGGCAGTAATGCCCGTGGTGAGTACACAATTTTATGTCTTCACCTGGCCATAATGCGAGTTTTACCGTACGCGTAGCGTGCGTAATTTTTTTTTTCTCGTCTATCCTATTGTGTGGGGTATCGTTGGATTAGTCGTCCCAAAATATTGCGGGATTGTGAAAACTATTAAGCTTTAAAGTGCTAACTTTTGTTAGAGACAAGTGTCCCTTCCCCTGCCAGCTAAATAGTAGTGGAAGTAGTATAAATAACGAAGTTAAATGGAAAACTATCAACCAGACGACCCCACGACTCTCCTCCAGGAGAGCAGTAGGGAAACGAGTACAGTTCGAAGAATACACAATACACGACCGTCATTCCGACCTCGACCTCGCCTCCGAGGCCCATCGCGAATTCCCCGACTAAATAGTCCTCCCCGTCCCTTGCTCGTAAGCGAAGCGCCAGCACGCGCTATAGCTGAGCCTGTAGCTTTAAATTCCCCCGATAATAATCATAACCCTGATTTTATCCAGCCACCATCGGTCCCTTGCCATCCTCCCTCCGACTCTGCCCTAAGCCGAAGTTCGTACCCCACAGGGGGTGCCCTTAGCGCGCAGTCGTTTAGTTTGTACATTTTTACGCCCTGGCTGTAGAAATTAAGTTTCTTTAGGAGCTTAAGGCAATCACAGGAAAGACCGGTTAAAGAGTCTCAACCTCTCAAGGTTAATTCTGAGATGCCCTAGATAAAAATAAGAAGATAAAAATAAATAAATTACAAGTTACCGAGTAATAATCGACCAACTTATAGGTATTTGCAGTTAGAATGTATGGGAGAACATGTTTTTCAACTACAATGTTAGGTTTGTTCTTGGGATAAATTCATACCCCTCATTGTGCGTGGTCCGATACGCACCTGGCAGTTTTTTTAATTTGGATTCGGATCATAGGAACAAAAATAACAAAACGTATTCAATAATCTGCCTATTTTATTAACAAAACGAGTTTTTTAATTCCATATCAATCTGTGAAGGTCCACAATTCAATATTATCATATAATATCATCAGCTATCTTGGCGGAATTAATAGACCTAGAATTCAATATACAATTTCAGCTTGAGGTTTATTTGAGTGCTTAGAAAGACTTTGGTGTCCCTAGAAATAATTTCTAGTTTTATGTCACCCGCAGGAAGAAAAAAGCAAGTCTAATTTACTGCCAAATATAACACTCAAAACATTTATCCATCGTTCTTAACTAAAAAAACAAAACCCTACCCGGATATCCTAACACTACATGGCCTCGGACAGAGCCTTTCCAAGAATACCCGTTGTTTACGCACGCGGCTCAGCTATACCCAACCTAAGGTAAAGTCCTGTCCATGGCCTCTAGCGATGCGTTTAGCGATGCGACTTGCAACGCGACTTACGTCAAGCAACACGCGCGCGCGTCACCGATTTCCGTCCGTCCCTCAGCAACTCACGACGCGGTGACTCCTAGCTACTCTAAACAATTTCTTACATTTGTTTACTCCGCAGTCATCAGTATCAAATCAGTCAGCACGTAGCTCATGGACACGGGGTTAGGCTACCTATGTCACGACCATGTAATATTAAATATTCACCAATCACAAAAGAGTAATATTTCAAAGTAATATTTTCATCCGCATCAAAGCCTATTGGTTCATCCGTGTCTGTGTTGCACTAGTGCAACTGTCTGTAGCCGGTAGTAATATCCTGGCTAGGGTACTCTCGTTGTGTCATAAACGAGATAGATAGCTCTAACCATTCTACATTAAAGTTGTATCTCGTGGAACGTTAATAAATCTCACTCGACATGTAGATGCTTGTGTTATAGCAGATTCACGTCATTAATGCGAAGACTAACTCGTACATGACTCGTGGTATGCTCTAAACAACTTCTGTAATTTATTTTCTCTGCATTTGCTGTCGCAAGACGCGTGTCGCTTGAGCGTGGCCACGGGTTAAGGCCTTAAAATTCAATTTTCCACGGGCATTTTTCCGACGCACCGGGTAAGTGTTACGCGATAACTTCTCTAAATAAAATATTAAATGAATCCGGCCTGCTATATCGATCGTCGCAGTTGCGTGAAAGTGTACTGCTTGTAATATGTAGGGGTTATCTTTGAAGCTGTCTTGCTACTTCGGTTTGATGATGTGGGTTTAGATTACGATTTTAGAGTAGAAAAGACAATTTACACTCGGGGAGTTATCTAAGAAAATTTAAGGTTTTTGTGTTTGCAGACAATGCATTAATTTTGAAATAAAGAGACGTTTTAAACTCAAAATCAAATTATAATTTCAAAATCATCATTCTCTTGCCCTTATTCCAATTATGCGAAAAATAATAAGTTTATTGTTGACATAAAAATGTAAACACTCCGTGACATTACGATGATACAGGGAATTAAAGAGTTTAATAAATTCAGCCTGCTATAACCTCACGCCTGTTTTTCCGGAAGGATTAGGCAGAGGTGACCTTATAGTACACCCACATTTTGCTAGTTATGTTTAAGTCCTATATAATAGGTGCCTATTGTCATTAACCGGCCACGATTCCGGACTCCGGTCTGGTACTGAGAAATTCCTAATGAAAAAACCCAATAACACTTTGCTCGACATGGGAATCGAATCCATGTCCTCATGCTCAGCAAAATAGCGCTTGCGACCATTAGACCCATGACGGCGTCAAAATTAAATTATGATTACAAAATATACGAGAAATAACAAATTGTTTATCGTTGACTAAAAAATGTAAACACTTCGTGACATTCCGCTGCCACAGGGAATTAAAGAGTTTAATGAATCCGGCCTGCTGTATCAATCGTCACAGTTGCCTGGCAGTATTTTGCATGATTTATGGGTTACCGTTGAAGCTGTCTTGCTACTTCAGTTTAATAAGTAAAAAAGACATTACTTTTTAGGATTTCTCTATGGAAAATGTCGATTGTTATGTTTGCAGATGATGTAGCTTTATCTATACTAATATTGTAAGGAGCAGATTTTTTTTAATTTGTATGTTTCTAAGTTTGTAATCTTCGAAACTACTGATCTGATTCCGAAAATTCTTTCACTAATGGGAAGCTACAAAGAGTGTCCTAGAATATATTTTATGGTAAAACAAGGAATTTCACGCGGACGAACTCGCGGGCTAAAGCTAGTATTGAATAAATAAACTTTTGAAACTCAATATGAAATAATGATTACAAAATATTTGAGAAATAACATTGTCTATCGTTGACGAAAACATTTCAACACTTCGTGACATTCCGGAGGCGTAGGGAATTAAAGAGTTTAATGAATCCGGTCTGCTTCAATGGTCGCAGTTGCGTGAAATAGGTAGATATGCTGCGTGTAATATGTAAAGGTTCTCTTCGGAGTTGTCTTGCTACTTCGGTTTGATGATGTGGGTTTAATGGTGTTTTAGATAATCTCACGATTGGTATAAGTTATATAAGAAAATTCATGGATTTGAAAAGCAGGGTTTGTAAACGAGTCTTTAGGGCTCCGGGTTTGAGTTTATAAATCTTCGCATTTATTTCAACGACAGTAATATTTATATTTTAGACAAGTTATGAAAGTATTAGTCAATGTGTAGCCATAAGCTTCTTTTTTGTGGACTTTCAGTAATTAACACAACGCAAAATAGATCCTTGAAGATTTGTCTGACCCAACAGATAAAACATACAATCAACCGTTCCTTCCCCACAACAACCCACTAAGATAAGAGCTCCTCGCACACGCAATCAGTACAAAAAAAAAAAACAAAACACACTCTTGGACAATCACACGTTTCTTTCATTCCATTAACTCACGAAATTAGAAAAAGCTTCGGCCAAATCAATAGGATGAATTAGCAAAATGAAGGAAAGACGTCTTTCATAGGTTTTTAGCAAAATTAATCAACCGGGACGTTTGGGAACATAGTGAATGGAACCGTGTTGCCAGTACAAAGTTATTGGGGTTGCCGAGAAAAAAATAAATGAAAATAAGGCGCATGAAAATGAGGTTGGCTTGCGTTTTTGTGTTTGGTTAGGGAATTACTTGTCTTCGGCCTTTTTCAATTATGGCGGGACAAAATTCGAGGGCCAAGGGTAAGTGGATTTGCGATTATAGCCACAAGTAGACAGCTCCCTTTTTTTGTTTGGTAGAGGTGTAGGTAGATTTTGCATGGGAGGCAGTCACCTCCTTCTGCGAAGCAGTAATGCTCGCGAAGGAGGAGGCGGCACGCGTGAGGGAGCGGCAGTCTGTGCGCCCTCACGCCCCTAGTCGCCGCAGGAGACGCCCTAAGCGGTGGGAATCGATAGCCGATTCCCGGCCACCGTAGGCGCGGGCTTGGAGATGGCGAGCTATGGGCAGCTCGCCGTCCGGTAAGGACCAGGCCCGGATCGACGGCGCGTTGTGTTCCGCGCGCGCCTCATAGAGATGTCAGCATGCACTGACGGGGTCCGTTAGGACCGGTACCCATCAGGGTTGCGGGTTTGTCTGAAAGGGATACCGTGGCCTTGGCACACAGGCAACTGAAGGAACACGGGTGGGTTCTAGTCAGTAAAAGTCTGACACGAAAAGAAAAGGTGTAGGAACATTTACTGGGTAACGTATTGCCCAGTAAATGGGTTGTGGAGGTCGGATAGGTAGTCGCTCCATGTAAAATACTGGTATTCAGCTGCATCTTGTTAGACTGGAAGCTGACCTCAATATAGTTTGGTAAAGGCTAGGCAGATAATGATGAGGTGATATGTTTACTATAGTATCCGTTGTTAGGGGCTTACGGGATCAAATCAATATCAATTTCTCTTTGTTGAATAAATCATTTAGCAATGAATTAAGCCCTTTTGTTTTCTGTCTGTCTCTTGGGATTCTATGATGTTTTTGACGGATTTGGTTTGTATTATTGTTCACGTCCTAACAGTAGAAGTTAATAGATACAGTCCGTATCCTAAACTAGTCTTAGGACACAATAGTCAGTGAATCAGATAAATAATAGAATAGAGTAAGAGAATAAGTCTTAGTTTCAGAATTACAATAAAAAAAAAAATGTCTTGAGAAAGTGAAATAGAAAGACAGAAAGAAGAAAAAGTATTAATTGGGACTCATACAGGAAGATCATATTTTAAACTAAACACTCATAGTAACACTAATAAAAAATAAAATAAAAAACAAAAGTAAAATGAAAATGAAAACAAAACCTGTACGGGGCCAAAAGGCTCCTATCTCAGCATAATGCTGCGACATTTAAAAATAAATATCGCAGCACTGGTATTTTGATACAGAACCGTTGTGATGTCACGGACAGATACAGAAACAAAAAGTAAAATTAAATTAAATAAAAAATATTATGTGTGAAACAACTAAATAAAATATTTATTTAATAAAAATCATTGTAATCCGCATGTCAGTACCCGACGTAACAACAGTACTTATCTATGCCTTTAGTGTCTGTGGCATCGTTTTGACAATTAAAGAGACGCATGGCTTTGATATTCCAGGTAGCGATCTGACGAGTTGGATTTTTTTTGACTCGAGTTACTCGAGTTGATATGGCTACTGACTCGAGTCGCAACTCGATTTGACTCGACTCGGTGTCTCCTGGTGGCTGGCACGCTGGCTGGTACTGGCTGCCGGGCGCCGAACGAGCCCGACGGCCCGACTCAGCCCGAGTTCTATTTCACTCAACTCGCATCGAGTTGAGTGAGTGAGATGCAATGCATGTTGCAACACCGAACGGCGAGCGCGGGCCGCGCGGTGTTGTGACTCGTCAACTCGTTAGCCCCCGCGCACGTCGAGCGGTATGCGTTCGACAGACCGAGATGAATCGAGTTGTTAAAAACTGAACTCGAGTTGACTCGTTTACGGTTTGACTCGAGTTACTCGAGTCAAATAACTCGACTCGCACATCACGAATTACGGGTCTCCGGCAAAAATAAATAAAAAAACTTTACGTCTGGTGAAATCTGAAGTAAGCGTAATAAATGTTTTTTTTTTTTTCACGGTATGCATAGTAATCCTTGCCTTTGAGACAGTAAAAGCAACACAATGATCTCATGATTTTGACTCAGCAGAAACAAAAAAAGTTACCACATATTTTTTAGCTCTGCAGATACCCATGGTTTTAATAAACTCATATCCACGCGGAAAAAGTAAAAAAAAGCAAGCATGCATATCGGATGCTTACCTTTGCGTAAAAATTGCCGGAGCAACTCACCTCGTAGCGGAAAAAAAGTGTGGTAAATAAAAAAATAAAGCTGTAGCTCTCATCACTAGCGCTTCAAGTGATTTATCTGCTTTTTTAAATATTGTGTCAACACTTCGGGTTTTGAGATTTTGAGACTTTTAAGGATTAGTGTGAAAATGTGTGGAAGTAGAAGGTATTTTAATAAATGAAGAGTTAGAGTTTGGCGAGCGAGTCGTGGCACAAGACAATGACGGCAAATTCAAGAATCTTCAGCTGGCGACATTTAGTCATTTATTTTCATAAAAAAATACATTGTGTTGAAAAACATCACAGTGATAATAAATTAAGTAAAGAAAATAACAATATAAAATAAAAAACACATTACATTAATAGGTTAAAATTCATTACACATTTAAAATCAATATCACTAATACATAATTTGATGTCATTAATTTAGTACCAATAATTTGAATAATCACCAACATTGTATTTAAATTCAAAATTCATCCAGTACTAAAATAAAAATAAAAAAGCATTAAAAACAAAACAAAAACAAACGCTACATTCCATATTGGTCACCACATTATTAGTCTTATTATTAGTCACAATGATTTAACTTAGTACCTATTAATTAAAAATCAATATAAATTCATTTCAAAGAAATGTAGGTCAAAATTCACTAACACGACATGAAACTTAAATGTAAGCGCCAAAATATTCCATGAAATTTAGACCAAAAACCATGTATACACTAATTAAATAAACCTATAACAGTTATTAGAAAGATAGTGTTATTAGATATAAATGGGAAAAAAATTACTATAGTTTTGGTTTTGATGCCACATCAAAATTATTTGTAATTCACAATAACTGCATAATATCGACGGTGAAGTGCCAATACCTCCTAACTTAAATTTTTCTAGAATTCACTTTTTTATCATTTTGAACTTAAAAGCGTTATTCGCATGTTTTAGTGAAATCTCCTAAGTGTATTTTAAGTTACTAAACTATATATGGAAATACCTCCAACTAAACCAAGGTGCCTATTTCATGGCATTACCTCCATGCATTTTGTGTATTTCATTTTCCTCATTCAGTTTGTGTACATTTTTGACTTTGTCAGTTAGGTGTTATTGGCACTTCACCGTCGATATGAGACTGTTCAGATGGTTCCACTATCACGTTTGTATGAATCTTTTTATCTGGCGAAATTACTTTCGTAATAAATATCCAGAACAGCCATTTAATCTTAAATAGGCTACTAAATAAATAGGGTACTAAAGTAGTCTCATATTATTACATACATCCCCGTTCCAATTTAAAGTTCGGTCCCAATGTCGCTTGTTCACGTCCTCAAACGAGCCTTACAACTTTTTCAGTACAAAGGTTGTACGCAGCTCAATTCTACTTTATGAAGTCATCTTGCGTCTGGCTGTTAAGGGCGTATAGTGGCGGGTACACAGATGTTTTGAATAATGTATACTTCATTTACTATAGCATTAGAAAAAAGAGGCTCGTAGAAGCAGGAGTGCGAAACATTTTATTCAAAGTTAAAAGTTTAAACAATTAAACTAAAAATGTTTTAACATAACTTTGATAAATAGGTCGTAATAACATCTTCATCACACATTACTTACAACGAAACGAATGAATGAAACAAACGATTACGTCGTGATGATTTAAATTTAATTAAGATTAAAGGAAATAAAAGTCTTTTTTTTTTTACAATATTTTATTTAAAACAACAACTTTCAACACACAATAGTTGGTGTAACTTCTTCGTCTTCATCATATACTTTAGTCACTATCATCAGAGAATAAAGATGAAGAAGTTTCACCGACGTTACCTAATAATAAATCTTTCTACCACATCATCCATTATGCTTTAACTTTTCCTCTTCTTTAATTGCATGAGCAACGCAAGACTGCCATCGTTCTAGCGTAATACTATCCAGATCTTGTGGGAGTACTTGTTTCTCCTTGTCTAATTTGAACGTTTTGTTATGTTGAGCCACATACCCCATCATTTGAGCCCATATTAATTCTATAGGGTTGAACTCGCAGTGGTAGGGTGGGAGGCGCAATACTGAAATACCCTTCTCTCTAGCCATCTCATCTACAACAAACTTTTGGTATAAATGTCTTTGTATTTTTGCTTTTTCTAATAAAGTTGCCCTAAGATCTTTTTCCTCAAAAGGAATATTTTTGCTTTTAAACCATTCCTGTATATCTGCCTTTCGTGTAGCTGTGGTTGGCAGCTTCTCCAATGTCCTTGAGTGGTATAGCGCATTGTCCATAACAATTACAGCGCCACTCTCAATTTTTGACAAAATTAACTTGAACCATTTTCACTTTTGTCTATCGCGCTTCTATAACATATTCCCTGTAAATTGAGAGGTCTGGCTCTTATGGAACAGGAAATCCTAGTACAAGAGTCAGGGCTACACAGATGATTGTGTCTTGAAGTGTAAATAAATAAATAATTATTATTATTAAAGTTGAAGGCGTCCATTTCGGAGTGGTCATCTTCATCACCTTTCTTTGCATCAAATATTAATGCAGCATCCATTAAAAACCCTTCACAAACCCTGTGAAATAAAATTAATACAAGTCAATTATTCCGTACCCCCTATATAATTTCACTGCTGGAAATAGTTCATAAATTAATACTATAACAAAATTTATAACTTTAAAAGTTCGCTTTGCATGCGTTCATTCATAATACAATATAATATGTATTACTTAATTAATAGTGAATAACAATGGGGTGTTAATTTTTTTATGGCGAGGACAGTCCATAAAATACATACCAGTATGACCGATTATAAGTTGGATTTTTTAAACCAGCAGATAGACCTTCCCAATGTGCTTCTTTTGAAGACTTATTATTAGTGTCATGCCATATTAGGCTTTTCGTGTGACCTGTTTGTATGATAAAAGGTTATTAATATAAATACCATTCATTTCACGAACCAATTTTATGAAATTATGTTTAACTGTATAATTAATTATAATGTTATTGAATGCAAGAGGTCATACACTGCTCAATGCATAAATAGCTGTTAAGAAATTTAGAAGCACTGTACCTTCATTTAGACAAGTGTCATCTAAATAATAATATATTTTCCTTCCTTTATTCCTTAGCCTTTTTATTTCATGAAGATATTTTAGTCTCCAAAGGACGATCTCCTGCTTGTCTATGACTTCTATGAGTGCACTTTTTCTGCTCCGTTTGATTTATGTGAACTTTAATACTTATTTAATTATTTTATACAGACTGCTTTTTTTAAAATCTGGCAGAGACTCGTCACTGTTAACTGCTTCCAGCATCTTGTCCAAGGTGCGCAACTCATTATTAAAGAAGAAGGAATGAATTTTCCTGCATATTCCACTAAATGTGATGTCATCAAAATCATCACGTTTCATGTGCTTCTGTTGGGGAAGGGGAGATTGCAGGCGACTTTTTATGTTGTACTCTTTGAGAATATTGGACAGAGTAGCCCGAGATACGCCTGTAAATAATAAAATCATGTGCGGAGTTTCTAAAATATAATACATTTTATCACAATGCATGTTAGTTTCAAATATTTTTATAGTAATAATTTTATGAATCATCCTTACCGGCAACTTCTGCGATTTTGTTTATCATCTCAGTCCTATAATGAGGAGTATCTGCAGGCCAGGACTCCAATTGCTTAAAAATATTTATCACAGGTTGTTTTTCTACAGCACGCAGCGTTCTCTTTTTTTTTGGGAGACATTATTATTTCGTCGGAGTCAACTTTTGGACCACGTTTTTTTCGCCGTTGGCTTTGGTCAGACTCAGCACTTATATGTTGTAAGCCACTCGGTCCCGCACCGGGATCACACATAGCTCAAAAAAAAAGTAACGTTTTGTACAAACAACCCAATGACAACACTGATAACAATACAATAATAAAGAAATAACTAAATATTATTTATTATTTTAATAAATAACAACAAAATCACGAAAATTAAACAATAACAAACAAAGTATTCACAAGTAAATGACATACATGACAATCTTAGAACATTGTCAAGTCAATTTCACAGACGACATAAACCAGTAAAATTAGAAATCCCCGGCTGTCACAGCTTATGAAGGGATTAAGTAACATTTTAGATTTGGTAGGATTATAGTGAAACAAAAAGCGTTGCAATATTGTTGACTCCTGCTTCTTTTAGGTTTTTAGCATAGGCACTGTAATTTTAAATTGGAATGAAATAATATATCTAAATGAAAGCTACTTAATTTCATATGGTTGTTTTTTTAAATGATTACAATTAGGTGTGATAGCTGATATATAAATTCATTTTAATCGATTTGGCGTCAATCGTAACTATAACAAGTTTATTGTACTTTTGTTATAAAGTGTGCATCAAAAATAACCTTTTTTAACTTCTGTCTAATGCTATTATAAATGGAGTATAGGTACTTAATATTGTTGCTAAACAAATGACTGCATTTGTCAGGACCAATGGATTCATTTGTTTATAATGACTGGTGATAACTTGCTATCAAAGTGAAAGTAGATAAATATACTTTTTCTCAAACATGCATGAAAATATTGTCATTATTTTAGAAAAAAGAACACGCGAAGTATCGAATTTACGGACAAAGAAATCAAATCCATTGCAGGATCGTTTTTTGAATTTGGAACATTATAACGCTCCAGCAATGTTGTATGAAATGGCGTGCTGGGGTTAATAAACACTCTTTGATTGGATCTCTTATCATTCTTGGCATACCAAAGTACGTCTCTTTGCTTAGCACAAATTGCGTTCACGTGGCTGTATAGCCATAAATGCGTTTGCCTTTCGGCGCAGATGACAAATAGAAAATTGGCGGCAAAGCTGAAAATTCGTCTTGATTTGTTATTTACATACATAATAAATATAAATTTAATTAAAATGAATTCCCACGATTCAGAGAATGAAATGGAGATTGATTGTACTCCACCAGATTTAAGATCAGAAGCCAAATTGGGAATGGAAAACCTGCTTCCAGCGATGTCAAAAGAAAAATACATGAAAGTATGTCTTATTACCCTGCATTTTTTTTGAGAAAAGCACTATATATGCTTCAGCGGAAATGGCAATTGCCTATTTCCCGGCCTTTGCAATAATGTACTATACCTGTTTTTTCTTTTTTGCTATCGTAGAACGAAAATATTTTTTTTATCACAAACTAAAAGGCACTCAACATATACTGAAGAGCAAAAACAAAGAAAAAAAATGTGTGCCACACAGCTGCTCAAAATAGGCAAAAACTCGTTATAATCAAAACCCTTTTAAATCTTATGCACACTACAGAACCGGAACAGCAAAAACCTTAAAAATCTCTAATTTCCTCTGCCTGCACCAACAAAATCCACGGAAACGAGTCCCTTTCAATTAAGTTTTCAACGAACGAACGCTAATTTGTTTTAGTGTTTTTCCTTCATTTTGGAAAGAAGAACCTTTAATTACTTTATCTGCTTTACATTGTTTTGGCACTGACCGACCCAGACGACCCCACTACTCTCCTCCAGGAGAGTCGTAGGGAAACTAGTACAGTTCGCAAAATAAGAGCACACAATACATGATCGTCATTCTGACGTCGCCGCCGAGGCCCCGCGCGAAATCCCCGACTAACGAATAGTCCTCCCCGACCCTTGACTGTAAGTGAAGCGCCAGCACGCGTTTTAGCTGAGCAGCATGTAATCCAAACTCCCCACGATAATAATCAAAACACTGATTTTATCCAGCCACCGTCGATCCCTTGCCACCCTCCCTCCGACTCAGCTGCCCTAAGCCGAGGTTCGTACCCCACAGGGGGTGCCCTTAGCGAGCAGCAGTCGTTTAGTTTATAGTTTTTACGCCCTGGCTGGAGGCATTAAGTTTCGTTAGGAGCTTAAGGCAGCCACAGGAAAGTCCGGTTAAAGAGTCGGAACCTTAGTGGTTACACACTGAGATGCCCTAGGTAAAAAAAAAACATTGTTTTATATCAAGTAATGCGTTTTCTAGAAAGCCCAACGAAAATCTTGGTTAATATTAATTTGTCTGTCATTACTTCACTTTTCATTCTTTTTACGTATTGTGGTATAGTAATTTTTATTCTAGGTACATTGTCTTCACCTATAATTATTAATTATTAATTAATGTATACAAACTATTGTTAACATTTTAAAAGAGTAAGTATGGAGTTTCTTGCCCGTTCTTCTCCATACGTAACTATCTTTGGAAGGGGCAACTAGAACTATTTTTGTAATTTTTGACGTTCAAGTGCCTTTTACGTGGCTATTTGAAATAAATGATTTGACTTTGACTTTGACTTTTGAAACGCCATCTTAAAAAAAGCCGCCAGTCCGCTATTAGTGACATTATAACGGTTATTAACATACATTGAAAATCTGTTTTGGTGTAGGTACCTATTAGACTTTGTTTAATTTATAATTGACGGAATACTTCAGTCCTAAAGAATAAACGGTATCCGTAATCCCGGCGCCATTCTCATACTTACCTTTTTCAAAATAGCCCAATAAAAAGGGGTATTTAAAAAAAGGAACGTAGGTACCGGCGCCATTTTAACGGTTGATTTTCACATTGCTTCCATATCAACGACCTAAAATCAGTAACTTAATAAACAAAAACACGAGATTTCCTTCACAAAATCTCAAAAGGGAATGCTTATCAATTTTAAACAAAATAAAAGCTTTCTCATGTTTTGACGATTTGTCGCAAAATCTCTTAAGAAATGGTAATATTTTCTTGTTGAATATTCTATTGGGCTTAATGTTGAGACCTCGATATATACGGAAAAAGGTACAAAATAAAAATACATCAAAAGGTGATGCAATTGATTAGTGCCATGAAGCGAAAATTGCTCAAAAGGGAAGGTTTTTATGTAGATTAGAGTTATTGAGCCAATTAAGTATTATTGGATTTTTCTGTTACGAAAATTTTCAGCTAAAATCTAGATCGAAATCGGTCCCGATGGAGTGAGAGGCTCGTTTCTTATCTTTAGGGCATTTCAAACTGTAATAATCGAAGTGTGCAAATAACATAATTTATTTATTTATTTAATACTTTAAGCACACAAAATGTACAGAGGCGGACTTAATGCCATAGTCAGTTTCTACCAGTCAACCTTTGGGTGATGCAGAGACAAACCACAACCTTTCTCCCATACCTATTAACACTGTTATTATAAAATATTGTAAAAAAAACTATTTTTAAAAGAGTAACCGTGAAGTTTCTTGCCGGTTCTTCTCCATAGGAAACAACCAATTGTAACCGTTCACCTAGCTTTTGACGTTTCATAAGTGCCCTATGTAGGTTAATGTGAAATAAAATATTTTGATTGATTGCTCGATTCATGCATTTATTCACAAATAAAAACATAAAACATACACCTCTGTCCAACCCTACTGGGACAAAGGCGTGATGTTATGTAATGTCTTGTACGTTGATCGTTGATAAAACATTGATATACATTTTCGTCTATATGAATATTGAATAATGTTGACAAAATTCAAATATACCGAGGTACCTAGGTAACTAGTTAATAACTGTCCAATTCTAGAAACTACCCTCAGGGATATTATTATATATTTCTATCTCGTTGTCATATGTCTCGGTGGAGTCTTATAAAAAACTTACATTTTTAGAGTTCCGTATCCGAACACCGCCATCTATACGCCAAGAACTCGGCATCAAAAAGCGTCTATCTGTTTCGGTTCAAACGCGCATCCTCAAATAAATCGGATACGTCTCGAGGCGTGAGAGTAACTCTATAGAGGGCCTTGTCGTGCAGGGTAGGATGGAGGGCACTAGACTACGCGGACGCTGACCCATGTGATGGAGTGACCAAATTAAAACCACAGTGGGCGATCCCTTGTAAGAGAGCACTACAAAAAAAAAAATATCGGAGTAGATGGCGAGAAATCGTGTGGCAAATTACATCAGCCCCTGAACAAGAAACTACGTCAAGACCAAGTTCGCTCTGAAAAGAGTACTACAAAGAAGAAGAAAATCCGAAGGATGCCAACGAGACCCTATTACTAAGGCTCACTGCTGTCCGTCTGTCCATCCATCTGTTACTTGAACGTTTCACAGTTACTACTATGACCGCTATAACACAAATAATAAAAATAAATTTAAAGTAAAACATTCAAGGGGGTGGGCATACAAGAAACTTGTTAAATATTGCACACTGGTACGGAACCCTTTGTGTACGAGTCCGACTCGCGCTTGACCTCTTTTTAATAAATCTACTTAGGAGAAGGATATTACTGTCTATCAGATATGGTACTATAGAAAGCCGAGTCATAAGTCACCAAAACCAGGTTCTTGTGCATTTTCATGTTTAAAATTCAAACTTAGCAGAATACACTACTTTTTTATAAATCTACTTAGGAGAAGGATATTACTGTCTATCAGATATGGTACTATAGAAAGCCGAGTCATAAGTCACCAAAACCAGGTTCTTGTGCATTTTCATGTTTAAAATTCAAACTTAGCAGAATACACTACTTTTTTATAAATCTACTTAGGAGAAGGATATTACTGTCTATCAGATATGTTACTATAGAAAGCCGAGTCATAAGTCACCAAAATCAGGTTCTTGTGCATTTTCATGTTTAAAATTCAAACTTAGCAGAATACACTACTTTTTTATAAATCTACTTAGGAGAAGGATATTACTGTCTATCAGATATGGTACTATAGAAAGCCGAGTCATAAGTCACCAAAATCAGGTTCTTGTGCATTTTCATGTTTAAAATTCAAACTTAGCAGAATACACTACTTTTTTATAAATCTACTTAGGAGAAGGATATTACTGTCTATCAGATATGGTACTATAGAAAGCCGAGTCATAAGTCACCAAAACCAGGTTCTTGTGCATTTTCATGTTTAAAATTCAAACTTAGCAGAATACACTACTCTATTTTATGCAAAAAAAGTTCACACTGACATGACGAAAATTCAATTATATTTTGTCGCGTTGCCAGAACTTTCCTATCTCCGTCCTAATGCCCAAAATATATCATCTTGTGTCTAAGTAAAATTAAACTCGACTAAAATACTTGGACACTGAAATAGATGACACTGGTCCAAATGTGACCAATGTTGGCTCAAATGTTGGCCTGCTTGACCAGAATACTGTATCGTTCTCACTGTTTACAAACTGACCCAATATTTGGAGGCAAGTGAGTTTATACTACCGAGTCTAAATTGGTCGTTTGGTCCAATATTTCGACACGAAGTTATCATACAGTTTCTGGCTAAGTATTAAAATATCTTCTAGGGGTATATTGAGGTCGATGCAATACGTTAATACTGGCAGCCATTTGCCGGCCAATAAATCTGTCATCCTTGAGTGACTTGGAAGTTGTAGGAGATAAATGGTCCTTCGAGAAAAGTCTAAGCACACGCGGTCTTATTGATACTGTGGATCTTTTAGGTCAACTTGGATGATGGATGAGGCAAATCTTAGGATATAGAAGACTTTATAAGTTTAAAGTTTTATTTGGGTAACCAAATAAGATTATCGATGGTAGTAGAATCATCATTAAAGGCTTTGTTATGTCTTAAACCTGAATTTGATCGATTAAAGGTATAATATTTTGGAGATATTAACGTATTAATGGATAATTATGACAAATATCATTTAACTTTAAAAACTCATAAGGTTCAATAAGTCTCAAAGAAATAAATAAATCAGCCTGTATTGTATAGAGGTATGAGGAACAGGGTGTAAAGTTCACTCATACCCTATAGGGTATGAGTGCACTTTACACTCGTCTGGTGGGCAACTGCCCGACGGTTGATGTCGGGATGTTGTATATTATATGCCAGTCGCGCGGTAAACTCTTTTTGCGCGATGCAGGATTTGGGTGGTCGTCAGGTCTTTGATGCGTAGTTCCCATGTGGCGTTATAGATGCCGCCACTGTCCCATATAGATGCCGCCACACAGATGGCCCACTGCGGGGCAATCAACAAAATCCCTTTCCTTTTTACACTCAACACGATCCGAATGGAAGTCATCATCAACTGCCTACAGCAATTCACTGCTGGACATAGGCCATTCCAATTGCAAGCCATTCAGTTCGAACCTCGGCAACGATCTGTACCAGTGAGCATGCGAAGATCGTCGCTCCATGTAGCCTGAGGGCGTCCTAGGTACCTTGCTTGCTTGCGCTTGCCGTCCACAGTCACAACCCAGCGGACATCGATTCTACGGCTAACATAGCCGGCCCATTGCCACTTCAGCTTGCTTATTCTGTGAGCTATGTCGACACCTTTGGTTCTCTGCCGGATCACCTAGTTCTGGACGAAAGTCCTATTTTAAATAAAAACTGAAATAGCAATGTGGAAAATAGATCCAGCTGAATAAAAATGGTCCTTAATGCCTCATCATTTAATATAATGTAAAAACTATTTAAAATAAGTTAGGGGAAGTCCAGTGGTTCTTAGATTACAAAATAAGCGTTTCATTACACTCGAAGGTAATATTACATTAGAGATGATAAGTAAACAGTTTCTGTTTAATTACAACCTTGAGTTTCACTTGAAAAAAAAAAACGAGCGGAAATAATAATCGTAATTAGTATATAATGTAACATTTAGATATAGCAATACTGTTTTTGTTAAAGATACATACAGCATATAGTAAATATTGAAAAGGTAGTCATTTTGAAAAGCTTTTATAGAAATTAGGTCTTGTTTGTATACTATACCGAATAATTAATCAAACACTGAGAGTAATATTTATTATTTCGTTTCGAAAAATACTGAAAATCACAGTCTGTTATATTTTGGCTTGTTAAAAATCCATATTAAGACAAGTTCACTATCAATTAAAGGTCGATTTACTACAAGAAATAAATAAGAAGGCACAGGAGGAAAACATGCAATGTCACAAAGACAATAAACTAAGAAAATCGCAAATTAAAATTATGATCCTTGAAAAAAGATACAGGCTTGAAATAAAAGAAAAATATGTTTATTTATAAAGAAAATATATTAGTCAAATTATTACATGTTGTGTAAGCATTATTATATTTTATCCCTGAGAAGTAGGTATTCCTTAGCTTTTGGTCCGTAAAACTTTGACAGGGAATTTTGTCTTTGAAACTGGCTGTACAAACTCTGAGTCACACAATGAGAGTCAATGCGAGACTTAGACCTTTTTTAGGTGCTGTGAGAATAGCTGATGTCCAAGAGGCATTATAATGTCCTCGATGAAAAAAGTATCTTGGATGATACTTATTTTTTTTAAATGGCATTTCATAGTTAACCACGAGGGGTTGTGACTCTTTAACCGGGCTATCCTGTGGTGCCTTAAGCTCCTAAAATAAATATAAGGCCTCCAGCCAGGGCCTCGGCGGCGAAGTCGGAATGATGATCCTTTTCAAACCTGATTTCTCATATGGATCGAGATAAAAAAGACATGTCTTCAAATACATTGGTGACAAAAATGTAGTCAATTTTCTGAAAAGCGGTTCGTCAACTTCAATCACATCAAAGGGACATGACTTCTGTCTAGCATCACGAATCACTTTTAACCACTCATCTGGCGATTCACAAAGTAATTTCTGGTTTACCCAACCGATATTTGTATCACATTCCAAATATTATGAGTGTCGCCGAATGCAAAATATGATTTGGATCAAATCGAAGCGTTTTATATAGAATAAAACGAAACATAGTGTAATTCTCATTCTGCCCTCCGCAGGAATCACAGAATATCACCAGCTCCTGAGTATTTTTATTCAAGCATATTAAATAATATACTTCAAGAGATTATTTTTTTGGGTTCCCAAGTAAACAAGGAACTTTTATAGTTTCGCCATGTCTGTGTGTCCGCAGCTTAGCTCAGAGACTCTTAGTACTAGAAAGCTGTAATTTGGTATGGGTGATGATGATGATGATGATGATGGGGCTCCCTTCTCCGCACTTAGACTCTCATTTGGTCCGTTGTGCGTGGGGATTCTGGCTAACAAAGTCAGCCTAGCTCCGCCCAAAAGCATAGAAGCTTCCTGGGAGCTTCACAGGCTTGACGGAGCGACCTCACTGTTCCGAGGATTTCTTCACGTTGTGGAGCCACGGCCTCGCATTCCAGGATGACGTGGGCGGCTGATTACTCGGCGCCAAGGCAGACCCTGCAAAGGGGTCTGTCTGTGACGCCTATGTTAAAAAGATGTTTGTTAAGGAGATTATGGCCCGTAATTATACCTATTATTATTCTAAGGTTATTTAGGCTAAGAAGTTTTTTGGTTAATCGCGGGTGTACCATTGGTAAAGCCAATTTTGACTGTCTACAGTCTGTTACCCGTGACCATCTGTTGTTATGGAGTTCGGTCGATCTTTGGCGAATCCACGCACGAAATTGAGAGAAAGGCAGAGGGAGAAGTGGGTACGGGCCTAGCACCTTCATATCGGAGCCTCTCTTCGCAAGTTCATCTGCAGCGTCATTGCCCAAGGATTTGGTATGGATATACATATTAATCACGCCGACAAAGTGGTAAAATGAATTTGTTTTTTAGGACGATTGCTGTTTTCCTCACATGTCGGTTGGGGTTGTACCTGTTGTGAGTAAGGATTTTTTTATCGTACATATTCTTTGCCTTGTTATTCCATGGATAGCAATAAATGCTAAACACACTGGTACATCAAGCCGCTGGGTTTCGTCTACAAGTCAGACTCTGTAGGCGTAATTTGCTGTACGTAACTTAGCTTCAGACTCGTCTTTCTTAGGTCGTCGTATTTGAATTTCCAAAACACTTATTAGATATAGATAGATAGAATACTCTTTATTATGTACACCATAAAAATTACAGATATAAATGTAGAACTGTTACATGGGCGGTCTTATCGCTACAAGCGATCTTTTACAGACAACCTTTGGATGGATCAAAAAGTAGAAGGAGAGACAATACTGCACCACCACACTTGCACTACTGTATAAGACCACTTAGATAAAGGTTTTGTACATCCCTAGATGACAATAGGTTGAAATCTTTCAGGATTCTATCCCTCTATTCTTCATGAATAGCTTCAAAACAATTGCCTCTCTTGCAACCACAATTTTGACCACTTTTATGACTTTGAAGTCTAATATTGTTATTAACGTCCGACAATCGACCGTAAAGTTTACGTCTTTTGGTTGTTTGCTCCAGATCTCGCCTTCTCCTTCTGAGGAAATTATCAAAAATAAAATATAGATACACGCCTCACAACACAACAAGCGAACGAAATAAACAAAAAAAAAATTAAAAAAATTGTTAGGTACGTTAAACTAGCAACCATAGACTATGCTTATTTTTCTTCTGTACGACGTAGACTTTGCTTGATAATGCACTGTATCAATATTTTTGAATCAAGATGATTCCGAAACTGTGCATTCGTAATTATGCAAATAACACTAATTAGTGTGTTTTAGCGTTTCGTTCCGCCGCGTTTGAACTATACAATGGCCTTGCCAATTAAAAAACATAAAAATGTGACTATATACGCATGTTTTTCCCCTGTGCTCTTATACTAAATCAATGACTCTCGTACCAGTATAGATATTTTTCAGACATTGTAACCTATAAGTAAATGACAAATACAGGATTATTCAAAACCAATGATATTATATTAACAGATATGTTATACACTCACAAAACAACCGAAAAAAGTGTTCCGGGCAGCAGCGGCAGCACACATACCCACTTTTCATTCAATTTATATTTCACTACAAGTAAAAATGATAGAAAAGAGATGCCTTGATAAAAACAACAAGACAGACAATAAAAACAACAAGAGACAACTATAATAGTGTTTGCTTCAACTAAACGTATTACTCGTCGCCATGCGTGTCGCAGACTAAAGTCAATACGTCCCAATTAGGACGTTTTCGAGTCTCCACGATTGCGCGCTCACAACATATCTGTTTAATATGTCATTGTTCAAAATTGATAATCACAATAAAAAGCAAAATAAATTAAAAAAAACAACTTGAGGTAACCAGAGTCAAAACATTCTAATTAAACAAATCAAACACGGTTTCATAATGAAAATTCCAAGTATTTATCGCTTCATTCATTGAAATAACTAAGCACGCGACAGTCTTCCGGAATTCCAAATCATTCCGATTGTACTGTAATAAATTCACGTTTTACAACATTTACTGGCTTTTCCGAGTATTAAGTGATTAATAACGTTTGTACTTAATTTGTATATAATGAACGAAAGAGTGATTTATGAGAATATTTTAATACTTATATATTGCGTTTAGGGAATAACGTGTTCTTAAACCAGAGCTGGGGCTCTATCTCGTATATGGTCGCAGCATTATTTATTTATTCATTAAATCTTTATGCACCGTAAAAACTGTACAAAGGCGGACTTAATGCCTTGGGCATTTTCTACCAGTCTACCTTAGGGTGATGCAGAGACAATAGTGTTGTTCAAAAGTGCATCTTCGTGCCTATTTGAAATAAATTATTTGACTTTGACTTTATTTGACTTTGAATACATAGTAGGTGCAATAACAGAAAACAATTTAGAAGAATTTATAACTAAGATACAAGAATAAATACATATATACATACATACAACAAAAAATAAAAAAGTTATGAGAGTGTGGCGGTATCAACAACGCCACATGTGAACTACACATCAAAGACCTGACGTCACAAATCCTGCATCGCGCTATCAGAGTTTACCGCGCGACTAGCATACATATAACATCCCGACATCAACCGTTGGGTAGTTGCCCACCTCTGGTCGGAGGATCCTCCCTTTACTATAGAGTATAAGTGAACTTTACACCCTGTTTCCATACCTCTAAAAGAGTTCAACAAGAAAACATACAATAACTTACTTCTGAGACGAATCTGCCAACTTCTTGTGTATGCGTTCTCGAGCTTTCACTTTAAATGTGAACTGATTGGTTACCGTCCAGATATTCTGAGCTATGGCCGTTTTGCGTGTAGGTGACGCATATTTTCCCCCAACTTGTTCTTTTTGTGTTTGTCTTCTTTCTTTGCGTCATATTTACCGCAAATAAACCTATTTTCTTTCTTTCTTCCTTATTGGAGTCGTAATTATTCATTTTATTGGATCATTTTACAGGTTATAAGTACCTAGCTGATAAAATAACGACTTTCACGCATTTTGCTATAAAAATGTTAATAATATATATGTCGTAGCCATATGGTTAAGGCCCTTCCCCTAGCGTGAGCGTTTGGTCCTTCTCTATCCCGTCACAGCGGGGACGCTCTGTCCCGCTCCGTGCGTACGCCGAATTCACACAATTTTTGGAATTATTTTAATAAAACAAGAAGAGTGATCTTTGAAATTAAATAAAACGTGAGTTATTAAGATTTTTAAATTATCTATCCGTTAGTGTAACTCTCAAATTAATGGAACGTCAACTTTAGCAAAAGATGCATGCAATCAATAATTTTAGTACTTTTTTACACGCAGATTACAAATGTACTTAAAACATATAAAAATAAATAAGAACGTGCAATGTGATGATAGGATGGACGTACATTAATAATGTGTTTTTAGATGTATTTTATTTCTCTTAATTAATGAGTTAATAGCCTCTGAAAAACGCGTTTTGCTCGGGGTATCGCCTTAAATTAGACAGCTAATTGAACGCCTAGGCCGTTCATTAAATGCCGGCGCGCAACTAGAATATACTTTTTTGTCAATTTTGATGGACAAAAGTGCCTCATATATTTATGCCAATTTGAAATAAATGCTTTTAATTTGATTTTAAGACAATCTGAAAAATTGTTGATATGTTTTATCTTTATTTCTGGCCGCCTAAGTATCACCATGAAACCAGCAACTCCACCCAGTAAAAACAGAAACGTAAGAAGTCTCAAGCAAGCCCTGCTACCGGCTAATCTTACGAATCGTTACACTTTTCACGCACTTTGCGGCATGAAATGTTATGAGCTTTTAAACCGACTTAAAAAAAGGAGTAGGTTCTATGTTCATCTGTATATTTTTTATGTATGTTCATCGATTTCTCCGTGATTACTGGGTTGGTTTACGTGATAATTTTTTCATTTGGTAGATGAAGCTGGCGTGGTCGTCCCATATAAATTTTATTAACTTTGCTTCAATGGTTTTCGAGTTAGCTTCAATAGTACTTATTTTTTTCCACTTATATATTGATGATGTTATAATAACTTCCTCTCCCTGATATTTGAAAAATAAATTTTATGTACACCTATAAACAAAGAGCTTCTAAAATAAAAATGCTAAAAAGTGAAAAATTACTTTAATTTCGGAAGTCGGTGACCAAAAATGAAAAATTCAAGACCAAAGACCGACTTCCGAATTTAATTTTGGAAGTCGTTTGTTTTTTTATGTAAAAACTTTTATATTAAAATAATACCCTACGTAATTGTAGGTAAATAATCGTAACCGTTATTTAACGAATTAGTCATTATCGCAACGTTAGTGAAGTTAGAATGAACATGTAAGAGAAATAAACAAAATTTTCTCAGCTTGAAGAAATCCTCCTGACGCGCCTAATGACCGGCCTTGTGCTGTCCGAATCCAACGAATTCCCGTGTCCCTAACGTTCGTAGCAATTATTCCTGTTCACTACCTATACTAAGGATTCCTACAAAACCTTTTTTTTTTCGTTGGGAAATCCTCATGGATAATATAACCCTCCGTCTGAGGAGAATGTCTTATTGAATAGCTTATTTTTAATTTGTAATTTTATATTTTGAATTGTTTTATTAGTTTTTACGTTGTCTCGCAAAGAAGCAACAAGAATAATGTACCCAGGATTATGTAATATCTTGATTTAAAAGAGTGTCCTTGGAGTTTCTTGTCCGTTCTTCTCCATAGTGATCTATGTATTGGAATGAGCATCTAGCTTCAACTTTCTGACTATACTGTGAACTTTCTAACAACTCTTTGACAATTCAAAAGTGCCTGTAAATGGTTTAATTGAAATAAATGCTTTGAGTTTGAGTTTGAGTTTGAATGGAGGGTTATGTCGGGCTCCTAGCGACTAAAAGCTCACTGTTCCTTCTAGTACCATGAGTCAGGGGCCCGGGAGATACGTATACATTCACCTCACCCCCGACTGGTATCAGCCCGCTATGCCTAGCTGGCCCCATAACTTATAAGTCTGCCCGATTCCACGAATGCACGTCCTTCTATAAAGGTGCGCATAGAACACTGCGTGCCACTTCTTTGGGCCTGATTACCTGACTGCGTCCCTACGAATCCTAATTTAAACTGCAGTCAAATTATAACAGGCACTAGGCATATAAAAGGCACTTTTGAATGTCAAAATTTACAGAAAAATAAAATTTCATTTTATTTGCGCCTTCTAAGTCTTCACATAACTGTTATAATGATAATTGATGTAACGCAATAGATTACGCAACATCTATTGTCTGTGGTATTGGCTTGACATCAAGGAATGGACAACAAACTTTTTTTTTAAGGTTTTGAATACGAGGCTTTTGGTTACTTTGTATTAGTATGTGTATTTTGTCCATTTTTCATGTAATGTGCGTCTTTTTTCTTTCTTTCTATGTATACATAGTATTGTAAAACAGTTTAAAAGAGTAATGGTGGAGTTTCTTGCCCATTCTTCTTCATACGAAACTACCTTTTAGGGTCAACTAGAATTAATGTTATTAAGCTATTGCATAGCTTCTCTCGCGGGCCTTGAGCGCGGGGACCGAATCCAGAAATTCCGTAACGAAAAAACCTCACGCTCCCCACTCCGACGGTTTTACTACACCAGTACCCTCTAGTGATCTAATAATTTCTGGCAGTTCTTTTGTCTGTGTACTGCGTATTTTATTCTTATAAATATTAGTTTATAAAATTCACAAAAAGTGATTGTTGATAGTGGGGTTTGAACTCACGACCAGTCGATTACGAGTACATTCAGTTCCCCTGTTGCAGCGCAAGGCTACGATGACTTAATTACAGTTTGCCAAATAGTTGATACCATTCCAGTTGAACAATTTTTAAACTTGACTAGACGGTTGGAAATGACTCATGTACATGGAATTTTTTCGCTGTCAAAAACTTCTGTTCAACACTTTCGTCTATTTTAAAGTTGTTATTATGCTTATATTTGAATAGTATTTGACTTTGTTTACGTAGTTATACACTTTTACGACGTTCAGCACTTATTTATTTTGTTTTTAAGGTATTGCATAGCTTCTCTCGCGGGCCTTGAGCGCGGGGACCGAATCCAGAAATTCCGTAACGAAAAAAAAAAAAAAAAAATATCAAAGAAAAAGAAATACTGCATAAATAAAATAAATAAATAATTATAATTGCATAAGTTGATACAAAATGCTATGCAATAGCTTTACCGCGGCAGTCCCCGAGTGCCACACGTCTTTTTTTTCCTTGTAAATGACGTTTGAAAGTGCCATTTATGTGCCTATTTGAAATAAATGCTTTGACTTTAAGATAATCTAAAAACTGGTTGATCTATTTTATCTTTATTTCTAGCCTCTAAAGCCTTCTAAGTATCAGCCTTGAACCAGCAACTACACCCAGCAAAAACTGAAACCTAAGTATTCTCAAGCTGGCACTACTACCGGCTAATCTTACTAACCGTTACACGTCGGATTAACTAACGAACCGTAACTGCAACTGTGAGATAGGCTAATGCGTTTGCCTCATTAACTTCCTAGCCTTTTTAGTTGAACTGGAGCGGGTAAGCGGTTTGCGTGATTGGTGAAATAGTTTTTTGCTTATGTTTGGATTTTATACAAGTCATTGGATGATACGCATGTAATGGCGTGATTTAAGAGATGTACAGTACAGCTATTTTCTTAATGTCCCTCGGTAAACTTCGTGCTTCGTCAGCCGTCAGATTTCTAGTTGCCCTTTGCATTTGGTACAGACCGGACGCTCTCAATGTTACTTTCAAGTCTATTGAGGGCAAATTGACAAAATTTCCATGTCAATTGACATGGGGTGGTGCTATTCTTTACGTCCGGCACCACACAGAACCGGATTTTTATGCGGTTTTCACCATTATTTAGAGAATTTATTTTGAAAGGTTTGTGTGTCTAATACAATAATATTACATACATACACTCACGCCTTCTTCTCATGGGGGTAGGCAGAAACTGTAGAACGCCACCTGATATTCTCCCTAAATACTCCTTTTGCTTCGTTTACGTTCATACATCAGGGGCCCTAGTGTGAGTTTCTTTTAACCATCTCGATTTTCCGCATCGAGCGCGTTCGGTGTTCCGATTGGCCTCCGATTGGCCCTTCACCAATCGGAGTGCTGAACGCGCTCTATGCGTAAATTCTGCTCTCTGGTCATCACGTCGATTGCGAGTGTTACGCACTTCACCTTACTGAAGGACATCACCAATTACTATATGTACTCCTAGGGCCCCCCCTAGTCCCCCCCCCCTGATCCCTGGTCCCTTTCAGCGTTTCCACTCACATCTGCCTTGTAACTACCTTTTGTTAGTTACCTTTCATCAAATCAATCAAATCTAATGATTTATCATCAGGGTAGGGGTATAGATGCGATACATGTTTTCATAATGTTCTCCATGCTCTGCCGTCACTTGGACATGCATTTATCCTCTTAACACATCAAAGTCAAAAGTCAAATCATTTATTTCAAATAGGCACATAAAAGACACTTTTGAACGTCAAAGTTTACAACAATAATTAATTGATTCTAGTTACCCCTTCCAAAAGGGAAGAATGGGAAGCATTCTTCTCCATCTTCCGTATGGAGAAGAAACTCCATACTACCATGACCAAACCATCTAAACATACTCTTTTAAATTTTTGTCACTACATTTTCTTTTAAACCACACCGCAATAATATTAAACTTACCAATTATGAAGAAATGTCGATGTTTTGTCAAGTCATAAAAACCGTAGCAAAGCCGGGGCGTGTCACTAGTTAAACATAAACTAAAACAAAGTTTCAAACATTAAATAGCTTTAAAGACTAAAGAAAATGAATCGCCAATTATTAGTTGATGAAAGTGGACTTTCTCTAAGTAGTTAATAATTCAAAGTAAATTGTTAGAGAAATTCGGCAAGTTGGAATGTCTGCAGTTTCATATAAATTCTGAAATATTTTCATTATAATTAAAGATTGAGTACAATAGAACTTCGACTGCATAGATGTCGTTAAAAATCTTGATTAAACAGAATTTATTGGCAATATTGAACAAGAAGTACGAGTACAAAGAGGCTTTTTCTATTAAAAAAACGGCCAAGTGTGTGTTGGATGACGTAAACCAATTGTTATAATTTTAAAATTGCTTGAGACGCAAAAAACCTTTACTTACTCTATGAATGACTAGCCCGGATGCGGCGACGGTGGCGGCACGAGCGCGGCGCCTTTTGATAATTAATCATCATATCAAGAAATTTTAAATTATTTAATTCTTTTAATAATATACTAAGATTGAAATAAAATCGTTCTCGTGGCTTCTTTACCACCTATAGGTGTATCTCTTAAAATCTTTCCGTGTTTGAATAGATACACCTTATATTTATTTATTTATTTATTTATTTTAGGAAAAACAAACAGTAGCACAATAAGAAACAGTCATAATATCTTAAATATTACAATTTAAACTATTATGCTACCCACTACGTTCTCCACAGATTACTATTTAAAATATTTAAAAACTAGCTAGTAACACAGATACAATACCAATACAATAAATATTATTCCAGAACTCATAACTGGATTTATAAATTTATGAAAGAAATATGTATGTATAACTCCTTCACGTGTAAGAGATCAAATTCTACACTTTAATAAATTACTACGCATATTTTTTATTAATCGATGATCCATGTTACCCATTCGATCATAATAATATCGGAAAATGAAATATTAATAACACCAAGCAAGATTGGAATTATGCAGGTCAATGGCTCAACGAAATTTGTTACATTTCAGAATTATAATTTCTGTCATTTTATTAAGAAACTAACTGCTGCCCGCGGTTTCGTCTGCATGGCTTTTTCAAAAAATAATGTAGTCCAAGTTATTCCTGATAACGTCAGCTATCTACTAGTGAAAGTCCTGACAAAATCGGTCCAGCCGTTTTGGAGATTAGCCGGAACAGACAGACAGACAGATCGACAGACCAACATTGAAAAAAATTTTTTTTTTGTTAAAAGAATTGAGGCTCATCATCATCATTTCAGCCAAAGACGTCCACTGCTGGACATAGGCCTCCCCTAATAGGGATGGGGTTGCCATAATCGCCACGCTTGGCAGGCGAGTTGGCGATCGCAGTATGGTGTTAAAAATGCATAGAGAACGCTGCTGCTCATTCTCTAGTAAGTCGCCTTTTACGGCACCCACGGGAGGAAATAGGGTGGTGTAATTATTTACGTCCGGCACACGGAACAAGAATTTCATAATGCATTTAGTAAAAATCTGTTATTTTGACATTTTACAAACAGACACTTAAATTTTATTTATTTGTGTAGTTTGTGATTTCAGATTTTGAAAAATTGAGCTTAATTTACATAACATAACATCACCCCTGTAATTCTCGAAGGATTAGGCAGAGGTGTACAGTACACCTAATTTCTAAATATCCTGGACCGGACGCTCTGAATCGACTTGGATGTATGTATTTCTAAGTCGATTGAGAGCGTCCGGTCTGCACCAAGTGCAAAGGGCAACTGATAGAAATCCGACGACTGACGAAACACGAAGTTTGCCGATAGACATTAAGGAAATAGTTGGACTGTACCTATAGTACCCACATTTCACCAGTTATGTTTAAGTTCCATAGGGGACGAGCCTAATGCATTCAACCGATCACATTTTCACAAATCTAGACTCCGGGCTGCTACGGAGAATTCCTAATGGAAAAAACCCAATCACACTTTTCCAGACCTGGTCATCGAACCCAAGACGTCACGCTCAGCAGAAGCGGGTCTTTCTTTTCTTTTTCGTGTCAAACTCAAACTCAAATCATTTTTCAATACAGTTGTTAAACATGGCGTACTTTCAGAGGCTATTAGAAAATTAAATAATAATAATATTTTATTTAATATTTTTTGCATAGGCATCTTTTGTTTTACGCGGTCGTGACTTTTGTTTACGAGCTCGATCATTTTGTTTTTCATTTAGTTTTAAATTTATAAGCCAATTTAAAAAGTTTAGTCTCAAGGAGTTTTCATACATAGAATAAAATGGGATAGATTTCATACGAGGAAAAATTAAGGAGTCCGTACGTCTTAGCATTGAATTCTCAAAAGTCTTTTAAATGGTTGTTTAATATATTTAATTACCCGTTTTAATTAAATTATTTTGATATCATAATTTGTCAAAAATCTAATAGGCTGCAAAGGCGGTTATCGTTGTAAAAAAAAATGTCCAGTTGCAAAAACGCAATGTTCAGAAAATTTTCATTTGTGTGATAAACTGACAATTTTTTAAATTTGTTTTTTACTATTTCCCACAACTGTATTGAAAAACGTCGTGTGATACACGGGGGTGTAGGTTATTACCTACTTCCCACCCTTGTATCACAATGTACTATATTTCAATTAAACCATTTACAGGCACTTTTGAATTGTCAAGGAGTCAGTCAGTAAGAAAAATGAAGCTACATGTGTGGTAAGTGACACCTGTTGTCATAGTTTATATGGCGCCCATGGGCCTCTGATTTCACTTCACATACCGCCGTCAAGAAATATCTCTCAGGCATTTCCAGTTTCCTCATGATGTTTTCCTTCACCGTTTTTGAAGCAAGTGATAATTGAGGAGGTTAGGAACAAAAGGTGTCATTTAAACTTTTTATTTTTTCTTCGAACCGAAAAAATTTAATATGGGTATTTGTATTATTAGCTTTTCATTCATTTCGTTGCTTTTTTCGTGAACCTTAATTTATATTTTTTTCGCTTCGTCCATTCTAAATAATTTCCCATACCCAAAGAGAATTTAACACTAAACAATACAAAAAGAAGATCGCCAAACCGCCGAAACCGCTAAAGGAAAACGACAAAGTGACAAAACATAAAAATAATAGACAACATTATTTTTTTATGTTGCATGGAGTGAGTTGTCAAAAGTGTCAACCCCAAGCGTCAGGTGGAATTACAGCTCACTTCAAATTCACTTCATCTAAGTTTTCATCGTCAGATTTTGACAGAATAGCACTACTGGTAAGAAATACACTTCAGAGTTGCGATAATAAGATTTCTATAAGTTCCCGAAAGTCATCATCTATCGTTCGTTTATCGATTAACAAATCGAAGAAAAAAAAACCGTATTTGATTCAAATACGACATTCGACTTTTATCTACAAAAATGACACGTTTTGTTCCCAAAGCCTCAACTACTATTGTGGTCGAACGTAAATGTTACCTTTTGTACAGAATACTCTTTTTAAATACCAGTTTCTTGTGAAATAAGCCACTTATTGAACCAAATCTGTTCAAAAATTTATAAAATTCAAGGTTATGAGTTCGAATGAAATAAAAATAAAACAATCGAGCCGGATGCGTAAATGTCACTTTTTGTTCCTAGGTCAGGAACAAAATATAAATATAATACACACATTAATTCTAAAAGTCAGAGATGCGCGCCTTGGGTTCACTCGAGGCCTATATCAAGTTATGCTTTAATTTGATCTGAAAACCACGACAACACTTACCTATAGTGTTCATTCATATATGTATTAGAGCAATAAGCAAATTAATAATGTAACTTCATTTAAAAGAACAACAGAGTTTCTTCTTTCTTCTCCATAGGAATTCACGCTTTTCAACAAGCAACTAGTTCCCGTTTCTCATCTGTAAATGTTTTAAGTTTTAATGAGTTTGAGTTAGACTAACTTTAAATCTTAAATGTAAAATTAACAAAGTCATTTACACGTATTCAGTTTTCTATTTAATCTTTCAACCGACCAGTAATACTATTAATCTTTTTCGTAAGATAATTAATTCTAAAACTTTAGTCCTTAGGCTTAAGTTCGGAACTGACTTCAAAGTTAGAGGGCCGCCTAGAGTCGAGCTATTGTTAGTTTTCGTTTTCATATTAAGCGATTGGATTACTTATTCATCTGTTGAAGTCATGGTTTTGATTGATTTATTGTAGTTGTTTTAAACGAATAAGTTAGTTTGCTTGTAATTTCATAATTATTTATGTACACACAAAATACTTGACTTTTCTTTTTAAACACCAGAATAATATTTAACTTGTACATAATATATTAACAAGATATTACGCCTGCAATATTGCCTAAAGGGTTGAGTTTTACTTTAGTAAAGAAACAAAGAAATAAAATAAGTTTATTTGCAGTAAACATGACGCAAAGAAAGAACACAAACACAAAAAAGAACAAAGTTGGGGGAAAATATGCGTCACATCCACGCAAGACGGCCATCGCTTAGCATAATGCTATGAGCCTATGCGAGACAGAGCCCCAGCGCTGACGTGACTGGCGTTGACGTGAGGACGTCGACCGGTGCAGCATACAATGAGATTGTTTTCACCAATGGGTAGCTTGGTTCTCAAGGAAGGTTTTAGTATATAATTTGTTAAGGTTTTGTATATATTTTTGTATAAATTAACGATATTTGTTGGATTTGTCGGATAAAAATAAGCCGTCTGGAAGCTAGTCTAAACCCTTTGAGATATAACAAAATAATATATGGTGGAATTGTGTATCTTTTAAAGGTCTTCAGAAAAGTCCGCAATGGCATATGCCTATCTCTTAAGGATAACATACTATATCCATTTTATTGTATTTTTGTAGGTATTTGTTTGCCGAATTTTACTCTTGGAAATACGATTACGATAACAATACGCTACAATATCAGTAGCTATTAGTCAAATTATGTTCGTGTATAAATAAGCTAGCTACTTATGTGTATTTCAAATAGTATACAAGAATATTTATCATAAAAACATTACTAAACACGGCGGCCATATGACTAAAATTTGTGCATTACAAAACTTTCGTTACTTTTTTACTGACATATTTATCACTTTTCGATAAACTAATACTCAATACGAAATCTACACTTATTTCTCAGTAATTCTGTATAAGATTCTTCTATAATTAAACCGTTTTCTCATTGAATCCATTACTTTACAATATGCATCGCGCCACACCGCCACACGACTACAGACGAACTTTTTTTTTTTTTTTTCGTTCGTTGAGTGGTGTTCTCGCTAAAATGTATTAATACCGGTCAAGTATTAGTCGATTAATCAAATTCTACAGCCAGATCGTGTTGCAAGTACAAAATAAATGTCAAATATTTCGTCCAATTGCGAACGTGATCCCGAGAAAAGTTATGCACCAACGGTGTTCATTATATATTTCGAGCGTTTTCTCAGCACAAACGGTGTATCATGCGACATTTCGGTGGTTAACTGTTTTTTTTTCACATTGTTGATACTTACGTGAATTATTTTAAAATGAATATTAGTGTCGCATTTTTATTTCGTTTTGAATTGATAGCTTAAAGAATTTGAGTGAAATTTCGTATTTTGGTTTTGTGTTTGTTATCTTTAGGTAAAGACTCATCAGACGTTCAGAACATAAGTACTTTTATTATAATAATATTAAATCATTGTCATTTGTTTCGGTTTCTATTCATAGTGAATCACTTTAAAATTAATATTAAGTTAGAAATTTGAGATATAGCCTGGGATATGGAGAAGGACATAGGGTACTTTTTTATGCGATAACCGACATCCACGCGAGCGAAGCCGCGGGCAAAAACTAGTAAAATAATATTTTAAAACGGCAACATTCCGTTCCATCGGCAGCAATGTATGCGCCGCCAGCTTATAGTAATCTGTGCGCGCAGCTGTCAGAAAACTTTGTTTGACGTTTTGACTTTGACACACTCACATATCACCGTTAAGTCCCATGTAATAGGGAGCGAGCCTAGATATAACTTGTAATTTCTATTATTCCTACAAAAACAATATTGTAGGCGAATGATTTTCATGGTTTCGTAAATCTTCCCGGTACCTATCGACTTTTTACACTCGAAATTTTCAAAACAAATTCCATACTAAGGCATTACCAAAAATATTTTGAAACACCGTCAGTTTAAATGCTCGCTGACCACAGAGCTACCTAAATAATCATCTCCAAAATTCCGTATCAAACAAAATTAAATGACTTAACACACCTCACCGTTACATAACTAAACATACACGAACACATTAACAAAACATAATTTACGACATCAATTGCCGCTTGCCTCGCGATAACAGCAATAATCGTACGTGCGCCTCACTTAATGACGTCACACAAAATTTTACATTCACCGTGACGCACAGGTAATGTCTGTACCAACGATGACGTATGAAGCTCAAACTGTATTCAGAGGCATTCGCCGACTCATAGCAGATAAGCGAATGGGGCCGTTTAGGTGGCGCAAGTCTAAAGCGAAGGCGATTAAAGGTTTGGTCCTAATATCCCAACAGATACGCTGGTCCTTTGAGGCGCGTTGATTGATGAAAGGGTTGAAAGCATTGATATGCTAAATCCTGATTTTTTTGGTGTAGGTTTTGGGTTTGAACTTTAAATAGAGGCTAGGCTAGGCTATAAGGTTAGGTATTCGAATGGACATGACGGTGATTTTAACATTAATGGATAAAAGTTTTAAAACTGTCATGGTCACTAACATTACTATTAACACTTGAAATAGGATATTTACCATGCTTACTTTTTGTTTCGAGTTCCCGATATTTCGGCGCTGTTGCAAGCACCATGATCACGGAAAAACTGAAGTCATTGCGGGTGGGTGTTTCATCATCATCATTTCAGCCGAAAGACGTCCACTGCTGGACATAGGCCTCCCCAAGCATCGCCACCTCGACCGGTTTTGTGCTTCCCGCATCCAGCGGATTCCTGCGGCTTTCATAAGGTCATCATCATCGGTGGGTGTTTATGAGCAGACAAAACGGTCTACCCTCTTTCTTATTCGTTTTTTGCGTTCAGTACCACTACCACTGTCGCTCGCAACTCGATTCTGTTCCCGACACACGAAGTGTCTGCTCGCGAACTTTTTCGGCACTTCTTCGGTTTTTACACAACTGAACTACTGGATTCCAGGCTCTCGACAGTTGAAACCCATCATCTCGGTTGAAGTTCCTATATTTGGTAATTTCAATAGCTTCTCTAACCAGTCTAGGAATATAGTGGCGTTCTGTCGAGATGTCCTGAGGGTTATGTAACTCAATCAGTGTTAATAGTAATATTAATGGATAAATTACATACCTACATAAACTCACGCCTTCTTCCTATGAGGGTAGACAGGAACTATAGAACGCCACCTGATACGCTCCTTACATACTCCTTAGATGGATACGCTAATAGAAATTTAAACGTTTTGTAAAGTATACAGGGTGGCATCGACGCCCAATCCACTGTCCTCCCATACCTATTAACACTGTTATTTGAAAATATTGTAAAAGCCAATTATTTTTAAAATTACTCTTTTAAAAATAATTGGCTTTTACAATATTTTTTATATTTTGTGAATGTGAGAACGTTGTAGGCCTAGTAGAGTGTAGATTTGTTGGCGGTTTTCTATTTTGTTAAGTACCTGGTAATTGTTGGAAGGCCTACACTGTCCTCCCATACCTATTATCACTGTTATTTAATAATATTGTAAAGCCAATTATTTTTTAAAGAGTAACCGTGGAGTTTCTTGCTAGCTCTTCTCCATAGGAAACGACTAATTGGAACCGTGCACCTAGCTTCTGACGTTTCATATGTGTTTTTTTTTTACACGGTGCCCCACACTAGGAATTTTTCCTGCTGTTTCATAGGAAAGTGCAATATCTACACGGTCCACGGTCGCGGTCGGTTTGCTGTATGGAACATCAAATTTTTATTTAATCACCGACGATAAATTTAACCCTCCCTGTGTTAAAATTGTTCGTTGGGTTCAGAATCATGTACTGAATCCATGGTAATAGGTTCCGCGTCAATGTCCCTGCCAGCCTGTATACAGGTCAAAACTCATTTTGCGTTTCAGGGTTAGAAAAAGAGTGAGACAAAAGCATAATTTCGTGCCAATTTGGTTTAGATAAATAATTCAAGTCATCTCATTTATGTGGCGAACATAAAGGGACTGTTTAGTTCTAACAACCGCTGTTCGCTTACAACTTGCTCACACAAGTAACATTACAAAGTAAAGCGGAGCGGTGAATGCAAACGACTATAGAAGGCGTGTAATTGCGTCCGCCATTGTATGTTCAACGTTTTTTTTTCCCGTTCTGCTATGAGTTTCAATGGGAGATAACGTATATTTATCGACGAATCGGTGAGTTTCGGATCACAAGGGTCGGAGTTCGAAAGTAACTTTTTTACAAGAGCTCTGCGGTATTCGGATCAACGACCAGAAAATATGGCTTCAGTTTGAGTTTGAAATTCGAAACTTTTTTCGGCTGTTCCTTATTAGGTTTTGTTATCCGTATATTTTATGTCAAGCCCCTACTGAATAAGAGAAAACGTCAAATTAAATGTTCAAGTTTTTGACTTGAAGCTTAATGCCGATTTAATTACGATAAAAACTTAATTACACAGTATAAACGTAATTATCTTTTTAAGTAAAATAAAACAGTAATTGTCCTTAAAATCAACCTTCAAGAAAACAATATTTAAAATCCTCCATTTACTCCAGAAGAGTATAACTTAATAGCCTCACTTGATAACATAATCGAAAGCCTTCATTTTGGAACAGAGGATAATTAATTACGCCCTCTACCTCCTTTGACATTGTTATGACGTGATGCGTGACGCTAATTTTATCTTCATCAATTTAAGGGAAGTGGCAAAAATTAATTATATTTCCATATTTGCCTAAATTAATACTAGGAGATAATAATCTCACAATACAGGAGAAATTCCTAATGTAGGGCAAAGTTTAAAAAAAAATATACTTTATTGTATAATAAGTGTGACGACATAATAGGCCATGAGCGCCTGAGTGGCCCAACTGTCATTTGTTCAATATTGATTTTATTTAAAAAAAAAAACTGCTTCCGAGGTAAGTTTAGAGCAGTTTTTAGGCCACTCTGGCTCTCATGGCCTCTGAGAGCCAGAGTGGCCTAACAGGCATTTTTTCAATACTGATTTATTTTGAAAAACGGCTTCCGAGGTAAGTTTAGAGCAGTTTTTTAGGCCACTCTGGCACTCATGGCCTAAGTGCTAACATTTTGTGTGAAGTCCCTGACACCAATACTAGTGCAAGTGTAAAAGTTTGGATATGAAGTATAGTACACATCACTTCACTTCACTTCTTTCTTTACTATACTTCATATCCAAACATTTTCAAATTTTTTACATCTTCAACAAAACTAATATTACAACTCTCATTCATAGATTCATATTATTGTAAGTAGCATATCTAGCCACATTTTGGATGAAAACGGCTGTAAACTGTTTCTAGTGGGAGGCCTACGTCTAGCACTGGACTTAAAAGGGCTGATTATGACGATCATATGCTGTGTCTCCGACATACTACACAAAACATTGTTTGGCAACGGTATTTTGTTTGCATAGTTCTTAAAATTAATTCACTTTAATTTCAGCGATGACTATTTAAAAAAAAAAAATATGATAATATGTTTTGCATCACTGTCTTGTCATTTTGACAGTGACATTTCTTGATATTACTTTGTTTACATAAATTATCTGAATTAGAGACTTTGGGTATAACTGTTTGAAGCTTAAGGCTATTTGGCGCTTACAGCTAACTGTTCCGGCAGGAACAGTACACCACTACACTACTACACCACCAGTACACCACTATTATGGTAGGTATACCATAATAGTGGTGTAGGTATATGTGTTGTGTTCAAGATTTTCGGTTAGAACTTCCCAATTATGTTTACGTTCCCGATTTGTAGCAGCAATGTTTTCGTATTATTCTAGTTGTTAATACTTATAATACCTGTACTTTTAAACCATACACTAGTACTTTCAAGCTTATACTTCTGCTCTAGTGCCCTTAAAACCTTGTTGTTCTCGTCTGTTCAACTCTCAGCTTGTACCTAAATGGCTCTCAAGTAGAGTGACACTCAAACTACGCTAATTTCAGTGTACCACATTTTTTTTATTCCGTTTTTTTTCCTCTCACTTGTTTCATTTTGAGTAGTTTAATGACTGAAACAAAGTTTTATTACAATTTAATTCACTGTGGGGTTTTATGCTACACGCGGGAAAAAAGACCATTTCTAGGGTTCCGTAGTCAACAAGGAACCCTTATAGTTTCGCCATGTCAGTCTGCCTATCTGTATAATCGCGGCTTAGCTCAGAGACCCTTAGTACTTGAAATCTGTAATTTCACATAATTACCTAATACATATGTATTAATCACCTGACAAAATGGTAAAATAAAATCTTGAAATAATATTTTTGTTTAGGGTATCTCCCCTACTCATAAAATGGGGATGATATGGTTTTTTTTGTCCCATTTGTATATCCCCATGGTGTGGGGTATCGTTCAAAAATATTGCGGGTTTGCGAAAGCCATTTTTCAATTCAGGGATCCATTTGCGGAATATTAAACTTTGAAATGCTGAAGTGCTAATTTTTGGTCAACTGTCCCAGCCAGCTAAATGTTTGTACTTGGATATATGAAAAAATTCACAAGTATATTTTATAACGAAGTTAAAAGGAAAAATATCACAGGTAAGTAGGCTTTACAAGTCGACCAACTTACATTTACAGTTCAAAAATATGTTCTTCCATACATTCCTAGCCAAGTGCGTCTCGGACCACGCACAATGAGGGGTTCCGTAGTTTGTATGAATTTATCCCAAGAACAAACTTAACATAGATGAACATGTTTTTTAGTTGAAAAACATGTTCATCCATAGATGAACATGTTTTTCAACTACAATGTTAAGTTTGTTCTTGGCATAAATTCATACAAACTACGGAACCCTTCATTGTGCGTGGTCCGAGACGAATTTATCCCAAGAACAAACTTAACATAGAAGAACATGTTTTTTAGTTGAAAAACATGTTCATCCATAGATGAACATGTTTTTCAACTACAATGTTAAGTTTGTTCTTGGGATAAATTCATACAAACTACGGAACCCTTCATTGTGCGTGGTCCGAGACGCACTTGACCGGTTTTTCTTAATGTTTCCAATAATGCCTTTTATATGAATTAATTACGCCTTATCTGGTTTAATACCCTTAAGCTTACTACTACTTGTTTACTAACCTTAAGCTTAAGTTTGAGGCTTGCCCAAAAACTTGCAATCCAAAGCACTCTAATTTTACTACACCATTACTGAAAAAAATCTCCATAATGACACAAATTGATATACACCATCATGTTCAATTCACCCTCCAATTCATCAAAAAAGCTTCCGTGTTGCAAATAATCAGGGCTACCCCAAGGGTCCAATAGGTCCTATCAACAAGACGAAGCGTCGTTAAGTCAGATAGTAATACATTAAAAAAGGTACATTACAGTCACTATTAATCTAGGAAAACGGTTCTAATCAAGTGGAGAGCTTGGATGGTTGCGTGATTAACTTGGATCTTTCTTAACTCGGTCTTGCATGTGATTAAAAGTCGGGATCCCGTGAAGGTATCACGGATCAGTTCTTTTATACTTTAATTGTATTGGAATTGTTTGATGCCTCAGTTCGTGGAAATAAATAAAGAAATTGAAGAATAAAACGCCAGGGATGTATTGGATTTAATGTAGCGTATAAGCAAGGTCCTGGTTTGCATCAGTAATTTTCGAGATATAAGAGTTATAAAGAAAGAAAAGAAAAGAAAGAAAGAAAATACGTTTAAAGAAAGAATACAAACACGAAAAGAATAAGTTGGGGAAAATATGCGTCATATCCACGCAAAACGGCCATCGCTCAGTATAATGCTGCGACGTTACCCTATGTGAGACAGAACCCCAGCGCTGGTTTTCAGCGACAGCCGAGTCGAGTTATGAATTTTTTGCACTCGACACTAAGACAGCTGACAATGACAATACAACTGAACAACTTTCTACATGGGACCAGTATCGTATTCGCGAAAAAATATCAGCCGTCCCATACGTTTGGTGCGAGTAGGTGTTAAAGTTTTGTATGGGACATTTTGTATGATAATTTTTTCGCGATTACGATTTATCCAGCTCTGGGGCTCTGTCTTGCATAGGGTCGCAGCATAATGCTGAGCGATAGCCGTTTTGCGTCGATGTGACGCATTTTTCCCCCATAGTTTTCTTATTTTTTTTTTGTGTTTATGTTCTTTATTGCGTCATGTTTACCGCAAATAAATGTTTTTTCTTTCTTTATTATATTGGTCCTATGGAGCAAGTTGTTCAGTTTGATGATCTGTACCACACTCTTAAATTTGACGACCACACATTTATGGTGCATCCTGTATAGAATAATTTAAAACAAGATATTATTAAAAATTTATTTCCGAGAACTGGAAAAAAAAACCAAATATACATACCTAAATTATTCCGAATAAGCAATTTTCATGTAAAAAAAATCAGTTTATATACTCTTTTCAAAGGACTACTAAAACAATAAAACAGTTTCCCATTTAATCCAAAATAATTCAACAATACTGACCATCCAGTTTTCATAATAGGTCAACTTCAAAGAGAAAATCACTACAATAGTTCTGTTTTCAATCCACTAATGTTAGAACTAAGTGATTAGCTTGAAGATCTAACGGACCCGACGCTAAGCTGATGAATGGAGGAGACCTTGCTGCATCGTTAAGTTAACGGTCCAATTCCTTTAGAATTTAGTTAAGTTTATTGATAAGTTAAAACGGTTCGTTAGTATGAGAAATTCCTTAGATGCATCGTTTTAGAAAGACGACATGTGGGAAGAGACAAAGTGAGTGAAGTTATGTCTGTATTCAATTTGTATTTATTTAGTATTTTAGCGCTTGTAACAATAGTGCTTACGTAAATAGGTTAGTATTGTTAATTAATTATTTATTCAGACCTATAGAGGTTGAGGAACAAGGTGTAAAGTTCAGTCATCCTCTATTGAAAAGAGAGGATCCTCCGACCAGACGGGTGTTGTGTCTGGTGGGCAACTGCCCGACGGTTGATGTCGGGATGTTGATAAATGCTAGTCGCGCGGTAAACTCTGATTGTGGGATGCAGGATTTGTGACGGCAGGTCTTTGATGATGCTGTAGATGCCGCCATAGACCTATGACTGTCCCCACCCAGTGTCCTTGAAAGGGACAGTCTGCTCTGGCAGCGATGATTTTCAGAATGCTGTTGTCACTTTCTTACAGGCGCTTTCTTTCACATGATGGCATGGAAACCATCATTGCGAGCCTCCGCGTACATTCCTGAAGCACTACAACGTCATGGCAGTCCCAACAGCATCCTAAAAGCATTATTAAATTGAACACGCAGGACGTTGTAGGCTCTTAATAAAATAAAAAATAATATTAGATAAAAAAAGAAGATAAGTACTGTCTCACTCACTCTTTCCATTTCTCACGGCTGATTGCTGAAATTAAACTAAGGGTAATTGTTTCCTAAATAGACTAAGAACTTAAATTGTGCGTAAATTCAAATTACAACTGTCATTCATTAACAGTTGTAATTTGAATTTACCAATTTTGGTATAGCGTGTCAATTATAAACAATTAATTACCTAACTGTACAATCTATATAAATAAATAAAATTGAACTGTCTGTTTGCAATGTCAAAATAAAAGCTTTTTACTAATTGCATACATAATGAAAGTATATACGCTACTTATAGAATAATAATAACTGAGCAACAAAATTCGATCTAAATAAAAATGGCAACATTTTTAGATCGTATTTTGTTGCTTCGTGTCTCAATATGAAACTTTATAAAAGGTATTAGAAAATTCTAGACACACTTACCGAGGTAGCTGATTGACCCGCTTTTCATAATTCCTTCTCAGTCACGAGATAATATGTTTTTGAGGAGTGGCGCTAGTGGACCGGTGACAATTCTCTTAAAGGATATATTTTTAGAATTAGATTGATTTTGTTGTGCAATTAGCCACCTAAGAAGTTGACAAATCTCTGTGCAAAATGAGTGTGGCAAGCTTTATATACGCATACTGTATATTTTCTAGGTTTCTGTTGAAAAGCTGGTCATACGTTAGTACACCATGCATTTTGAGCATAATGTGAAGTATGAAAAGCTGTAACGTGTATTGCCGGACTTAAAGAATAGCACTACCCCATTTCCTCCCGTGGGTGACGTAAAAAGCGACTAAGGGAAGGGGGAAGGGAAGGGGACTAGAGAATGGGCAGCAGCGTTCTCTATGCATTTTTAACACCATACTGCGCTCGCCAACCCGCCTGCCAAGCGTGGTGATTATGGCAAACCCCCCATTTCCTTTTGGGGAGGCCTATGTCCAGCAGTGGGCGTCTTTCGGCTGAAATGATGATGATGATGATGATGAAAAGCTGTCTTACTGGTCGGTAGTGGGATGAAAGAATATAAACAAAAAACTATGGTTATTATTTTTGTCTGTTTGTTCCGGCTAATATCCGAAACAGCTGAACCGATTTTGACGGGACTTTCACTGGCAGGTAGCTGATATTATAAGGGGTAACTAAGGCAACTTTTATTTTAGAAAAAGTGACGCGGGCCAAGCCGCGGGTAGGAGCTAGAATTTAATAAAGCGGTCCACTTCACCTTTCTTCCTTCGTAGAAATGTTTCATTTTAAATAGTTAGTGGAAAAACACTTGTGTAGTTTGGTATTAATTGAATGAAAGCTAAAGTAGTTCAAATGGCGACTCATCCAAGGAATAACTGTGAAATCTATAATTAGTAATTTGACTTTACTTTAGCAATTGCCTTTCCCTGAATTCTATATAACTACATTTTGCTAATTGAAAACTTAACATTTTCTTACCGTTATTTCCTAGAAGTAGTATTCTAGGCTCTACAAGTTTTGTCTCTTAAGCGGTACTATTTAATTATATTCACTGACACTAGCTGCTGCTCGCAGCTTGAAAGCGTAGTTTTTTCTGAAATAAAAGTATTTTTGTAGTGCATTTTCTAAGTAGAAAAAAAAAGTAGCCTAATTATATTGTCACGTGTACCTTTTAGTCTGTGCTAAATAAATGTATTTTCTTTCTTACTTAAGTAACTCCTTCTTGCACCAGCTATCTGCCAGTGAAGGTTCCATCAAATCCAGTCCAGCTGTTTCGGAGATTAGCCGGAACAAACAGACAAACACAAAAAAAAAAGTTTTTTGTTCAAAGTATCTACCAATAAACTTACATATGTATTTTGTAAAAAAAAAATACATTACAAACAGACATTGACATTTTTTGACATTTGTATATGTATAGATTAAAAGAAAAAATACCTTAAAATTGTAGATAGCAATACAATATCCACAAGTTTAGCTTTCAAACATTTGAATCCGTAATAACAAAAAAATATTGTTAATTTAATTTCAAAACATACAACTAGAAGCCCGAATTTCAAATTGAAAACTCTCAAAACAAAACTTTCAGTACTAAAAACAATAACATCAAAAATGAACAAAATTCTGAAATACAAAACACAGAATAACTTTGTTTTAAACACAGTTTACGGCACAAGTTGGCAAATAAACGTCACTAGTATGTAACTGGAAACTGAGTTCAGAAACTCACATATGACCTTAGTCTGAAGTCTGGAACAGCTATGGGAATAGGCTGATATTTATTAAGGTTGAATTTTCAGGTTACAACTTCCTTTTTTTATTTTTTATTTTTATTGGGACATTATCAAATAACTTACTAGAAAAAGTCTGACACGCTCTCCCGCTCCGGCCAGAGCGGGAGAGCATGTCAGACTTTTTCTGACTAAACCCCTCCCGTGTTCCTTCAGTTGCCTGTGTGCCAGGGCCACGGTATCCCATTCGGACAAACCCGCAATCCTGGCAGCATGATTCTGGGGTTCGTTGCCACCATTAGCAGTTCCATGATGGTACTACTGATGTTTATTTTTTATCACTAGTTCCATTTTAAAAGAATTTGAAAATAATGGAACAAATGTTGATTTTGTTATCACTAGTTCCACATTAATATTTTAGGCACTTATGAAATTTTTTAAGGGTGTAAAAACACAAGAGGTGAAAACACTTAGTTTTTATAATAATTTTATTCAACAAAGTTAACAAATATTAAAAAAAAAACGTATTTTAATTTAAAAATTTACTACTGCGCAGTAAATGACATGACCAGTGGGACTATGGGCGCCTGCCTAGGTATCAACATCAATGTGCAGCAAATATTGTTTTATTTTTGGAATTGTTATATTCTGTAGTTTACAGATAAAAAAGTTTCACGAGTCTAAAAGGTAAGGAAACTGAGAAAAATAAAGATAAGTTTTCACTAAAAAACTCTGCTTTTTGATAAGAGATGGCGCTAGGCGTTGTGGTTATCGAGTTTATGAATGATTTTTTACTATTCTACACGCCATCGAGGCGCTAGGTTTTTTTTTTATTCTATCAAGGGGCAAACGAGCATGCCAGTCTCCTAATGTTAAACAAGCAACGTCGCCCATGGACATCCACAACACCAGGGTTATTGCTGATGCGTTGCCACCCTTTTTCCACACCAAATCCTGGGCTATCGGTTCTCTCACTCACCATTCGAAGCGCAGCAACATAATGTTGGTACTTGACGTTGGTATTCTGTAAGATTGTGGTAACTCCACATTCGAGCCAACTCAATTACGAGCTACAGTCAGCTATTGGCTACAATAACTAGGCTCTACGTGGCTCAGGAAACATAAATAAGGCTTTATATTATTAGTGAAGGGATGAGGATTACATTGAATAATAAAACTATTATTTGAATGAATGAATAATTTATTTTTATTAATTCAAACTAGGTTGAGTATCAGCACTTTTTGAATGTCAAAAATACATAAGACAGTCCCCCAAACCGCCCGCCCTTCACCACTTGAAGTGGCGCAACAAACTCCCCAGCAGCATAGCTGTCTGTTCAGTTACAAAAACTTGATTATATACAAGATAAATAATTAATATACTTGATGAAAAATAAAAATAAATATACTTAATATACTTGATTTTTTAAACAATTTCTAACATTTTTCAAAAGAAATTGTATTGTTGATCGAAGTAAACTGAATAATGATGAAAGTCGTCTGTTGCTGTCACCAGTTCTTAATTTGATCAAATATATTGCTAAAGCACGTTTTGGTTTCTTAGCATAATTGGGAGGTATAGTTCTAAAAACTCTGCGATTGTGAGACCTGTCCAATAATGGCAAACATTATTTGGCATTTCTTCTACATTATCAAAATCTAAAACATCCACATTCGATTTTGCTATACTGATTATGTCTTCTATCTGTCTTGCATTGAATGTAGACAAAAGAACAGTATTTTGTGGTAACAAGTGCCACTCATTAGAAAATGTGTCTGACAAACTCTGCAACTGCATGGCTGCGGCAGCGGTGGTGGTGGAGACAGTGGTGTTGATGATTCATGGGGCATGGCTGGCTCCACATTCTCTTGTAAGCCCCTTGATGAATCCTGAATTAACTGACGATTCGCTCGAGTCCAACAAGCCCGACACGCATAGATTGTTGCAACATCCTAAAATAGAATGACTTATTTTAATATACATTTTTAAATGCCATTATAATGTTGATCATTGGTCATCCACCTACAGACTGAATATGACAAATACAGCATAGTTGTTAGTTGTTACCCATCACATAGAATTAATGCACCAACAGCGCTTCGTATCATGAATAGCAGAATATTAAAAAGTTATTCTCTATGCAACTAGCCATTGTATCATTAATACCTTCAATTAGATAATCAACAATCTTACCTGATAACTATCATGGGAAATAATAGTAGTAATTGGCTGTCTGCAGGAATCACATAGAAACGCAGTCCTGTGACATAGAGACCACACCCACGACAGACCATTATATGACCTAGCAATCTCTCATTGTCAGCCTGTTCGGTATTCAATAAGTTGAAACAGGGGTGACAAATATATGCATCTAAAGGCATCTGAAAAATATAAATATAATTTAGTTAAAATACCTTTTAATTGAAATTCTATGAAAGTACAGACGTGTGTATACTTGAACAAATAGTGACTATCCTATCCAGCCATGTGTAGCAATAAACATTACCTATAGATTGAGTATTCATAGGCCTGGGTCATCCACGAAATAAACGCTGCTTTGTTAAGTTTTGCTGGCTCAAATGTGATCGAACTACCTATCAGACTATAGCTGTCTTGTTGCTAAATAATATTATTTAATTGTAGTAACTTAATTATGTACCCGATTGTTCAGCCAACGAGATAATCTCTCTTGCAGGGATCTTTCTTGCCATAATAATGCCTTTGAACTCGCCTTACGGATATGCCACAGTTTAGGCACCTCATCATAATATCCATTTAACTGAATAGTACTGATAGTACAGCAAAACAAACAATCGCACAGAACACAACGGAACTACAATTAAACTTGACGCGAATGAAAGGGACGCCAAGTAGGGATGTGATTATGGTGATCTAAGATCGATAAATCGATACTTAATTTTTTCACGCATACTGAGATTCAAATCAGTTTTTTTATTAGATAACTCTGACCATCCGTAGAAACATATTTTACACTTATTTATGTTATGTTACTTCAGTATACAATGACACTTAATAGGCAGTCAGAGCGTAAAGGCAGAAACACATTATTAAACCGCGACGCGACTCGATGAAACGCGACGCGTGTTGAGTTGAATCAAATCGTATTGGACCAGAATCACACTATGAACATCCGACGCGACGACATGCTCGCACACGCCACCCCGATCCAGATCGGCCAGATCGATGTGTTGCCGATGGTGGGGGTAAACACGCCAACCAACGTGGTACGCGCAGTGTGTTTCTAAACAACACCCAACGCCACGCGTCAGTCGTTCGAGAACTTTCTCAGAGCTTATACGTGTCAAATGCCATTTTTTTTTTTCCGTTAATGTTTTTTTTTTAATTCGCCCAAAAGGGCAGGCTTTTTCATTAATGACTATGTGGGTTATTTTTCTTTCTGTTCTGCACCGTCTGGCAGTTTGAGTTATATATAATATATATGTGGCCTACCCAAATGTCCTTTCTTCCGTATTGTTCTTTTTTTTTTTTCTCTGGGATGCCATTATCAGATCCTGGTTTCCTTGTCATGGGACCATTTGGGAAGTATACATTTTCCAAAAAAAAAAAGAATTTCTCTAATCGGTTTGCAAGCGACGGAGTTATGTGCGAACAAACATTTAAAAAAATACAAACATCCGAATTGAGACCTTCTCCTTTTTCAGAAGTCGGTTAAAAATAGCTTAATACATAACTATAAACTATTTACTTACTCGTATTATTTAAAAAGATAAAACGGTAAAATAAAATATCAATCCAAAAATCTATTTGAATCTCGATTCTTTGTGAATTGATTGTTCAAGCTTTGACTCGAATCGATTGAATTATCGATGTTACGATCCGCCACTAATGTCAGATCCATTGTGAAAGAAATGACGCTCCTTTACACGCAGTGATTATTTAAAAAAAAATGGTGTTCGATCATAGAATTACACACACGTGTCAATAAAAACCTAACCTGTAGGCGTATCAGTAAATAAATAAATTATAAACAAAATATACATAATATTCCTTTGTCATTAAAATTCATTTAATCGAAAATAGCTCATTAACCTATGTGTAGGTTATTAGGGTAACCGGATGATTATGGATACAATGGAACGTTAACAGCAGGAAATGCATAAAAGAGATAAGCGGAAGCAAATTAAAATACTGTATTCTTGAGATTTTAACCTGGCCTTTATTCGGAATAATATAATAATGATAAATTAAGATTTTCATTTTTAAATTTTAGTGTGAAAACGGTAATCCTGCACAAATGTTCCCGAACTCGAAGGCAGGAACTGGTCATCTCCTTTTTAGGTCTCTTTGGCGGAATGAAGAAGCCGGGGGGCGCCGAGCTGCATGCGATTGGTTCGTCAGTCGATACTCGTCGTCTATTAGACTCTCGCGTGTCATTTTTATTTAGCCGAAAGTGTACATGCCCCCACTACTGCCCATTGTGCTCACGACTGGTGCCGGTTATTATACTAAGAAATTCGTAATGGAAACACCCAATAAAACTTTCCCCGACGCGGGAATCAGCAGCAGTCGCGCTTTTATTATTAGGGAATATAATAAGACATCACTGAACGTAGGTATTTCAAATTCAAAATATTTTATTTTACATAAACCTGCGGTTTACGAGTATCTCCTCGAATAAAAATTTATTAAAATGTTTTTTTGTCAAAGAGAAAAAATATATTTTTAACGGCTGAGCCGATTTTGTTTTTTTTTTTTTTTTATGAAAGCTCACTTGATTGAGAGTATTTTTAGCTATGATTCAAGAAAATCAGTGCAGCTGTTTGAAGATTATCGGCTCTTTTCTTGTTGATGAATCATGTGAGCATCTTCTACAGTTCTGATCGATTCAAAATTTGGTATTCTGTTACTTCAATTATATTAGAAGAACATAGTAACCTTAAACTGATGCTGCAGCGTCAGTGTCACCTGGAATTTGCAGGATACCCAATTAACTCACCAACTTACAGCACAGGTATCGTACTTGGGCTCATTGGAATGGTCGCAATGAATAGATTATAGATACATGGTGCTCATGGTCTGATGATGTACTAACGACGTTATGTATGACGTATTGCGTGGATGTGACGCATTTTTTCTCCCAACTTGTTATGTTTTTGTGCTTGTGTTCTTTTTTTTGCGTCATGTTTACTGCAAATAAACGTTTTTTCTTTTCTTTTCTTACTTTTCTTTCTTTCAATACCAAAGGTATTACTGGTGTGTTGACCTCCCATAAAGGAAGCTGGAATTTTAATGTTTCATGTGCGTCTAACAACAATACCCTTCAACCAGCAACTCTATAAAGTTAAAATAATTATGTCACGTAGATCGCATTCAGCTCCTCGAAGCTATTATCAACGTACTCAAGAATAATGATAATGACAGTAGGTAGTACAGTAGTAGGTGCTCAGGATCGTATCTTTATTGTATAGTTTTAAGTCTGTTACAGGTATAACTAAAAGTAATATGAGCTATAGACTTGTTACTATTAATACAAAACGGGATATTTAGCGTGTTTACTTTTTGATACGAGTTCCCGATATTTCGGCGCTGTTGTAAGAACCATGATCACGGATAAACTGAAGTTATTGCGGGTGGGTAAAAGGTCGTTGTCCCTATATCAAAAGGACGTTGGCGGGCTGGATTTAATCCCTTTGCGGGCCGGAGTTGGCCCGCGGGCCGTACTTTGCCCATCCCTGGCAAAATGACAGTCTATCAGCGACAATGATGAAGGAAAGTCAAAAATATTTTAGGCTGACAAAAGCTAACGTAAATTTTATGAAAATCCTATTGAAAGTCATTGTAGTAGAATAATACGAAACGCTTTTAAAGCGATTTTCACTTGACTAGGACCCTCCATATATGTATATACATGGTAAAAGTAAATTATCTAGTGAAACTTCACAGGGATGATAAAATAAAACTTCCTGATGCCTTTGACCCCTTAATCGAACATACTGTCATCATTTTGTGACCATTTTTTCATACTAGACCACCCATGAAGTTTCGCTGGTTAATTTATTTTGACCTTGTACAAAACTCGTTGAGAAAATTCAGTTATAATACTCATATTATCACGTAAGATTTAGAAACTAACTTAACACTTTACTTGGTTCGTATTAAATGAAATCTAGGTGTAGATGCCGTTCTGTATTTCATAAAAATACTTATTTCTAACTTTTTACAGTTGGTTGGCAAGGAAACGTGTTTCAGTCTTATTTTCAGTACATATTTGGCTGAAAAGAAGGATCTGTGAAAATTATCGGATTACAAAGAAGTTTCCGAAATCTTCGCATTTGTAGGGCATAAAGAATAAATAAACAGAGTACCTACTTAGATTGAAGCTGAGAGTTTTATTTTGGAGGAGGTAAATTAATATGATTGTTCAATATATGTAGAGAAATCAACTATTCTCATTTTTAGGTTTCAGAATAGTGACCTTATGATGTTCTTCGGAAAGTTCAGGTGCATGTATGCCCGGATGTATGAAAGTAAACGAAGTAGGTGGCGTTCTGCCTTCCCCTATTAATGGGAAAAAGTGAGCTCGTATCTATATCGGTAGTTACTTCTGAAATTTGATGAAGTCAGGTGAGTTAATCAGCAAGTTAAAGCTTATCACTATCACTACATATTATAAAACAAAGTCCTCCGCCGCGTCTGTCTGTCTGTCTGTTCGCGATAAACTCAAAAACTACTACACCGATTCGCATGATGTTTTCACCAATGGATAGCTTGGTTCTCGAGGAAGGTTTTAGTATATAATTTGTTATGTTTTTGTATACATTTTTGTATAAATAAACGATATTTGTTGGAGGTGTCGGAAAAAAATAAGCTGTCTGGGAGCTTTCAACGAAAACGCTGTCTAAACCCTTTGAGATATAACAAAATAATGTAATGTAGAATTATGTATCTTGTAAAGGTCTTTAAAAAAGTCCGCAATGGCATATGTCTATCTCTTAAGGATCACATACTATATCCATTTTATTGTCTTTTTGTAGGTATTTGTTTGCCGAATTTTACTCTTGGAAATACGATTACGATAACAATACGCTATAATATCAGTAGCTATTAGCCAAATTATGTTCGCAGATAAATAAGCTAGCTACTAACGTGTATTTCAATCAGTATACAAGAATATTTATCATAAAAACATTACTAAACACGGCGGCCTTATGATCAAAATTTGTGCATTCCAAAACTTTCGTTACTTTTTCACTGACATATTTATCACTTTTCGATAAACTAACATTCAATACGAAATCTACATTTATTTCTCAGTAATTCTGTATAAGATTCTTCTATGATTAAACCGTTTTCTCATTGAATCCATTACTTTACGCACGTATAACCTTGATGAATGTTTACATCGCGCCACACCGCCACACGACCACAGAGCACAGACCTATTTTGTTTTCTTTTTTTCGTTCGTTTAGTGGTGTTCCCGCTAAAATGTATTAATACCGGTCAAGTATTAGTCGATTAATCGAATTCTACAGCCAGATCGTGTTGCAAGTACAAAATAAATGTCAAATATTTCGTCCAATTGCGAACGTGACCCTGAGAAAAGTTATGCACCAATGATGTTCATTAGATTTCGAGTGTTTTCTCAGCACAGACGGTGTATCGTGCGACATTTTGGAGGATTTCGTTTTGTTTTCACATTGTTGGTACTTGCGTGAATTATTTTAAAATTATTATTTGTGTCACATTTTTATTTCGTGTTGTAATTTGGTACAATTGATTGCTTTAAGAATTTGAGTGAAATTTCGTATTTTGATTTTGTGTTTGTTATCTTTAGGTAAAGACTCATTATACGTTCAGATCATAAGTATTTTTATTATATTAAATCATGTGTTTCGGTTTCTATTCACATAGTGAATCACATTAAAATTAATATTAAGTTAGAAATTTGAGATATAGCCTGGGATATGGAGAAGGACATAGGGTACTTTTTTATGCGATAAGCGACATCCACGCGGGCGAAGCCGCGGGCAAAAGCTAGTCTTAAAAATAAAACAGGAAAACTAGCAAAAATGTGCTTAATCTGTTACCAGATATCAAATCATCAACTGCACCGAAATACTCAAATAGACATATTTTTTCTTATCTTATGATATACTTTAATAGGTACACTGATCTGAATACATCATAAAAACTGTTCACGTATCAAAAATATTTACAGATAACTAATATTAGTTATCTGTAAATAAACAATAAACAACAACAATATTGTTTTTTTGTTGTTTGTTTAGTAACAAAATTGCTGTAGAATTTAAAAAATATATATTATCATTATTATTTATTAATTATTGATTTATTTAGTTTATTTTAACAATTTATATACGCACATATAAACATACAAGAAGAAAGGAACAGAAAAATACGTGTAAAGGTGACGCTTATTTATAATAATCTCTTCCAGCTTACCTGCGATAGAAAACTAGATATAGAGATGTAGACAAGGTGTTTAAGAGTAGAAGAGAAAAAAAAACACATAACATAAAAATAACTATACACTAATATAAATACTTATAAATATACAATAAGAGAATTTACTTATATACATATTTCTAAAATAAAATAATCTATCTATAATCTTCATTCCAGTTGGTACCTAAGATAAAAAATATATTAAAAAAAGCTAAATTATATTTATATATATATTTGGAGGGCTTAACTCATGTAAGAGTATCCAAAAATGTCTTTAAAAAGCTTAATATTAAGATATGATAATTAGAAAATTAAAATGTTTATAAGTCATTAAAGACAAAGTCATATTTTGTTTAATCGTTGCCCCACACTAGGAATTTCTCCTGTATTGTGGGTGCGTTTACAAACATTTAAACTCACATAAACAAACAACCAGACCCGGAACAACTACTTGTAGGTCATAGAAATATTTGTTCCGGGCGGGAATCGAACCCACGACACGTAGCGCAGCAGTTAATCGCTTAACCACTACGCCAATCGTGTCGTCAGTTCAGACAAAGTCATAAGTCATATATTTATTTATTTGTTTTATTCTACCCATACTAAGATTGATGTAATTAGGACAAATTTCCATTATACCTATGTATGTATATACTGGTAAGAAACCAAAAACGCTTTGCATTCCGTCAAAATCACAACATGTAAGTAACACTCTTGCAAAATATACATAGAAGAACATCTGAACCTCATAAATGATTTTCAAAGTTTATTAAAATTACCCATAATTCTTTGAACAATCGAAAAACAACTTCATTAAACATGCTTCTATCTTTCGGGCAACTAAATTGCGCAACTCTTGGCAATTCTGGTTAAATGACGTCTCGGCAACAGCGAAAAATTTATGGCAATACCAAGATTGTCTAAAAATTGTCTAGAATTGCGCAATTTTAGTTGCGCATATAAGCGAATCATTAAACCCCGGGATACATGACTGTGGTGTGGCGTGTGCCACGTCGTCGCCTCAAATTCATATATTTGACGTGACGCTCCAGAAATAAAAGAATAGTGACAAATAATTTCAAGCATTTTCTATTGACAATTTCACCTAGAAAAAGCTTTACATTATTTGATTCGCAACAGGTGACGTCATTATGAGCCACGATACACTACACAACATAGATGTGAACCTAACTTGACAAACCATTACATTATAACGGAACATTATAAAATGACACACAATCATGTAGATAAATATGCCAAAATTATATCAGCGATTACAAAAATGCTCGATAAAAATGAAAATATTAAATTTTAATTATATCAATGGATTAGAAACAATATAGCGGATGCATATTTGAATTCTATACATTTTCTTACGTGACAGTTTTAAGTTCCTGATACTTCACTGCTGAGTACGGAAGAATACGTGATTTACGAATTTAAACTTTATTCGTTCCTAATCTTGTATTATAACTGACACACTATCAGAAACGCATTCTCTTATTAGCCGGAACATAGGCACAAATGACGATACAAAGAAGCATCTTTTCACTCCGAAAATCACAGAAGCACTTTTACGTTCAATGGAAAATATTACGAAGCACCGGCTAGTAGTTGGAATAATTTATTCTGGGTTACTGGTGTTTCCGCTCCGCTATCTTCTACTGCTCCATCATGCACTGTTGTTGTTGATGCTTCTGTAGTCGCTTCTGTAGGCGTAGTAACCGTAGTCGATAAACTGTTCCTACACTCTTCTAATTCTCGACTTAACCCCCTCTTCTGACCAGCCATAGCCAACGTAGACACAAACAGGCAGAATGATAGAAGTGACAAGACAACTATGATCTTGTTGTTCAACATCCACCCCAGAGTCACCTCCGTGTAATATTTGCAACTTCCCATATTTATTTTTGTATTTTCTTCGTTTCACACGAGTATCACTTTCCGTTCTGTTGCGACGAATACTTCAAATTCTTTATTATCTTTTATCAATGTTATTTGACAGTATCTTATTTTATCAATTGCTGATAAAGCATGTCCTCTAACTTTGTCACTTTTGAATTGCACTTTATTACATTAGCAATTAAGTTGTGTTCACGTTGAGACATTCCTTGTTATTGATCATGAGCAGAATAAGATAGTCAATGATTCATAGATTACTGGAATACTATAGGTTTTTGGACAGTTTAATTGTCGTTGAAATCATCATCAAAGTCGTATGAGTCATCAAATATATAGTTATGTTTACTTACGAAACATCTTTTTGATTTTGTACAACTACAATACAAAGAGTTTATACACCACAAAGGGTAAACGGCCTTCTTAATCCTTATCAAATAAAAACAAAAATGTTATAAAATAATTAGTTGCACTTGTCACCTCGTTTTTGTCAAGCTGTAATTTGTCGTGACGATAAGAGATGCTTCATACATTTTGGGGTACATACGATTCGGCAGTATTTGTTAGACAACAAAACTGACCCGAAGAAATTACTAACTACATAATTATATTCGGTTAGCGCCGATCGGCAAACTTTGTTCAGCATCTACCCTCGTTTACTCACGTTCGGATCGGCTCGGCACAGTACCCCTACCATGAGTTGTTATCGAAAACTTTCTCGCTATCGTTAAACTCGCTAGCGTATAAACGTGGATCGAATAGATTTCGATAATGCTTGCACCATGAGTTTTACGGAGTCTTACGCGGGCGCTAACGTAAGCTCGATAGATCGTGTCGTCTAGCTAACTTCACTCCTATGTTTTTGTTTCTTTCTTTCTCAGTAATAAGAAGCGAGAAGGCATATACTCAAAATGTACTCGCTACACAGTCAATGATCCGACTAAATAGAAAGGTTGGCGGTTAGTGAACTACTTAAGGTATTTAGTGGTTGTTGAATTTTTATTCATTATAAGTATGTCACTGTTGTATTATGGAGTTTGTTGACGTTGTGTGGTTCGCGGAGTTAAATAAGTTTAAAAGATAACAATACAATGAGGACCCTGTGTGGCATAATTTCAACTGATGGTGGAGTTCATGGAAAGGTATGTTTCTACTTATTTTAATAATTAGGGAGCAGCGCCAGGGTAGCCAGGGTTGATTGATATTTATTTTCAATGAAATAGATATTCCATTTTATTTTTCTCATGTTGGCTTGAAATTCACGTTTTTCACGTCGTTGGTCTTCTAATTCAGCGGCCGCTAACATATTCCATGCCAAATAATATCTTCCAGACATTATTTTTACTTAATTGGACTCAAAATCGGTTAAAATTTTATTGTAAACTACGATTCACTCGTCAAAATGCTAGTGAGTAACGTAACTACTATCGTAAGCGTATTTTTCGATAGCGTCTGTGAAATTAGTGACTCATGGTGCCGTTTTGTATGGCGACAGCTGAAAAACGTTAGTGACTATCGAATAGATTACGTTAGGTTTCTTACCTATCGAAATCTATAGTGCTCATGGTACGCATTTTCATTTTTTCAGTGACCGCTAGGGGCGCTGTACAGTATTTCATACATATTATTTACGGAGACGCTAGCGAGTATTGGCTGTGCAAACTCATGGTAGAGCTACAGTTCGAATTTTGCCGCCCGGCTATCTCGCATCATGTCGACAAGAACATGTAGGTAGCAACTCTAATTTCCATGCAAAGTTGCGCGGAGCACAGGTGATGCGCGGAGCACAGTTGGTGCGCGGAGCGCAGTTGATGCGCTGAGCACAGTTGGTGCGCGGAGCACAGTTGATGCGCGGAGCACAGTTGGTGCACGTAACACAGTAGGTGTGAGGAACACAGTTGCCGCACGTAACACAATTGGTGTGAAACACAGTTTCTGCGCATAGTATAGTTGGTGCGTGGAATGCAGCTTGTACACGGTACTGTTGTTGCGTGCAAGTTGATACCCAGCTTTACGCAACCACTCGCAGACTGCAGATGAAATAATAACATGAATAAAAAATATGGAGCGTATTGTTATCGGTCACCCGAGAGTTATTTTTATCGTTTATTGAGCAGTGAACTAGTTATATCCTTCGTGGGATGAAAGCCAGCTGACTTGTCCCTTGCAGTCGTAAAGCCTTGGCATTTTCCTGCCATTGTGTTATGGGGATCTTTTTATTGTTTATGCAATAACTGGGGATAAATAATGCAGCTTTAGGTTTTATTATTATCTTTTGCGTGTTTATGTGTTCGTCTAAATAAATATAAATGAAATGCTATTCGTTGGTAAGCGCATCGCTTGAGAATGGCTGGATCGATATAGCAAAAAAAAATTGAAAAGAAAAATTTAAATAGTTTCACGGGATTGTTCACCTGTTTTGTATGAATTATTGGATAGGAAAATGTCTGTGGTGTCAGCTGGTTGTTAATAAAAACAGGTTTTGAGAACAAGCCATTATGTTCAAATTAATATCTCATGGGTTTAATTTGAAACCTACATCTTGTGTGAATTTTCATCGTTGCCCTAGTAATACATTCATTTATTTATTAATCAATCGGTTGGAAAATGCACGTAAAATTCAAAAGTAGAAAAGTAATCAACTTTTAAAATGAAAGCTATAACATGTTCAATTAGGTACGGATGTTTTTATGTCATAAACAGAAAAATAGACACATTATTTAACACATAATGAATACCTACTACCTTATACGCAACAAATGCAATGCCATGCGAGGAGGCCCAAGACTCTGGCCATAATACCTATATTATTATGTACGTAAGGTAAGGGTCATCAATCAAAGGACTACCCGGTCATCATTGTGCCCAAATTATGATGGCCGACTGCTAAACGACCAGCCATTGACTAACCGCGGAACTTGACCCATTTAAACATTGAGTTCGGAACACACAGAGACCGTAAGACACTAGATTTAAACACAATTTTAAAGTTTTTTGTTGATTTATTGGAAAGTTAGAAAAAATAAAAAGAAACAAATTAAATTTATTTGACCCAGGTACACAATATTCACAACAAAAAAATTGGTTGTCTGTAAAGTTGGTTTACGGACGATAGATTAACGTGACAACGTCATAACAAAACATTAATGCGGCGCAAGCGTACAATGAGCGTAACGGGACAATGAGCGTAACGGGACATGAGCGTAACGGTACAATGAGCTTAACGGGACAATGAGTCATCCTTTTTTTCGTGCATGCAGCCGGCGTTCATCGATTTATTAGACGTACGTAAAAAAAAAAAAAAAAACTAAAACTAAAACAGTATTGTGTCTCTGTTTTAAAACAGAGTAAGTTTTTGTTTCTGCTTCCATCCATTCCATCCATTTGGTAAGCTTTGAAGCTGTCTTAGGAAGATTATGCAGAAATGTAAAGCCATATTATAATAACGTACTTTACAGTAAACTGAAGCCACATCAAACGAACTGGAATGAACTGGAAGCCATGCTTTGATCAAAGTTTTGTTTAACTCTCAGTCCACATACTTACCGAGTGTAACTTTTGGTTTCAACATGGTAGTTAAATATAGGAAGATATTGACGTGACAACGTCTAATAAATCGATGAACGCCGGCTGCATGCACGAAAAAGAATGACTCATTGTCCCGTTACGCTCATTGTCCTGTTACGCTCATTGTTCCGTTACGCTCATTGTACGCTTGCGCCGCATCAATGTTTTTTATAACGTTGTCACGTTAAACTATCGTCCGTAAACCAACTTTACAGACAACCAATTTTTTTTAGTTCAAATTGTAATCAAATTGTACAAAACATTCAGGTTTGCAATGTTATTCATATTCAAAATTTATTTGTGACACACGTATGATGTTGGGGTTTATATTTTTTATATTGTTGTTTGGGGCCGAAAGGTTCTGGAGTGGCGACCGCGTACCGGAAGACGTAGCGTTGGAAGGCCTCCCACAAGGTAGGCCGATGACCTTATGAAAGCCGCAGGAATCTGCTGGATGCGGGAAGTACAGAACCGGTCGAAGTGGCGGTGCTTGAGGGAGGCCTATGTCCAGCAGTGGACGTCTTTCGGCTGAAATGATGATGTATGATGTTGTGGTAGGTACATGGTGTTATGAAATAAAAACTATCGTATCACTTTTCGCAGCCTTATTCCTGATAAAATGATGCGGCGGCTTAAAGACTTGGGATGAATTAAATTTGAACTAAATTTTCTGAAAATCTAATAAAACTGTATAAAGGGGCGGTTCGATGATACAAGTAGGTGTTGTGGTCAAGGGCGTAGCGAGGTACGGGCAGGGGGGGGCACCTGCCCCCCCCCTCTAGAAGATGCAGAAATACTCACAAACCGTAAAGTAATATTACGTAGGTAGCCTAATAATAAACAAAAACAAAGTTGTAACTACAAGTAACATAGAGAGGTCCTTTTCTACACTGCGTCGTGTTAAAACATGGCTGAGATCAACGATGACTGAAAACCGTTTGAACGGCCTATGCATGCTCAGTGTACACCGAACCATGGTACAAAAAACTAAGGATACAATTGAATCTGAGGTGTTAAAACGGTTTTGTAAAGAACCTCGTCGACTACTTTTTTTGTTAAATAAATTCACTGATTGATATTTTGTGTTTCATTTTTAACGTATCCTGCCCCGTTGCAGATGCAGCATTTACCTTAGATATATTCTTGGTTTGTATAAGTCGCCCCCCCCCCCCTAACAAAATCCTAGCTACGCCCTTGGTTGTGGTGGTGTGGAAAAATGAGGATAGTACCTGCTTGATGAGTTATGGCGAGATACGGTGAAAAGGACTTTCTTATCCACATGGCGGCGCCAGCGGCGGCTCGTTCAGCATGTGACGTAAAGACGAGAATCTACACTTTCCACGACACTAAGACATGCACTTGCCCAGTTTATTAAGAATCTTTGATCTTTTTGATGCAATTTGAGTCCTTTTCCACAAGCTTCGATATTCAAAGAATGACAGGAATAAGTGTACAGATATAATATTTATAAAAATACTGCAAAGTAACCGTCTTAAATCTTTAAATTTACCTCTATAATCTTACTCTCGTCTTTAATCTACAAAAACAAATTACTATCCCACCAACTAAAAATACCTTTAATTCCCCCAATTTACCTTTTATTCAAAAAAATCTTTTTGTCTGTCTGTTTGTTCCTGCTAATCTCCGAAACGGCTGGACCTATTTTGATATATGTGTTATACGGACTAGTGTTAGGCTATAGGTTAGGCTTAGAAAAACCACGTGGGCGTGGCCGTGTGCTCTTATTGTATAAAAAGTGTAAAGGCTTTAATATGAACACTGCGACATTTATTTATAATTTCTATTAATAGAAAACAGTGAGTAGAGGGCGTTTTTATATCACGTTCTATATTTTAATTCTACATGATTATTTTTCAATGTTCAAAGTTAATAAACGAATGTAATATTGAATAGGGCAATTTCATGAAATGTATGAAGGAAATATTTCTCATAGAATTGTTCCATGGCATTTTTTTTTTTGGTTATTAATTCTATCGGTAATTCCATCGATTTCACTGCTAAAAATAGCAATATTTCGTTAGAAATACGTATATAAGCTGTATTTGAAATCAAATAATTATGATATAATTATTATAGGTTTTGAAAACAGATTACGGCTTTTATCCTCGCCTACTGTTATACTTATAAATTTAAATGGACTTGGCCGAGCTATTTATGCCAAATACGTATTTTTATATTAGTGACTGTTTTACTCGTGTTGCATATTAGCCGACTAGTATCAAATTCGTTCCAACTACTATTTCATAAATTCTAAAACAACAAACAATAATAAACATTAATGTATCGCACACTAAAGTTATGATATCAAACCTCAAGCCTCAAATAATATGGTAATGTTAAATTCAGATCAACAGAACTTTACTCCCGAAAACGATTCGAGTTTGATTTTGTTTCTGATTCGAACTCGATTTAAAACCTTACTCCCGCAAACGATTCGAGTTTGATTTTGTTTCTGATTCGAACTCGTTTCTGATTCGAACTCGATTTAAAACCTCCCGAACCAATTCGAATCGTAAACCAAGATTGACATAGGTTCAAGTATTATCAGCGTCGTTATGCGTATCCGGCGGATTACGTTATGAAATAACGTAATTTGACGTTTAGATTTGATCCAACAACTCAAACAATACAAACTTTTCGATCCAAACGATTCTTTCGATCGAAGTTATACTTTCGCTTCGAACCACCGCACGATCGTGCGCTAGTGTTGGATTCAAGAGTATGGATCGGCATTTAATTCGAATCTAATTCGATTGATTCAGAACTCGATGCTATCGGGAGTAAGGCTCCAGACTCCGAAATCACGTGAACCCAAAAACAAAATGGCCACTTCTCAGATCTATCAATTCGGAATATATACAAACCGTCAGTTAACTGCTAACTCCTAACAACAAGTGTCCCTTTCATTTGGAATAGCATAAATATTTCAAACAATATCTCAACTCCGTACTGGCCAGTATCAAAATTCCAATCGTTTTACACCTCTTCGTTCGTCTCTCAGTGTATATCCTACATTACCCGTTCGCTTCGAAATGGAACAGGCACTTTACGTAGATAGCCGTCATTAGAACCAACAGCGGTTTAGGATAGTGTAACACTCACTGTGGTACTAATCAGAAAATTGCCTTCAATTATTCAGCTGCGTGTTCTGAATTGAGGGTCGGTTTATATTAATATAGGAACATTATTTCTAGCTAGGTAGACTGGAATAAAAATGAGGTGAAGTATGGAAGAAAAATGTTTCAGGTGCGTCATGGCAGGTAATTTAGAATGGAGGATGAAAGTGACTTTTCGTGCTTAATCAAAATGTTTTCAACGGAGGCCGAGGGATTTTATACCTTTGTAGGTTACGCCAGGAGTGAAATCAGTTTAACATATACATTTTCTACGATACTTAGGAGTATGTCCTTCTACTACTTTTTAGGGTTCCGTAGTAAACAAGGAATCCTTACAGTTTGGCCTAGGGCATCTGTCAGTCTGTCCGCGGCTTACCTCAGAGACTCTTAGTATGTACTAGAAAGCTGTAATTTGGTATGTGTACACATATTATTCACACCGACAAAGTGGTAATTTTTTTTTTTTGAAATGTCACCCTACACGTGACGTGGGGATGATATATTTTTTTCTCGTCTATCCCATGTTGTGGGGTATCGTTGGATAGGCCGTTCAAAAATATTACGGGTTCGTGAAAACCATTTTTCAATTCAGGGATCCGTTTGCGTAATATTAAGCTTAGAATTGCTAAAAGTGTCCCCGCCACCTGCCAGCTAAATGGTTGTACTTGGATATGTGAAAAAAATCACAGCAATAGTATATATAACGCAAAGTTAAAATAAAACTATCAAAGCTAAGTAGGCTTTACAAGTTACCGAGTAATAGACAACCATCTTACATTTATAGTTGAAAAACATGTTCTCCAATACAGAATGTATGGGAGAACATGTTTTTCAACTACAATGTTAAGTTTGTTCGTGGGGTAAATTCATACCAACTACGGAACCTGAAATAGTTTCAAAGAGTAACGGTGGAGATTCTTGCCCATTCTTCTCCATGCAAAACTACCTTTTTCAACTAGAATCAATTTCCGTGTAAATTTTGACGTTCAAAAGTGCCATACTATATGTGCCATTTGAAATAAATGCTTTGACTGAAATATGAATATACGAGACCCTATGATGATTTTGATAACTGTATAAGTTAGAGTAAGATATACTATTATCATTGTCCTGCCCTATTCTTTATATATTTTTTTGGCAACATATCTTTCTTCCATTCTTCTTTGTTTGTAATTATCTGAAGCTGAGATTTATAAACATTACTTTTAGCACGTACTTTGGCTTATCGTTATTCTTGACACTGTCGCATAACCGTTTAACTAAAAGAACAAGCGCACACAGCGCACTACCTAATTTTTAAGAACTTTTATGTAATTAGATACTTATGTTTCACAAATAAAAAATAAAAAAAACTCAAATCATTTATTTCAATTAAACCATATACAGGCACTTTTGAACTGTCAAGGAGTCGGTCAGTAAGAAAAATGAAGCTACATGCCCATACCAAAGCGTAGTAGGTACCTATGGAGAAGAACGGGCAAGAAACTCTTTTAAATCAAATTGTTACAAAAATATTAGCTACATCATAATGTTGAATTTATAACTAAATATGAGAGCGATGTAATTTTTTTTTATTAAAATACGGTCGTACACTATAAAAGTGTCCAGAGTATACAAGAAAAAAAAAACAATTCATAATTTAAATAAGCCGTGGAAGCTAAGAGATGACCAGTCCCAACTGACGGCGCCCGTTCACGAACATGACGCATGGATTAGCACCATTCAGCTCAATCATTTTGAAGGGAGCTAAAATGATCCAGCACACACGCCACCATCAGCGAGACATCTGAGTGAGCATAACATACTCTCAGCCGCTTTTATGTTACTTTTATATAATTATTCTCATTCTTATTCATGATAGAAATAGGCATAGTCAAAGCACGAGCTAAGTAAGGATAATGATACCTTAGAGTTCACTTATTGAACTGAGCTTAGTAATCTACTAAGCATAGGTCTGATTTTAGTAAGATTCTCTAAAACTTTCACAAACTAAAATTTCTACAAAAAATCAAAGCTATACAAATAAACGTAGATCCTGAAATGACAAAGGTAGTGTCTACACATCTGTGAATTGTGATCCCCAAAAACATTACGTCATTACGCGTGACTTCGTCCGCCATTTTTCCTCCAAATCCGGGCGCAAAGGAAAATGGACGTAGAAATAAATAAGTCAAAGCACATACGAATGGATGGATTACTTGCCCATCAGTTGCGCTAAAACGACCCGTTTCCACAGTGGCCCAGCTACGATAGATAGAGGGTGCTTTTTTTTTTCCTTATTTGGTGCACTTTTGTGTGGAGCTCGTTGCTAAATAATAGCAGCCGAACGGATCGATCGAAGGTCAAGCTACGCTACGCCACAGTCTATTCGAGGATTGGTGACCATCCATTTCATATACCGCCGTATGCCGCTGCCGACTGGAATGTTGCCATTTCTAAATGATATAAAACTATTTTTATAAAAACTATTAGTAATAATTATGTATTGTGTATTTATGTTATTTCTGCACCGGTCGACGTCATCACGTCAACGCCGGCTGTCGCTGAAAACCAGCGCTGGGGCTCTTTCTGGCATAGGGTCGCAGCATTATGCTGAGCGATGACCGTTTTGTGTGGATGTGACGCATATTTACCCCCAACTTGTTTTTGTTTTTGTGTTGTGTTCCTTTTTGCGTGATGTTTACTGCAAATAAACATTTTTTCTTTCTTCTTCTTTCATACCGAGACTCCTCCTCGGAAAGCGCGTAAAGCTGTTGGTCCCAGCTGTTATTCGTATATCTTTGACAGTCGTTACAGGTAGTCAGATTCTCTCCGACCCTTGCTTGTTAGCGAAGCGCCAGCACGCGCTAGAGCTGAGCCTGTAGCTTTAAATACCCCAGATAATAATCATAGCTTTGATTTTATCCAGCCACCGACGGTCCCTTGCCACCCTCCCTCCGACGCTGCCCTAAGCCGAGGTTCGTACCCCACAGGCGGTGCCCTTAGCGTGCAGTCGTTTAGTTTATAAGTTTTTACGCCCTGGCTGGAGGCATTGAGTTCTGTTACGAGCTTAAGGCAACCACAGGAAAGTCTGGTTAAAGAGTCTCAACCCCTCGTGGTTAACTCTGAATGCCCTAGTAAAAAAAAAAGGTTGAAGCCCAAACGTCTGCAAAAGACTTGCCAAGGGGTATCTTAGCCAGTAACTAGGTTGTGGAAGTCAGATAAGCAGTCGCTTCATGTAAAATACTTATATTCAGCTGAATCCAGTTAGAGTGGAAGCTGACTCCAACATAGTTTAGAAAAGGCTAGGCAGATTGATTGTGCGGTTTTGTGAGACTGCCTCGTTGGTTTATTTATTTATTTTTTAAATGAACGGCTGAAGCCAATTACACAATTTAAACATTATTATTATTATAATTTATTAACACAGTCAAGGCTCCTACAGCGAGGCGCGACACGCGACGCGACACAAAGAGACCGCAAGCGGTGTCTTTTTGTCGCGTCGCGCCTTGGGGTTTTCCGTTAGGAATTTATTAGTAGATGATTGGACTTGTGCTCGATTGATGGCAATAGGCTCGTCCTCTATTACATAGGACTTAAATATAACTAAAATCGCGACAATCTATGAAGTCGGATTTGACGTTTCCCATTCTACATGCCGCGATGACTTTGGATGAACATCTACGTAAGAATTCTAAAATTCAAATTCATAATCCTAATTAATTAAAATGCTATCCATACACTATATCATTCGTTAGCACCAAGTTTCACTTTATATTGGAAAAATGCACTAAAAACCATGAATTATGTGTTGATTAATATTCCGACATGACGTTATTACTCGTACAATGTCATGTCTTTGGGTTCATTGCGGTAGTGTTGTGGCCGTTATGAGCCGGTTTTTTTGGCAGATAAAATCGATTTCTGTCAAATCGATTCTCTTACAATTTTTTTTACAAATTTATTGATTTTATTTATTTACCCGATCTAATCACACTTATTTATTCTTCATTTTATTCTTGACAAGTGATTCGCCCCGGCTTTGCATGGGTGCACATTAGTGGCGTGCGTAGGGCTTGACTGTAGGTACGCCACTGGTTCATAATATACAATGCATAAATCTTTCGGAAGAAATCAGTATGTCGGGTTTTGTTTATGTCTTGGTTTGGCTTTGAAATTCGCCCAAACATAAACTTAGTTGGGATTTATGTAAAAACTTAAATATTGCAAACTCGTTCGTGAAATAATATCAGTTTAAGCAATGTAGATAAATTATCGATTACAAACTCTTAGTATGATAAATCGATATGACTCGAGAATTGGTTTTTAAAGCAACCGACTTTTTTTTTTCCTTCTCTACATAAAGTGTTTTATAGCTGTACAATCCGATTTCTTAGATTGTCGCGATTATACCGAAATGTCGGTACCTACTCTAAACTCTGCCTAGTCCTTGGGGAAATACAGGAGTGATTTTATTAACTAACTGCTGGACGCGGCTTCGCCTGTGGGTTTTGTATAAAATAAACCAAAACAAGGCTGTTTACTGAAAATAAATTCAATAATTTTCTCTTACGTTAAGCATAAACATATATTATATTTCAGGCAAGTTAAACGCGCGGTGAATACCAGTGATCGTATTAACTGTTAATTAACATATTTATGTAATTAACGGCTTGGAATTGAGTTTTCGGTTCACTTCAGTACAAACAGAGAGAGAGAGATATTTGTTTAAATTGGCTTTAAGGAGATTACACATATAATAAGACTAGCTTTTTCCCTCGGTTCAGCCCGCGTGGATGTCGGTTATATCGCGTAAAAAAGTAGCCTATGTCCTTCTCCGTGTCCCAGGCTATATCTCTGCCAAATTTCATGACGATCGGTTCAGCGGTTTAGGCGTGAAAACGTAACATACAGACAGACAGACAGACAGAGTTACTTTCACATTTATAATATTATTATGGATATATAAAATCTATACAAATAAATAAAATTTTAGTGTCTGTTTGTAATATCAAAATAGCACTTAATGCATATATGGAAGTACATACGGTACTTATTTTTTTTTGTCTGTATATTCCGGCTAATCTCTCTCGAAACGGCTTTACCGATTTTGACGGGACTTTCACTGGCAGATACCTCATGTTATAAGGAATAACTTAGGCTACTTTTAGTTTAGATAAAGCCACGCGGGCGAAGCCGCGAGCTGTAGCTAGTAAAGAATATTATAAGAATGTTTAACACCCATGATCTATACACCAAAACCGTTCATAAAATGTTTCGTATAAACGCCACAAATTTTTTAAATCAAAATAAATGACATAAGCCCAAAATAAAGAAGGTGCCACAGGCGGATATAACAATTTCCTGTTTAGAAACGGTAAAAAATAACATGAAGGGAGTAACGTATTACCTCATAACATTTTGCCAAAGGATTAAGAGGAATTTGTGAACAATCTTCTATGTAAATCCCTTAAGAGTACGTAAGACCGTAGATTACCATTTGGTGAAGAAAAATGTATGGTTCCCGCAGGCGAGAGAAACTCTGTTTCATACGAACGAAGCCGCAGGAATTAATTACCTTTTTAGGGTTCCGTACCTCAAAAGGAAAAACGGACCCTTATAGGATCACTCGTGTGTCTGTCTGTCAGTCTGTCTGTCTGTCTGTCTGTCCGTCTGTCACAGCCAATTTGCTCCGAATGTAATGGACCGAATAAGTGGAAATTTGGTATACATATCAATTTGAGTGACCCAAATACGGACGTGAACCGTAAATAAATGAATTTAGAATATTAGGGCCAGTTTTGGGGGGCAAACAAGAAAATTAAAAAAAAAAAGTTTTGCAAACTGTACCAAGGTTTTGTCTGTTTATTGTGTCCATCGCATCTTTTCTCTTTCACATTTACTCACAAACGCATAATAGTGACACAATTGCATAATAGTAACACATTACATCATTGGCATCATAGTTTCTTTGGTGCATTTTGGGTGTACGAACGTCAAATAGGACGCTTCGAAATGTTGCCACTTCATAAAGCGCACAGATATAATATTAAATATAAAGCGGAACACGTTTTGTTGAGGATGATATTCTCATAGCATGTACAATTCCTTTTTCTTTTTTTCTTTTTTATTCAATCACATTTTAAATTAAATTAAATTATACTTATTTTCTTGAAGTACGCTGTGCTGGTACAGCGTCTTAATAATTATTTGCTGCATCGGACGACGTCACTACGTCAACGCCGGCTGTCGCTGAAAACCAGCGCTGGGGCTCTGTCTTGCATAGGGTTGCAGCATAATGCTGAGCGATAGCCGTTTTGCGTGGATGTGATGCATTTTTCCCCCATAGTTCTCAAATTATTATTTTTTGTGTTTATGTTCTTTATTGCGTCATGTTTACCGCAAATAAACGTTTTTTCTTTCTTTCTTTCTTTCTTTCTGTACCGTGTGACATATAGGCTTTCTGTGAGGGTCTCAAATATTTTTCAAAATAAATCGTTTTAAAGTTATAAGTGAAAATAGACGAAAATTGACCATTACCCCCTTATCTCTGAAACTACTGAACCTAAAATTATGAAAAAAATACAGAAAATAGTTCTATACTTATAGATTACAGGAATATCTATAAGAAGTCTATGGTCTTAAAATAACATGGTAAATTGCTCGATATTGTGCGTACAAACTTACATTTGCAGTTGGAATGTATGGGAGATTATGTTTACCAACTACAATGTTAAGTTTGTTCTTAGGATAAATTATTTCCAAGTACGGAACCCTTCATTGTGCGTGGTCCGACACGCACTTGTTTATTATAAATTAAGGCTTCTAGCCAGGGCATAAATCTTAAAAACTAAGCGACTACGCTAAGGGCACCCCCCTGCGGGGGTACGGACCTAGGCTTAGGGCGTCGCTGGGGGAGGACAGCAAGGGACGGGCTGGATCGGATTATTTAGGGACGAATTTAAAGCTACAGGCTCAGCGGCTCGGGCTGGCTCGAGCAAGGGTCGGGGCGGGGATTGACAGAGACGTCGCGACGGGCCTCGTCGGCGAGGATGATAGGACGGATGTCGGGAAATGTGCTTTCTAACTGTGCTAGTGGAGGGACTACTCTCCTGGAGGAGAGAATCAAATGAAAAAATATATATACTCGTATATATTACATACATGGTTTTGTAATGTCTTGAAAATGTACTGGCTTTTGAACGGATCTATCCGGCTGCCACAATCTCAAACGCACTAAATGGCATGTTTAGGTTTTTTAATTTTGTATTGTAAGTTCAAACCATTTTAATTAAAATAAAATGATCATGGTCCTTTAATTCTAAAATAATGTGAACTAAGGTGGTAACTAAAACGAGTTAATAAAAATAAAATAAACTAAACTAAATAAAACTAATAACAAAATAAACTAAAATATGGCGTCATATGTTTAGGTTGGTACTAATCATACAATTTGTTATTAAATAAAACCTTAACCATTTGAGAAAAGGAGGGTCAGCTACTTGCTATATCTGACTGTTATACCTAACATAGACATGGCACCTAAAATGAAATAGTAATATGCATTACCAGATCCAATAAAACTCGCGCTATCGTTGCCTATGTTTAATAGACTCGTGAAGGAACATTACTTGTCGTTGTGATTTTGTTCTCGTTGTTAGCTGTAATAATTTATAGTCTTCATTTATTTTCTTTGTTTATATAGTTAGTATGTATGTATCTATGTATCTATTATATAGCATATATCTGTGTATCTATTTTATGATATTGTACTGTTATACTTTTTATTTTCACCAATGACAACCCCATTTTAAGTCCAGAAATTCACTGTTCATGCCAAGGTTGCCGCAGTATGCGTTAAGGCAGCTCATTGTATATACTGTAGTGTATAAATTTTCTTTTCTTTTGTAATGTGTACTCTGATGTACAATAAAGTATATTCATGAATAAATAAATAATTAAATAAATAAAAGATCTTTATTTTATTACTCACTAGCTGCTGCCCACGGCTATGCCCGCGTGGCTTTTTATATAATAAAATAAAAATAGATTAAATTATCATATAACATCAGCTATCTGCCAGTGAAAGTCCCGTCAAAATCGGTCCAGCCATTTCGGAGATTAGCCGGAACAAACTGACAGACAGACAGATAGACAGACAGAAATTTTAAAATAGCTTTTCTTTGTTATAAGTATCGTACTTATATACTTTCTTAAGCATTTAGTAAAAAGTTGTTAATTGGACATTACAAACAGACACATATTTTTTTTATTTGTATGTATGTATAGATTGATTAAATTCGGTCAACGATGCTTAATTTGTTAACATGTCAAATAAAATACTTTTATACGTTTTAAATTGAACCATTCGATCCCGCGTCATTTAATATTGTGAACGAAATACAAAATGGCTGTTCTGGTTTTATATTTAAAAAGATAGGTTTATTAATGAAAGCTTTTAGCTATTCAAATGTGTAATAAATATAATATTTTACTGGTAATTGGATTATGGCTTCGTTAAATTGCGAACTGGATATAAAGTTATGGTAATTAGTTTTGATTTTTGATGTGTTTGTTGGTTATTTTTACTTACTGTTAGGTATTTATTGTTTGTATTTCCTGTGTTCCATATAAAATATTTTTGTCTTTCTTTGTCTTCTTCTTCTTAGGAGCTCGTGGCTAAGTAATAACAGCCGCACGGGTCGATCCGCCAGGTTAAGCTACGCTTGCCGGGGTTGGTCCGTGGATGGGTGACCATCTTTACATACCGAGACTCCTCCGTGCCTCGGAAAGCACGTTAAGCCGTTGGTCCCGGCTGTCATTCGTGGATCTTTGACAGTCGTTACGGGTCGTCAGAACCCCAAAAGTCTGACAGCCAGTCTTACCAAGGGGTATCGTGTTACCCAGTTACTGAGTTGTGGAGGTCAGATAGGCAGTCGCTCCATGTAAAATACTGGTATTCAGCTGCATCCGGTTAGACAGGAAGCCGACCCCAACATAGTTGGGAAAAGGCTAGGCAGATTGATTGTCTTCTTCATATAGGTATTTGGTTTTTGCTCGCCAGTCAGAATCTTAATACCAGATAACAGAATGAATATCGACGTTTGAAAGGCAAAATTGACCAAACGACATGTCGGCAACTTTACACTTGAGCATTTTAAAGATTTTTTTACCAATAAAAAAAAAACCCCCTCTTAAATATTTTTTTTTTAGTGTATACTCTGTAGAGTATACACAAAAAAAAAGTATTTTAGAGGTTTATACTCTACTAGTTTATACACTAAAAAGGATAAAATATAAAATACTCCATTTTAAAGTTGCCTTTTTTTTTTTTTGGAAAAAATACTTTATGATGCTCTAGTGTAAAGTTGCCAACATGTCGTTTGGTCAATATTGCCTTTCAAGCGTCGATATAATTATTAGGTAGTGGGTTACTTCATGGACTCAATTAAGTCTTGCTTTATCCTAAATACTAAACTAAAGAATAAAGCTGTAGAAGAAGAAAATAAAACACGTTTATTTAACTCAGGCTCAAAGACATACAACTTATAGGTACTGCGAATAACAAAAAAAAAAGTATAAACTGCGTTGTACAAAATTACTAATACTATGTAAACATACTTTCTTATCCCGAAATTTCATATCAGAACAAAATATTATGCTATAATTTAAAAGAATAATATAACCAATCATTCTAGAAACTCGATTCGTTCTAACGTCTAGCCAACTGACATTGTCTGGGATGGATAGCTTTAAGGTACGGATGGTTCATCCTTACGAGGAGATTGCAAGAAAATCTTACTTATTTTCATCCTCATTTGTTTTACGAGCAAGTTGAAAAGAGACTTCAAAGTTAACACGGGAATAATAGGACGTCTGCAAGTCGTCGCCGGTTTTTTTCTTTACATAGTAAGTATGTAAAGAAAAAAAACCGGCCAAGTGCGTGTCGGACCACGCACAATGAAGGGTTCCGTACTTGGGAAGAATTTATCCTAAGAACAAACTTAACATTGTAGTTGGTAAACATAGTTTCTGATACATTCCAACTGCAAATGTAAGTTTGTTCGCACAACATCGTGAGATTTACCATGTTATTTTAAGACCATAGACTTCTTATATATTTTCCTGTAATCGTAAAGTATAGAACTATTTTCTGTATTTTTTTCAAAATTTTAGGCTTAGTAGTTTCGGAGATAAGGGGGGGAATGGTAAATTGGTTGTCTGTAAAGTTGGTTTACGGACGATAGTTTAACGTGACAATGTCATAACAAAACATTGATGCGGCGCAAGCGTACAATGAGCCTAACGGGATAATGAGCGTGACGGGACAATGTGCGTAACGGGACAATGAGCGTAACGGGACATTTTACGATAAGTTGACCCATGATAAAGTTTACAGCAGTAGTATATATAACGAAGTTAAAAGGAAAACTATCACAGCTAAGAAGGCTTTACAAATTACCGAGTAATAGTCGACCAACTTACATTTGCAGTTGAAAAACATAAAAATTGAACTCATTGATCACATGAATGTTGAACATGTTTTTCAACTACAATGTTAAGTTTTTTCTTGGGATAAATTCATCCCAACTACGGAGCCCTTCATTGTGCGTGGACCGACGCGCACTTGGCCGGTTTTTTTTATTTTTATTTCTTGTCTCTTTGTACAGTGTGCAAAAAGAGTATTATACAGGGCATAACAGAAGTGTGTGGTCATATTTAAGGGTGTAGTACAGACAATCCAACTGAATAACTTTCTCCATAGTATCAACATCATAATAATCGAAAACATAATCAGCTGTTCCATACAAAACTTCAATATGACCACACATTACTGATACACGCTGTATTTATAAGTATAACTATCTATAGTCCGTGGATTTCCAGCAACAATTTTGTCTGCGATATTATTTTGTCAATGATCATTAATATATTTCCACCCGCATTTTAACGAGGCCATTTTATTTGATCTCACATTTATGTCAAACACCGATACCAAGCAATTAAATTCTGATATTGTAATGACAAGGCAAATAACGAAAAACGATATTAAAAATCCTAACTGAAAATGGTTTTTTCAATTATCTCTGAAATCGTTTATACGCCATTTCATAGGTTAAATAAATTCGTTTTTATTGTTCTGTAACCAAAGGTTGCTAACGGGACCCTATCGCTAAGGCTCTGCTGTCCGTCCGTCTGTCATAGGGCCTTTGAACCGTAATAGGTAGACACTTGTAATTTTCACAGAGTGTGTACAAAACTATGGCTGCTATAATAACAAATAATTAAAATAAAATAAAGTTAAAAATTAAAGGGGTCCCCATACAAAAAACGTGTTTTTTTTAAATAAAGTATTGAAAAAATTGGTTGTCTGTAAAGTCGGTTTACGGACGATAATTTTACGTGATAACGTCATAAGAAAACATTGCGTCGCAAGCCGAATGCTTAGGCCGATCGTGCCTCTCTATTGCTTGTTCCGCGTTCTCGCTTGCACACTCGGCTCAGGCGGAACGTGACAATGAGTCATGCTTTTTCGTGCGTGCAGCCGGTGTTCATCGATTTTTAAGACGTAATCACGTCAAAAAAAAATGTGTTAAATATTGTAAGGCCAGGCCAGTAGTACGGAACTGTTATAGGGCTCCACGTATTTGTCTTTTAAAAAAAAAGACTTATTTATTTTAGGATAATAAGTTTATTTTGGGATAATACAAGGTTAGATTAATATAGTAATTTTAGGATAATACGCGAGACCTTTGGGCAGAACCGTCTACTACCGAGGTTGAGTGTCAACAAGCTGTCAAAATGATGACGTCTCCAGCCGAGAAGTACTTACTAGCTGGCAGCGCTGACAAGGCGCTGATCTAGCATTAACCCCTACAGATTTAGGGTATAACACGGTATATTTCGGGATCAAAGTGGTACCCTTACAGTAACCTATGCAGTTTTTAGGGATTGTAAGTATTCCGGTACCTAAAATATTAACTTCTAGTAATTTTGAGTTTCGGCATTCTATTGAAACTCTATTAGACACTGACTGTATGTAAATCCATTTATTATTTTCTATGGGTTTCCACATGTCTAAATTACCATAAATAAATTTAGTTTCACAATATTTTGGGGTTTCACTGATCACTTTTGACATATATTCACTTTCACAAATAGGTCTGATGTCTGACGCATACACGGTTGTTATGTCGCACACATATATAATTTTGCAATTTTCCAAATCGTTTAAAGTGCTGTACTGGGTTTTGTCTTTGGTCATTGCAATGTATTTAGAACTGGGTAATATTAAACTAAAGGTATTAGGCTTACTTAAATTGTGAGGAGTAGGCAAAGCAATGTTATGAAATAATACATATTCCTTAATGGATACTAAAGGTATTTGTAACACGAAAAATATCTTATTACTAGCATAATAACTAATTACTCTAGATACATTCAAGATTAAATGAATAGAACTTAAATCTAAATTAACAGGTAGTTTCAGGTCATTAGGTAAGTATTGATAGTTATCGGCAAGCTCTCGGAACAATTGCTGTGACGTAATCATTGATGGGTGTAGAATATTTTGATTACTAAATAGGACGGCGTTTGTTATGTCTTCCAGTTGGAATGACATAGTTAAGATTGACACTTCTAGATTATTAAGTATATGAACAATTTTTAATCGTAGCAATAATTCATTTGTTTTATTAGTTATATTTATTAAGTTGATCGAGAGTTTATCGATAGCTTCGTTTAAGTTAATTTCATTAATTTTAATTTTATTAATGGAGTCATTAAACGATGAAATAGTCGATGTGGTCAATAAAATATTTTCTTTCATTAATGAAACCAACTTCTTCTCATTATTTTGTAATACATTTATAGCATCATTAAACCTGAGACCATCGTTTTCATCCAAGTTACCAAATATTTGTTTAATCAAAGTACCTAGTCCTCCTACCCAGGCACGTTTTGACCGTTTTTCTAACAAATGTGAAATAGATAAAAACTCTTTGTACATGTCACTGTAGCGGGCATTCAAGGGTTCTATTATGTTATTACAACCATTTTCTATCAGACCAATTCTTTTACATAGATATCTAGTAGTATTAAGAGCGGAGTTTATATTTTCAATATGCGGGCCGATATGTGAAATATCTAGGGGCATCAAGACGTTCAACTGTCCACTGCTGATTTTCAGTGTGCCGAGGTAATCAAAATAGAGGCCAGGACTTGACTTTATCTGCTGGACATAGTAGTCCTGCTGGCTTCGAGCATGACTCGGAGTTCTGCAAATTAATAGCTACGTTAAACGATTATATGAGTACTTATATATTAACTATACCTACTTTATGTATTAATACTTAAACTTAGACTTATAATTATTTAAGACACTACAGATTACTTCCTACATCAGCTGGCTTCACCTCATCAAAATGATGGGAGACATGACGCCGATTAATAAGCAGGGTAAGTGTATTATTACTATTTACTTTTATTATTTTATAAGGACCTTTCCAGAGAGGGGAGAGAGCCTTACGTAGTCTCAAATGATTTTTGAGATACACGAATTCACCGACTTTATAACTAACTGAGCGAGTACGGTTATCGTAATAAGACTTTGAGGATTCCTTAGACTTCCTCATGAAGTCTAATGCTTTTTTACGTGAATATTTTAGTCGGTTCTGTAGCATACGGACATACTCAGGGTAAGTAGCTCCTGGGGATTCATCATAAATAGAATTAGGGATGAATGGTTTACTACCGAACATTAGTTCATAAGGTGTAAAGTGAGTTGTGGAATGAACGGCAGTATTATAAGCGAGCATGGCTGTATATACGTAACGAGGCCAATTTGATTGTTCTTCGTTAGTATAGGACTTAAGATATTCTTTAAGAGTTGAATGGCTTCGTTCCAGGGCGCCTTGAGTTTGTGGGTGATAGGGTGAAGACCACAGATTTTTTATTTTAAGGAATTCACATGTTTTCTTAAAAAGATCTGATGTGAAGTTGGTGCCCTGGTCGGTGAGAATCATTTTGGATATGCCAAATATAGATATATAGTGGAGCAGGCACTCACTTGTTTCTTCTGCCGTAGTACTACGAATAGGGTATGCGGAAGAGAACTTAGTAAGGTCATCCTGGATGGTTAATATAAATTTTAATTTTGCAGGACCTGCTTCTGGGAGCGGACCTACGATGTCCAGAGCAATTCGTTGACACGGTTCAGTCGAAGTGCTGGTAATTTGCATCGGAGCGCGATTGATTTTCCTAAGTGCTTTGTTTTCTTGACACGACTTACATTGTTTTACATATGATTCTATATCACTACGCATACCTTTCCAATAATACGTTTGTTTTATTCTGTTATACATTCGTGATGAGCCTAAGTGACCTGCTATGGGGATGTCATGGTTGTCATGCAAGATCTTCTTAATTTCGATTGGAGTAGGATATACGATGTTGTTATGATATACATTGACCTTGATTTGCGTGCCGTGGAAAAGGTAAGTAAGGATATTATAAACTTTAACGAATGAATGCTTTTCAAACGGATTTTTCAAATCAGATATGCCAATTTCATTAACATTTCCAAATATTATTAATTCATTTCTTATTCTTTTCAGAGTTTCGAAGATTTCCGGATAAGAGGCTTCGTCGAAGTGATGGACTTTGGTAAACAACAGGTAATATATTTTATTATTAATTTCTATTTTCAAGGACGAGAAAAGTTCTTTCTCGGTGTTATGTATTCTAGTGCAAATTTCGAGGTCAGTCAATATATCTTGGATGTACGGATTAGATTCGTCCAAATCAATAGACGTGGGAACTAGAATTACTTTTGCAGGACATTTTAAAAGGCTTTCATTGTGTTCTACAATTTCTGTATTAAATAATTTATCTTTATTAGCCATAGATTTCAGGAACTTGGGGTAATCATCAACAGGGACATTTGGACTTGCACTTGTTGACGGTCTGGGACTAAGAGCAAGTTGGGGATCGGAAACCGTTGATTCGTCCAATATGGGATCAGGTAATGTGATTGCTTCATTCTCGATATCTTCTCTGAGGGTATCTGGGACGTTAGAAGGTAAATTTATATCAGGTGACGGCAAGAGATCTTCGGTCGGATCGAGAAGATTCGGAGAAGTTTGGATATCTGCGTCAGGATTGAATGAAGGTGGATCTATAAGTAAATCCATTAGGTCCCTATCTAACTCTTGGGTGGATTCTTCTTCACCAGGAGGGTTAGAAGGTGCAGGACCGGTTCGTTGGACAGGATTTACTGGAAAACGAGATAGAGCGTCAGCGTTTGCGTTAACCTTTCCTTTTTTATACTGAATATCGTATTCAAATTCTTCTAACTTTAAACGCCAACGGACAAGTCTAGATCCAGGGTCTTTACAGTTAAACAGCCATTGTAATGGTTTATGATCTGTAAGGATTTTAAACCGATGTCCGTAAAGATACGGTCTGAATGTTTTAGTGCCGAAGATAATGGCGAGGCATTCTTTTTCCGTGACGCTATAATTGCTCTCTGCTTTATTAAGCGTGCGGGATGCATATGCAATAGGACGGTCTTGTCCTACTGGGCCCTGGGATAAGATAGCGGATATCGCGTAGTTTGAGGCGTCACAGGTTAGAAGGAAAGGTTGCGTGAAGTCTGGATATGCAAGGATTGGGGCGGAAATGAGCTTGGACTTTAAGGATTCAAAAGCAAGTTGGTGCTCATTCTGCCACTCAAAGGTAACGTCCTTTTTTAGCAAGGAGGTTAAAGGTTTAGCTAACTTGGCAAAGTCGGGTATAAACCTTCTATAATAGGATATTAAACCTAGGAAAGACTTTATGTCTTTCGGTGATTGAGGGACTGGATACTCTGTCACCACACGAACTTTTTCGGGATTTGGTTGGACACCATTTTCATTAATGATGTGCCCTAAGTAAGCGACTTCTTTCCGAAGAAATTCGCACTTTTCTGGCTGTAACTTTAAATTGAATTTACGGAGTCTGTCAAATACGGCTTTCAGGTTATCAACGTGTAAATTTAGGTCGTATGAGTAGACCACGATGTCATCTAAGTAGACAAAACATCTTGTACCTTGTAGGCCAGTAAGGCAATTATTCATTAGTTTTTGAAACGTGGAAGGAGCATTTTTTAACCCAAACGGCATACGTGTAAATTGAAAATGACCTTGTGGTACAGAAAATGCAGTTTTGGGTGCATCATTAGGAGATATAAGTATTTGATGGAAGCCGGATGTGAGATCTAATGTCGTGAAATATTTGCTTTTTCCTAATTGATCAAGGATCTCGGATATTTGTGGTATAGGATATGTTTCGCCAATAGTGATGTCGTTCAATTTCCTATAATCAATTACTATTCTCCATTTTCTTTGCCCTTGAGAGTCTGCCTTTTTGGGAACTATCCAAATCGGTGAGCTCCAGGGTGAGGATGACGGCTCTATAATATTTTGACTCAGCATTTTACTAATTTGAGTTTCGACTTCCTTCTTATGACATTCCGGGAATCGGTATGACTTTGTATGAATAGGGATATCGCTACTTGTTTTGATTTGATGATTAAGGGCTGTAGTGTGAGTTAACTGATCATCTGGTAGATAAAAAATATCAGAATATTTAGAACAAAGTTCTATGAGGGTTTCAGACTCTTCTTGATTTAGATGATCAGTTCGTAGTGAGTTTAAAACTTGAATGGTTCGATTGGATGTTTCTTGGGTGTTCATGCTGACCTGAAGGGCAGCATGTAAGGGCTTGATTGCGAGTTTTAAATTGGGGTCAATTTTTATGAACGACCCTGAGGTATTGGCTATCGTTAAATTAACACGATGGTTATCCTTGACCTTTACGATACAATTAGATATTAGGACACATTTTGATAAGTGTTGATCCATAATGATACCTTCTTTCAGATCGGTATCCTGTACTGAACACTCAATAACAGTTTCAGTACGTGGCGGGATAATATAGAATGGATCGTGGAAGTATAGTTTAACTTCGGATTCTCCCATTTTAAGGGTATCGGTTGTATAATCGATTTTACAGCGAAAAAAGGTCAAGAAATCTGATCCTATAATACCATCATAGGGCAAACTTATGTCTTTAATGACATGAAACTTAAAGGGTGTGACTTTATTATCATTTAATTTTAATTTTAATTGAAAATGACCTTCAGTTGGAGTAGGCTCGTCACCGCGGTCGATGCCCTTAAGTTTGATTGGTTCTTTCACCAGTCGTTGATTTTCTTTGATACATGATAGTTTTAATAGGCATATGACGGAGCCTGAGTCGACTAATAAGGATAAAGGGGTATCTGAAACTGATGAGTATAAAAGTACATGGGGTAGATACCTCTTGGATGTGTCTAGATTTATTTCATATATCTTAGTACTGGTCTCGTTAGATACTGGCGAGACTCCTGGGTTTTTAGTTCCGTGACTACCGATTCGGGGCTGATTACCCTCTTGTTTGATCCCTAATGAATCTAGGTTAAGGTCGTCGGTTTGGGGCTGGTTACCCTGTCGGTTGACCTTCTTTATATGAAGGTAAGGATTAGGACTGTCAGTTTGGGGCTGGTTACCCTGTTGGTTAGTCCTTGATGAGTGTAAGTTGAGGTCGTCAGTTCGGGGCTGGTTACCCTGTCGGTTGACCTTCCTTGGATGAGAATAAGGATTAGGACTGTCAGTTTGGGGCTGGTTACCCTGTTGGTTAGTCCTTGATGAATGTAAGTTGAGGTCGTCAGTTCGGGGCTGGTTACCCTGTCGGTTGACCTTCCTTGGATGAGAATAAGGATTAGGATTGTCAGTTTGGGGCTGGTTACCCTGTTGGTTAGTCCTATATAATGTTGGTTTTTGTTGTTGGGTGCCGACAGTTATGCTTCGTCCCGTGTGGCACCTTCGCGAGACTCCATTTCGTTTAAATCGTTGGAGCCATGGACATAGGGTAAATAGATATCATCTGTGGGTTCATCATCGGATGTTTCGCGGATATGTATGATTTTATTATTATTATTCCGATTATTAATATTCGGTTTAAATTGAAATTTGTTATTATAGAATTCGCGTTTTTTACAATCTTTTAGCTCGTGACCAGCAGTTTTACAATACCGGCAAAACAATGCGTCGGTTTTATTTGGATTTGACGTAGTGGATTGTGTGTAAGAGCTTGGTTTTAAAGGCCCTTGTTTTGGTTTGTTATTATTCACAAACTTTTGTTCAACCTGTGGACGTTTATACAGGCTTTGTTGAATACGTTCTTCGGAAATCGCGAAGTTAATGGCTTCATTTAATGTTTTGGGAGATCTACACCTCACAATGTTTGATATACGGGGATGTAACCCCATAATAAAATGATGGAGGGCTAAGTCCTCCATAGCTGCAGTACGACCGGGTAATTCCTTTGCTTTAGTATTAGATAAGGATATTTCAGTTAACAGTTGTGAGAGGCAGGTCTCCACGCGAAGCGAGAATTGGCTAACACTATCCTGCGGGCTTTGCTTGCTCTCCTGGAGATCGGTAAGTAAGTGAGCATAATGTTTTCGCTCACTAAATTGTGCCTTTAAAAAGTCTCTGAGTTGTTCCCATGAAGCGAACTCTTTTATGGAGCAGGCAATTTCCGCTTTTCCACCCAACTGGCTGAGAATGTATTTAAAAAGAATTGGTCTTTGTGCTTCTGATGCAAGGTCATATGCGTTATTACAATTTATTATAAATGAGTTGACAGTTTCCCGGCTGCCGTCGAATGATTTGACGAACTTAAACAAAGTGTTTAGATGTAATTCGACCATTGTGCTACGTGCAGTAGTAGACCTTGTGGCCCTGGGACTAGAAGATCTAGTAGGTGATTTTTCTGTATCACTTTGAGATTGCTCTAAAATTGGGATATCAAGTTTCAACTTATTTCCTTCTGATTTAGGAACTGTTGGCATAATTATATTGTTTAAACATAAATGAAAGAAAGCGGGTCACAGATAACATAAGGTCTTACAACGATATTTACAATAAATTAATTCAGTTAATAAGTCACAAGTAAATAACCTTGGAAAGAGTATTAAATAATATCTCAGCTTTAATAAGACAATGACCAAAGACTCACAGTACTAGCAGTGCGTGGGCGACGGATGTTATGGCGAACAGGAGCATTCCGCTACGATAAGCCGCGTCGCTACGGCCGGAGTCTGAGTCGTCGGGATCTTGAGTAATTATAACGGGTCAATTATTTGGTATTGACCTCGGCTTTGGATATGTGATTTGGATGACAGGAACAACGGCTACGCGCCGCGATGACAGGATCAGCGGCTACGTGCCACGATGACAGGAACAGCGGCTATACGCACCGCGACGCTCAGGATAGCTGGCCTGGTGGTATAGTCCACGTCCACTACACTTGGATATCAACTGGCACACTTTTACACAGATATTAATTGGTAAACTTTCAAACACTTGGATATGAACTGGTACACTGACGAGTTTTAAGGACACTGGGGATTTTCGTATCCCACCGCTGCCACCAATTTGTTATAGGGCTCCACGTATTTGTCTTTTAAAAAAAAAGACTTATTTATTTTAGGATAATAAGTTTATTTTGGGATAATACAAGGTTAGATTAATATAGTAATTTTAGGATAATACGCGAGACCTTTGGGCAGAACCGTCTACTACCGAGGTTGAGTGTCAACAAGCTGTCAAAATGATGACGTCTCCAGCCGAGAAGTACTTACTAGCTGGCAGCGTTGACAAGGCGCTGATCTAGCATTAACCCCTACAGATTTAGGGTATAACAGAACGCTTAGTGTAGCCGCTTATTTTTTGTACTTGTATTTTTGGTGAAATTACGATTTTATAACAAGTTCGGGAGGCCATAAAAGCGTTTTGTAAGCTATTTGCAAATAGTCGGACCTTCGCATCAACTGGACGTCTAATTGTCGATTGTATTCATATTTTTATTGCTCAAAGAGAATTCAGCGAAAAAATATAATTATTTTCAGCACAATTTTCTTGTTGACTTTGATTGGCTGTTAACAATCTGAATGTAATGGACAAAAATATTTTCCATTTGCCATTTGATTTTATTTGCATTGGTACTGCCAATATAAATATTAATATGTATTTATGCTGTATTTGTAGGTTGACTTTTGAAATATGGGTGAAATAGACATTCACTTATTCGTAATCTTGAAAGAGCCTTGGTGGTTGTGCAAATTTAATAAAGCATTCGTGGAAATCAAGATATTACGTAAAAAGGATGTCTGTTTTTGAGAAATTTATTGTAACACTTTATAATCTTAAGCCCTTAGAATACTTACTAATAATGACCTGAAGGCACATGACTAAAGAAACGGAACAGAGGCAAAGCTTCTATCTAAAGAGCGTTCAAAATTTATACCTATTTTGGTAGGGTTGGCACAGGGGGATAAAACTAAATAAACGGAACGTTAATCAGCTTACGTGTTTCAATTTATAAACATAATTATTCAATCACTAATAGGTCGGTAGGTATTACATACGTATTTCAAATAATAAACTCCAATAATCTGGAATGAATTGTAAAAAAAAACAAGTTTCCAAATAGTCGTTATTTTTTGTTCTTGAACGCACCGTTTACGAGATAGATAGACCAGGTACCTATTCAAAGTCAAAGTCAAAGTCAAATAATTTATTTCAAATAGGCACGAAGATGCACTTTTGAACGTCAAAAATTACATGAATAGTTAATTTAACACAAAATTTGACATCGATAACCGATTTTGTGCTACCTTCTTTTGTACAAAAGCTTTAACAGATGTCAAGTTTTTTCATCATTATCATACTTTTGAGTTGTCATTAAAGTGAATGACGGGTCAGTTGTAGATATACCTAAGTTCCTATATAAGACGTTTGTGAATACGTGGATTCAATCAACTCAGCATAATGCAGTCCCCAGCTGGACACAGATGTCTACCCTAGTAGAGATCTGTGTCCAGCTGGGGACTACAGAGGGTAACAAGGTGTTGTGACGCAGCCTACTGCGTCACAACACCCTGTCCTCCAACTTCCGCATCCAGTTTGTCCCGGCCACCCATTTAAGGTCGTCGGTCCATCTAGCTGGTGGGCATCCCACACTACGCTTGCCGATACGCGGTCTCCACTCCGGGATTCACCTGCTCCACGTCCCATCGGTCATTCGACAAACATGGCCAGCCCACTGCCACTTTAGCTTGTTTACTCTGCAAGCTATTTCGGTAACCTCGGTTCTGGGGATTACATTCTTTTATACATATTTTAGAAGAATTTGTAGGGCAAAGTTTTCATGGAAAATAAAAACAGCCAAACAATAAAATAATGTTATTAGGGTTCCGTAGTCAACAAGGAACCCTTATAGTTTCGCCATGTCCATATGTCTGTCTGTCTGTCTGTCCGCGGATTAGCTCAAAAACTATCGGTACTAGAAAATTGTAATTTGGCATGAGTATACATGTTAATGACGCCGAAACAATGGTATAATAAAATTTTGAAAAAAAAAAAAAAACTATTTAGGGTACCTCCCCTACATGTAAAGTGGGGATGATCATTTTTTTTCGTCCTTCCCATAGTGTGGGATATCGTTAGATAGGTCATTCAAAAATATTATGGGTTTGGCGAGACCGTTTTTTTATTAAGTAAACCGTTCGTGACTTATCAAGCTTTAAAGCAACAATTTTCGTTAGGGACAAGTGTCCCCCTCTACCCACTAAACGGTTGTAGTTAGAAATACAAATGTCACGGCTTTTGTATCTATATATAACGACGTTAAAAGGAAAACTATCACAACTAAGTAGGCTTTACAATTTACCGAGTAATTGGCGACCAACTTACATTTACAGTTGAAAAAAATGTTCTCCCATACATTCTGTATGGGAAAACATGTTTTTCAACTACATGATAAGTTTTTCTTGGGATAAATTCATCTCAACTACGGAACCCTTCATTGTGCGTGGTCCGACACGCACTTGCCCGTTTTTTTTTTTAATTCTGAGTTAGACGTTTAAGTAGATGTTACTAGTTTAGAATTTTCCTTAATTAAAAATAGACAAGACCGTAGCACATTCTCTGAAAGAAATCTGAGACGGCGAAAGCAAATATGACAAATAATTCAATTTTTTCTTTAAAAAAGTTAATTTAAAAATGTACTTACATTTCTGTATGACTGTACCGGCCTTTTGCAGCATAAATGAACCACACAGAAAATTATAAATGAAAATAAATGATGAAGTTTAAATTAAAATTATGTTCTGTAAATCCTTTGCGCTGAGTACGTAACTGACGTATGTATGTTCCCGGCATTATGTTAGCATGCTTTTCATAATTAAACAGATGATGATAAATATCACTGTGTATAAATCTATGAAACTATTTGTAAAATTACCTACTGAAATATCCGAGCCTAGGAGTAAACTACATAGTTTTCATTCCACGATAGTTATCGCGCTTGTTACTTTCAAATAATGGTATTCCCAAGTCAAAATAGTAATTGGTCCTTCACTTTCCAATTGTTGATAGAATATTTGCGAAGTTACATAACTTGTCCTTTAACAACCTTGAACGTGAGAAGTTCATAAGTACACTTATCGGTCAATATCGCACAAGTACGTAGAGGTCAATTTTGAAAAGGCATTATGTCCTGTATCAGGCCAAGGCCAGGCAAGCGACTAACAGTCAACGATTTTTTCGCTCAAGAAACGTACAAAAGATATAGGTCCATAGGTATGTAGGTCCTGTGTGAGTAAAAAAAGATACATTATATTAATATGTACCTCTTATAAAATACATATTTGATCGCTGACTGTTTAAACCGCCCGGCGAGTACTCGTTTGTCGCAGCGATAAAATATGAGATGCTATCAAAGAGAGTATTCGCTCAGCGACGCTCAGTTGGAGGGGAGAACACTGAAATGAAATGAAGTCTGTGAAGTCTGTAAATAGGATATCGGGATCACTTTTACATGTCATAATAAAATAAAATTAAAAATTAAAAAATAAGCTAGATATAGTTGATATTTCCTATCTGACTACCCCTGAGAAGAAATAGTGAACCAAACGGGAGGAAAAGCCCAGGTGTTACCACTGTGTGGATCACCCGGAGGACACGGTGGACCATACGGTGGAGGTCTGTTCGGCTTGGGTAGAGCACCGCCGCCGTGTCCTCACTGAGGCGATCGGCGGCCATGGTACGAAGCGAAAGGGCATGGGAGGCAATCACCTCCTTCTGCGAAGCAGTAATGCTCGCCACGGAGGAGGCGGAATGCTTGAGGGAGAGACAGTCTGTGCGCCCTCACGCCCCTAGTCGCCGCAGGAGACGCCCTCGGTGGCGGGAATCGATAGCCAAATCCCGGCCACCATAGGCGCGAGCTTGCGGATGGCTCGCGAGCAATGAGCAGCTCGCTGTCCGGTAAAGACCAGGCCCGGGTCGACGGCGGGTTGTGTTCCACGCGCGCCTCAAAGAGATGTCAGCAGGAACTGACGGGGTCCATTAGGACCGATGACTGCCAGGGTTGCGGGTTTATCCGAAATGGATACTGTGACTCTGGCACACAGGCAACTGAAGGAACATGGGTGGTTTTTATTCAGTAAAGGTCTGACACGCCCTCCCGCTCCGCCCAGAGCGAGAGAAGTTATTGGATAATTTCCCAACAAAAAAAAAGTGGTCAAAGTGTCTTTTAAAGTCCAGACAGTAAGCTTGGTCAGATCATGTGAGGACCATGTAGTACCTTGTCTGAAATGGTCTTTTGAGGAAAGGACCTCACAAAAAGTGGACCTGTCCAGTAAGTGCAAGCATTTGTCAGTAATCGTGTAGATCAACTCAGGATTTAAGGAGCTCAACGACTCGACGAACAATACCAAAGAAAGGATATTTGGAAAGGCCGCATAAAGTACTCAAAATACCAGACCGTCATTGACACTAAGTGAGAAAGAAAAAAAGAAAATCTATTAAGAAATAATTGACCCACATAGTGCTCATTTACTCTCTGAGAGACTCACGTCTGGTACCAGCGAGTAATCGCTCGTCGCCACCGCACCGCCGTCACGCACTCGCTGCTCGCCAACTCGTTTGTAGCTGTTGCTAGCTGTACTAGCTTCTCGTTTGTCGCCGATGGTGGGTCGGGTGCCTTAAATTACGACACAATTGATGGATTTATTCGTATTCGTAACTGCCACTTAAGTTTTAGTCAAAAATAACATTCTACTGATACTTGCGATAGTCAATAATTGTCCATGCTCTGTACCACACGGTACAGGTGAGTACAGGTCTGATTCAGCGGGGTACAGGTCTTATTGAAATTTGGGATAGTATCAGACTAATAATATTATCAGAAACTTTTCCCACGCTACTCAAGTTCGTACACGTAATATGTAGTATGCCTAACATTCACACCCCAGCTGCTCAGACTAATTGGGCATATACGTGACAAAATTACATAAATACATATAATTATGTCGGTTAATGCGACACAGATTTATCTCACGTAAATTCCTCATCCAAACACATGATAGATAGACACACTTCTAATAAATTTGCGCCATTACCCTTACATCCATTACACCTACACGTCATAAATCATAATTATCTATACATTATAAAACGTACCGTCTATTCTTCTGTCCGTTCGAGAACTCTCATATACAATATATAATGTAGGTACACTAGGTACTAAATTAAATGGTTAACTAAATAACAAATACATTAAAAAAAAATACGGGGACACTTGGCTTCGAAGTACTCGTCCGTATTGCTGTCATCCAGAAACGTGCCCAGAGAACCGGCAGCATTTCCACGTTGAATGACAATGCTAATTATTTGGCCAAAGAACGAGCCAGGCCTCTGGTCACGTAAAGTGTCGACCAGTCTTCGAGAAATTGCCCTAGAAAGAAGACACGCTTCGAGCACTACTAATCCGATTAACGATGTTTAAAAAAAATCATATATAGTGAAAGATCTGTCTAGTTTTCAGTAGGTATCTCATCATCTTCCTACACTTGTTCCATGTTACTTCAGGTCGATGTAACACGTTTTCTTTGTGGCGGCATCTACAACGCCACATGCGAACTACGCATCAAAGACCTGACGTCACAAGTCCTGCATCGCGCAATCAGAGTTTACCGCAAGACTAGCATATATACAACATCCCGACATCAATCGAGGGGCAGTTGACCACCAGACACGACACGCGTCTGGTCGGAGGATCCTCCCTTTTCCATAGAGTACCTCTATAACTTCTTGCATTCTCCCCTGTCAACCGTCACGCTATCATTCACTCCCTTCTCTTTCATATCATTCATCACGCAATCGATCCATCTTTTCTTTGGCCTTCCTCTCCCTCTCCATCCATCAACATTTATATTTATCACTTTTTTAGCCACATACATTTTTTCCCTCCTTAACCTGTTAGGGTTAAAGTGGAACATCAAAGGAAAGGCCTTTGTAGGGATTTCAAAAATACGTTTCTTATCCTTTTTTATACGTTTACCGAGAATTGTGAGAGGTAGTTCCAACAGCATCCTGAGAACTGTAGCGGAAAGTTGGAGGGTTATAGGTATTTGATAATAAACTGTTTTAATATTATTTACTAACACTCTATGGATTCTTTGTCCGAAATAAAAATCATTTATTTATTTATATATTGGAAGGTGAGTTTCTAATAATATTACGTGAGACGTATGATTATAAACTCAAACTCACACTCAAAGCATTTATTTCAAATGAACCAATTACAGGCACTTTTGAATTGTCAAAGTGTCGGTCAGTCAGAAAGATGAACCTAGTTGCCGATTCCAAAGCGTAGTAGGTTCCTATGGAGAAGAACGGGCAAGAAACTCCACGGACACTCTTTTAAAACAAGATATTGTTACAAAAAATGGGTTACATCATTCATGTTGAAGTTATACATGTGAGAACAATGTAGAAAGACGTGCACGTTAGAAGCGTCCGTAATAAAAACAATTCATAAATTAAAATAAGCCGTGAAAGCTAAGAGATGACCAGTCCCAACTGTCGGTACCCGTTCCTGAACATGACGCATGGATTAGCACCATTTAGCTCAACCATTTTGAAGGGAACTTAATGATCCAACACACACGCCACCACCAGCGAGACATTTGAGTGAGCATACTCTCAGCCGCCAGAGCACATTCAAGTCACTAAAGACATATTATCCGGTAAATGGTAGCTCTATAGTACATAGTACTCACACCTGTGCTATGCAATTATATAATTCAAGGAGATTGCGTTTATACAATGTATAGATAGTCTCACAATCTTCAGCAGCTCCAATAATATTTTCAAATGCTAATCAATTAGTTTATTTATAGTTTTCAGTAGGTACCTAAAGACATATTTTGTTACGATATATCTTAAAAGGAATAACCAGTGACGATAACACTAAATCAAGTCGTCAAAAAGTGTGTCGCGAACAGAACTAATCCTAAGAATAACCCACCCAATACGCCTATAATTTTCAATACTTTGCCCAAACCGTTTTACTGCCACGTAACCAAATCTTCATATAACATAACCTTAGGTTTTTTGCGTCAATAAACGCAGAAATAGTTGGAAACTATATGATTTACGAGCGTCGTAAAGAAATGGTGGGACGTGCCGACCGGGGATGGTTACCGATGTTAGAGATACATGTATACGGTACGACGATCGGAGGATTTGATTCCGGTTGTGTTTACTTTATGACCGACTGAAAAATATAACTTCGAATCGTAAAGTTAGATTAAGTAACCTGGATGAAAACTGAGAGTTAAGTGATGCAGTGAATAAAATAATTCGAAAAAATCTATATCTATAGAAATAAATAAAATTGAAGTGTCAAAATAACTTTTTACTAAATGAATTTATAAAAGTATATACGGTACTTATAACAAAATAAAAGGTATTGTCTGTCTGTCTGTTTATCTGTTTGTTCCGGATAATCTCCGATACGGCTGGACCGATTTTGACGGGACTTTCACTGACAAATAGCTGGTGCTATAAGGAATAACTTAAATTAATTTTGTTTTATTTGTATGGAAACAGCCACTGCCCCCATCGCCCGTGTCCCCATTATTGGTAATTACCATACAAAGGCGCAAAAAAAGTTATATTTTCTTTTAAGTACTGATTTTAGAAATAATCATTAAAAAATCAGTACAAAGGTAAAATGGACCCCTTTTTTTTCGCCATTTTATGTGATATATCACTAATGAAAAATAAAAATTTATGAATGACACAAGTTGCTGTGTAAGTTGTTGTTAAGTAGTAGCAAAAATATAAATTTCCACAAATGCTAGAAGGTTGAATGTATTAGACAAATAACGACAGCTATTGTGTAATATTGTTGAAATTACTGCACTTTAGAGTTATTTTTTTTTTTTTAATGTAAATGGTAAATAGATTACAGTGCTTTGTATTTATCGTGAAATAACGGAGTTTATTAAACGTTTACATCGAAATAACGAAAGGGTGAGAAAAGTTATTTGTCGAATGTTATAATAAATGGAGTATAAGTTCTTTGTTAAAAAAGGGAAAAGCCTTACATTAAATGTCCTTAAATAATTATATGAGCGAACCTATACACCACACAATAAGCCAGAATCTTGGTGGAACATTTTGCACCCAATAAGATTGATGATTAGTTTACAGGCTCGGGAGGCGCTCTGTTTGTAGCGTAGATGCAAGCTGCATTGCCCGAGGGGCTTGTAACTAGCTTTTACAAAACAATGCTTTGTTAGTTAGACAAGCAAAATCAGTCTTCAATTGTTTTCCAAATCGAAAGGCAGCGAACGATTGTCAAGCAGCGACCGCTTGAACACGAACGTGCGGTAATGCAATGGCAAAAAGAAAATGGCAAGTTTCAATAGTTATTATTCAAAGTTGATTGTGGGCTAGTAGCTAAGTAATAACAGCCTCACGGGTCGATCGATCAGGTTAAGCTACGCATGCCGCGGTTTGTCCGTGGATGGGTGACCATCTTAACATACCAAGACCCCTCCGTGCCTCGGAAACACTTTAACTCGTTGGTCCCGGCTGTCATTCGTGGATCTTTGACAGTCGTTACGGGACGTCAGAAGTCCAAAAGTCAGTTCAACCAGTCTTACCAAAGCGTATCGTATTACTGACGCGGTTATCGCTGCAGCGGACACCGCTCCGGTGTGCGGTGCTGCGGGTTTTTTTACTTTGAAAGTAGAATCATGATTTATATATAGGGTGTATCTATGCAAACACGAAATATTTTAAGAGATACACCTATAGGTGGTAAAGAAGCCATGAAAATGTTTTTTTTTTTTTTTTAATCTGAGTATATTATTTAAATTTTAAATAATTTAAAATACTTGATATGATGATTAATTATCAAAATTCATCGTGCTCGTGCCGCCACCGTCGCGGCGTCGCAGCGTCCGGGTGGTTCATTCATAGAATAAGTAAATAAAGTTTTTTTTTTGCAAAATTTCTCAAGTAATTTTAAAATTATAATAATTATGTAAAAATATAAAACACCGAGGTCAGCTTATACTGGAAAATATAGATTGATTTGTGGCCGTGTGTACCTCCTACTATTAACAGTAAGTAAAACAATAAAATGAACGAAACTAAACAAAGAAGTCTTGACTTTGATGTATAATTATTCAAACGAGTTTTGATTTCCAGACAGGATTGTTGTTTTAGAAGTGATAAAACAGTAAAAGTAAATTATGTTTCAGTTCCTAGTAGCATTTTCCGTTGGCATTTAGTTGGGCCAACTTCAGAGGTATGTGGCCCAACCAAACGCCAACAAAAATTCTACTAGGGGTGCTAGGAATTCTGTTTGAGGTTTATATTGCTGACATAATAAATTAATTGTTGAGACTGTTATACATTGTTTGATAGTTGGGTTTCTAGACAAACGTGGGTTGAAAATAAATGTTACGGGAAATATATAAAGACATTGTTTCTAAATAAAAGCATGACTGAATACGGTAAACGTATCCAATCCATCCATACTATCCATACTTCTATACCAATATTATAAATGTGAAAGTAACTCAGTCGGTCTGTTATGTTTTCACGCCTAAGCCGCTGAATCGATCGTCATAAAATTTGGCAGAGATATAGCCTGGGATATGGAAAAGGACATGGGCTACTTTTTTACGCGATGACCGACATCTACACGGGCGGAGACGTGGGCAAAAGCTAGTTATCAATATTTTAAGACCTACAAATGTCATAATTAGACATTTATCAGGAAAATGAAAAGTCGTTAGGAAAAGGCCGTCACTTTATGGAAAATAGTTATCGCTGCCTTTAAACATGTTATAATACATAGAAGAGGCTTGTTGCTGCATTGCCAACCTCATAAACAAACCTTAAATGCTCAATAAATGCCTTGAATTTCGTTACCATACATGTGAACACGGAAATGGAGACAAAGAAGAAAAAGAGAGACATAAATAAAACGGTAATGTTTACCCATTATTTGTAATGTTTTAGTATATTTATGTGTATTTATTTGCGCTAAAAGTAAACCAATTATAGGCTATTTATTTCATACACAGGCTATATACACTAGAACTAAAAGACTAACAAACTATATATATAAAAACAAAAACAAAAAAAAAAAAAAATACAAAGAAAAACAAAAAGGACACTTAATAGGCGTCGAAGTACTCGTCCGCATCGCTGTCACTCGGAAACGTGCCCAGAAGACTGGCAGCATTGCCACGTTGAATGGCAATGCTAATTCTTTGGCCAAAGAAAAAGCCTGCCCTCTGGTCACGTGAAGTGTCGACCAGTCGGCGAGAAATTTCCTTAAAAAGGAGACTTTTGCGCTTATATTTATATATAATAAGATGTATAAATTAAATTTATAGTTTATAAGTATATGTATAATTTTATATTCAAATGAGTATTTATTCCTCAATTCCCGCAATTGCACCTGTTTGTCTCTGCATCACCCAAAGGTTGACTGGTAGAAAATGCCTATGGTATTAAGTCCGCCTCTGTACATTTTGTATGCTTAAAGTATTAAATAAATAAATAAATAATAAAATAAAAGAATATAAAGACAAGAAAATTATACAGAGAAAAAGACTATAATAAAGTGTATTCTATTTATCTAAATAATGTTGGTAGAACTTCTCTACTACTGTTCTGATTACCAATACCTACGTCACTATTCCTGACAAATATCTATATCAGTATTCCTGACTGCCTGGTGCCAAATCAGTACCCTATATTTATAAACCGACCCCGTCACTTAAGTGTTATACTACCTCAAAGCCACCTTTAATCACATGGCTATAAAACATAGTTTATCTCCATTACCTGTTTTAGGTCGTAAATTCTTGTTACAACATGTGTGACAACGTTATGAAACTATCGCTGCGGTATTTGCAGTTACGTTATAACGTTTTTATGAGTTTAATATCGGACAGTTATTTTTCATCATCGTAATACGAAGTGTCAATTATTAAGGGGCAAAATTGCCTGGACTAAGTGAAATTAACTGTTTGCAGAATCATCATTTCAGCCGAAAGACGTCCACTGCAGGACATAGGCCTCCCCAAAGTGGGGAGGTTTGCCATAATCGCCACGCTTTGCAGGCGGGTTGGCGATCGCAGTATGGTGTTAAAAATGCATAAAGAACGCTGCTGCCCATTCTCTAGTGAGTCCCTTGGTCGCCTTTTACGACACCCATGGGAGGAAATGGGGTAGTGCTATTCTAATGGGGTTTGCAGAATGCTGAGGATAAACTCGTAAATGGTTTGGTATTCGTAATAAGCAGAGATCGGAATAAGTAGAGTTTATTTACCAAAACTTCGAAGAAGGAAGTAACATAGAGTAAATAATACCCTTTTTATCGCAATATGAATAAACTAGCTTTTGCCCGCGGCTCCGCCTGCGTGGATGTCGGTTATCGCGTAAAAAAGTAGCCTATGTCCTTCTTCATATCCCAGGCTATATCTCTGCCAAATTTCATGACGATTGGTTCAGCAGTTTAGGCGTGAAAACGTAACATACAGACAGACAGACAGAGAGACCGACAGACCGACGGACAGAGTTACTTTCACATTTATAATATTAGCATGGATTCTTGAAAATTTGACTGGTTACTGTATGTATATACTTATACACAATAACCAGACAACTTTTCAAGAATTTATTTTCCTATAATATGTAAAACAAAGCTCTTTAATTTAATAGTTTTAGTACGGAACCCTAAAAAATTTTATATAATTAAATTATGATTCTTCAAATCAATAATTTTATTCCGGGATTTTTTAAAGGAGGTATTATCCACACTATGTATTTTCCTCGAAGTTTAAGTAAATAAACTCTACCTATTTTGAACTCTGGTAATAAGAGAAGAGAAAAAGTACAACATAGAGTTATAGAGTATTCTATCTACTTATCTCACAATGATTGTATATGAATTGTCTCATCCTGTTCTGTGGTCTCATCAGCAATAAAAAGTCGGCCTACTAATGATTTTTTTAAATAAATATGTTCAATGGCACTATGAAAAGTTCCAAAATATTATTTTGAGTGTATCATATCAATTATCAAAAACCGGCCAAGTGCGAGTCGGACTCGCGCACGATGGGTTCCGTACCATTACCTATAAAAACGGCAAAAAAATCACTTTTTTTTGTATGGGAGCCCATTTTAAATATTTGTTTCATTTTAATTTAATTATTTATTCATAAAGTGAATATATAACAAAATATTCTGTGAATATTCCAAGCGTCTACCTGTTGCCGTTATCATTATCCTTTGTATGTGTTGTATGGGAGCCCCTTAAATATTAATTTTATTCTGATTTTTAGTATTTTTTGTTATAGCGGCAACAGAAATACATCATCTGTCTTACTATCACGGTTCATGAGATACAGCCTGGTGACAGACGGATGGATAGTGGAGTCTTAGTAAAAGGGTCTCGTTTTACCCTTTGGATACGGAACCCTAAAAATGAGGCGAGTATCGTCAAATCTACTCGCTTTTTGCTACTGAAAATACGTATGAAGTTAACAAGTGAAAACTGTAAAATATTACTTTATCTCTACATAATGTCTCAACATTATAATGTTCTACTACCTACATTTATCCCTATAAAATGTAACAATAAACTCACATACCTCTAGACATGACTCTTCAGGATTACGACGCACCTTATATGGATAGCGACGCGTGTAAAATGTTAGGACATGAATATACGAGCGAATACTAACCCAACCTCAAGGTCATGCACGGATTTAGTTCTTGTTTAGTATGCAGTGTAGACTTAGGCTTATAATGTGTGCTGTGCCTGAGTAAAGATAGACTACTTCATTTCAATATAGGAGATAATTTGAAGTGAATATTTGAAGATGAATACGGAGGAGGATCATAAGGTTTATTTATGGTGTCTAATATTTATATATGTCGGAGAATGGTAGGTCTATCTTGTTATCATAAACCATATTCTAAACTACTGTGGGCGTACTGTGGGTAGTGTTGGTTATAAATTGCGCAATAGAAAAACCAAATTAAAATCTAAAGTCATTTACTCAACTTAGGCTGAGAATCAGCACTTCAAAAATACATAAGACAGTCCCCCAAAACGTACGCCCTTCACCACTTCCTAGTGTTTTAGCTGGGAAGAAGAAGTGGCAGAACCAACTCCCCAGCAGCACAGCTGTCTGTTCAGTTAGAAGAACTTGATTCTATACAGTAGTGGTTATGCAAAGTAATTAATGTAGGTACACGACACAACTATACCGAACGCGCAACAGTTTCTAGACGTCTTGACTGCTTGACCGCCACGGACCAACTTCACTTGTCGAGTGTGCGGCGGACACTTGCCGCCGGTTGAGGGTTATGTTGTAGACTCTGTCATGCGCCGCTAGGCAGCGCTGGCATTCCGATTAGTCAACAATCGATGGCGCGAACTCCACCAACTCCATCGAATGCCACCAGATGGCGCTGGCGCACCGGATACAACCCGAATGTGACTTTTTTTTTAATTATCGTCCCTACTCATTTATTTATAATCTTATGGATAAATCAACCCCTCTCTTACTATAAGGCACTAAATGCCACATTAAAGCAAAATACTAATTATACTATAATGGTGCAATTACTGTTAATTGCACCATTTTATTATAATTATTGTAAATTGCTCCATTAATTAATTATTAGTTTGCTTTAATGTGGAATTTAGTGCCTTATGGTAAGAGAGGGGTCAAAATGAAAATCAGTAAAATGGCTGATTCGTTCAAACGAATCAGCCATTTTACTGCTCTTCATTTAACTTTGTCAAATAAAATATCCAGCAACATTTGGCGAGAAACATAGCTATCATTTTTAACGTACGACTACATTTCAGAGCGACATCGTCACTTCAATATAAATGGGGCCAAACTTACGAACAAGATAAAAGTCCGAAAAAGTCCGGAACACTGACACTCGCGTGTGTACCCTACTTTATAGCCTTGAGTGATGTGTAGTGTATTTAGAATAGGGCACGCACGCACTGAGCATGTTGGAAGATAAAGTTAGGCATCCGTTTGAGATGGGTATAGCGCTCCCAGTATTGCGTTGCCTAATAATTATTGTGACTTCACCGAGCTTGCTACTGGATTCAGCTGTATAGTCATATTTATGTAACTTTTTGATAATTCGGTACCTACCACGCAGTAAGGAGCAGCGGCATGTACTTAGATACTGATGACGAATCTCTTGTCACAAAATTCTCTAAACTAGACTCAAAATCACCAAAATTTCGTTTATTCCTGTCAAACGACGATTTCCTATTCTGAAATTGACTAAAGTGACACAATTTAACTACAATATTTTAGTTTGACAGCACTAAGATTACACTGAGTTTTTAATTTAGTGAAAATGGCAATTTTGCCACTTTATGATTTTCACCTAAAATTTAGATTTTCTAACTAAATCCGACTATTTTTAATCGCGATTAAAAAGGTGTGGAATAAAATTAGTTGTCATGAACTAAAATTCACACCAACACCTCAACTTCTGGTGTAAAAACAATACTGTATATATTTTTTCTTTTCATTTGCTTATATCTCGAAAATGGTGTGTCCTGTCGCAAAAATAATGAAAATTTCGACCGCCTTTACAAAAGCTCTAAACCTTAAAACTCAACACGTAGGTAATATATGTTTTTATCCATACAAAAAGTGAACAATTCCATATAAAGCACATAGAGGCTGCCCCGCCCAAGCGCCTCTGGCTCTAATAAAATCAAGGGGTAGGGCAAACAAGTACAATCATGTTCCGAAGCCAAAAGAAAAAAAAATACCACGTGGAGTCGAGATTGTCAAATTCGATTTTAGTTGTGTCGAAGTTACTTTTAAATTTAGAGAATATTGTTTGCAGATTAGCTTTAAGATTCCAATAGTCAAAAGTAAGGAATTTTAGTGATAGTTTAGTTTGGTGTACAAGAGAATCGGCACCAATGTCTCACTTCAGGGAAAAGGGTTCGCCCGCGGCTCGGCCCGCGTACATGTCGGTTATCGCGTAAAAATGTAGCCTATGTCCTTCTCCGTATCCCATACTATATCTCTGCCAAATTTCATGACGATAGGTTCAGCGGTTTAGGCGTGAAAACGTAACATACAGACAGACAGAGTTACTTTCACATTTATAATATTAGTATGGATGGGCCGCTTATTCAATCGTCAGATAACTAAGGCAGATTGTCGTATTTTACATACAAAACCTGAACAACTTTATTTTATTTTCAGTCAGTATATAAGTATATGAAGATTTAAAATTCGGCCCTCAGAATAATATCCAGAAAATGAAATATATAGGAGTCAAAATGAAGCATGTTGAAAGTTGATGTGTAGTGGTATAACGTATTTAGATTAGGACACGCACGAGATAAAGTTTAGGGTCTGCCTGTTTGAGATGGGTGTAGCACTTTCAAAATTGTGTAACCAGATACTACAGGGTGTTATAATTGAAGTGACGTCCTTAGATATTGGATTTCGCTGTATCGAATCGAGATGATGGATGAAAGATGAGTTTTTATTTTTTGTGCCATTGTTATTTGCTTGTTGGTTAGTCATTTTTGTGTATCTTTCTTATTGTTATTCCTTCCTTATTGTAAATATGTCTTTTTTATGTAAATTTAACTGTGCAATAACTTGGACCTGAGTCTGTAATGTTGTACATGTTTTTACCAAATAAACAAATAAACAAATCGATTCGTACAAGTAGGAATATTATAATATTTGGTTTCTACTACATAAAATAAATCTATACTAATATAATAAAGAGAGAGAGAGAAACTGTGAGTTTGTGTTTATGAGGAGAGTAAACTTCGGAACCACAGCTCCTATTTGAAAAATTCTTGCACCACTAGAAAGGTAAATTATTCCAGATGAACATAGGCTATTTAACCATTCGGAACGTGGATCCGTAACTATTAATTTTAAATAAACAAAATTAGGTGAATCTATAAAAACACAAACAATAGGGTACTTATTGAACCATGCCATTTTTTAGAAAGTTTTTTTTAAAGTGAAATCTTCTTTAGGCGCGTTGAGCACTTTCTGGTAGGGGAAAAACTTATGGGTTCGCGATCGTTACCGAACGTTTTGCATGAGCTATATGTATACTGTATGGTATGTATTTTTGGGTGATCAAAAATCATGGAACTCGCGTCATCGTCACCGAACGCTTTCCATGAGCTATAATATCTATAAAAGAATAGTTATTCCAAAGTTTTGTGTTTTCACTTCTGTCGGCAGTCCTTATGACTGCCAATTTTTTAGTTTCATACAAACACGTCTAAACTAATATTATAAAAGAGAGACGATTTGATTTTTGTATGTTTGTTTGTTGCGTTTTCACACTAAAACGGCAGAACGGATTTAGATGTAATTTAGCACGTAGGTAGACCATGATCTGGGTTAAGAAATAGAATATTTTTTATCCCGAAATTCCCACGATATCGAGACTTATGGGGGTAACTGCGCGGTGCAGCAAGTAAATAATATTTTAATATTAAAAACTAGATGGGGTCGGTGTTTTATATCTGACTACTCCGAGAAGACACCGAAACAAACTCAGAGGTCATAGACTCTTTTATAGTCAAGACATAGTCTTGGTCAGATCATGTGAGGACCATGTAGATTATATATCTTAAATGGTCTTTTTAGGAAAAATCCACACAAATTTGAGTGGACCTGTCCTGTCAGTACACGCATTTACCAGTGAAGTTCGTAATTTGTGCAGATAAGGATGCGTACTAACTATCTACTTATCATACAAAGCATAATTATTTTGCCGAACACAACTTACTGCTGCAGCAAGATTTTCATAGAACAAATTGTCATTATCATCATCAGCCCACAGCAGCCCTCATAGGCCGCTCCATTCAGCAATGGAACTCAATATTAAGATCACAGTGTTAAATCAAATTGTGGTCAATTTTGAAGTTTACCCACTGTTCCTGGGGCGATACGAAATGTATTTAGGTAGATAAGGGTGCAGACTAACTGAGCAGCTGTGTGGAGATAAACTTAAGGGATGTTTGAGTTGGGGAATACATCCTTCTGTAATACGTAACTAGATGTTTTGGATGGTCTGTAGTGTTAGGGAATAAACGTAGCCATTTTGGGTTTGGACTATGTAAATATGGTTACCGAAATGTACCGTTTGCTCCGATTAATATACTTAAAAATAATGAAATGAAACTAAATGTGAACAATAGGTTGTACATTGTTTCATAGCTAATAGTTTAATAGAATTTCGTTTCACATAATTTTTTTCTCATATTTTCGTTTCATGGAATAATCAATACGCAGAATATTTACTTTGAAGATTTTTAAATCATTGATTTTTGTTTCACATAAAGTTTAATGTTAGAATAGTCATATCATAGAATAACAAATCAATTATTCTTTATCCTTATATTGTTTATTTAATATAAAACTTATTACCAAGATTAACATTTTGTCCATTTTCAATTTTTCAACAGCATTTTTTTTACATTTTGCAGCATGCAAGCAAGCATGCAACATGCAGTGCAAGCAAGCATGGAGCATGCAGCGTGCAAGCAAGCATGCAGCATGCAAGCGAGCATGCAACATGCAGCAGGCATGGTTTCTGTCACGGCTCGGGCGCTGCAGGGCTCCGGCGGTCCCACGCGAGCTTATCGTCACAGATGGTATTCACGCTCACCACCGCAGCTTCGGCTGCGAGCGTTAAAACCACCTGCTCCTCGGCTCGCGGTCGGCCTCGCCCCTTCACGCCTACGCGGATTCAAATAACACTCTAGGGATAGGGCAGACAAGACTACGTGGAGTCGGTTTTGCAGTGATTCGTTTCTGTCACTAACTTATACCGAAGAAACATTCCTTAAAAAATAATTCTAATGTTTGATAAGTTTGTTAATTAAACAAAAATATGTAAATAAAACTTCATTGAATCGTGTTTCTGTGAAATATATTTCATTCAAGTAAATAGTCTTCGAAACAATAATATTCGAACTAAAAATACAAGGACCAAATAATATATGAAACATTTTCTGGGAAAGGAAATTCTATGAAATTTCTGTCTGCGAAATAAGGGGACACCGTGAACAATAACTTTTAGTAGTTCTATACATACAGTCTGTGGGTCAACTACATGCAAAGGGCATACAGCGCTCTGCGCATACAATACAAAAATGCTTTTAGGTTGTTGATAAGGTTGTCGCGCTACTGCAGTGCTTCAGGCATGTTTGCAGAGGCGAGAATAAATGGCTTTCACGCCGTCATGCGCAAGCGTTGTGCTTCCATTATGTACAGGGTAGCGCGCCAGCTCCAACAGCATCCTGAACACTATAACGAATAGGTGGGACAGCCCCATACTGGGACATTGGATACGCCTACACGCCACTGTGACGTACTAATTAATAGTTTTTGTTGTTTTTCTGGTAGGTGTAAGTACTATTACTAGTTTCTAAGTCGTGTGTATACTTACCAAGTGGATTATTAATACCTATGGTTCCGAAATAAAATATTTTATTATTTGACCAGCTGCTGCCTGCAGCTTCGCCCGCGTGGCTTTTTTCTAAAATAAAAGAAGCCTAAGTTACTCTTTATAATATCAGCTATCTGATAGTGAAAGTCCTGCCACAGTCATAAAAAATTGGGACAGTTCTTTCGTTCTTTCGGTTCTTAAATACCAGTTTTATTATCATCATCATCATCATTTCAGCTAAAAGACGTCCATTGCTGGACATAGGCCTCCCCCAATTGGGGAGTTATGCCATAATCGCCACGCTTGGCAGGCGGGTTTGCAATCGCAGCATTCTCTAGTGAGTCCCTTAGTCGCCTTTTACGACACCCACGGGAGGAAATGGGGTGGTGCTATTCTTTACGTCCGGCGCCACAAGGAATACCGATACGAGTTTAGTGTAGAGTTTTGACATAAAAAAAACCGAAAATATAAAACATCAGAACCAAAATTGTGCGTGCGCTCAGGAATACCATTAGTGGCTATGGCCTCAATTTTCGCTATTGCACCTACTACTGTATGTCTCTGCATCACCCAAGGGTTGACTGGTAGAAAATGCCTATGGCATTAAGTCCGCCTCTTTACATGTTTTTGTGCTTAAAGTATTAAATAAAATAAAATAAAATAATACCTACATGAGACCGGGACACCATGGCGGCGCAACCAGTCGCCGCTACCAACAAAATGTATACAGCTCTATAGACAGTTCCTCACCTGGTGTCCGTTTGGTTGCGCAACCAATTTGGCAGCGCGACCAGCTCGGACGCGTGCAGAGAATGTTACTGGTCGCGCCGCCACGCTGGTCTCGCCACAACTTATCCGTCAGGACTGACTGATTGTCTTGTTTCAACAAATCATTTTCACACAAAGTCAGTAACTCATTAAAGGCCCTCACGGACATCCTCTTGTAACTAAAAACTTATCCGGATATCTTCTTAGATCGTCGTATATGTTGACGAATTGTCCATTCTTACAGCGATCGGCTAAATAAGGATGAACCCACCACTGTTTCTTTTTTCTCTTGAAATCTCTTTTCCTAACATACAGCAGTAGTGCTATCTCTTCGAGGTCCATTTTGGTACTGTATCAGTGTGGTGTGGCGACTCTGGTCTCTGTATGGTGTCTAGTTTGGTAACTTATGGACACCACGGTGGCGCGACTGGTTGCACCGCCATGGTGTCCCGGTGAAATATAGCCCTAAGTTATGCAGCATTGTAAACATGATCAATATAAAAACTGTGAACAAAAAATAAAATCCTATTTGATCTTGAAAAGCATCAATAAAACAAATAGCACTACAACAACGCGATCGGTGATAAATATATTTCCCTGTAGAAGCTTCCCTGGAATTAATGATTCGCGACCGGGGAAATCAACGCGGATAATATTATAGTGACACCGTGCCTTCGGGGTTTGGCAGAATGGAAGGCAGATACAATGGTATTTTTCAGTCTTTTTCTGTTTCGTAGGATGTGACTGTGTGTCTCTGGCATTTTTTCTATTTGGTGCAACTTAGGCACACATGCATTCAATTTCTCACAACGCAAAATAACCGTAATGTCCGTAGCTATGTTTGTAACCAACCTCACGTCTGCGAAAATGTCTTCGACTGTAGGTATATTATTTTATACTAGCTGACCCGACAGACTTCGTTCTGTCAAAAGCTATTTGACTGTGGCAGTTTGTCTACGCGCAAAGGAAACTACCTACCTACCCTACCCTACCTTACCCTATCCTACCCTACCCTACCTACCTATCTACCCTACCCTACCCTACCTACCTACCCTACCCTATTCTACCCTACCCTACCCTACCCTACCCTACCCACCTACCTACCCTACCCTACCCTACGCTACCAACCCTACCTACCCTACCCTACCTAACTAAAACCTTCAATTTTTTTTTTTTTTTTGATAAAATCTATTCTCAGACCTACCAAATGATGACTGACACGTTATGTCAAACGCCATAAAGTTACATTAGAAGATAGAGTTACCTACTTATTATTACAATAAAAATGTAAATATGGTCGTTTTCTTACATTTTTTTTTTTAACTTTCTTAAATTTTTCGTACATAAGAACCTTCTCCTGCCAATAACAAACACAACAAAAAAATAATTAGCGAAATCGGTCCAGCCGTTCACGCGTGATGCCGTGACCAAGGGAAATAGGGATTCATTTTTATATATATAGAAGATTTACTTAGCACATTAAGCATTAAGTTTTAATACATTAATTTTCAAAATTTGTAATCCATTGCTAGACGAGAACAACTGCCGACAAACTGTTATGCAGTTTGGGAGACTTTATGTATGTTATTGTTAATACAGATTTTGAATAAATAAAAAAAAAAAAAAAATATTCTGTCAGTCAGTAAAAATTTTGAAAGTTTCACACTCTTTTCACAAAAGACAGTAAACAATATACAAAAAAAAAAAAAAAAAACGCAGTTTTTTTAAACTTTATTTATTGAATTTTTATGGTTTTGTAGTAAACAAGGAACCCTTATATTATAGTTTCGCCATGTCCGTCTGTCTGTCTGTCTGTCCACGGCTTAGCTCAGAGAACGTCAACAAAATGGTAAAATAAAATCTAGAAAAAAAAAATATATTTAGGGTACCTCCCGTACACGTAAAGTGGGGATGATATTTTTTTTCTCGTCTATCCTATGGTGTGAGAAAAAAAATATGCTATCGTTGGATAGGTCAATACCAGTATTTTACATGGAGCGACGGCCTATCTGACCGCCACAACCCAGTTACTGGATAATACCATACCCCTTGTTAAGACTGGTTGCCAGACTTTCGGGCTTCTGACGACCCGTAACGACTGTCAAAAATCCACGAATGACAGCCGGGACCTACGGCTTAACGTACTTTCCGAGACAAGGAGAAGTCTTGGTATGTAAAGATGGTCACCCATCCATAGACCAACTGCGGCAAGCGTAGCTTAACCTGCCTGATCGATCTGTGCAGCTGTTATTACTTAGCCACAAGCCAATTTATAGTTCATACTTAAGACCATACTTTAGTTAGACCATACTTTGTAAACCACCATTCTGGCAAATAAATTGATTTGATTTGATTTGATAGAGCTAGATGTCATATTTTCACAATTTAACACTTAGGGTGGGTTGTTTCACGTCCACTTGTCGCACGCGTATACGTCATAAGTGGCGCTAACTATCGTCAAAGCAAAAAAAGAGTTGTTTCACAAAATAATGCTCTTATTGTTCGTTAAAAAATAACGATTACAGTAACCCACTGGTTAACGTCATTTTATTATTTTACATTTGAAGTTTGACCATCGGTTTATTATGCAGTGAAACATCGCTTTGTATTTAACGAACGTTAAACATCATAATTATGTAATCGTTATTATTTGACGTAGGTACGTATGTTACGTTAATCAACCGTTTAAAACAACCGGCCCTGTGTAGGTATGATTAAAAAAAAAAGACTAGATATTTTTTTCATATTTTCTCTGTTCTTTTATAAAATACTGGCTTGTGTGAAACCAACATCGGTTATATGAGTTCGGACAATGGTTAACTACAAAGGCTAGCTTTGAACTACACCGGTTTGATTTGTAGGGTACGCTTTTTTTGTTGAAATATTTGAATTCAAACACAGAGCTTGATACTTTTTTGTTTATTTTCTTTATTTCTGTTTAACCCAGTTTCATTTTCCTTGATTTATTTCTTTTGTTGCGTTGTAAATAAGCAAGAATGTTTTTACAATAGTTTTAACCCATTTGCTGCCCAGTTCAAAAATAACTTTTTACTTGTAAGCTATACATTGTTTGGCTAATTTACATAAATGTACTTTGATTTGGTCTCGCTAGTCGGGTCCTGGGCATGAACAGAAGTTGTCTATAGTTACGTATAGCGACAACTCAGATGCGGATTGTGCGCACACGAACAAATTATATTTCGACCCATATGCTTGGTGCTTGGCATCGAACCACCAGTTGGTTGTCTTTTACCATTAAATAAACCAATACAAGTTTAATCGCTTTTAGTTTTTATAGGGTTCCGTAGTAAACATGGAACCTTTTATAGTTTCGCCTTGTCCATCTGTCTGTCTGTCTGAGACTCTTAGTATTAGAAAACTATAATTTGATATGGGTATACATATTAATCACGCCGACAAAGTGGCAAATAAAATCTAGTTTTTTTTTTTTTGGGTACCTTCCGCGTGTCTAAAGTGCTTTATAAATATAGTGTATAAAATATGTTTTTCTCGTCTACCCCATGGTGTGGGGTATAGTTGGATAGGCCGTTCAATAGTATTACTGGTTTGTGAAAACCATTTTTCGATTCAGGGATCCGTTTGCGTAATATTTAGCTTTAAAGTGCTAATTTATGTTAGAGTCAAGTGTCCCCCTCCCCCTGCCAGCTAAATGGTTTATTTATTTATTTAAACTTCTCGCACAAAATAAGGTACAAAGGCGGACTTAATGCCTTAGGCATTCTTTACCAGTCAACCAAGGATGGTGAAGAGATAATATGGCAGGTGAATTGGTTGTATTTTGATATGTGATAAAATTCACAGCAGTAGTATATAATATACGAGTATATAGTATACTCGTAACTAAGTCAAAAGGAAAACTATCACAGCTAAGTAGGCTTTACAAATTATCGAGTAATAGTCTACCAACTTACATGTGCAGTTGAAAAATATGTTCTTCGATACATTATGTATGGTAGAACATGTTTTTCAACTACAATGTTAAGTTTGTTCTGAACATAAATTCATCCCAATTACGGAACCCTTCATTATGCGTGGTTCGACAAGCACTTGGTCGGTTTCTTTTTTAATCATCAAATACGTAAATCCACATTACAATTAATTTCTGGCGGCTTTTTGAGATTTAATAATAATATCATCACGCCTGTAATTCCAAAGCGTTAGGCACAGATGTACCTTTAGTAGGTACATTTACATTTCGCCGGTTATATTTGATGATGGTGGCTCGCCCTTATTACATGGGACGAGCCATCAACCGGGCACATATCCTGACTCTGAGTGTTACTGAGAGGTTCCTGATGAAACATCCCAGTTAGACTTTTCCCGACTTGGAAATCGAATCCAGGACCTCATGCTCAGCAGTAGCGTTTGTGTTCAATAAGCCAACGAGGCAGTGTAGTAATATCTCAGTACAAGTATTTTCTCAATGTCCCTCTGCAAACGTCGTGTTTCGTCAGTCTTCGGATATCTATCAGTTGCCCTTTTCACTTGGTGTAGACCGGACGCTCTCAAATGACTTGGAAGTATATAGAGTGAAAGAAAGAAAGAGAAAAAATGGGAGGAAAGCTGATTCGAAAAATAAAAAGAACAAAAATGGAAGAAAAGCTGATTCGAAAAATAAAAAGAGAAAAAATGGGAGAAAAGCTGATTCGAAAAATAAAATGCGATGATTCCCGAAGGACATTAAGAAAATAGTTGTACTGTACCTACCTATTTATAAAGTTTCCTTTCCAGCTTTTCACCAAGAATATCTAATTTCCATCCTTAGCGAAAATAACAAATTATCTAATGCAAATGTTAAATCTGAATCAAATTATTTATTCATTCCTATCATGTTTGATGACGTTATCCGGGGGGTTTTCCTCGCTCCTTCAGTGAGCTTTCGGATGAGTTTAACTGAGATGAATTTAAAACACCTCTAGTTACATGAGAAGAATTTATAATGTTGCTGATAATATTTTACGTGTAGGTACTGTCAACCTCAAATAGATGTATATATTGACAAGAGTGTTCATTTGATTACCTACAATCTTTGTCCCATAATAATGTATCAATATAAACACAAACAACATAAAAGCATATTAAACAATGGCTACATTTGTGCAATAAAAAAATTGCTATTTTTTGTTTTACTTTTTGATAAACGGACAAAAATTCTAAAAACTATATGTTTGCCATTAGACTCGAAGCAGTTACTTATTTTTTTTATTTTTTTTTCTAAAATATTCAATGCACTGTTTTGACTTCGTTGCGATTTTATTATAGCCCGGATCCCGTTTATACAGTCTCAAAGCGTATTAACATTTTGATATTGCGAAATTAGGGCCTTAACACACTGGTGATTTGCGAGCGGGATTCCAGTAAGGCGATGGAACCATCGCCTTACTGGAATCGCGTTGCGTGTGCGTCGCGAGCACGCCACGTAAACGCAACTTGTTCGCCGCGTTTGCGGAACAAATTCACATAATTATGTACTTTGATTTGGTCTCGCTAGTTGGGTCCTGGGCATGAACAGAAGTCGTCTATAGTTACGTATAGCGACAACTCAGATGCGAGTTGTGGGCACACGAACGAATTATGTTTGCGGAACGAGAGCGATTGACGTGACTGTACAAGTACTGTCTTACTCTCTAAGACAAGCGAGTGTATAATTTTGTAAAAACGCGGGGATCACGTCGCGTACTCGCGGCTACCTCGTTGCGCACCCGGGGCGGGCCCGCTGCGCTTTCGTCTCGCTTTGAAATCGCTCGCAATTCGCCAGCGTTATAACGCCCTTAAGGGACCAAAAAGGAGACTGGAACATCTCAACATGATTAATGTCGAAATGTTCCAGCCTCATAAGAATATGTTATTATAATTTTTTTTGTCTATTTAGCCCATGTCAACTATTATGTAAGAACAACTAAAAGTGACCTATATAAAAAATAGGAAATTAGTACTTATGTCTCACTTAGCCCAGAAAACGTTCATACGTATTCCTGACGTGCCTTGGAGACCTGCCCAGTCCAAAAGTAAAAAAAAAGAAAAGAAAAAAATACAGCAAATCTAAGTACTTTTTAATGACCTAGCGATTCGGTATTATTTCTTTTGTTGGGTTTCTCCGTTAAAATGGTTTAGGCTTTACGCAAAAGGTAGGCAAAACTGTGGAGGCGGACCTTGTCAGTTGTACCTATAGCCAAAAATTTGGGCTTTTCCTTTAACTGTGTGGCTTTAGTAAATGATTTTTCATGTTATATGTAATGTTTTTGATGTGAATAATTGAAAAGAATTTCTACCTATGTAGGTAGAATTTCTACCATGTGGTAGAAATTATTTTCAATAAGATTTTACTGTATTGTGATTTCATTACTGAATTTCTTAACATTTCCGGTGTTCCTATCAAGTTACTTAGTAAGTTTTATTACTTAAAGAAATCAACAAGACGATATTAATCAATATCCACGATCCACGATGTATATAATATGTTGTTGTAAGTAATAACAATGTAATTATGGCCACACTTTTGAATTAAGAAATTCCTGAAATGATAGTGATGATGAGTTAATAAAAAATAAAATAATAATAATAAATATTACCAGCGTTATTAACTGATATATTAAATTATATTACCGGTAATGGAAAAACGGTAACGGCACATCCTTACTTAAATCTATATTGTATAAGCTAAACATTGCAAACAATCTCTAGAATTCATAGCGTGGCAGCAAATACAACGCCACATGCGAAATACGCATCAAAGACCTGACGTCACAAATCCTGCATCGCGCAATCAGAGTTTACCGCGCGACTAGCATATACACAAAATCCCGCAATCAAGCGTCGGGCAGTTGCCCACCAGACACAATACCCGTCTGGTTGGAGGATCCTCCCTCTTCTATGGGGGATGAGTGAACTTTACACCCTGTTCCTTATATCTATAATAGCCACATAGCATTCATCTCCATGATTTTACCATTAAAAAACTTTAAATTAACCCATCAAACGCATAGCCGAAGCTTTATTAAATGGTTTTTCATCTTAAAGTTAATGTTTTTCATGTGATCATGTAGGTGGAAATGCTTTAGAATAAGATTTTATTGTGTTGTGCTCTCATGACAGAATTTATTAAAAAATTTAGTAGACAACTAAGGAAATTGCGTTGTGTTTAAAGTACAATTATATCCTGTTAAATATAATATTCTCTTTGTCATCAAACTTCTTTTAATTTTAACTGACCTTTTTATAAAGTTCCCTTATAGCTTTTTACCATGACTCTTTATATAATTTCCATCCTCAGCAAAAATAACAAATTATCAAATGCAAATGTTTAATCTGAACCAGGTTATTTATCCATTCAGTGACCGTTTGGATGAGTTTGACTGAGATGAATTTAAAATACCTACAAGTTTCATGATAAGAATTTATAATGTGGCTGATAATGTTTTACGTGTAGTTACTGTCGGCCTCAAAAATCTAATTCATTTAATTGTCTTTAATCTTTGTTCCGTAATATTGTGTAAATATGTAGTCACAAAACATATCACAGATTATGCGCTTTTGTAATTCAATTTTCCAACGTGACGATATTATCGTGGACGTTTACGTCCACGTCCATAAAATGTATGGAAATGCGTGTATGTTATAATGTTATCATGGACAAAAATTTAAAAGCGTCTTCATTTGTTTTATTTTTTTACATTTATTTTTAAGTTTGCCCCAATAGGAATTACATTTTTATAAATCTTTTATTTTTCTATACGTTTTACTTCCCTGTTTTATCGTGATGCCGTGACGTGAACACGATAATAATCGTCACGTTAGAAATAATAAAACCGCACATTGAGTATTTCATTATAGCGACACATTGTTACAGGAATATCACATTTTAAACTAAACACACTCATAGTAACATTAATAAAAAATATGATAAAATACAAAAGTAAAATGAAAACAAAATCCTGTAGGGCCAAAAGACTAGGAGCCTTTTGGCCCCGTACAGGATTTTGTCTCAACATGATGCTGCGACATTTAAAAATAAGTGTCGCAGCGCTGGCACTCTAAAAGGGCCCGCTGTGATGTCACGAACAGGTACAGAAATAAAAAGTAAAATAAAATAAAAGATAGATATGATCAGATCGTAAACAATCAAATTAATTCATGTCAATGTATACCTACACCTTTTTGAGGCTAACTGTACCTATCACTGTAAAAAAACCGTTTTAATTCTTTAAATATTTCATAAAAAAGCAGTAGACGAAAATATTTTTAGGAAAAAAATTATCTCAAAAAACAGGAAATGGGTATTTTCAGACGAAGCCGCTGATTGATTACTTTTGAGGAACGCCAATGTTCAATCAATCAGAAATTACCTTGATTTATTACCGAAAATATTGTGAATCTTAACCATTTCTGTGAAGCATCTACGTAACCCAAAATTCCTAATGGATTGTAATTAGTACGAGACGAAAAACAGCTGCGTTCCACTGTGTACAGTTTACGGCCAGTATAATAAAGAAAAGTGGCCAAGGCACCTGTCCCATCGCCGGCGATTAACGGGTAGAAGAGAAAATAAAAATGAGTTGGCAAGTGCGTGAAAGCGACGAGCGATTGCTCGCTGGTATGCGTGTGTACACACGGCTAAATAACTAGCTATATATTTCCAGTAAACGCTGATCTCGCATTGTATAGGATTTCCGTACAATAAGTAGCTAATAGCTTGATATGTAGCCGTGTGTACCAAGAGTGAGTCGCTCAGCGAGTGTTTAAGAGGTTAATTGCGTAACACAATAACTTACTCACCGACCCAGACAACCCCATCACTCTTATCCAGGAGAGTCGTAGGTCAACTAGCACAGTTCGTAAGAGAGTACACACTACACGATCCTCATTCCGACCTCACCGCCAAGGCCCCGCGCGAAATCCGCGACTAAATAATAGTCCTCCCCGACCCTTGCCTTTACGCGAAACGCCAGCACGCGCTTTAGCTGAGCCTGTAGCTTTAATAAATCCCCCTGATAATAATCATAACTCTGATTTTATCCAGCCACCGACGATCCCTTGCCATCCTCCCTTCGACATTGCCCTAAGCCGAGGTTCGTACCCCACAGGGGGTGCTGCTAGCGCGCAGTCGTTTAGCTTATAAGTATGCCCTGGCTGGAGGCCTTAAATTTATTTTACGAGCTTAAGGCACCACAGGATTGCTCGGTAAAAAAAAAAACACAATAACATTAGCAATGGCTTTCATTTTGACAGTTTATCAATCTCATTGCGTTATGTCGTCGCCTTGGAAGATGGAGCAAAGCCACAAATTTTGCGAAATGGATTTAAGTGCATTAATGTGTTAAAAAGCCATAGTTTATATTCGTCAATAAATCTAACAGACATCATCAATGTAAGCTAAAAAAAAAATGTATAGTTTTAAGAGGATTGTCGCTGGTCCACTACCGCCACTCCTTTAAAAAACATATTATCTCGTGACTGAGAAGGAATGATGAAAAACCGCTCATTCAGCTATATGGGTAAGTGTGTCTAGAATTTTCTAATACCTTTTTTAAAGTCTCATATTGAGACACGAAGCAACAACATTCGATGTAAATAAAAACGGTCACATTCCTCTAGATCGTATTTTATTTTTTCGTGTCAGAGTCAAAAATTCTATGCCGCTTAAATCAAAGAAAGTCATAGAAAATAATTATTCAGTGGTCAATAGTTGTAAGAGTCTTTAACTCAAAAGTGTAATTCTGAGGAATACGTCCTCCTCAACAACGTAAATCGTCGCCTTAGAGGGTAATTCTAAGGCGACCATTTACGTTATTAAGCAGATAATTTTCTCGAACATAATATGAAGCGATGGATTAGCAATATCCTTCAAAATCATTCAAATTTTTAAGTTATTTAAAGTTTGTTACGCCATTAGGGTGTTGCTCGTCAAGCGAGCGTCGCTGAGCGAGAACTCTCATTGATAGCTCATGTCGCTGCGACAAACAAGTACTTGCTGTGAACAGTCAGCGATCAACTATTAATATAATTATGTATCTCTTTTACTTACATGGGACCTTCAATCTTTTGTACTTTTCTTGAGCGAGAGAATAGTTGATAGCCTACCGCTTCCTCGTCGGCGTAGGGACTGGTACCTAAATTTCAATTTACCGCGATGTTGACAGTTTCCTTCAAATTTGGGGAGTCAGTTTACAAGGGATAGATAGATTGATGAAGATGTGGAAAGGAGAGTAAATGCGGGGAATAAAGTGAATGGTGCTATACATGCGATACTGACCAACAAGTCGATGTCCAAAAAGGCCCGACTGGCTGTTCACAATGATTTGCAGGTGCGTACGCTTATGTATGGAAGTGAATGTTTGGTGTGTCAAAAAGAGCATGAAAGTAGAATAAATGCTGTGGGAATGCGTTCCTTGTAAAGCATGTGTGCATGACTATGAATGATAGGCTGAAAAATTATGTGGTAACGCAACGGTGTGGTTTAAAAGAAGATGTAGTGACAAAAATTGAAAAGAGTATGCTTAGATGATTTGGTCATGTTGAGAGGATGAATGAAAGGCGACTAACAAAAGGTGTTTACAAGGCAGATGTGAGCGGAAACGCCAGGAGGGGACGCCTTAGGAGAACATTATAGTGACCTAATTGGTGATGTTCTTCAGAAAGATCAGGTGCGTAGTACCAACAACCGGCGGGCATGTATGACCAAATATATGAATGTAAACGAAGAAAAAGGCGTATGTAAGGAGCGTAGCTGGTGGCGTTCTATAGTATCTACCTACCCCTGGGAAGAGGCCTGTGTTTATGTATGTATTAGTATTGACAGTTTTCCGAAACGTTGCAACGTGGATATACACGATACGGTTTGTCCCTAAATTTAAAGTTGCTCAGCGAGCTATAGAACGAGCTATGCTTGAAATCTCTCTGACGAATAGAATCCGGAACGAGGTGATCCGACCGAGAAACAAAGTTTTCTACATAGCTCATAGAATAAGCAAACTGAAGTGGCAATGGGCCGGCCTTATAGCCGTAGAACCGATGACTGTTGGAGTAGAAGTGTTCTTGAGTGGAGACCGCGAATCAGCAAACGTAAGGTAGGACGCCCTCAGGCTAGGTGGAGCGACGATCTTCGCAGGGTGGCTGGTAGCAGCTGGATGAGAGTTGCCGAGAATCGAGCTGAATGGCGTGCAATGGGAGAGGTCTATATCCAGCAGTCGACTGCTGTAGCCTGATGATGATGACAGTTTGCTATGACATAATATTTTCATTGTGACCTCTTTAACTTGATGTTAAGACAACAATTTTCCGTGGGAAAAACCGCGTGTTACCAATAACAATTTTGTGAAGCCTGAGTGAGTGTTATTGACTTCTTTTGCTGTGAACAAGTTCAATAATGATATTCTACTCCCTTTTATCGACAGTTTCTACTATGAAACTGTCAATAAAAGTGATACAAGTGTACATTATTAATCATAGTTTTCGTGGACATTCCCAGTATAATGTGTACATATATACCTGAAACTTACACAACCTTCCCTAACTTCAATTATTCGCCTTACACCAAACGAAACGTTTTCACTTTCCAATCAATTCCCAACTCAGCACATTTAGACCGTCCGTTGCACTCAGCTTCTTGTGGGTCGTACAGTCAGCCTCAGAAAGATGTGTAACATCGACGAGAATTCATTTAATTGTCTACAATCTTTGTTCTATAATATTATATCAATGTGTAGCCAAAAACCAAATTACACATTGGGTACCTATTTAAGTGTAGTACAGATTTATACAGTATTATGAAACACAATTATTATTATTATTATAGCAGTGATAGCCTAGTGGTGTGACCGTCGGACTGCCAAGTCATAGGTCTCAAGTTCTACCCAAGAGCAGAACCCAAGGCACGAACCTCTGACTTTTCGGATTCATGAGCGTGTTGTATAATTTTCACTTGCTTAAAAAACGGTGAAGGAATACATTCGTGAGGAAATCGGCATGCCTGAGAGATATCTCTCGATGGTATATGTAACCAAATCAGCGGCCCATAGGAGGGATAAAACTCTGACACTAGGTTAATCACTAACCACACGAAAAGAACACAAATTATAGACAATCAAATGAATTATTGTCGATGTAAACATCATTTTAAGGTTAACTGTACCCAAATGAATACAAAACACTGCCGTGATGACGTCAGTGATTGATGACATCACGATTGAAACCTTGAACGTTGAAACTGTAATGGAGAGAGATTTCGGAAGGGATGGGGTTATATTGTGGGGCAAATGCTATGTGGCCATAATTTCAAGAGATTGTTTGCAATGTTTAGCTTGTACAATATACAGTGTGAGTCTTTATAATGTGCAAATATCAAAATGAGGGAATCTATGCTTAATTTTATCTACGACAAAAATATTTAAATAAATAAAAAAAAAAAAAATGGAATTTAAAAAAAAATTGTTCCCAGTGTGAACAAAACGGTGTAACTTTTAAACTAAATGTTCTATCACGATGAAACAAGCTTCATAATGATTGGAAGTAAAAATATAAAAACTATGACCTTCGATTAAAACTACACGGCAGATAAAATGTCAACCGGTCAATGACCGAGTTTTGTCAGACGGTTTTAAAGGTTCTAATGTCAGATTGTTTTTACCAATTCAGGGCCTGTCCTACATACTGTATTAAATAAAATAATAAATCCATTTATTTTCAGGCGACGCAGGCCCATACATAAATACCTTAACCTAAACATACATAATTTTATTGTAAACTTGTGTTAGTAAATAAGACTTAAAACTATGTTAGTAGCAATTCGCACTACCTTGACTATCTGCTGTCAGTGGTACTTGTCCGCAGAAGCGACGGAACACCACGTTCTGCGGCCAAAAGTCTTCTTCCATGACGAGGGTCAGATAACAATTCGGTACGCGCACCACAAACACCTTAAAGTTGAAGTTGCGGCGCGACTCCAGTAACTGCACCCTCGGCGTGTACCTTGTCTTCTGGCGCACGTACTCCTCGATGTCCTCCGTCTTAGTGGTGTAGTGCAGGCGGGAGATTTACACATACTGTATTAGTACCTATCGCATGAACGAGCTTCCAACATAGCTCTTACACACTATTTAGATCCTTTAAAACCGTCTGACAAAACTCGGTCATTGACTGAGTTTTTGTCAAACGGTTTTACACGGTAACGTCAAATATCCAGTTTGCTTATGACGTTACTTAACTATGAGTATTTAATGTATGACTTATTTAAAGTTCAGATATAATTAAAAGAAGTTTGACTGACAAAGGGAATATTAGTTATTTATGCAACTGTTGTATAATAAGGGGTATTAAAACACAAATGGGGGTTTTAATACCCCTTAATAATAGTAGCACATGAGTGTTTAAATAACTAATTATTACTGTTGCATACAAGAATTTATCTACACACATGACATGAAGTATAGTGAAACGCGCGTGCGAGACAATGTTCTTTTTTTTGAAATTCATAAAGATACCACGAATTGAGTAGTGAGAATGGAAGGGATCATCATACTCGTAAAAGCAAAGGAGTTGCATTATGAAATTCAGTGCAACATTATAACTCCCGTTTGGATGCTATTATGGTTACTATGACACTGGGTGTTTTAATGTTGGCAATAAGCTAACTGTTTCAGAAACTTTTGTAGAGGATTTATAGCATGGGTGTAGATAAAATATTTAACAGTATAATTTTACTTCAATCAAAGTGTGGAACTCTCTGCCAGCGTCTGTGTGGGATTCCACATAAAACCGGTCTGCCTTCAAAGCAAGAGTGAACAGACATCTTCTGGGTACGCTCGTTCCATCATAGACCTCATCCATCGCTTTCCATCATGCAAGATCGAGGTCAAGGGCAGGCCCAATCCATACTAATATTATAAATGTGAAAGTAACTCTGTCCGTCTATCTGTCTGTCTGTCTGTATGTTACGTTTTCACGCCTAAACCGCTGAACCGATCGTCATGAAATTTGGCAGAAATATAGCCTGGGATATGGAGAAGGACATAGGCTACTTTTTTACGCGATAACCGACATCCACGCGGGCGGAGCCGTAGGCAAAAGCTAGTCAGTAATAAAAATAATTAAAAACTTCAATCACGTTACGTTTTCCTTAATTACATAAATCTACCAGAAATCTTAAGACTAGCGTGGCCCAATTACATTCTACCATTACATCATTATCATTATCATCATCATCATTCCAGGCGAAAGACGTCCACTGCTGGACATAGGCCTCCCCCAATTGGGAGGGTATGCCATAATCGCCACGCTTGGCAGGCGGGTTGGCGATCGTATGGTGTTAAAAATGCATAGAGAACGCTGCTGCCCATTCTCTAGTAAGTCTCTTAGTCGCTTTTTACGACACCCACGGGAGGAAATGGGGTGGTGCTATTCTTTACGTCCGGCACAACACGGAACACCATTACATATATGTTGGGCAAATGTGTCATATTAACATTTAATTTAGGAAATCATAGTTCAATTTAAAGATTAAGTTTCATGTACATACACTGATTAACGTCAACAAAGAAAAAAAAAATATTAAAATGTCAAATTACGAATACATAAATGCAAAGTCCACACTCCTTAATTATAATGTCATGCTTCATTTCATCTTAAGCATTGAATTAATTATCATTAAGTGTGTGATACATCAATATTATTTAGATTGACCTTCTGCCCCATATGACATAAAGTCGTTTAGATCATAAAAACAGTTTGCCCTTAAGACTATGCCGAGCGCACTGTGGCGCCCTCATCGTTATTTCGGTGATTTCTTTTATTTTAGAATGAAAATGCAGAAAATAATCTCGTCAAGTTGTGCTTCACAAGACTCTACGTTATTATTACTACAAACAGTAGTTTTAAATTGATATGTTTTATTGTAATCATTAAAACGGAAAATAGTGGCCACTAAGCTCCGTTTTAATGATTACAATCAAACATAACAATTTAAAACTACTGTTTATAGTAATAATAACGTATAGTTTTGTGAAGCACAACTTGACAAGCTTATTTTCTGCATTTTCATTCTAAAATAAAAGATATCACCGAACAAACGATGAGGGCGCCACTGTGCGCTCGGTAGCCTCTTAACCACTGTGTTAACTTTATTTTTGGAATTCAGTCATGAAATCACAACACAATAAAATCTTATTTAAAAGAATTTCCACCTACATATTAACATTAAAAAAACATTACCTATATGAGGAAAAACCATTTGATGAAGCCACAAAGTTAGAGGAAAAACCCCTAACTTTTATCTATAGGTAAAAACTGACAAGGTCAGTCTCCACAGATTTCCTTAACTTTTTGGTCAAGCCTAAGCGATTTTTGCGGAGAAACCCATGAAAATAAATAATACCGAATCGCTAGGTCGTTAAAAAGTACTTAGGTTTGCTGCATTTTTTTTTTTACTTATGGACTGGGCAGGTCTCCAAGGCACGTCAATAACACGTATGAACGTTTTCTGGGCTAAGTGAGACATGAGTACTTATTTCCTACTTTTTATTTAGGTCACAGTGTTCCTACAAATATGCTTCTTTCTGCAAAGAACGAAAAAAATAAATAAATAAAAAAATCGTAGTCATACGGACTGCCGACAGAAGTGAAAACACAAAACTTTGGAATAACTGTTCTTTTATACATATAGCTCATGGAAAGCTTTCGGTGACGATGACGCGAGTTCCATGATTTTTGTTCACCCAAAAAGTACACATATACACAGCTAGTATATATATAGCTCATGAAAAGCGTTCGGTGACGATCGCGAACCGATAAGTTTTCCCCCTACCAAAAACGCTCAACGCGCCTAAAGAAATTTTCACTTCAAAAATCTAATCAATTGATGTTCAGGGTTATTTATTACCCTGATATAAACATGGCACCAATCTAAACTAAGATTTGATTTTTTGTGTTTGTTTGTTACGCTTTCATGCTAAAATTGCTGAACGGATTCGGATGAAATTTGGGATATCGGTAGACCATGACCTGATTAGGATGTGGCGGCATAGATAACGCCACATGCGAACTACGCATCAAAGACCTGACGTCACAAACCTTGCATCGCGCAATAAGAGTTTACCGCGCAACTAGCATATATACAACATCCCGACATCAACCGTTGGGCAGTTGCCCACCAGACAAAATACCCGTCTGATCAGAGGATCCTCCCTTTTCTATAGAGTATGAATGAACTTTACAACCTGTTCCTCATACCTCTATAAGGACATAGGATAATTCTTCATCTGCCGAGCCTTGTCCCAATTATGTTGGGGTCGGCTTCCAGTCTAACCGGATGTATCTGAATAGTATTTCACATGGAGCGACAGCCTATCTGACCGCCACAACCCAGTTACTGGATAATACAATACCCCTTGGTAAGACTGGTTGCCAGACTTTCGGGTATATGACGACCAGTAACGACTATCAAAGATCTACGAATGATAGCCGGGACCAATGGCTTAACGTGCTTTCAGAGGCACGGAGGGGTCTTGGTTTGTAAAGATGGTCACCCATCTACGGACCAACCGCGGCAAGCGTAGCTTAACCTGATCGATCAACCCGTGCGGCTGTAAATAATAATTTAACCGCATGCCCCGACAGCGAACCGCAAGAGAAGAACTAGAGAAGAAGTCTCTTCCGCGGAAGAGGTCCGCAGGAGAACCAAGGTAACCGACATAGCTCGAAGAATTGCAAAACTTAAGTGGGGCCGTTGGGGCCGAAAGGTTCTGGAGTGGCGACCGCGTACCGGAAGACGTAGTGTAGGAAGGCCTCCCACAAGGTGGACTGATGACCTTGTGAAAGCCGCAGGAATCCGCTGGATGCGGGAAGCACGAAACCGGTCGAGGTGGCGGTGCTTGGGGGAGGCCTGTGTCCAGCAGTGGACGTCTTTCGGCTGAAATGATGATGATGATGCCCCGACAGGACATAGGATACTTGTTATCCCGATATTTCCACGGGATCGAGACTTCTGCGGGTGAAACCGCAGGGCGCAGCTACTGTTAAAATAAAGCATTTATAATACCTATATGGGGTCAAATATTCCTAGCAAAATAGTTGACATGGGCTAAATAGACAAAAAATGTTTTCTATTCATAAGAAAAGGGCCTACATTAATCATGTCGAGATGTTCCAGCCTCCTTTTTGGACCCTTAATCTGTCAATTTTGCAATATCACAATGTTAATACTTACGTTTTCAGGGTTTATTTGGGATCACGGAAGATTCTAACATAAGAAAACTGTAATGTGTGGACAATCCGAGCAAGAGAAAGACCGGATAGACGCATTCGAAATGTGGTGCTGGAGGCAGATACTCCGAATACCATAGACAGCCAAACGCACAAATGTGTCTGTCCTTTCCCAACTCGACATAAAGACCCGATTGTCTACAGTTTGCTTACAGCGTATTTTGACCTATTTCGGCCACTTAATGCGAAAGGGATATAGCAACCTTGAATAGCTGATCATTGTTGGAAATACCGAGGGAAAGAGAGCACGAGGCCGGTCGCCAACACGATGGTCCGACCAAGTAAAAGAAGCTACGTCCTCAAGCAAACTTCAGTAGGTGGTGATGGCAACGTTGGATCAGAGTCGATGGAGGCAGATTGTCCGCTTAAAGGGGTCCAGTGACTACGATCCTCAGTAATGAGGGACCGATTGAAGATGAAGAATGTGTGGTAACTTTATATTGTTTTGATCTGTCTAGTTATGGTTTGTCCCAGCGATGGTCTGTTATAGCCGCCGGCCGTGCCGAATAAAACCTATTAATAGCTACACGTTGTTTTACTCATACATTTCAGTGGCGACGAGGGTAAAAATGCAAATCAAAAATTTCTATCGGAAAACTAACCGAGTTTAATGTAAGATCGGTAAATTGGACAATGTACTGGAACGCATGGAAATGTTTCTTTAAGGACAAAATGATTCAAAGTCAAAGTCAAAGTAAAAGTCAACTTTGACTTTTACTATACCTAAAGGAAGGTATATAGTACTGTACCTAAGAACTGACTTTTACATGATGATTTAAAAGTCAGTTCTTAGGTACAGTATATATACCTTGAATCATTACGGCAACATAGCAACCACCATGAATACATAACTTAGAAACTTAAACCCGTTCCACTTGAATAAATCGATTTAAGGCCTCTAACCTTAACATAGCCACGGTTTAGAGCCACCAACCCACGGCAAACGCTACCCTACCTATATACCGACCTACAAAATTCGTGTCGTATCTGCCATCGCGACAGCATTGTCCCGACCCGTCAACTTTTTAGGGTTCCGCGTGTCAGATAAAACGAATGACCTTGTTGAATGTCAGTTGGAGTTATACGGAGTGGAATGATGTCGATACTTTGAAACAATTGTACTGTCACTTGAAATGGAGGCTATATAATTTTATGTTTTATTCGAGCGATTTCGCTGGCAGTTACAATTTCGTTTATGCTTGTCGACTTCGACTCAATTAATTTTTATAATAATTTTCAGAGTATATTGAATGACTTTCTATATACTCTGAACATTATTATAAAAATTTATTGAGTTCATTGCTTGTTCTATAAATCTCAGGCAATGGTAGCAATTATTTTCTTGAACAACAGTAACTTCACATGTGAAGGTATCCATAAAATCAAGCGTCCCTTTCCACTAAGCGAAACGCCACCAAAAGCCGCGAGGGAGAAATATTACACCAAAAAAATCATACACCCACTAAACTTTTACTCAGCCATTGTGCGAAGTCATCTCAGAGGCGTAAAAATAAGTAACTCAATCCATATCAACGTCAGAAAAATTAGGCGCGGAACCCATTTGGCGAAAGTTTGAGTCGGACGTCGACCTTTTTAAGGTCATTTCTGACGTAACAGCGCGTGAACGTGCCTGTTACACTAGATACGGGTATGTTGTAAGTATGATGTTGTAATTTTGTTTTTTCATTGCTCGGTTAAGCCGCAGAATATTTCGCTTGTAATCGGAGAGGTAAACGTTATATAATGTGTAAATACATTTTTTGGTGTGATCATACGTGCCAGATGTTTTTCTGATCGGTACACCAAAAGCGGAACCGGAGTTACCGACATAGCTTGAAAGTAAGCTGAAGGGCCAGTGGGCTGGCTATGTTTGTCGAAGGATCGATGGCCGGTGGAGCAGACGAGTCCTGGATTGGAGACCACGTATCGGCAAGCGTAGTGTGGGACACCCCCCAGCTAGATGGCCCGACGTCCTGAAAAAGGTGGCTGGGACAGACTGGATGCGGAAGGCGGAGGACAGAGTGTTGTGGCGCAACCTGGGAGAGGCCTATGTCCAGCAGTGGACTGCGATAGACGAGTTGATTGATTGACTCCAAAAGCGAGCGTAAAAGAAACAAGCAGCACAATCTCTTTACATTCCACCAAATATCTCTGAAATGATTTTGGTGTAGGTATGCATGTGGTCACGTTTTGAGATTATACTCGTAGGCAAAAAAACCGGTCATACATCGCGTGATCCGCGTGGTTACGTCTGAACAACGGTCGTTGCGTTTGAACGAATATGAAAATGCTCATGTAAAAAAGATCCGCCTGGCAACCGCCGTGTTTGGACGAGTACGGTAGCTAAGTAAACTGCACAGAAAAACTTGCCAGGTACGTGTTGGACCACACAAAATGAAGAGTTTCGTAGTTGGGATGAATTTATCCCATGAACAAACTTAACATTATAGTTGAAATCAAGTTCTCCCCGTACATTCCAACTGCAAATGTGAGTTTGTACGCAAAAATATTGAGATATTAACCATGTTATTTTGAAACCATAGACTTCTTATAGGTTATCCTGTAATCTATAAGTAAATAACAAATTTCTGTATTTTTTTCTAAATATTAGGCTCAGTAGTTTCGGAGATAAGGTCAATTTTCATCTATTTTATTAAATAATTTTACGAATATATATGTCATTTTTTTATCCTTACAATAATCCCTTTCACTTGATATGTCTCACGGTACAGTTTACAATATTTTTTTATTCTCTAATTTGCCTCCCAAAAGTGACCCCTTCATTACAAATTTATTTATTTCCGTTACACGTCCATGTTTGGGTCACAGAGGTTCATACATATGTACTAAATTTAAACTTAATCGGCCCAGTAGATTCCGAGCAAATTGGCTGTGACAGACGGACAAACAGACAGACACGAGTTTTTTTCCTATTGAGGTACGGAACCCTGAAAACCAATATCGCGAAAAAACAGCCTAAAACAACCACCTTTTCTCAATGTTGACATTATAATTATCATTTTTTGTCCTCCAGTTTCCATCGTGTCGTCATCCACTTAGCTAGATTATTTGTCTGCTCCCAAAGCGAGGCGAGCGCGGATAAAAAGGTATTTTGCTCTGCAGCTCGCACCTTCTTTATTTTGTGTTGCAATTACAGATCCGCGTTAGGAATTAAACTCGTTATTAAAGGAAGTTGGCAGCTTTGTGTTTTAATTAGAGCAGCAATGAAAAATAAGTCATATTGTTTTCTATTCAGAAATTATGAAAAGGGTGTGAAATGGAAAGAATCATAAGACTTTTTTCGTGGAGAAATCCTCAGGGATACCCTCCGTCTGGAAAGGTTATGAACGGAGGGTTATTATCCCTACATACTAAAACCCCACTGTTCCTTCTAGTACCATGAGTCGGGGGCCCGGGAGATACTTGTACAATGTACATTCGCCGCACCTCCGGTATTGTTCAACGTTTTAGAAATTCGATTATATTAACTGCATTTGAATTATAGGGATGATAAATAGGGGTTAGAAATGTTCGAACAAATAATTTCGAAGAAGGCATAGTAAAATGAGATAATCGAAATAATCTGTCAAATCGATGGAAATAAGGTTCTCACACGCTTTAAAAGTTTTTGGGAGGGATTATTTCCGTCCTTGTCATGCGGTACGGACAATGTATGGCGCTAGTAAGCAGTTACACAGTCGTGACGTCACTTCTGGGATAGTGCCGCAGTTATTTTAAAACGTTCATAACTTCTATTTTTTTTTAGCATTATACTTATTATAATATTCTTTGCACTATTGCCAAACAAATTATTTAAGTTTGAAATAAAAAAATGTCATTATCCCTCAATCCAATTTCTTCATAATACAGTCAACTTTATCGCAGAATATTAAACGCTTATAACATCACAATCCGAAATCCCGGTAAAAATACCACGGCTACTATTAAAACCCTACTATTTCCTGTGTCAAATACGGCCGGTTGGTCCGGCCGCAACCCGGTAATGATAATTTTTATCGGACCGCTACGCCAGCGGCACCCTTTCAGCGACGAGCGACGTTTCTGTCTAACTTGTATTACATAATGTTGATAAATTCAAAAGAAGAACAATGCCTCCGTCTTGCCAGCCCGACCTGTATTGTATCCTTGTGGAAAATGTATACGTATAGACAGGATTGGATTAATATAATTCTGTAAATAAGTTTTTTAATATATTTTTACTAAACGTATTTTTGTGTTGGTTTCAGGTAAACAGTAACTGATCTTTGAGTTGCAAGATTATTTGCAAAGTTTTGAGGTCGTTATTAGGTACGTTTTTTAATTATTTATTTTAGTAAATAGGTATAATTCTTCACAAAATCTTCGTTCAGTCAGATTGGTTTAATAATCTTCTAGATGGACATAGAGGTACCCATGTATGAACTAATGGCAGCAGTACGTACGTAGTAAAACTAAACTTGTTTCTAATAGTACTACTAAACCTGTTTCTACCACAACGCAGCTTTGTTGCATTCTAGTTCGAAGTGCCGATGGGAGAATTTACTTGTGTCTGTAATACATGCAAAATCTCTTGATTCTGAGAACAGAAAAGCATTGGATAACACTCTAGTTTTTTTAGGAGAATTATCGCATCGTAAGCCAATAAAAAAAAACAACTTTAAGATTTCCTGAAATCCGCTATAGAAGTATGAGGAACAGGGTGTAAAGTTCACTCATCCTTTACAGAAAAGGGAGGATCCTCCGACCAGACGGGTTTTGTGTCTGGTGGGCAACTGCCCGACGGTTGATGTCGAGATGTTGTATATATGCCAGTCGCACAGTAAACTCTGATTGCGCGATGCAGGATTTGTGTGACTTCTATTGCATGTGTCATTGTAGATGCCGCCACAGGCACATGCAAAATCTCCTGATTCTGAGAACAGAAATGCATTGGATAGTCCTCTAGTTTTTTATGAGAACTATTGCCCCAAAAGCCAATAAAAAAAATAAGATTCCCTGAAATCCGCTTTAAAAACTACACGAACACTTAATTTCTTCGAGAATTCACCATAAATTTCATGAATGAATTCATTATAACATCGCTCAATGTCAACAAAGGAGAGTAGGTCGACGGAATTTTAAAAATGCCATGCATGTGTAAGATTTGTTAAAAGAACCAGTGTATAATAGACTCGGTTGGCACGCTACATTGGCTGGCGTGCCAACCGGGCTGCCTTTAAAACGTCTACGTGTGAATTTGCAATTTTTGAAATTCCGAGCCACTTGGCTTGGCATATCTATGAGATTTTTAAAGGGGTAGTTAGTAGGGGGTAAGGTTTTATGGAGATCTGTTTAAAGTGTTAACGGTTATTTAGAGGTTTGTGGAACAGGGTGTAAAGTTCACTCATACTCTATAGTAAAGGGAGGATCCTCCGACCAGACGAGTGTTGTGTCTGATGGGCACTGCCCAATGGTTGATGTCGGGATGTTGTATATATGCTAGTTGCGTGGTAAACTCTGATAGCGCGATGCAGGATTTGTGACGTCAGGTCTTTGATGCGTAGTTCACATGTGGTGTTGTTGATACCGCCACAGTTGTGTTTAGTATGTGTTTTTTTTTTATATAGGCATAAGGTACATAATAATAACGCCATTTTCTTTTGAATAAAGATTTCCTGTTACCAAGGTAACATGTTTGTTTGTAAAATTTGGTATACCTACATTAGGATTTCTCATTAATGGTATAATTCAATTAACTAAGTAATAGTATCTATATTACAGTATTTATAGCAGTGATAGCCTAGTGGTGTGACCGTCAGACTGCCAAGTCATAGGTCTCAAGTTCGAACCCAAGGCACGCACCTCTGACTTTTCGGATTCATGTGCGTATTGTATAATTATCACTTGCTTAAAAAACGGTGAAGGAAAACATCGTGAAGAAATCGGCATGCTGGAGAGTTATTTCTCGACGGCATGTGTAGCCAAGTTAGAGGACGGTATAAAAACTCTGACACCAAGTTTGTCACATAACACACGAAAAAGAAAGAATATCTATACTTAAGAGGCCGTGCACGAAATCGACTGATTTTGATCAATTTTGTTCATTGTTTGTGAGAAAGGTAAAAATAATTTAAACAAAATTATTTGAGATTTGAAAAGTCGTGTTCTTTGTTTTGCATGTGGCTGAAAGGGATTTTTCAAATAAATTAAGTATTCACGGTAAATCACTAATATTTGCAACAAGTATTCCGAAAAATGACGCGAGACTGACATTTGATCATCGTTCTACAAGAAACTACTTTTGATTTTGAACATTAAAAAATATCATCAACATCATTATATGGTCTACTTGCATGTGGCGGAACCACTTTTTTCAACTTCCATACAAAATATAGCAGAAAAATAATATTGAAAAAACCTTTTTTTGTTTTAAACCTCGTCAGTAATATATATTTTTCCTATTATTTAGCAAACCATATCAAGAAATTAAAAAATCACAAATTAGTCTTCAGCTATCCTTGAAATATAATCAAAATTTTATTTAATGATTATACAATATCTTCATTAAGTAAATTAATGGCGAAATAAACTATATTTTGGAGAGCACAAAAATTATGAAACTATTAAAAGCTGCTGTGACTGACACGAATGGTTTAGCACCATGAAAACTGTACTTTTATAGTTACACAGACTTAATGTTTCGATTATTTCAAGTTTTCTCACAATTAGATAAGAAATTGCCAAAAGACAGCTTTTTTCGTGCACGGACCTTTAACACGTATTGAGTATAGATCAACACGTGTTGTTCTAAAACACCTTTGAAAATGTTTTCTGTTTGACAAATAAATATACAGTCGAAAAAAGTCCTTTGAAACAAAATATACAAAAGAATACGACTTTTCTTGATAAAAAAATACACCCTTTACTTTTAAATACGAAAGGATAATCTACTATATAAAAATAAGTCGGGTTTTCCTTCCTGACGCTATAACTCCAGAACGCACGAACCGATTTCCACGGTTTTGCATTCGTTGGAAAGGTCTTGGGCTCCGTGAGGTTTATAGCAAAGTTTTTTTTTTTTTTTATGGTTTTTACGAAAAATTAGGGTAGGGTAGAGTAGGGTAGGGTAGGTAGGTAGGTAGATAGGGTAGGGTAGGGTAGGTGGGTAGGGTAGGGTAGGGTAGGGTAGGGTAGGTAGGGTAGGGTAGGGTAGGGTAGGTAGGTAGGTAGGGTAGGGTAGGGTAGGGTAGGTAGGTAGGGTAGGGTAGGGTAGGTAGGTAGGTAGGGTAGGGTAGCGTAGGGTAGGGTAGGTAGGTAGGTAGGTAGGGTAGGGTAGGGTAGGGTAGGTAGTTAGGTAGGTAGGTAAGTATGTAGGTAGGTAGGTAGGTAGGTAGGGTAGGTAGGTAGGTAGGTAGGTAGGTAGGTAGGTAGGTAGGTAGGTAGGTAGGTAGGTAGGTAGGTAGGTAGGTAGGTAGGTAGGTAGGTAGGTAGGTAGGGTAGGTAGGGTAGGGTAGGGTAGAGTAGTGGAGTTTATACTATATAGCTTTTGACAGAACGAAGTCTGTCGGGTCAGCTAGTTGGAAAATAATACAAATTTATTTGACGGCACAGCAAGTGGCGCTACCCTGTTTGTTACGAAGTTACTGGAATCACCGAAAAGGTCGCTTATGAGTAACACTGGCTGGTGACAGTCACTTTAGCACAGCTTCGCATCGATGGTTACGTAGCGGCTGTCTTCTGATGATAGAAGATGATGTGAGGGTAGCTGCGGTAGCTGCTGTCGTACTACGTCCACCATGAACTGCTATTATTCCGGCACAATCCTGATTATATTGAAGCTGTTGAACCACTAATACGATGATCACTAATGGTAAAGGCTATCCTGCGCCGGTATATTTAATACACCAGCCATGCGCTATTTGGGACTTCCCATCGGCACACATGACGAACTTACATTTTCATAGGATTAAATAGGAGATGCATCTCCTATTTAACCCTTAAGGGATGAATTTCCTAAAATCCTTCCTTATTGCTCACCTTCTTCATATATGGACGTCCACTGCTGGACATAGGCCTCCCCCAAGCACCGCCATTTCGACCGGTTCTGTGCTTCCCGCATCCAGCGGATTCCTGCGGCCTTCGGTCCACCTTGTGAGAGGTTTTCTAACGCTACGTCTTCCGATATGTAGTCGCCACTCCAGAACCTTTCGGCCTCATCGGCTATCTGTTCTGCGAGCAATGTGCTCCAATTCTTCGGGCTATGTCGGTTACCTCGGTTCTCCTGCGGATCTCTTCATTTCTGAATCGATCACGTGGGGAATCTCAAAGCATAGACCTCTCCATTGCGCTTTGGGTGACTTTTAGCCTTCTAATAAGGCCCATTGTGAGCGACCACGTTTCAGTGCCATTGGTCATCACTGGCAACACGCACTAGTCAAAGACTTCAACTTCTTCTTCTTGAAGGTCTTGAGACACTGTGGTATGTGGGATGAGAAGAAATTGCATAGTCCCGAATACTGCCCAGCCAAGTCGGATTCGACCATTGACCTCTTAGACGAAGTTGGAGCTACCTAACTGGACAGTATAGTACATAAGGAACACCTGTGCATAATTTTAAGCTTCTAGACCCAGCAGTGTACGCTGTGCGTTGTCTGTCAGTGAATTTAAGATATTTGTTTAATTGATTTAATACAAACCTGTATTATCGTTTCATTCAAAACTTTAATTGTCAAGAAACTAAGTATTATAATCCCCATTGCAACGACCATGTTAGGTTAAAAAAGGTCAATGTAAGGTCGTTTTTTTCTCAGTATTTTAACAGTCTAAAACAAAATGTAAAATAAACTAGGTTCTGCCTGCGACATCTTCCGTATAATATTTCGGTCCACGACCCACCCCATCGCATCGCAACGCCTGCCCGCTATTACTTCGTTTTCACTTAGCGTTCTTTCTGACTTTTTGTCATCTTGCTCGGCTCCTAATAGTCGTAGCGTGATGTTAAATAGCTTAAAACCTTGTCCGAGAATTGTGCTATCAAATGCAAAAAGAATTTTTCAAATCCGACTAGCAGTTCCAGAGACTAGCGCGTTCAAAAAAACTCTTTAGCTTCATTATTAGTGTTAGATATGTATACAGCGGTGCCGATTCCCTTGTTCACAAACTAAACTAAATTTAAGTTCAGTGCATCTTTTTCTTTCTATTTCATTAAGAAAAGGACAGAAGATAAATTATAGTTTAGTCCTGTCAAATTAATCAGCGCCTGTCACTACACCATACAAGTTAAGACGTGATTAAAAATTTGCCGACTAAAATTACGTCAAAATACGTCGAGCGCTGATTAATTTGACAGGACTTTACTAAAATTTATCTTCTGTCCTTTTCTTAATGAAATAGAAAGAAAACGATGCACTGAACTTAAATTTAGTTCAGTTTGTGAACAAGGGAATCGGCACCAATGTGTCAATTGCATCGTCTAATCACTATTTAGTTAGACGATGCAATTTTTATTGTCTCTTTAACTTATGTTATGCCACAGCCAATTAACCTCTCGTATGTCGTAATTAGAGACACAATTAAAAACCCATTGTGTCTCGCGTAGGTCTACGTTCCGATATGAAGGGTTAAATCGCACCATGTAAATCAGGCTTTAGGTAGTCATTCCCTAGCAAAAAAGCGGTCATTCCCTCCAACGTCAGAACTGAGGTGCCTTCCGCACGAACTGTCCATTTATATCCCGTTCTTGGATAGCGACAGTTCTGCCGCACGTACCGAGGGCTAAGTTGGACGTCTTATACTCCTTAATACGTTTCTTATCTGTTTGAACAGTTGTTTATGGGATTAAGATGTGCGTGTGTGTGTATTGATTCTTTCAGATTTTTCGTGTGACGGTGGAAATAGAGGGTTAAGTAGTTCATTATTCGAGTGTAAATGTATTAGATGGGCAGCAATAGTTATTTGTGCAACAAGAGAGCAAAGTCGTTTTTTGCTGCGCGTGCTGATTTTGAATCCTGAGTGTGGCGAGGGATTCAAAGGTACGAGATGCAAAAAACTTTGCTCTCGTGTAACACACATAACTTTTCACTTCAGCAGCGATATCCCATTAGTTGTAACGATGGAACAGGTAGAACAAGTGGGAAATAGAGACTCCCACTAGTTGTACTATTTTGTAATATAGTATATCGTAGTAGGTACTAGTGAGAACAAAACAAAAACTCCCATTAGTTCTACCGTGGAACTGTTCAGTAGAACAAGTGGGAATAGAGGGAATAGAGAATCCCAATAGTTCTACTATTTTGTTATACCTAATATCGTAGTACTAGTGAGAAAAAAATTCCCATTAGTTCTACCGTAGAACTGTTCAGCAGAACTAGTGGGAACAAACCGCGAGAACACTTTAGGAGATAATAAATATTTACAGGTTAAATATCAGTTTTATTTGCAGTAAATACTTATTTTCGTTTAAATACAACAATAAGTTAAAAATTCAATAAATTACATTAAAAGACATAGGAAATATCTTTTTGCAAAATTTCTTTAGTTAGTACGAAATTCCGAACGTGTTTGTCTTTGAGGTCGAATTTAAAATCGGTACTTCGAAAGGGCTGGTCTTTGTCTCTCTTTCTTTCTAATGGCGGGAAAGAGATAGAGTGTGAATGTTTCGAATGCTGAATAAGATATTCGCGGCTTTCTGAAAAATTATAATTAAAAAGTTACTTTGTCTCACTCAGTGAGCAAAATCGCATTTTGCTCACTGATTTCAGGCAGCAAAACCTACATGTTTGAGGTACTGAATTGAAAAAGTACTTTTTGCCTTAAGGCGACGCTATGTCTTTTTCTTTAAAAAGATATAGCGTCGCTTTAAGGCTCCCACACATTGGCGCGATATCGCGGGCGCGACAAGGGTCGCACTGCCTGCCGCGCCTGCGATATCGTGCCAGTGTGAAAACCGAAAAAGCGAAAAAGTGGATAAGCGAAAAAGACAACTTTATAGGAGGAAGAAAAAACTGCGCCGTGTTTTTACACCACTTGATTACCACAGATTCTTCAAATTCTTTTAGTGTGCAATATTCCAAGTCGTCATCAATGACGTTACAAGTTGTAAATTTTTTTTTGTGTGAAACTAGTGGTGGATCTAGACGGCCATGCCTGCCCGGACTTATTTGCGGCAGTCGCAACAAAGCCAGCGGGATTCTGCCGCCGAGGGCGCCGGCAGCGGAGGGCCAGTACTTTCGCGATTTTCAGTGAGAGTGTTAGTTTCGCTTGGTTATTTAGTGGAAAATTACTGATTTTCATTGGAACGACAGTGCAGTTTTATTATTGATGGAAAAATTTCACGAATGAATTACAATTTCTCCAATTTTAAATTCAATTGCAGCAGCAATTGCGATGTTATATCATCCATTTTGCAGAATCGAGCTGAATGGCGTGCAATTGGGGAGGCCTATGTCCAGCAGTGGACTGCTATAGGCTGATGATGATGATGATATGTTATGCGTTTTCTCCAACTTCACCAAAAGTCACAGCACTAGTACGACAAGCGAATATCGATTCGGAACTGCGCTTGCCGGCGGCACTTCTCTGGCGGCTTTGCTTGTTGTTAAGCCGCTGGGAGTGCTGGGAGGGCTGTGTGGATCCACCATAGGACGTGCGTTGCGGGGTTTGCTTTTCAAAAAAGTAATAAAATAAAAATTACCAAAATTACATTACAGCATTGAGATAGAAGCCTTTTTGGCCTTGCACAGGTATTTTTTTATTTATCATGTTTTTATTTTATTTTTATTCTTGTTTTTAATGTATTTTTTTTTTGTTTTATATGCTCCTTTATTACTGTTTGTATTTCCTGTGCATGTCCCAATTTTTTTTTTTTCTTTCTCTCATTTATTCCCGAAGTTTTCACTCTATGGCGCCGATAGTAAACTTAACATAACAGCACGCATGTATTCCCCGAAGGGATAGGCAGAGGTGGTACCTATAACTAGGTTGTACACATTTTTGAGTCCCATGTAATAGGGGGCAAGCCTATGCCAGCAACCGGGCACAAATCCAGACTCCTGGCTGCTACTGAGAAATTCAAGATAGGAAAACTCAATAACATTTTGCCTGACCCGGGAATCGAACCCAGGACCTCATGCTCAGCAGTAGAGCTTGTGACCACTAGACCAACCAGGCAGTCCATTACCTCTATAGCTTATAACATTAACTAGCCTCTGACCGCGATTACGTCTGCGTGAAATTTCTTGTTCCCCCATTTCCCAATCCGCTCTCGAGATCAGCTGTTTTTTCGTCTATTTGGCACCTACACTATCTACTAACGTAGATCTTAAGAAAATTGTTACTAGCAATTATATGGATTCTGTCCGAAATAAATAGTTATTGATTGATTGAAAACTATGCCCCACAAAACGGCTTTCGCGGTTTGTACGGAGAACGGAAAGTACAAAATTGAAGTTTATTAGTGCAGGTACTTGTAAGATGATAAAACGATTTTAAGTAGGTATCTGGATTTATATAATCACAACACGAAGATCCGTAAGCCTATAATAAGTTTTTAAAACAAACCATGAATAAACTATTCATCTTTTTATAAAAGAGATCCTTTTAAACCTCAGAAGAAACTACATTTTCCCGCATATCTTAGACCTTGTCGGACACTTTACTTGAAGTTTTTATCGGATATTTTAAATCGGCCGCCATCCTACCCTCGGATTTGTTATTCATAGAAGTACCTCCACGTAGTAATGCTCGTTTTCACTAACACTAGGCGACACTTAAATAATAACGTGCTATTGGATTTTCAACTTTGAAAAAATTCAGAAAAAGTTGAAAATCCAACAACGCGTCTTTATTTGCGACTTTAACTTATTGACTTAGATAACAAGAAGGAAAGGAAAAAAGAATTTGAAGAGTTTTGAGTTAAAAAATATATTTGTTTAGCTAGAACCTCAGGTTTTTCAGGTATCAGGAATCTTGTTTATGGTTCAGATGAAACGTGTCTTAGTGTAGGAACATAGAGTATAGAAGTACCGAATTGCAAGAGACGAAGTAAGTGGGGATAAGATGTACATGTGTCTCGACACGATGTACGCAAAATGGGGAAGAATGATGTAAAGTATCATCATCATCATTTCAGCCGAAAGACGTCCACTGCTGGACAAAGGCCTCCCCAGAACGTCGCCATATTGATCAATCCCGTGCTTCTCGCATCCAGCGAATCTAAACCGTGCGCGAGCCAAGCAATTAGATTTACATTTTGCCTCAGGCATTTTCCATAACCGCGAGCGTTTTTAAACGGACGACGCCGTTTGTAAAAAGCGGAATCATACAAAATGCCTAGGGCAAAATGTAAATCTATTCTTATGACGCTTGCCGGCCCCTGCCGCGGCACCCCTCGCTTCGCTCGCTCGGCTCGCGCGCGGTTTGTCACAGTTCTGACCTAACCTAGTCATTTGGTCGGGTGCCTGGATGTCGAAATAATAAAAACTGAACGAATTGCCAATTCGCCTTAGGTATTTTGCATTATCGCGAGCATTTGTTAAGGGACGGCGCCAAGAGTAGTTGTTGAGCAGTAGATTATATGTTCGATTTTGTAACAGGATGACCAACTAAGTTGAGCAAAAATATTTGAGCTATAGAGCACAAAATGTTCGGTAATATAAACTTTGCCCTACTGCTCAACTGCTCAACTAGTTGAGCAATCTAGTTGAGCAGTGGGGAAGAAGTGTGAGTTTGTGTATGTGGAAGGTAATCTCCGGAACCACAGCTTCTATTTGAAAAATTGTTTTACCATTTTGACAGCACATTATTCCACATTAGCACATTATTCCAAAAAGAAGTACTTAAAAATAATAATGAATTACTATTTTGAATTCATGCAAGCCTAGTACTTTGTATTAGGTTACTGCTCCGAACTTGTGCTCAACGTGTCGTGATCAGAATACCGTCTTCGTATGTGAATTGCATCCGTAGAAAGCCGGGGCGGGTCGCTAGTATATAATAAAAATGCACCATAACTTTTCGTAAAATTAAATAAAGAGAAAATCAAAACGACAAATAGTATCTAAATACTTTGAAAACAGATTAAATGTTCCACAAAAACACCTATAAAATAAAATCACTATTCTCACCGTATACAAGTTTAGTGTTAGTACCTCAAGGAAATATAACTATTGCGATGTCTTCTGCGATAAAACTTTCCTAACAGCCGGTCTTATAGCAGCTTTGAACCGCGTTTTTTGCTCATGATGACCTGGATCTCAAAGGCAAGGGTTTTAGGGAATCTTTTTGTCTACTAAAAATAATAATAGGTAAAGGTCGAAGGAATAGGTACACGTGTAACTGTAATCTCATTTATTTGAGTTTTGTGGTTTGATAAGTCAATCCCGATTTGAAGAAAGAATAAATAATAATGTTATTCCCTATCTACTATTTAACTCTAGCTCGCTAACCTTAATTTTGAGTAACGTTATCACTAACCAATTTAACGACGGATTAAAACATCAATGTTTATCTAATCAACTTCATGTATGACATAAAGCGACCTTAATTAGCAGACTTAGTTTTCGCTATATCCAATATCGTTTTAGAAATAACCTCCATTGAACAATGATTGCACATAGAAACAATATGCTTCCAGCAAATCGCTTTTTTGCAGTCCTTGCAGAAGTTTGTAGTTATACGACGTTTTATTTGTAGCTGCAAGTTTCGCGAGTTCTGGGAACGTTTTGGCTAGAACCTTTCTTGATCTAGTCTACAATTTTCAAGATCTCTGCGATGATTTGCTTCTTTCGTTGCAAAATTAGTCTGAAATTTTACGATGATCATACGATATATCCCGACCTAATAAGCGTGCATCCGCAATGAGTGATTGCGGGTGACTAATGAGGCGAATCAGGAAGATAATTAGAAACGGGTGGGGTGACCCAGGGTTAATTAGCATCTGCCCACAATTTTATCTGCATGAAATTATTGCCCCCCCCGCGCTATTTCGCTTAGCGTTCTTTTCGATTTTTTTTCTTTTTACTCGGGTCCGAAGGGTCGTAGCGTGATGTTAAATAACCTATAAACTTCCTCAAGAATTGGGCTATGAAATGAAAAAATACTTCAAATCCAACTGGTAGTTCCAGAGATTAGCGCGTTCAAATAACAAAAAAAATAACAACTCTTCAGCGACGAAGAAGATATTTAATAATAAATTAAACATTTTCTACTTCTTTGACATTTCTTGGGACCCTGGAGTCAAGCCAACTCGCAGAGGCCCGTTAGATGTATTTATTTGTGAAATGAGGCAACAACCGACGATTATCCCTGTTCGCACTATACAAGTACTCCAAAGGATAACCCCCGGTTGGTGTAGAACTATTCCAGGATATGGAAACAAAAATATTTGATTATAGGTTTGACCATGGCTTCTGCCTGGTCGATGTTTTATATAAAATACACAGACAAAATGGCAGGGGGTGAATTGCACACTCATTTATGGGCCCACGGAAACTGTCGCTAGCACATAGTGTCGTAGCGACTAAGAGTAGTGTCCTGAGGTGCTTGAGGAGGAGTGGAGAGGTATTCCACGGCTATCAGGACAATCCCGAAATTACGGTCGAGATACCAGCACCTTACTGGAATACTTCCTTCCTCCGAGCACGTTTGCTCTTGCGAATTTCCACTCAAGCCGGCCATAAAGGCAAGAATGAGGTGGGAGCTCAGCTCCTCGTCAGTGTTCACTCTAGCCGGCCAATAAAGGCAAGCTAGAGATGACGAACATGACTTCTCCCGGGATAGTGTCCGTGGGGCGCTACTGCCCAACAGCTCGCCACATGCTGCCCTGCGGGTTTATGAATCTCTCTTGCCAGACCAAGAGAGATTCATAAACTCCTCACCCTATACTTGTTTCTGCAAAGTTAACATCGTTTCGTTTTCGTCAACGTTTTTACAATATTTTCAAATAAAAGTGTTAATAGGTATGGAAGGAAGATGTAAGCCTATCAACAATTACCAGGTTCTTAATATAATAGAAAATGGTCAGTATATCAACATTCTATTAGGCCTTTGACGTTCTCACATTCAAAAAATAGGAAACAATCTATATAAAGTTACAAAAATAAATTAAAATCTATTTAAATCAAATGATTACCATTAAAACTACAGTAAAACATCTGAATAAATATCATGTCCACAAAAGCAACAAATAAAGAGTTGAAATTATAATTGTAGGTAGGTATACAATGATGCCGATTCTCTTGTTCACAAACTAAACTAAATTTAAGTTTAGTGCATCTTTTCTTTCTATTTCATTAAGAAAAGGACAGAAGATAAATTTTAGTTTAGTCCTGTCAAATTAATCAGCGCTTGACGTATTTTAATCGGCAAGTTTTTAATCACGTCTAATCTTGTATGGAGTAGTGACAGGCGCTGATTAACTTGACAGGACTAAACTAAAATTTACCTTCTGTCCTTTTGTTAATCAAATAGAAAGAAAAACATGCACTGAACTTAAATTTAGTTTAGTTTGTGAACGAGGGAATCGGCACCAATGTCAAATAATGAGATGATTATTTGATTACCTATGTCAAGGAAACATGTAAAAATAAGAATAAATAAAATATCATTATTTGGGAGTAGTTAATAAACACTTACATAATTATGCCGTTAATGAGTTACCAGGGGAAGCCACATGCGCAGAAGGAATGATTGCCAAACTTCCTTGTCTCAACGTAGTCTTTAATCTTATAATAATAATCTGCTTTTTTATTTATAAGGACTGTGCTACTCAACGTACTGTCTTGCTTTACCTAACCAAAGGTAAACATAACTTCTAATCACTTGTAACAATACTATACCTTTAAATCATCTATAAAAAACTCGTAATTAAACTGTTGTAAACCCCTCAAAGCAGGGTTCATAAGTCTAGACCCTTCAGAATCACTTCATTCGATTGAATACGATCGCTTTGCATTCCTCATATCAAACGGAAAACACCCACGAATGAACAGTGAACATGAACCCTCTGTAGATTGAATCGGTAAGCAATAGGGTAGCATTCGTAAATAGGTATCACTCGATTACGTCAATGCCTTATATGCTTATGATTCGTAACAGGAAAACGTGATTTGGATATGATTGATTTTATCGTGTTTTATTTTTAGGGTTACATTATTATTTTATCTCATTATATGCTACACCGGTTGATATCATCATGTCAACGCCGACTGTTGCTGAAAACCAGCGCTGGGGCTGTCTCGCATAGGGTTGCAGCATTATGCTGAGCGATGGCAGTTTTACGTGGATGTAACGCATATTTTAAATAATAGAAATTACATGTGTAACTCAAAATTATTATTATTTCCTTTATTATTATTATTATTAACTAGGACTTTTATTTTATTCACTATTTACTATGACATTCATTCAATTATTGACTACTTCAGATACTTCTTGACATTGAAAAATAAAATGGTTAAAATGATTTTCCAATTTTGTAATATTTATTCATAATCAGCATGATATTTTGATTGTAATTTATGTGTAAATTTTGCATGCCCAAGTGCTGGCAGAGCATGAAGAACTTTGGTCATCTATACCCCTACCCGTGTTGGCAAAAAATTAATGATTTGATTTGATTTTCCCACAACTTGTTCTTTTCGTGTTTGTGTTCTTTCTTTGCGACATTTTACCACAAATAAACGTAGTTTCTTTCTTTTTCTTTCTAAATATGTAATGTTAAATATTGTACCGTGGTACGAAACCCTTCGTGTGTGTCTCTAATATTTTTGTATTTAGAGATCTGTTTTACGCCCAGCGGGCTAATTGCGTAACACACTTTGCAATGGCTTTATTATAATTTATTTTTTTGACTGTTCAACAATATTCATTGCGTTATTTACGTTATTCAGCAGAGAAATTTTTCGAACATAATTATGAAGCAATTAGTGTTCAATACATGATTGAACATGAATGGCAGCAATGCAGCATTATATTTTTAATTAGTGACAACATTTTGTCTTCTTAGTTGTCATCTGCCTGGCAACACTAAGTTCCAAAAAAGCAATTTTTCTTGACACAAAAAAGCTCAGCAAAGCTGGCAAAAATTATTGTTTTCAAGTGTTATGCTATAATAAACTTATTATAATTCTACTCTGGTTTATTTATTGAACAATTAGCATTATCCTTCAAAAACATTCAGATTGTGATTGATAGTGCATTACGTTATCAACATCATGCTCACATGTCTAAAAAGTTAAACACTGCAATTGAATTAGGGGTATTATTTTAACCTTATCCCGAGGGTTTTAACTCAATCTATTCATTTAATTCTTTGCTAACCTTAATTCAATTTCACTAATAAAGCTTACAAAATTGGAAACCACAATCCAATAAACGCCCCAAATTAATTATTATGCTATCGACAAATCCTTTTAATCACTGTGAAATCTGAAGTTTTATTGAACGACAAAATTCGAGCTTAAAACACATAAAGCAGATTGTTTCAAAATTTAAAAACCTCCTCAAAATAAAAGGGTGTAGGTACAGTAAAGTGTCGTGATTCGTGAAATTGTTTGAAAAACAACTCGTTTCCAGATTTCGGATGCGGTCGGAATCACTCTGTATAGTCGATAGGGTGACTATGATATTGTACTTAAGAAAAGATTCTTTTAACCTGATTTTTCAATCACTTAATGTATTTTCATGACTCCAGAAAAGGAGAAAATTCTCACTTCCACTGCAGTTTTTAAATGGCATAAACCATTAGATTGAAAAATAACTATTCATTCAGCGGCTTTTAGTAACATATTTAACAAATTATGACCGCAATTTTCCAAGCCTTTCTTTTATAGGTATCCATCTTTTAACAGTTAATAGTCCTCTAGACCGAGTTTCGGCCATGGCGATTAATCTCAGCGGAGACTAGCCTTCAGCGCGGGAGATATTATAGTGCACAAATGTGTGCACAGACACAGGTGCACTCTCTGTTCCCTCGCTCTCATAGTCCGATGGGACGGCAATCCAATATGGCCTGAGAGAGATTAGGCGGCTTAACGTGATTGTCGAGGCACGGGGGTATCATAGCGCCAAATTCCAACCAATCAATCAAACCCAGAACCCCCACGCTCAGCAGTGGAACTTGCGACCACGAAACTAAAGGGGTAACAATTACTTAACATAAATGACGCACAACAAAACAAGTGATTTCAAAACTCCAATAGACAACCAATAGCAAGCTATTACCTATAGTGTTCCCAGTAGAGACAGCACAAAGGTGTAAAATGCTGCCCAACCAACTGATTAAACTCGTTTGTCACTTTTAACGACACCCTCGAGCAAGGAGGCGGTAGCAGCCTCCTTAACTTGAAGAATGGTTTTAGGAAATCAATTACAGGTATTGGGAAAGCTAAAATAGTGTCTGGAAAATGTGTCTAACTTATTTCTTAATTAATACTAACTAGCAGCGCCCCACGGTTTCACCCACATAAGTCTCGATCCCGTGGGAATATCGGGCTAAAATCTATCCTATATGTTAATCCAGGTTATAAACTATCTGTGTGCAAATTTTCATCCAAATCCATTTAGCCGTTTTTGCGTGATTGAGTAACTAACATACAAACAACTTCGAAACATAACCAGTGGACGTAACATCTATGAAATCCGTATGCATTTGACTAAAGAAACATCTAGGGCAAAACTATGCTGTTTCAAAATTAAGAAATTAATCTTTTTGCTTAGTGGTTGAATGTTATAATATAATAATGTGGTGAAACGTTAAAGCATTAATTCCAAAACCGTTTCCTCCGCAAAATCACGGGTGCCCCCTGGTTCGATCGGAACACAAACCTTCATCTAGAACTTAAAATCCCTTCGATACGCCCAATTCATGAAGCGCATTTCAATGCGCTTCTTCGATTCTGCAGCCACTCATCGCAACGCTCTAGTTGTGAAGGCCGCCAAATACACCGCCTCTCGCATTAGTAGGATCCGCCGTCCAAGGGATGCACTGACCGACCCAGACGACCCCACGACTCTCCTCCAGGAGAGCGGTAGGGAAATAAGTACAGTAGCTCGCAAACACAATACACGACCGTCATTCCGACCTCGCTGCCGAGGCCCCACGCGAATTCCTTGACTAAATAGTCCTCCCCGACCCTTGCTCGTAAGCGAAGCGCCAGCACACGCTATAGATGAGCCTGTAGTTTTAAATTCCCCCGATAATAATTATAACCCTGATTTTATCCAGCCACCGTCGGTCCCTTGCCATCCTCCCTCCGACTCTGCCCTAAGCCGAGGTTCGTACCCCACAGGGGGTGCCCTTAGCGCGCGGTCGTTTAGTTTATAAGTTTTTACGCCCTTTCTGGAGGCATTAAGTTTCTTTAAGAGCTTAAGGCAACCACAGGAAAGTCCGGTTAAAGAGTCTCAACCTCTCATGGTAAACTCTGAGACCCGCTAGATAAAAAAATTATAAAAAATGAAGCATTAAACCTGTGCAATATAAATCAATCACAGATCCATCTTCGTGAACAAAATAAAAGCTGCATGAACCAACCCTTTGACTCACGTTCTGCCCCAAAAATAAATCCTCAATTTCCCCGAATCATGGCCGCAATAGCCGGTGAATGTACCACGAGTTTATACAGAGCGTTATCTGTAGAATAATGACGTCACCACTTCGGTGACTCGGCGACAGTAATAAAGTTTGTATCACTGCGATACGCGTTAAACGCGTTGAAAGCGGTTAAGTTTTGACTGTTTTTAGAGAGAGTGATGTTCAAAATGATCGTGTTTGTATTTATGGATAAGGTTTTAAGAAGAAATTGTTTATGGTTTGTATACTGGGTTGTTACTGTGGTCGATGATCTTTAGGTGTGTTGGTAGTACTTAAAACATAATAATACGTGCACTACATCACACTAATATTATAAAGGCGAAAGTTTGTGAGTGTGTGTGTATGTTTGTCTCTTCTTCACGCACAAACGGCTGGACCAATTTTGATAAAATTTGGTATGGATGTAGCTGACACCCTGGATTTACACATATACTACTTTTTATCCAGAAATAATGTAGTGTCCGCGGGTAACACCGCGGGGCGCAGCTAGTATTATTATAAGACACATGAAATCCCACGGTTTTAAGTAGTTCTTAGTATACTGAAGCTTGAATGTAGTTCAAACTTCAGTATACTTCTAGTACACGGGTCCATGATATTAAACAAAAACCGGCCAATTGCGTGTCCGACCACAATGAAGGGTTCCGTAGTTGGGAAGAATTTATCCGAAGAACAAATTTAACATTGTAGTTGAAAAACATGTTTTTCCATACAAAATGTATGGCAGAACATGTTTTTCACTGCAAAGTTGGTCGAATATTACTCGGTAACTTGTAAAGCCTACTTAGCGAAGATAGTTTTCCTTTTAACTTTGTTATAATACTAATACCGTGTACTTTTTCACATATCCTAAAACAACCACCCTACAATTTTACTTTTCAAGACTTTTTTTTTTTGGTTCTATTTCTTGTCGGTTTCTTTGCTATGTTTTCCTTCACCGTTTTGAGAGCAGTGTTGATGAAATCTATATATATAAAATAAAAAGTAGGATGTATCTACCCATATCCGTTATAGACTTTGAACCTGCTGTACGGATTCTGAAAATTCATTGTGCATTTGATAGCCCAATTATTGAGGAAGGTTATAATGCTATTTAATATCACGCTACGACCCTTAGGAGCCGGGAAAAAATTAAAAAAGTCCGAAAGAACACGGATTCTGAAAATTTAAATTCAAAATTCAAAATTGATTTTATCAAAATTCCGCTGGTAATAATTTTTATAAAGCAAAGTGCGCGTTAGGTATCGAACTTAGGATCGTGAACTATTGAACTTAGGAACTTAGTCGTGGCCGTTACCAGTGGGCTACCACTGCGCTTATACGACAAAAAAGAGACTCAAAGATTATCCTATTTGATGGACATGTGGATAGAATGTTGATGACGGTTTTTGTCGCAAAGGTTTTTTACCTTTAAAATGGACCGTTCTTGCTAATAATGACCAAAAAAGTCGCAATTTGAGTGGGATGACGACGATCTTTTTCGGATTTAGAGATGGAGGCAAAAAGTTTAGAGGTACTCAACAACATTATATAATGAGAATAATGACTCAAAACAATTTTTCTGTTCTTATCTTTAAGTAATTTAGATGTCTGTTTCCAGATAGCTGTAAATTGAGCTTATAGTCACGAGTGATTAGGTTACTTCATCATTCAAATCTTTTAAAGCTAAGGTACAATTATGGACCCAGTAGAGCATAGAAAAAGTTTTTTGAAATGTAAATAAAATTGGGAAGAAATTTTTGCACGCACCATCGTCGACCGCTTGCTTTAAGAATGAAGCTTGAAGATTGTGGTCCTCATATGGCCTGACCAAGATTATGTATGGACTTTAAAAGAGATTGTGACCTCTGAGTTTTTTTCGGTCTTTCTTCTCGGCGTAGTCAGTAATGAATTAGTTTAGTGAACTTAAACTGCAATACAAATGCGAAAGAATTCACGTGTTCTTTCGCACTTCTACTGCACTTTAAATTCTTCCCCTCAACATAAAGTAAAACAGAAAGACGGTAATGAACGATTTCTTAATTTTATGGCTACTTAGCAGTTTAAGTTCAATACTACTAAAAGATCGTCGTACGTTGTTTGGTCCAATAAATATTAATTTTGCTAACTTTAACGAGCAGATAGAATTTCTGGCAGCAAGCAGCATTGCTGTGTTCCATTTATAACACTAATAAGTTGCGGTGAAATTACAGGCACATTAGACTTTCCTACTTTGCTGATCTTTTCACTACAGTCTGCAATTTATCGGATCGGTAAGGTCTGCAATTTATCAAAGCGCCTAGGTATTAGGTTTTAACTTTTAGTTAGTAAGCATGAATTAAAAATGAATGAAATCCATACTAATATTATAAATGTGAAAGTAACTCTGTCTGTCTGTCTGTCTGTCTGTGTGTCTGTATGTTACGTTTTCACGCCTGAACCGCAGAACCGATCGTCATGAAATTTGGTAGCGATATAGCCTGGGATATGGAGAAGGACATAGGCTACTTTTTTACGCGATAACCGACATCCACACGGACGGAGCCGCGGGCAAAAGCTAGTAGGCAATAAATTAGACAGCCCACTGATGTGGAGCCTCACCCAGAGTACTGTTTCTCTTAGTTATTAGGTACTAACATAGTTTTTAAGTTCATACTAACAAACAAATATAATGGATCAATAGTTGTCTCAATAAAATTTATATTATTATTTCCTTTATTCCAATAAATACATATAAATTATATTTTGAAATATTATAATATAAAAAATATAAAAACGTTTAAAAATATAAAAAATAGTAGCCCACCGGTATCGGGAACAGGATCCAAGTTACCGGCGGTCAAGGCTCCAGAGAGAGGAACCTCCTAACAATGCGAGCCTTGTAAAGAAGTACCGCTTTCTGAATTAAGCCCTTGATCCAGCTGCCCAACGAGAGCCTCTTTAGGTGTTGGTTGAGGCTCTTGACAATTAAGCCATTGGCTGATACGACTATCGGCACAATGATTGCTGAGTCCAGATCCTACATTTCGACAACCTCGCGAGCCAAGTCAAGATACTTGATTTGTTTATCTTTCTCGGTTTTCACGAGGTTCTCGTCATGTGGGACTGTTATCATTATCATTGCGCGCCGCTCTATTATTATTATTATGAATGCCTGATAGTAAGTAAGAAATATATGAAAAAAAAAAAACGGCCTAGTGCTTGTTGGACCACACACAATGAAGGGTTCTGTAGTTGGGATAAATTTATCCCAAAAATAAACTTAATATTGTAGTTGAAAAAAATGTTCTCCGATACAACTGCAAATATAATTTGGTCGACTATTACTCGTTAAGAGCATTTATCCCACGCGGGCTGCAAACGTCGCATTTCTACAGGTTTTTCGTAATTATTTTATTATTTATTTATTTATTTAACAATGTATGTACACACATATAAACAGACAAGAAGAAAGGAACAGAAAAATACGTACAAAGGTGATGCTTATTTCTAATGAAATCTCTTCCAGCATACCTGCGATAGGAAAGTAGATATAGAGATGTAGACAACGTGTGTAAGTGTAGAAAAAAAAAATTGAAAGAAAAAAATACAAAAAAAAAAATACAAAAAAAATACAAAAAAAAAATATAAAAAAAAATTAAAAAAAAAAAAAACACTTTGTCGGCGTGATTAATATTGTATATATACCCATGCCTAATTACAGTTTCTAGTACTACGAGTAACTCTGAGCTAAGTTGCGGACAGACAGACGGACATGGCGAAACTATAAGGGTTGCTTGTTGACTACGGAACCCTAAAAACATGTGGCGTTGTCGACTAAACCGAGGTTTACCTGCAAGATCGATGCATTTTTGTGATAAATTTTCACAGATTTTTCCTTACCTTTTATTTATGTCCGTTTTTACGCTTATTAGGAACCAAGTCCGTTTTTCACTAGTTCGTTTTAATTAATAGAGACGTTCTCTGGTTTCAGTATAATTAGTCCACGCGAGTGGAGCTAAGTCAAACTCAAAGTCAAATCATTTATTTCAAATAGGCACGAAAATGCACTTTTGAACGTCAAAAATTACATGAATAGTAAATTGATTCTAGTTGCGCCTTCCAAAAGGTAATTATGTTTGGAGAAGAATGGGCAAGAAACTCCATACTTACTCTTTTAAAATGTTTACAATAGTTTGTATACATTAGTTAATAATTATAGGTGAAGACAATGTACCTAGAATATACATATATATAGCTAGGGCTACAAGGGCATAAAACGCAAAGATACCTTTACCCGTTATCTTTCAAGTTTAAAAAGACACGGTAAAAAGGTTACGAGCCTCCAAAAAAAGATCTAAATATATCCCTTCAGCGCATAACAAAACATTTTTCATTATTCCCCGTATCAAAGTTTCATAAAGCGACCGACGATGGTAAGTAGCAGTCACCAAGTGCGGGGCTCTTAGGTTAAAAGCTTTCTAGAGCTGTTCTCAACACCTGGTTCGTCTTAACAGCTACTTACAATATTGCGTGCGTGTTAGTTACTGAGTCCCATTGCGAAGATATTACGTGTGTTCGTAATATTTTTGTGGGTGGTTCTTATTGCTGTTATAACTGGTTAATTTTGGATAAATATTTTCGGGTAGGGATGTGCCGAAATGTTTTTCGTTTGGGTTGTGGGACAGGGATATAGATGAACGAATGCATATGATACAGTGATAACATGGACGTGTGTCTATCGAGTATAATGATGATGGATAATAATTAAAGAGTTGCAGAATTTTCATCTTTGACTCTTAATGATTTGAAGAACTGTGTTTTTGTGCATTAAATACCCAGTTCTCATAGTAAAGTGCACGCAAAGAGTTATTTCTATGACACTATCCTCTAAAGCTCGGTGTTTATAAGACCTCCGGTGCCCGAGTGTACGAGTACTACATACGTTCAAGGCGAACACCTCCAAGCATCTTTATCGTTTGAAAATTTTATTTTAACTTGCACGGACATTCAAGTTTTATTCAGTGACGTGTAGTCTTGAGAGTTGAGTTCAGGTAAACTTTCCTACGTTCATATTTCCCAGATGCACTACAAGACGAAAAGTTTTGGAGGGTCAGACCTGGTTGATATCTGTATATATTATTCATAACATCTTTTATATACCTATTTTCGAAGATGTATGTTATGAGTTCATGGCATGCTCAACTTTAGAAAACTTACCCATTCCACAGGTAATATTATAATAATACGTACAGTTACCCAATCCCATACAAAGAAATGACACCTCTCTAAGTTTGGCTATTTTTCACCTTCCATTTTTTAACAGATGGCAGCATCAGCGACTCACTAATTGCCAGAGAGACTAGTTTTACAACGACATCTAGGAGCCGATCTAAACAGCGGCAGCGCCGGAAACAGAATTGACATTGACAGACAGAATAGCTACCTACTTTTAAAATATTTCGTGCAATCCTTTTGTATAGAAAGTTATATAGTGCCAGGTTCAGTAAAATTAAAAAAAAAGAAGATATATTTTTTTTTATATATATATTTCAAGACCTTTACACACTGAATGCCAACAAACATTTGGGTGGACATTCCCTAAAACTGTGGAAAAGTTCGTCAAGGAAAAAGCCTTTGAAGCAATTCTTGCCTAACCGAGTTGTAACAGCATGGAATAAGCTCCTGGAAAATGTTGTGAACACTAAACTGCTTCAAGAACCGATTGGACAGATTAAGTAGCTCCAAGCTATTTGAAACACACGCATCAGCTAATTAGCTGCTAGTGTGTCTTACAAATAATAATAATAATATTTATGTACCAAAAACATGTTACTAGAATTCTTTAACAAATTGAGTAAAACGCCATCTATTGCAAAGAGATCTAAACAAAATAATAGACTTTATCATTCTATGCGTTCGAATTGAAGTAAAAGGCTTTATTTATCTTTTTTGTTGAAAATATATGATTTATGAGTGTATACAGATACATCAACATTAAACCAGCAAGTTTTGGTTTTTACTAATCTTACTTCAGCCAAAATCAGCCGTTTAACGATTTTTGGTGATTGTTAATTTCATAATTGTTACCTATTGCTGCCATCAATTTTCTTCGAGACTAATAATTATAATTTGTTCGAGTTGCGAACCCATGCCCATTGTCCATACCACAGATTATATAATACTATACACCCATCCCTTAGAACCTTGCCATATAAAGGCCAGCGCAGATTGCGGCGTGCCGCGCCGTAACACAACGCATTACAAAAATCCTCCTTCATTACTTTCGTATATTTTTTATGAATCAAAGCACACTACAGGCGGACCGCAACGCATTTTTTTGTATGAAAATGCGTTGCGCTGCAGCCCGTTGCGACTTTATACAATGCAAATTGGTTCCTCAAAAATGTGACGCGGCAACGAACAAGTTTAATATGACTAAGTCCAAAAGTGATCAACGTTTTCGTAAGATACAACCACATTTCGCCAGTTTATATCTGGCGAATTCCTATTTTCACTAACCCAGCATACATCTAAACCCACTGGCTGCTACTAACTGAGAACCGTACGTAATATACTCTGTAATATAAGAAAATTCTACATTTATTTAGACAGCTCATGTCTCTGTAAATTCAAGATTTTCTTCTAGTGTGAGTAGCGTGAAATTAATTCTGGCAGAAGCAACAGACTTTGTCGCAATTTATTTTCTGTCTCTGTCTAAATGTGGCTTTATAATTCTAGACTTTCCAGTATCATTTATAGTGTATGTTGCCGTTCCGTTCAGATTTGTATTCTGTCCTTATCCTTATACTACCCACTACTACCTACTGCTTCGTCGCAGGTGCAAACAATTAGGGGTTTATTTATAAACGCTGCTTAAAGTTAAGTAATGATTAGCGACTGTTTACCATACATTTTTGACGTTTGAACGTCACTTAACTTTAAGCAACGTTTATGAATAAACCCCTTAATGTTTTGTTGTCGTTTTAAACACACATGTTGCCGCTGTGTTTCGTTAGAATCTAAGCGTTCAATCGATTTATTTTGAGGTTTAAAATGTTGTTAAATAGAAAACAATCAAGATTCCTTTATAGCTACTTTAAGAAATATGAAGTTACATTAATGAATGCTTTGTTTTTAATGGTTTTTCACTGATTCGTTTTATAATAGGCACTATGTAGGCCAAACTTCCAACAAAAATCAATCGTGGCAAGAACGACCCTCAAATTAATCTTAAATTCCTAAAAATTTCCACTTGCCTAATTAGCCTCATTGAATGTGACCTTCAAACAGAAACTGACCTAGAAACAGAAGAAAAGTAACAAGAAGAAATTGTTTTATACGAAGCCAATGGAGTGGGTCAAATACGTGATCTTAATACTAAACGTAAGGTCGTTTTATCGAGCAATGGACCTCTATTTTCTAATAATAAATTGGTTGTATCACTACTAGATCTGAGTTTAAGTTACCATAATTTGTAGGGGAAGGGTCTAAGTGGATTTCGGCTTACATTTTTAAATAAATCGCTTCTATTTGTCCCTTGGGTAGAATTTGAGGTTACAGGTGGTGTGTTCGTTATAGGCAGGCAGCTGTTTTCGCTTGTTTGTTATATCAACAATATTACCTGCTAAACTACTACCTCGCTGTACTCATGTGCGACTGCTGAGCGTGAAGTCACGGGTTCCATATCCAGGGTTCGGTTAAGTTTTATTGGGTTTTTCGTATAGGGATTTTTCAGTATCACCCCGGTATCTGGATTTGTGCTTGGTTTAAATGATACTCGTAAATGATTTTATCTCCACCTACTTACGGTTTGTATAAATACTTACTCGTCAATCATATTTTTTTAAATAGATGTCGCCGACGTTTCCTATGAGCTGACTACTCTGAGAAGAAAGGTCGAAACAAATTCAGAGGTCACAAACTCATAAAATCCAGACATAATCTTGGTCAGATCATGTGAAGACCATGTAAATTGGTGTCTGAAATGGCCTTTTCAGGAAAGAACCACACAGATTGAGTGGACGTGTCCAGTAAGTGCACGCATTTGTCAGTAATCATGCAGCTCAACTCAGAACTTAAGGAGCTCATCGATTTGACGAACAATACCAAAGAAAGGACTTTTAACGCCTTTACCGCATAAATTTACTGAAACTGCCAGACCATGATTAAAATTAACTGAGAAAAAAAATTACCCTTATAGTCTTCACATTCACAAGAATTAAAATAATATAATTATATAATATAAGTAAATATTCATGTCATTGTTTTGCAATAGGAGTGGTTACTCCTATTGTCGTCCCACATACCGCAGTGTCTCAAGACGAGTCTTTGACCACTGCGTGTTGCCAGTGATGCCCTATGGCACTGAAACGTGGTCGCTCACAATGGATCTCATTAGAAGGCTAAAAGTCACCCAAAGGGCAATGCAGAAGGCTATCCTTGGAGTTTCCCTACGTGATCGAATCAGAAATGAAGAGATCCGCAGGAGAGTAATCCAAGGTAATTATCATAGCTCGAAGAATCGCCAAACTTAAGTGAAAATGGGCAGGGCACTTTGCCCGCAGAACAGATGGCCGCTGGGGCCGAAAGGTTCTGGAGTGACGACCGCGTACCGGAAGACGTAGCGTTGGAAGGCCTTCCACAAAGTGGACCGATTATGTTGAGAAAGCCGCAGGAATCCGCTGGATGCGGGAAGCACAGAACCGGTCGAAGTTGCGGTGCTTTTGAGAGGCCTATGTCTAGCAGTGGACGTCTTTCGGCTGAAATGACGATGATAACTCCTATTGCCAATGCCAAAAGGGGGTCCTTTTAATTAGTACTAAACATAAATTTGCGAAATATGTGTGATACAATGCTACCAACCCATTTGTGGAATACAAGTTTGACAAAATGTTATAAAATTGCTAAGCGAATGAGCACTCATCTCTCAATATACATTGAATGAACACTATACGACATAAATTTTACATCAGTACCAATTTAATGTGCAAATGAACTGAATATTAAACCTGCATACTATTTAACGAACAATAATGCTTTTGTTTAGAACTTCATGTTGCTGTTATATGAACCGTTTAATTAGCTTCCATTTTGTATGTTCAACGAAACAAACTGAACTCAATATCGCGATCATATTTTATGACTTTACGCATTTGATAAATGATTTATTATATTTCATTTTATGTACTGAACTGTATTCAGTGCGTTAATTTTGAATTTAATATTAATAACATTCAGTAGCGTAGCCACCGCGTACCATATTTTCTTGATGTGAATTCCAATTCTCTCCATCGTAACCTTAATGAGAGACAACTACTTATTCGTAACGAGTTCAGACATTAACGTCTACGTGAAAATTAGTAGCCATATGCTGCTATCATTAATCTGTCTGCCAAGCGCGACATGGACCAAAGATAGTTCCCTGCGGTACTCCATAACGATGGTCGTTAATTACTCAGCATCAAACAATAACAAGTGAATAATTAGACGTTGTTTTCGGAACTAAATCGACCATCGCCTGCACTATCAAATAGCCCTGTTTTTAGTAAACTCACTCAACTCTCCAAAATCCAATTTTATCATTATGTTATTCTTTCATCAAGCGTAGCCATTTCCAACCGATTCACAATTCTTTTCTTTTTCTGCCGGAAATTCAGTCCAAATGTTTTCATATCTATACTACCAACTACATCGAAGATAGGGCAATTAATCCAAATTCCTTCTTCCATCTATCATCAGAATCTGACCTCATAAACCAAGAACCCAAAGAGCCTATAAAAGAATGGAACCCGCAATAAAATGTTAATAGAGTCTCCTTTGATTGAGGTGCACGCTTTCCAGATATTACCGGTAGAAACTGGTATTTACCAGTTCCGACCAGTACTTTCCAGGTGATTGGAACTGCTATCCTCTTCAAATCGAGTATGTTGGAGAGAGACAATGATACGTAGAAAAGGCACTCGACCGATAAGTGTCGAATTAATTGCAGGCGATATGAAATTACTGGTATTCTGAAAGGGTCGAGCGTGTTATTTAGTTACAGGATTCGTTTTCGGGTCGGTGATAAAGTAGGGCCATATATTAATACGTTGGAATATATTATGGTATTTGCACAAAGCTGTTACTTATTGCTCCACTGTTTCATATATGAATTTTAATAATACATCATTTATTTTGACTGACGTAACAGGTGATTTTGGAATATTAGTTGTAGCAGCAAGGAACACTTCTGAACTAATAATATCATAATTCCTCATGAATATTCCTCCTATTACAGCTTGCTCGTACATCGTAAAATAATAATATATTGTGTCCGGAGGACGGGCAGTGGTATTATCTTGTGCAGAGCAAGTAAACTGGTAATATTCCCATCGGACTAATATGTAGCGGTCTAAGGAAAATACCTGCGCCGGTGGAGACATTTTTAAATTATTATAGCAGCAAAATCATTCATCCTTACGGATTTGGACTATTTCGATAAAATCTAAAGTTAAAAAGTTAAGCTCCAAACTTTTCAAACAACTTTTATTTCGTAAAAACCGGCCAAGTGCGAGTCGGACCACGCACAGTGAAGGGTTCCGTAGTTGGGATGAATTTATCCCAAGAACAAACTTAACATTGTAGTTGACATGTTAACATGTTCTCCCATATATTCGTATTCATTTAGCCTGCGCTAAATAAATGTATTTTCTTTCCTTCTTTCTTATTTTTTAAATTCCAACTGCAAATATGAGTTTGAACGCACAATATTGGGAGATTCACCATTTTATTTTAAGACCATAGACTTCATATAGGTTTTCCTGTAAGTATGTTTTGTGTGTTGTGTATTAGTGCAGAACAATTTTTAGTGTTTTTATCACAATTTTAGGCTGAAGTTTCGGAGATAAGAGCGAGAATGATCAATTTTCATCAATTTTCTTAAAAAACTTTATTTCTATATAATTATGTATAATAAAATTATAAATAAAATATACTTGAGCCCTTTCATTTGACATGTGACATACTATGTTACACCGTGTACAGACAAGGACGTGTTACTTTGTAATACATCCTTGTTTGTTTCACATAAATTGATATGTGTACCAAGTTTCAACTAAATTGATCCATTAGACTCAAAGCAAATTGGCGGTGACAGACAGACAGACAAATACACAAGTGATCCTATAAGGCTTCCGTTTTTTCATTCATATGGAACCCTAAAAATCAAAGTCCATTTTGTATATCACTGAAAAACTTTGTTGAAAACCATTTCACTGAAATTCAGTAAGATTGTTTTACTCCAATAACATTTGAATCCCAAGTTAACCAACTTCGTGATGGTGGCCCCGTTTTCAATGAAACATTAATTTTGTTTCGGTGTTATTCGAAATGGCATAGAATCTTCGCTAAATTGTTTGTAAGTGATATTTGTAATTGTCAGTTAGATTTGCCATTAATTTTAACTGTGTAGGTACTTAGCTCGATTTTACTTGTAGCTCTTTTTATTATAATTATCTTGTCTTGTTGTTTTTGCTAAGTCTATTTTAATTATTGTATCGTTGAAAACATTAGAAATAGAAATAGAAAACGTTTATGTCAAAGTCAAAGTCAAAGTCAAATAATTTATTTCAAATAGGCACGAAGATGCACTTTTGAACGTCAAAAATTACATGAATAGTTAATTGATTCTAGTTGCGCCTTCCAAAATGTAGTTATGTATGGAGAAGAATGGGCAGAAACTCCATACTTACTCTTTTAAAATGTTAACAATAGTTTGTATACATTAATTAATATTTATAGGTGAAGACTATGTACCTAGAATAAAAAAATAAAAAATATAAAAAAAATAATCAAAATTACTTACCACAATTGGTAAAAAGAATGAAAAGTGAAGTAATAACAGAAAAATTCATAAATGTGATAGGTACATGGTGCTCACATATTTACAAACATTGTATATGATTTCCCAAAAAAATAAAAAATAAAAACAACATATAATAAGTCAGTGTGTGAGTTAAAATATTAATCACAGAAAATAAAATTAATATCATAAAAATTATAAATTATACAGTTAAATTAGCAACCAGTTTGATTTTGTCTAGACTCTAAATTGTCCTATGGAGCAGGACCAGCATGTTTCCAAGCATTCTTATCTCGGATATAATCCTCTAATTTGTAATATGCTTGTTTACAAAGTGTACTTTTTTTATGAGTTTTAAATTTTCTTTCATTTAATTGTAATATTGATGTTAATATTGATGTTTGTTAGACAGGTGAGATGTAATTTATATAACAGTCTCGATACATTTTACCTTACGGCATGCAAAATTTTCAAACAATAATAATACCAGTCTATAACTGTCCCACTGCTGGGCAAAGGCCTCTTCTCATACAGAGAAGGCACGAGCATTGATCACCACGCTTGCTCAAGACGGGTTGGCGATTTCAGACTTATATTAACTATGAGTCCAGGTGTCCTCACGATGTTTTTCCTTCACCGATGTCAGTAATGTCCAAGATAAACTCAGAAAGTACATATGAATTGAAAAAGTCACATTGGTACTTGCCCAGATTTGAACCCACAACCTCATGCATGAGAGGCGAGGCCTTAACCAACCATGACACATGACAAACAATAGAAATTCTTAAATATATGATTGAATTAATATTACCTATTATAAAAATATTGAAACATTTCCAATGTTTTTTTTTTCGTTTGTTTACTGATAGCTTTTTTCACCTACTGTTTGGACTTTACTTTCATAAAACCTATTTCATCATTTCAGCCGAAAGACGTCCACTGCTGGATATAAGCCTCCCCAAGTACCGCTATTTCAACCAGTTCTGTGTTTTCCGCATCCAGCAGATTCCTGTGGCTTTCATAAGGTCATCGGTTCACCTTGTGGGAGGCCTTCCAACGCTACGTCTTCCGGTACGCGGTCGCCACTCCAGAACCTTTCGACCCCAACGGCCATCTGTTCTACGCGCAGTGTGCCCTGCCCATTGCCACTTAAGTTTGGCAGTCTTCGAGCTATATCGGTTACCTTGGTTCTCCTGCGGATCTCTTCATTTCTGATTCGATCACGTAGGGAAACTTAGTAATAGCTTTTTCACCTACTGTTCGGACTTTTATTTTACTTTCATAAAACCTGTTTCATCATTTCAGCCGAAAGACGTCCACTGCTGGACATAGGCCTCCCCTAGTACCGCTATTTCGACCAGTTCTGTGTTTTCCGCATCCAGCGGATTCCTGCGGCCTTCACAAGGTCATCGGTCCACCTTGTGCGAGTCAAATTACATCAAATTAAAACTGTTCGCAATGAAAAATGTGACGTGCCTGTTTAACTGACTATAATTTTTATCTTCACATACCTACGTCTTAAATTCCACTACACAATATTTCAAATAAGATCAATTAAAATACTAAGAATTAAAAAGTATTCAACAAGAAAATTATTAATCCGTCCGTTATAATAAAGAAACTTACAGCGAGTAAAAAAATTGACATTATTAAGAGTAATGGATCGAGTTTAAAAAGGAAATTACAGTGTGTGTTGGAAACGAGGATCGATCTCAATTAATATTATGTGGAAGATCGATGGTTCTACTCGTGAGAAATACACTAGGAAAAAAATATAAGAAGTGAAATACTTGATTTTCAAACCGTTTCAATTATGTAAATAAAAACCACACATAGTTTTTGTGAGAGCAAACCCAGTGGTAACGGCCCCAAATTACAAGTAGTAGGTTTTGGGTTCGAACCCAGGCAGGCATTTCACTTTGTGTAAATAATTTCATCACCTCTGTTCTCAAAACTGTGAAGCAAAACATCTTGAGGAAACTTGCATGTTCTAGAACCAATCATGAAGACATGTGACATCTACCAACCTGCACTGGGCCCGAGTGGTGGATTACGGCCCAGTCCCTTTCACAGAGAGGAGGCAAGGGCCTCCTCTCTGTGAAAGGGACTGGGATTCCCACTGCTGGACAAGGGTCCAGCAGTGGGAATATTATATCATTATGCTACATCGTTTTTAGGGGTTGAACGACATTGGTCAAGTCTGATAATTGTCAAATCGGTGATTCGTCAAATTTGATATTGGTCAAAGCTGTAGTTCGTCAGATCATCTTTTTGTCCAATTACAATATTTGCCAAATAAAAAGACGATTTGACGAACTACAGCTTTGACCAATATCAAATTTGACGAATCGCCGATTTGACAAATATCAGACTTGACCAATGTCGTTCAACCCGTTTTTAGGATATGTGAAATAGAATAATTCACTCTATTACATAAAGTTACAAAAATATAATTAAGCGATGGTGAAGATACTTTGACATTAGTTACTACCTCATCGTCGTCTCGGTGGCACGAAAGTGAATTAGATTTTGTTGGCCTAAAACTCCTCCACTTTCACGGCATCGTCGGTGGCAGGGCAGAGGTCACTATGGCTCCATTTTTTGAGGCACAGAGGGAAGGATAAGAGGTCGCATATAGTTTGGCGCAACAGTTCAAACTCAAACTCAAATAATTTATTTCAATTAAACCATTTACAGGCACTTTTGAATAGTCAAGGAGTCCGACAGTAAGAAATATGAAGCTAGTAGCCCATTCCAAAGCGTAGTAGGTACACTAAAAAAAATGCACTCCAATCAAGTGACTTTTTAGCTTGATTGACGATATCTTGTTTAGATTAATCAAAATCTTAGTTAAGTTGATTATCACGACATGATTGCAGCAATAGGTACTAGTTCAAATGATTGAACGCTCAAACAAGTTTCTCGATTACCCTTAACATGACATCATTGTAGAAGAGTTAAAAAAGAGACAAGTTAAAAAAAAAAATACTGTAACAAAGTAAGTTAGTTGTGTCAATCAAGCATTTTGATTACTTCAATAAAGATCATTGAAACTTTAATCTAATAATCTTGGTTGGAGCAACTATGTTTTGACTTGATTGCTGCAAATAGGTTTTGTGATAACTCCAATCAAGATCCCGTTTCAAATCTCAATCAAATAAAAGTAGTAGCTGTGATCATTGTGCTTGATAGGCTCAGATGCAAACAAGTTACTTAGTCAATCTAAACAAAATCTTGATTGTGGCAAAAAAAAAAAAAATCAATGTACCTATGGAGAAGAACGGGCAAGAAACTCCATGGACACTCTTTTAAAAAAATACATATTTATTCATTTCCACATATGCATTAGGTCATACATTATTTACATTATAATAAAAGTTACAATAACACGTCAAACACCTAGTCAAATAACCCACCCCTAACGGTTCCCGGCGCAAAAGTGCCCATAACACTCTTTTAAAAACTCAAAACAAATCGCAACTGTCATTCTTTGACAGTTGTATGACGGCACACATAACACGGCAAATCGACATAGTATCTCTATTTGATAAACAATTTAATTTCTTTTAATGTACCTAGAAAGTAACTGCTGCTCTTTTTATTGCACTTTTTCCTCCTTTTCTCTTTACAATATTTACAGTATATATTTGTTTTATCCTACTCTTCCGTGCATTTATTTACTAACATCGAGTATTTACGCAACCACAAAAAAAAAAGAAACTAGTGGTGTGCCTAGTAAATATTAGTTTTGTGCCAACATGTAAATGTTCGACTGTGGAAATTGTCGGCTCTCCAAATTCAAGGGTTGTTCGTACGTTGTTGATTTTCGAATGTTGGTAGATTTTTTTGAAGTAGAATAGTTCAAACCTCACTTGGTAGCGTCAAGTGGTACAGCGCGGTAGTTAACACAAGCGAACGTGATTTTTTTGTTGACCTTTCTAGTATTCAACCTAGAACTCTGATTCTGGAGAATATTAACGCATTTTTGTATTTTGTCATGTGGAAATAAAAGTATGAATAAACTTTAAATCTAAATAAATATACGTGGATTTAAAATACCACATAACATACCATCAAGCCTGTATTCCTCGAAGGGTTAGACAGAGGTGTACTTATCGTATACCCACAATTCTTTTTTCTAAAAGAATTGTGGGTGTAGAATAGAATAAAATAATTTTATTTTTGCATATATGGGTAGATTATACATCAAAAGGTGTTAGTACAGTACAAATATCAGCCATATTTTGCCATTTAACATGCAAATATTTGCGTCAAATTATTATTATTATATAGTATCATTTATATCCAATTATTATCATATTTTATTTACATTAAATTATTGACTATCATTAGATCAATTACTATTATTAAATTATATACCATTAAATTAATCATTATTCAATTAAATTAGAGTTCCTTATATATTACGAATACTAGAAATGTCAACTAATCTTTTTCTCAGATAGGAACTGAGTCACACTGTAGTACGTTTTATGTATCAAAAATATTATTAATATTCTTAAACACCAAAGGATTAAAATCTTTCCAATCTCTTGGTAATTTACTATAAATAATTGAGCCTATATATAATTCGCCAGTTATGTTTAAGTCCATGTAATAGGGGGCGAGCTTATTCCCATCAACCGGGCACAAATCCAGACTCCGGGTTGCTTCTGAAAAATTCCTGCCGGGAAAATCCAATAGCCGGACCTGGGAATCGAACCCAGGACCTCATGCTCAGCGGTCGCGCTTGCGACCACTGGACAATTGAGGCAGCTTAAAAAAGGAAGTTAACACCAGTCTATTTAATTCTCTAGGATGGTAGAAAAATATCATATAACCCGCCACTTTTCGTTTTACAGGACAAATGAAAGTAATGGAGCACAACCACCAATCTGTATATACAAGGTGTATCTATTCAAACACAAAATATTTTAAGAGAAACATCTATAGGTGGTAAAAAAGCCATAGAAGCGAAAAAATTTTTTTATCTAAGTGTTTTATATTTTTACATACCTAATTATTATAATTTTAAAATTGCTTGAGACATTTTGCAAAAAATCCTTTACATACTTATTCTATGAATGATACGCCCGGACGTGGCGTCGGTGGTGGCACGAGCGCGGTGAAATTTGATAATTAATGAGTATTAATCATCAAGTAATTTTAAATTATTTAATTATTTATATAATATACTCGGAATTAAAAAAAAAAAAAACGTTTCCATGGCTTCTTTACCACCTATATCTCTTAAAATATTTCATGTTTGAATAAATACACCCTATATAAAAATCAATTGCCGTACGTCATTTTCGCAAAATCGAAAATGGCTCGACCGATTGTGACGAAACTTTGGTAAGTTTTGGTGAGGGCGCCGGAGAAGGTTCCAAAAAACAAATGAAAACGGCATTGCAACGTATTAATGACGTTAACTAGTAAACAATATAACCCAACAAAAAAATAAACGAAACTTATAGTGAAACTAAGTCATGTACACAATTCTTTGTAAGCTTCGCCTTGTACCATTGTAACGTCTTCCAAGAAAAACTCAGAGTCAGCTGCTAATTCCCACTGTCGTTTTAGTTTCAAGCCAAAGGAACTAGGTTACTGTCTTGCTGACGTCGACCTGACATCGTCTAATGCGCTTAAGGAAAGTCATTCTACCAATGCCTGCACAAGTGTTGAGGTAAATGGTAATGGATAAATGGTGGTTTCCTTGATATCATCTGCCTAGCCGTTTCCCAACTATGTTATGCAGCTGTATATTATAGGATGTACCTATTCAAACACGAAATATTTTAAGAGATACAGGTGGTAAAGAGACGATTTTTTTATTTTAATCTTAGTATATTATTTAAAAATTAAATATTTTAAAAATAATTGATTATGATGATTAATCATCAAAATTCACCGCGCTCGTGCCGCCACCGTTCGCCGCGTCCGGACGGGTCATTCATAGAATAAGTAACATTTTGGAAAATACAACTCTTTTGCAAAATGTCTCAAGCAATTTTAAAATTATTATAATTATGTAAAAATATAAAAAAAATAGATAAAAAAACGCTATTCTCGGCTATCGCTTTTTTACCACCTAATAATAATAATAATGGTCCTCTTAAAATATTTCGTGTATGAATAGATACACCTTATATAAAATACCCGTGTATTTTACATGAAGCGACTATCTGCCCTGCACTATCCAGTCACGGGTATTACGATACCCTTAGGTAAGACTGGTTGTCACACTTTCAGGCTTCTGAGGACCCGTATCGACTGTCAAAGTTCTACAAATGACAGCCAGGACCAACGGCTTACGTGCTTTCCGAGGCACGGAGGGGTCTTGGTATGTAAAGTTGACCCATCCACAGACCAACCGCGGCAAGCGTAGCTTAACCTGATCAATTGATCCTTGCGGCTGTTATAACTTAGCCACAAGCCCCCTTAGTTTCCTTGATTTTCTAACGTACACGTCTGTCTACATTGTTCTCACATGTATAACTTCAACATGAATGATGTAACCCATTTTTTGTAACAATATTTTGTTTTTAAAGAGTGTCCGTGGAGTTTCTTGCCCGTTCTTCTCCATATGAACCTACTACGCTTTGGAATGGGCAACTAGCTTCATCTTTCTGACTCACCGACCCCTTGACAATTCAAAAGTGCCTGTAATTGGTTTATTTGAAATACATTCTTTGAGTTTGAGTTTGGTAGGTGTTTAATATTATTAACTGTGGAAGTCCTAATTTAAGCATTATCATCAGCTTCGCATTTTTATTTAGCCGTCATGATATCTTTGACTTTCGCTTAAACCAGCAAAATTTCGGCTTCTTGAATACCTTAGGAAGTATATTTTTAGAGTCCACATAAGTCATATTGTAAATAAGGCTCACCTATTTTAAATATGACCCAGCATGTTACCCAAAGCTGCTTCTATCACCAACCAGTAAAACGGATCAACAGTTAATTTATCAAGATCATGGAAAATTAATGGGTTTTAAAGCATCATAATATCATAAAGCATTATGATAATAATATTACTATGAATTCACCTTGCTTAGACCCCAAAATTTTAATCCCAACATCTTAATTAATTCATTTTAATCTCTTTAGACATGGCTGCTTACGACACCCAAGGGATTTGGACGATCTTCTCCATGGGAAGTACCGTTCCCCAAACACCAAAGAAGCTTAAAATATTTAGAGCGTCTTATTTTCCTTGCGCATTTCTCCTGCCACAATATTAAGTTTTTCAACACCAAGAACCGTAGTAATACTAAAAGCTTCCTTGCTTTTAAATTTATTATCAAGAATAAGTTCAGTTGCAAGTTCCAGAGTGCATGACATCATAAACAGTTAACTTGACGTGCACTCTCTCGGAATGACGAATATACTGCATACAACGCTTTTGAAGGGGCTTTGAAGTTAGCGGTGCCATTCGTAGAAGTGAGAGCGATGTAGATGTATCCATAATAATTTATGTACAGTAAGTATTGGTACATGTTTGTTCCTTATACATAGTCAGACATTTGACAGGCAAACATTACAATGTATTCAATGCTAGAGTATAATATTTATGTCCAATGGCATGCTTTCAATGCTAGTTTCTATTATTCATTAAGACGCTACCGAGCGCACATTGGCGCCCTCATCGTTTGTTCTGTGATATCTTTTATTTTAGAATGAAAATGCAGAAAATAAGCTCGTCAAGTTGTGCTTCACAAGACTATACGCTATTATTTAGTAGTAATAATTACGTATAGTCTTGTGAAGCACAACTTGACGAGCTTATTTTCTGCATTTTCATTCTAAAATAAAAGAAATCACAGAACAAACGATGAGGGCGCCACTGTGCGCTCGGTGTAGTCTTAATTATACAATACATTAAATATTAACTATCGTCAAATTAATTTAAAATAGATTAAAAAACTTAAAAAGCTTTGACTTCCTTCAAAGTGCTGGACTTTTACGTACCACAATATTGTTTAGAGTTTGTAGCATTATTGTCACCGTTCTTCGTAAATATGACCCTTATTACTGCCATCATAGTTCTGCATAGTAAATTATTAATAAGTAGAAACGGGTATAAAAGAAATCTAATTGATTCCGGCTAAACCTTAACTACATTTTCATTTCTATGTATTCATTGTTGTCCTCAACAATAACTGGTTTGTCACGTTTACTAGCAAGGTACATATATAGCGCACGATATGACATCATAAACATCTTATTTGAAGAGCACTCGCTCGGAATAACAGAAACATACTCTTGTGACGCTTTTGACGATGTTTGAGATAGCTATTTCTACAGCTTTAGTTAGAAAATTCGGAGAAGTTCCATTTATAATGTAGACAGACACAAGTTTATATATAATTTAGACAGTAAAAGACAAAGGTTTCTAATATAACCGCTAACAAAATTAATTGGAAATATATACAATAGATACGTAATTTGAATCAATCAACGCCCAAAGAAAGACGATCCCATGAAATTAAATTTTCAAAGAATAAAATCACTCTTCTTCAATAAAAGTCGAAATAAATGAATCCAAGGTAATTCAAACAACAATAGAAGGTAACCAAACCATCTAGATTGGTTTCAGGGCAGTAATTGATGGAATTTGTTTGTGGGACCCTTAAAACGTCTATTCAATTTCGTTACGCACCGATTACTGCCATTGTATCGGTTGGAGAAAGAAAAATGGTGGGTCGCGCGACCTCAATGGTACCACCAATCCGTCTGAGCGTAAATAGTGGACGAAAAGTAAACAGGGTGTGTATTTTTTCTTTTCAGAAGGAGTAATTTAAATAGGTATTTGGAGGCTCAATTTTTTTTGTACATATATAGGTCTTTCAAGAAAGGTCCCTTTGTTGAATAATGTGCTGGGTCAACAAAAGTCTAAATCAAAATATTTTATTTCACATAAACCTACATGGGCACTTATGAAACGGCCGAAGCTAGGTACACGCTTCCATTTGGTCGTTTCTTATGGAGAAGCCGCCGGCAGCCGGCAAGAAAGTCTACGATTACTCTTCCCAAAATAATTGTATTTTACAATATTTTCAAATAACTGTTAATAGGTATGGAAGGACAGTGTAGGCCTTTCAACAAGTACCAGGTACCAAACAAAATAGAACATGGTCAACAATTCTTCAGTCTACTAGGCCTGCAACGTTCTCACATTTACAAAATAGAAAATAATTTATATAAAAGATTTAAAAAAAATATAATACAAAAATAAAAACTTAGTTAAACCAAATGACAGTCCGTTTTCTCCTGCAAGACTTCAAAAATAAGGTGGGTCAAAAGACCATAGGACATATTAAAAAAAAAAAATAACAAAAAATAAAGATTCAGCTACATTGAAACGAGAAAATCTCAAAAAAAATTGATTAGGTTGGCGAAACTTTAGAGATTCATGCAAAGCTTTGGGCTAAGTGTATTGAAACTGCCGTCTGGAGACATTAGATATATACTAGCCACTTTCCACTTATTCCAAATGTCTCAATAAAATCCTCTTCGAATTCCACGGAAACTGAAACTGGAAAATCTTGAGTATTTCACTTAACACAATTTATCTGAACGCCGTTGTTAATCTACAAATCTAACGTCTTAACAAATTCAGTTAAGTAAATAAATTACTGGCTTTGTTGCCGAGGGTAATCACTAATCAGAGAGGAACATGAAGAATTTATCTTTATCACAATTTACGCAAAAATTAACTATACACCGTGGAATTTTAGTCGTCTTACAAAGACAGCCCACTTCATGTATCCAATGACTACTAATAATTCATTAAAAAAAATGTATATTTATGATCATTTATCTTTTTTTTTATTATTAATTATGACGCATGACATAGTTTAAAACACCCTGTTACGAGTGCAGTTCGAGCCTTGTGTTACAAGGGCGCCGCGGAATGGAGCGGCGACATCTTTATCAGAGTTCATTTACCCTAACGTAAAAATGTGTTTCTTACTATTGCAACTTAAACTTAATCTAAATCCATTCCGCGGCGCCCTTGTAACACAAGGCTCGAACTGCACTCGTAACAGAGTTTTTTAAACTATGTCATGCATCATAATTAATAATAATAAAAAAAAAAACAAAAGTTCATAAAGAAAAAAAGAATGTTTAGTAGTCATTGGATACATGAAGTGGGCTGTCTTTGTAAGACGACTAAACTGCCACGGTGTATATATAAATTAACTTCAAATGAAACATAACATTTGAAATTATCATAAAGCTATTTTAAGTGGCAATCGAAATTAAACTGTGTAGCGTATAGCTAAGGTTACTAATGATCAAAACAGGTTGATTTTGAATTTAAATTGGCTGATATTTGAGGTCTAGCTTTGCAGTTATTTCAGTATTTCCATAGAAATCTCCTTTATTTGTTAATGAGTCAGCAAGAAGTTTATTTGCTTAAACCGTTGTTATTGTAATTTAATTGTTATAGGCACTTAAAATAGCTCGTGAGAGAGAAGAAGCTCGTGGCTAATTTTAATTACATCAATTATTTTTCTCAAGTTGTCTTCCGCTTTTCTAAATTAAAATCTCTGGTAATCTTAATCATGATATAGTGGAGTCAAAATTGCTAGCAATTAACCCTGTGGCTCTTAATTTGTTCAATTTAATTCATTTGCTTTTGTTTTGTTTATTTCTCTCACACTGATGTTTATTATCCACCATTTGAATAATTTTATTCATCCTTGCTTTCTTGTTACGAGTATAAGTAGATATAGCCGTCGTAATTGCTTGACTACATGTGTGAGTAATAAGTATTTACTATAAAGCTACCAATTACTGGGTTCGTCTTTCATTGACTTTGAATGTGCGCCAGGGCACATTCAAGTCAATGAAAGTCAGCTGAGAGTATGTCATGCTTTACGTCATCTTTGAATCTAATGTGTCGCTAGGGATTAGATCCAAACACACACGCCACCTCCAGGTGGCGCGTGGGTTGGATCATTTAGCTTCCTTCAAAATGGTTGAGCTGAATGATGCTAATCCATACGTCATGTTTGTGAACAGGCGCCGTCAGTAGGGACTGGTCATCTCTTAGCTACCACCGACTTAGTTTTTATTTCTTCTCTTTATTATGGCCTCTTTTAACGTTTTGCATCGTTCTCACATGTATAATTTCAACATGAATGATGTAACCAATATTTTGTAACCATACTATGATTTTAAAGAGTGTGTCCGTGGAGTTTCTTGCCCGTTCTTCTCCATACGTACTTACTACACTTTCAATCAATCAACTCAGCCTATCGCAGTCCACTGCTGAATATAGGCCTCTCTCTCCCATGCTGCGCCACAACACCCTGTCCTCCGCCTTCTGCATCCAGTCTATCCCAGCCACCTTTTTGAGGTCGTCGGTCCATCTAGCTGGGGGGCGTCCCACACTACGCTTGCCAATACGCGGTCTCCACTCCAGGACTCGTCTGCTCCACCGGCCATCGGTCCTTCGACAAATATGGCAAGCCCACTGTCACTTCAGCTTGCTTACTCTGCAAGCTATGTCGGTAACTCCGGTTCTCTTCCGGATAATTTGATTCCTGATTTTATCCTTCAAAGAAACTCCGAGCATAGCCCGCTCAATAGCGCGCTGAGAGACTTTAAATTTGTGGACCAGCCCGACTATCAGTGTCCACGTTTCGGCACCGTATGTCATAACGGGCAGGACGCACTGGTTGAAAACCTTAGTCTTCAAACATTGCGGTTGCATTTGCGGGCAACTACCATTTGGAATGGGCAAATAGCTTCATCTTCCTGACTGAACGACTCTTTGACAATTCACACATATATAAACTCATGTCTTCTGCCCATGGGGGTAGGCAGAAACTATAGAACGCCACCTGCTACGCTCCTTACATACTCCTTTTATCCGTTTACATTCATAAATCTGGTCATACACAAACGCCTGTTGCGAGTGCCACGCACCTGACCTTTCTGAAGAACATCACCAATTTGGTCACTACATGTTCTCCTAGGGTGTCCCCTCCCGGTGTTTCCACTCACATCTGCCTTGTAAATACCTTTTGTTAGCCGCCTTTCATTTCATCCTCTCAACATGACCAAACCATCTAAGCATACTCTTTTCAATTTTTGTCACTACATCTTCTTTTAAACAACACCGTTGCCTTATCATGTCATTTTTCAGCCTACCATTCATAGTCACGCCACACATGCTTCTCAAGGAACGCATTTCCACAGCATTTATTTGAAAATTCAATAGAGCCTGTAATTGGTTTATTTCAAATAAATGCATTTTTATGGTACCTCCGCTACATGTAAAGATGGGATGTTTTTTTTTTTCTCGTCTTTCCAATGGTGTGGGGTATCATTGGATAGGTCGTTCAAAACCATTTTTCGATTCAGTGATCCGTTTGCGTAATATTAAGCTTTGAAGTGCTAATTTTTGTTAGAATCAAGTGGCCCCCCTCCCTGCCAGCTAAATAGTTGTAAGTACATGTGAAAAAATTTACAACAGTAGTATATTTATAACGAAGTTAAAAAAGTTACAAGTTACCGAGTTATAGTCGACCAACTTACATTTACAGTTAAGAAACATGTTCTCCCATACATTCCGTACATGTTTTTTAACTGCAATGTCAAGTTTGTTCTTGGGATAAATTCATACCAACTACGGAACCCTTCATTGTGCGTGGTCCGATACGCACATGGCCGGTTTTTCGCTTTAAGACCAATGTGACCTTTAGATAGTTTCAGCCTTAGTGAATTTTCAATTTACCGTGAGTTTTTGTACGAAGTGGTAAAGCAATTACGAGGTCGACTATATCTATGAAGGAATAATTCATAATTCATTTATTCATCAAATAAAAGTTTACACCAAATCACTTATCTATGCTATTTCTACAAATTTACATTAAAAAAAAATTGTTAACACTTCTTGGACTAAACAACTCAATTCATCATTTCTTCATATTTAATAGTACATTACTTACCAAGGGCTGTAAAAGAAAGAAGCCCGAAATTGCAGGTATTTATGACCCGAGCCGCAGGCGAGGGTTGTAAATATGTGATAGAGGGCTTTCGTTTTTACTGCCCGTGGTGAGTACACAATTTTATGTCTGTGACGTAAATAAATATAAACATGTTTAGCGATTGTCATTCGAGAGTCAAAAAATAAATCTGTTTCAGGAATATATTTTAGAAAGTCATTTATTAACTAAATTGCTCTAGCAGTGGGAGTGGTGTTGGTTCGGAGAGCACGCCATGTAGGTTGGTAGCAGAGCAGTCTATGTTGTCGTCTTACAAAGCCACGTATATACTGGTCAGGAACATAAAAAAATATGTAGTATGTGAGTTTTATTATGTAGTATGTGAGTTTAAATATTTGTAAACGCACCCACGATACAAGAGAAATTCCTAGTGTGGGGCAAAGTATAAAATAAAAAAATAAAAAATTGTTGTTGCTAGTCGTGTTGTGCGATTACGCTTTGGGTGATAATCAGGTGGAAACCTATAATGTAATCCTACTGATATACTGTGATTGTTACCTTGTGAATAAATAAATAAATTTTACGTTTTATACTAGTTTTTTTGTACAATACACCAGTGTCTTGATCTTTAAAGTTCTTTTTCTCTGACCTCAGCCCCCACATTTATATTAGGTACGACTTTGTGGCACGTATATACCCCCTACAAAGTCTTTGTAGTGGGCAAGTGGATGGCACTACAACAAAACATTAACCTACTTCCATGTGCGAGTAGGCACTGCATTTGCCATGCGGTACCGCATCAACATAGAAAGTGCCCGGGGCTACATTTGTATACTCAGTGTACATTGCGTGTCCAGAGTTTCTCAACATTACCGGTCTTATTACAGAACAAGATTTTTCGTGTGACATGGTTTTAATCATCGAATAATTTATTTATTATTTTTTTCGATTAAGAATTTAAATACAGTTCCTTATACAAAAAAATTCAATTTAGTCCGTTACCAAGGGCGAATTTCACTAATGAAACCAAACGCGATCAGCACATTTAAACCGTGTTCAAGAGCTGTCAATAGTGCCAATTCCCTTGTTCACAAACTAAACTAAATTTAAGTTCAGTGCATCTTTTTCTTTCTATTTCATTAAGAAAAGAACAGAAGATAAATTTTAGTTTAGTCAAATTAATCAACGCTTGAAGTGTTTTGACGTAATTTTAGTCGGCAAGTTTTTCATTACGTCTAAACTTGTATAGAGTAGTGACAGGTGCTGATTAATTTGACAGGACTAACTAAAATTTATTTTCTGTCCTTTTCTTAATGAAATAAGTAGAAAGAAAAAGATGCACTGAACTTAAATTTAGTTTAGTTTGTGAACAAGGGAATCGGCACCAGTGTCATCATTCTTGAAGAATATTGACATTAACAGCTCGTTGAAATCAGCCCTAGGTTGACAGTTTTGTATTAAGGACTTTACCGTCGTCGGAATAAAGTTCGAAAATCAAAAATGGTTCCATATTTTAAAATCGCCTCTCTTGTGGCTCGGGTTTAAACTTAGGCTCACGTGCGGTGGAATGGTCTTTCGTGCGTGTTGCTATTAGATAGATGACGTTGTGGTTTAAAAATGTCTGTCTTAAGTGGTGGTGAAACCTCGCCTTAGCTCAGGTTCTTAGCTTGTAACTTTGAAAATATTATGTGGAATGTAAGTTGTTACTGTGAGTACAAAGACAGTATTTATCTGTGTTTATCTGTACTTGACAAACATATCAAGATTACTTTAGTAACTTTAATTAAGTGTAATATTAATGTATTATACACATAAACCTTCAGAATAAAGTCATGTTGTTGATGCACAAAATATTTGTGCATCAAGATTCAATCCAATATTATACATCGAGAACCAGTATACATATTGATCGATATTTATATGGCTTCTTGAAGACCTACTCTGAAAAAACGATGATAAATTTTCTAGAAACCGACAATACTATTATTCTTTCGTTCCAGTGTCATTTTTACTATAGAAGTGACTTGTCACCTCGAAAGAAGCTTTTAAAAATGTCGATACAACTAGAGTTCTAACGTAAATCCAGTGGATGTCAAAGTTATGAATCGCCGCACTTCTAGCATCCTTAGTAAAGGATGTTCATACGTGGGTAACGGAATGTACTTCCGTCCATGTCCCCACTGTAATGGAGATTGGTTTGCCTTTTAAAACGTCAACCCGTCCGAATAGCGGGTGTAAAAGCAAAGTTTTGTTATTTTTATATTTATATTTTACTAGCTGACCCGACAGACTTCATTCTGTCAAAAGCTATAGTATAAACTCCACTACTCTACCCTACCCTACCCTACCTACCTACCAACCAAACCTACCCTACCCTACCCTACCCGACCCTACCCTACACTACCCTACCTACCTACCTACCTATCCTACCCTACCCTACCTACCTACCTAAAACTTAAAAAAAATTATATAGTAGCCGTTTCTCAGACCTACTGAATATGCATATAAAATTTCATAAAAATCGTTCAAGCCGTTTCGGGGGAGTACAGTAACTAACATTGTGACACGATAATTTTATATATAAGATTTTAAGGTATATTAAGAGTAGAATGAATTATTAACGTAATATTTTAAGTTCTGGTTCGAAGAAATATAATATTATTTTATTAAGTATTTTAAAAAAAGTTTATTCTCGTAAATTGCAAGAATGAAATATTTTTTATTTTTTTTGTTCTACTATGAGTTTGCTCTTGACTTTAGTCTAGGTCTGGATGACAGAGACAAAGTCTACGATGGAGTGAGCTTACCCAGAAGAAGCCTGTTCACTCTCACTTTGAATAGATTAGGGTTGTATGCGTTCGGAAACACAGACGCAGGCAGATATTATGTACTTTTGAGCACTTTTTCTACTCATAGTGATGCATACAAATTTATTTATACCCGATGAATTCTTCTCCCCTTTGAATACATGAACCTACACGTAATTATTATTATTTTAAGATTTTTATGTAAGCCTATATAATTTAATGATTGTCTGGTTAATTATTTTGCCACATAACTAATGCTTCATTATATTTCTACAATATCATCGATTGACACTCAGTAAGAATGTGATATTTACACAATGTAACTTTTTAAATTTCTATTTAAAAAAAAAATTGCACAATAGTCCATAAATATGAAATTCAAATCAGAATCATACACGTGTTTGCGACATATTGGTTTGCTTTAGTCGGCGCATTGCTTTACACGATTTCCCCTGTGAGAAACACAGCAAAAACTAATTGAAGTTGTGGAAGAAAACCACCACTCCACTTTTACAACATAATAATATTGTACTGTTCGTATTTCCAGTAAGATTCCAACCGTGGTCGAGTTAAAATTAATTTTAATACTACATATGGGAATTATGGCTTGAAAAACAACCTCGCCGCTCAGTTAATCTGCTTGCCACAGACTGTCTGAGTTCTCTATTTATACATAATTATTTTTATTTTCAAATTGCATGAGATATTTTGGAAAAAATCTTTACTTAGTCTATGAATGACAAGCCCCGACGCGGCGACGGTTTAAAAAAAAATATATACTCAGATTTATATAAAACAATAGTTTCCATGGTTTCTTTACCACCAGGTATAAGTAAGATATTGTTATCTACTTTGATAATATTACTAAATTCTGTAAACTAATGAAATTATTGATTGAATTGATTTTTATCATAATATATCTTGTACTGTATATTGTCCATAATGCTTATCCAGATTGCGCCTTATTTGTGTCATCATCTGCCTTTCCCCAACAATGTTGGGGTCAGCGTCCAGTCTAACCGTAAGCTGCTAAATAACAGTATTTTAAATGGAGCCACTGCCTATCTGACCTCCACAACAAGTTACTGGATAACACGATACCCCTTTGTAAGACTGATTGTCAGACTTTCAGACTTCTGACAACCAGTAACAACCAAACTGCAATGTTATACCATTAAAAAATGGCTGGCCAGTACACCAATGGTATCGTCAGAAGGTATAGGTACCTGTTTTATTTCAACTATAGAAACTCAACTCTGGTTAAACAGGAAGACCTTCCAAACAATCGGGGCATGTTCAAGCAACTGATGATGACGGTATACAGGCAGAATATTAAAAAAAAGAAAGAAAGAATGAAATTCGTCTGTAAAAGATCGCTTTTAGCTTTTAGCTTTTAGCCTTTTAGCTTTAAGACCGCTCTTTGTGTCAAGGGATGTAACATTTCTGTGTACGTAATAAAGAGTGTTATAACTATCTATCTATATATTGGCAGTGGAACAAATAAAAAAAATAAAAAATGTATATTAATGCTTTTAATGGAGAAAAAGGCCTCAGCTGAGCATAATGTAAAACAACTGCCACTCGCAAACAAATAAATCCCACACAATATTCCGATGCAAGAATCTAGAATTCTAGATTCTAGATTCTTAGAATGCAATGCAGATTGTCCCACTCCATCAAACGAAAATCCCTCTTGCGCAGAACCGCTCTAAATGCAAAGTCTTCTATTGTATCCCGCAGTGATAAAACATAGCTATTATCAAAACTATCGTAAAAGACCCCTTTTTTCAAGTCTTCCTCTCCATACAGTTAAAACAAGATTCGGTTTTCACATCGGAACTGTTCGGAAACACTTCGGTTTACTTTTTAACGTGTGACATCTAAACGTCCATAAAAGAGGCTGGTTTTAATGTCACCCTCTTTAGGTCCAATTTACGAACTCGGTTGAATGGAGCCGACATTTTAAGTGAACTTTTTAAGATCGAATGTCAATGTTGATCCTTTGGTAACGGGAGCGTACTGTTTTTAAAATTGGCTCAGGGTAATAATATTTCATCTGAAAGTAACTCTGTCTGTCTGTCTGTCTGTATGTTACGTTTTCACGGCTAAACCGCTGAACCGATCGTCATGAAATTTGGCAGAGATATAGCCTGGGATATGGAGGACATAGGCTACTTTTTAGGATTCCGTACCTCAAAAGGAAAAAACGGAACCCTTATAAGATCACTCGTGTGTCTGTCTGTCTGTCTGTCTGTCTGTCCGTCTGTCACAGCCAATTTGCTCCGAATGTAATGGACCGATTAAGTTTAAATTTGGTATACATATCAATTTGAGTAACCCAAATACGGACGTGAACCTTAAATAAATGAATTTAGAATATTGGGGTCAGTTTTGGGGGGCAAACAAGAAAATTAAAATAAAAAGTTTTGAAAACTGTACCATGTGACATATCAAATGAAAGGGCTTACTATGAGGGTCTCAAATGTATTTTTTTTATAATTTTTAAATAAATTGTTTTGAAGTTATAAGTGAAAATACACGAAAATTGACCATTCCCCCCCTTATCTCCGAAACTACTGAACCTAAAATAAAAATAAAAATACAGAAAATAGTTCTATACTTATAGATTACAGGAAAATATATAAGAAGTCTATGGTCTTAAAATAACATGGTAAATCTCTCGATATTGTGCGTACAAACTTACATTTGCAGTTGCAATATATGGGAGATTATGTTTACCAACTACAATGTTAAGTTTGTTCTTAGGATAAATTCTTTACAAGTACGGAACCCTTCATTGTGCGTGTTCCGACACGCACTTGGCCGGTTTTTTTTACGCGATAACCGACATCCACGCGGGCGGAGCCGCGGGCAAAAGCTAGTTATATTATACACAAATAAATAAAATTAGTGTCTGTTTGTAATGTCAAAATAACAGCTTTTTACTAAATGCATCCAAAGGAATATTGTAATATTTGAGTTGACATAAACTCGAATTGTGATCTTCGTACGAAAAATTGTAAAAGTAAACAAGACCAAAATTAAATAAAAGCTGTCTATGGTGTTTTGGTAGAATTTATGTCTACTCAAATCTTATTATTACTTTATTCCAAATAACCCCCGAAAATCCAAATAGCCCCGTTCTACCGGTAATGTATTTTCCTGGCACTTCAAGGCGTTCATCGTGCGTGTTCCGAATCTGTATCTGCCCGTCGTGATGGAAGAAGACTTTTGGCCGCAGGACGTGGTGTTCCGTCGCTTCCGCGGACAAGTTCCACAGGACAGTACAAAGTGCAGCTAGTGCTAAGTGAAGTACTAAGTTTTATATTAAAATATGTATGTTTAGGTTAAGGTATATTTCTATGGGCCTATGTTGCCTGAAATAAATGGTATTATTATTATTATTATTAATATTCAAATTTTAGTTTTTTTTTTTTTTCAAATTTGATTCATTAGTAAAATTATTTATTGTTTCTTTTCACACACAGTATATACATCAGAGAGAAGTAAATAAAATTACTGGGTAACTGTTTATTTGACGTATTCCTTCCAAAACGTGATAGTGTGACCTATTTGCAACAGTTTAATTACCCCATAAAGCCATTCACGGGTTTCGAGAATACCCAATTTTTACTTACTTTTTTTATAAATTTCCCAGAATTTGTCACTAAATTTAACTTTTCTCTAAACTCTCAAATTGAATGGTCTTCATTGCTATTTCATTGCATACCTAATACTTTAATAAACCTTTCGATGTTCCCAACTTTTCTAAAACATCAAACAATAAAAAAAAGGAAGATGTTTATAAAATATTTTCAAAAATCATCTACGTACATGAACTTATTTACTTTTGTTTCGTCCCAGTTTTCTCAAAATTTAACTATTACAATTATTTTCGCCCCGGCTTAATATGGGATGTTTAATATTAATTAAAAATGGGTCACACTATCACGTCCTCGAAGGAATACGTCAAATTACAATTCAGCCTGTACAAAGAGAGATTTTGCACTTCTTGTTGCTGAATTAAAAAAAAAAATTCAACCTTCGTCAGGTTGTACAAGAAATTTTATCTCTGCTATTTCCTAGAATAATCCCATATGTATTTTTAGCACTAGATAATGAGATACCGTACATTATCTTCACTCCTGTCATTTTAATGGTCCGTAAAAAGACCACACATTATGACTCCAGACCACAAGTTGAGTACTTTCATACCATAATGATAAAAGCACATAAAGCATAAAAAGGCACAGAGCGTCAGAATACGTAAAAATGTGCAGGATACTTCCCTATTGGAAGCATTACTAAGTTTCCCCGTAATAGCGTTTGTCCAATAAAAATATATCTTCATGTATTAGTGCACTGTCAGATGCGACCTCATAACTTGCTCGGCGTAAATAAAGACCTCTAAATAAAGAAGAGTTATATGCAATATCTTTCATTCTTTTTATGTGTGTATGGCCGGCCTTTACGGAAATGAAGAATATTTATGAATGATAAATATGAGAGATTTAGGATACATCTATTGATGTTTTCCTTAAGGAAAATAAAAAAGCGGCTGACCGGTTCCGTACCATTGTACAATATTTAACACTTTTTTTGGTAGTTCCTTCCCTTTAATTTTTAGCACGCTGAATGCCACTTTAATTTTTCAGTCTTTCTGTTTGGGCCATGGAGAACACCGTGTGGTCGACATATTATACAATAGTTCCGTTGGGGCCGCGGGGGACAACATATGACCGCGAGTCAGAGGTGATTTTCAGCATCTCTATTGAGCCATCGGGCACAGATATAAAGCTAATATGTATTTGACGTGACCCCCACGGCCCTGCAGACAAATAGATTGTATTTGGTTTTTAGCCTCTAAAGCAATAAAAACCTATACATAAATTATTAAAATTGGGCAGTTTTAACCCGACTCCTTTTACTATACAAGTGTGGCCCGTATGTTGTCCCCCACCATGGCGTTTAACGTGTTAACTTTATTTCATTATCTCTTATTACCAAATTATAAGTTTAGCTAGGTAATTTAATCGTTATGGCATATTATCTTCATTATCAATTTATTTGTTTACGTTATAAGTCAGTCTGTTCAGATAAATTGGGACTACAGGTTGACCTTAAATTATACTCAAACACTTCGTGCGCTCTGCCCTCTATCTCGAAAATGGTTCAATATATTAAAAAAATGTCTAAACAAAAGTTGTACAGAATATAATCCTCTACAATATTTATAATAAACACAAATAACATACAACCCATAGGAAACGAGATATTTGGAATAAATGTGTATTTTTTAACTTTGACCTTGGAATATCCGTAGTCGCGGACACCCTACGATAAGTAGGTTTTGAGACAAGTTTTAGGGTGCCAAAATAAAGGTTTATACAAGTTTATAGCTGACTATCCCTCATTCCGAGGTGAAACCCCTAATTTTCCTGGACTAAACCCATATTGCGTCAATTGAAGTATTTAATGTCACTAATTACAGTAAAATCAAAATTAATAATGTCAGTAATATACGTTAATTGTGTGCAAATACGAGTATGTTGGTTTTAGCCTGCTTACCAACTCTTTTGTCGACTGTACATGTAAGAGGTTTTGCCTATTTATTTTAGTGCTTAAGTGTACATTCAGTTGTAGGTCGCAGTGAATTGTGTGCTCGGCTGTACAAATAAAACATTTGCCGTTGTGAATACAAGAAGTGCAAACAAGCCACTGTGGTCCTTAAAGTTTTGTTTTATACAATTTTTTTTAATGGTTGCCATTGCGTCAGAATCCATGGCGTAGTTTAGAAAATCTACGTGGTCACACAGACAGACACAAAAAGCGACTTCAATTTATAATAATTATTAAGATTTATAGAAGACTAGCTGCTGCCCGCGGCGTCGCACGCGTGACCTTTTCAAAAATAAAAGTAGCCTAATCCCCAATTACTCAAACATCACTAAACTTTAAGACGTTCTTATAAGTGTTTCTGTGGCTACAAAACAGTTTAAAGTGACAGAGACAGCATGAGGGCTCGTACACATATAGATCCGTTTTTACTGGATCCGTTTTAACGGATCAGAATTGGACCGGAGCGACATAATTACTGAATCCGGAATACTGTTATGTCTATGAACTCACTCATACAACTACATCCACGATCAAATAACGGACCTGTAAAACGGATCGCTATGTGTACGAGCCCTTAGATTTAACGGCGACTTTGCGTTTGAGTATTCAGCAATAAGTTACTCATAACATTAGCTATCTGTGTAAGTCGCGTCAAAATTGGTCCGGCCGTTTTAGAGATTAGCTGAAAAAAACAGACAGAGGGAGAAAATTAAAAAAAAATGTTTTTGTTATAAGTACCATAGATAGTTTCATATGCATTTAGTAAAAAACAAATATTTTGACTTTACAAACAGACACTTCAATTTTATTTATTTGTATAGATATGGGGTCAAATTACGGATAACGTGGCCTCGAAAACGAGAGAAGTTATTTAATAATTTGCCAACCAAAAAAGGTAGCACACGCCAATATACAACATGTCACGGAATTAACACACACCACTAAATATCCCAATTAGAATCATCATCATCATTTCAGCCGAAAGCAGTCCACTGATGGTCATAAGCTTACCCCAATTGGGGGGGTTTGCCATAATCGCCACGCTTGGCAGGCGGGTTGACGATCGCAGTATGGTGTTAAAAATGCATAGAGTACGCTGCCCATTCTCTAGTAAGTTCCTTAGTCGCCTTTTACGACACCGACGGGAGGAAATGGGGTGACGCTATTCTTTACGTCCGGCACCACACGATACCGGACGTTACCAATTAGAATATTATGTTGCAATCATAATACATACACTGGATTTTTACTATTATGTTTAATTGTTTATTTAATAAATTGGGTATCCTGAATGTGGTATGTGGTCACATTATAAATCTACGCACGCACAAAGTTACACACTTTTTTATTATTATTATTGTTATTCATTTAATTCGAACACAAGCGATTCATATTGTTGTTAGTAACACTTATAAAACTATGTTAGTAACATTTTTCATTAAAATAAGTAAATAAATAAAACATGATATAAAATTAATCAATTTAAAAATCTATAAATATAACTATGCCCGCTTCCCGCTGCACCAGACCTGCAACTGTGCATACGGGTCCAGTGCCCCAGGAACAGGCAGTCACGCTTACTGACAATTACCTTTAAAATACTGTTGGTGCTCCCCGAATCCTTAGCACCAGGGATGCTGTTCTTTTTCGCATGATAGCTTGAAAGCTTTCTGTATCTGCTTCAGCAAACATGCCCGATGCGCTACAGAACCGCGGGAGCCCCAACAGCACTCTAAAAGCGTTATTGTACTATATGCGAAGAACGTTGTAGGCCCTCTGCGTATGCCTAACCCACAGGCTGCACGTGTAGAAGGACTGGCAAAACGCCTTGAACAGAGTGAGTTTTACTTCTCTAGTACATCGTGCAAACCTACGGGCCAGCATATTACATCGGATCGACAACGCTCTACGCTCCCTTTCCATGTCACTGTCATCATGCAAGTCTTCATTGACTATATGGCCAAGGTACTTAAAATGTGACACTCTATTTAGTGGTACACCATACAGAAACACCGGAGGAACTGTCCTAGGCTTTTTAGTATCTACCCTAAACACCACAAGCTCACTCTTCCGTACATTGTACAATAAACCATGAGACGTGGCGTATCTTTCACATACCTCCAGCATCCGTCTGAGTCCATCAATCGAGGGACTCAGCAGCACCATATCATCTGCATAACTTATACTATTAATAACCTTTTACCATATGGGTCTGGCGTAGTTTGTATTTCCTATTTCCTATCCATTTTGGTTTGTTTTGACTGTTAAAGTGGAAGTGTGACAGTAATGTACGTAGTTTTAATTACTTTTGGGATAATAAATTACTTATATTAAAAACTAGCTTCTGTCCCTTCTGTTCGCGTAAAATTTCGCTCCCCGACCCTCCCCGTCACATCCAGTTGCCCACCCGTACTTCGTTTTCTTATAGCGTTCTTTCTGACCTTTTTTCTTTTTGCCCGCTCTATATGGTCACAGCGTGATGTTAAATAGCCTATAACATTCTTCAGGAATTGGGCTATCAAAAAAAAATTTTTTTTTTTCAGAATCTCCATACAAACTTACAAAAAAAGTTATAGCTTTATAATAATTATTAAGTCTAGATTAATAAAAAAAAAAATATATATATACAATACACAATCTATCACTAAAATATTTATATATTATGTACACAAAAAAAAAGGAAAAAAGCTCACGGGCATCAACAAACTCAGAATCCGTTTAGTAGTTTCAGAGATTAACCCCTACATACAAACTTACAAACTTACAGACATACAAACTTACAAACTTTTACCTCTTTATAATATTAGCATAGATGACAACAATCTAATCAGTAAACGATTCTGAATAAACTACTTTCATATAGTGCTTTAATTCAGTTATACAATCCATATCCATACTATCCATACTAATATTATAAATGTGAAAGTAACTCTGTCTGTCTATCCGTCTGTCTGTCTGTATGTTACGTTTTCACGCCTAAACCGCTGAACCGAACGTCATGAAATTTGGCAGAGGTATAGCATGGGATATGGAGAAGGACATAGGCTACTTTTTTACGCGATAACCGAAATCTACGCGGGCGGAGCCACGGGCAAAAGCTAGTGTACCTAAATACCAACATTTTTTTTAAATTAGTAGGGTATTATCATTATAAATGAGAACAATATATTATAATGCCAGCCTTTATTGTTATTTTGTGTATTGTCTTACGAAAATGAAAGACGGAGAAATACAAGAAGGCCTTTTGAAAGCTTACGCGAGACATGAGCCCTCAGACCCTTTTACTGCCCTAAAGTAGCTTCTTTGTAAATACTTTTATATCATAAATCACACATCAAACAATATTTCCTATTATCTTCCTAGCTTTGCTTTGTGTTGTTTTTATAACTGATATTACTGAGGACCAAATGGACTAGATGAAATGACTTGGTTATTCGTCAACATCACCCCGTCAAAAACCGACTTCCAAAAAAACCACAACAAAGTGAAATTAAAAATAGAGGGGCAAAAGTGGAATAATCCAAAATGAAATGGGGAAATTCAGTTTTTTTTTTTACATTAGGGTTCAGTTTCCTGAAGAGGATTCTCTCTATGGAGAATAGTGGAATAAGCAAAAGTGTGAACGTTCTCTTGAAATATATAGCTAAAATTCAGTATTGCTTCTTGTTTAGCGTAAAACCGGATATTTATTCTAGTACCAGGGCTCACATAGGCCCTACAGTAACTACCTTTTCAACCAAGTTACGTAACACGGCAGACCATAATAAAATCGTAAAAGCCAAGACATTCTATGGGACAGCCCACAATTAATTGAATCCTCTTCCCGCGGCTGGCTCTAAGTGTACCCTTTTCCCCTTAGTGACACCATAACGGCCATCTGGCACGAGAAGCCATTCTTGTCAGATATTCTTAGACAACCTGTTACGAGGTGGCTGTATGGTTATTGTCTCGTTATTTGCTTTATTTGGATTGGCAGCAGATAATGAGAAAAAATTAAGATGAGGATTGGTAAGGCCAGAAATTTGAAGGATTGGTAAAGGGAAAAACCTAAACAAAAGGATGAGAACACCAGAAAAAAAAAACAGGTCGTCATAACAACCGCCTACAGAAGTGAAAACTCAAAACTTTAAAATAACTGACGCTCTAACGCAATACGTCATGAGCATGTCGCGCATTTCTGTAACCCAAACCCATAAGTTATTTCCCTACCAAAAATCACTCAACGCGGCTAAAGAAGTTTTCAATTCCAAAACCAGCAGTATCACTCGTGGTGATGTAAAGATTCTAACGATACCCCATACATCCAAATCTGTTCAGGCATTTAAAAGTTATGGTGGAATAGAGAAACTCACATACATACATTGATACGTCCATGAACTCTGAAAACATTACACTCCTTTTTTTGCAGCCGTGTTACTGTGGCGGCATCTATAACGCCACATGCGAACTATGCATCAAATATCTGACGTCACAAATCCTGCATCGCGCAATCAGAGTTTACCGCACGACTAGCATAATTATATAACACATCCCGACATCAACCGTCGGGTCCAGTCCGATCACTATGTACGGCAAGCCGATCCCTTGGGAGAAGCGAGCCAAATACCTAGTTATAATCATTGATCAGAACCGCACTTTCAGCGAGCATATAAAAACGGCTCGTTCGCGGGCCGCTTTCGCTCTCGGTAGACTCCATTGCATGCTGAGCGCGCGCAGAAAATTGCGCACCTACACCGCGGTTATCCGTACCGTCCCATCATGACCTACGCTTGCGTCGTCTTCGCACACGCTAAACCATGTTATATCAACAGGGTGCAAACTCTCCAGAACCAATTTCTTAGAAAAGTAACAGTTGCCGTCTTCTACGTACGCAATTTGGATCTACACATAGATCTCAAAATGCCCACCACTTATCAGTTCATCAAACGCCTCTCCACGCGCTTCTTTAACTCTGCTATTAAGCACCACAATCCCCTGCGCCATTGCGGCCGCTGCCCGATACACTCATCTCGCATTAGTGAGATTCGCCGTCCGAGGCATACTCTCACTATTCCTCCCAGGTTGAACTGAGAGATGTCATTTAAAAAAAAGCGGCCAAGTGCTAGTCGGACTCGCCCATGAAGGGTTCCGTAGCAGGAAGTAACATAATATAAAAGTTCTTGTAGTTCGTTGTAACTTTGATCGATGTTTTATTTATGACGTATTAAAAAAACTACTAACTAGATCTCGTTCAAACCAATTTTCGGTGGAAGTTTACATGGTAATGTACATCATATTTTTTTTTTTGTTTTATCATTCTTTTATTTTAAAAGTTACGGGGGGGACACACATTTTACCACTTTGGAAGTGTTTCTCGCGCAAACTATTCAGTTTAGAAAAAAATGATATTAGAAACCTCAATATCATTTTTGAAGACCTATCCATAGATACCCCACACGTATGGGTTTGATGAAAATTATTTTTTTGAGTTTCAGTTCTAAGTTTTAATTTTGGACCACCAAAATTTATTGTTTTTTTTTTTCTATTTTTGTGTGAAAATCTTAATGCGGTTCACAGAATACCAAGTTTTAACAGTATAGTTCTTATAGTTTCGGAAAAAAAGTGGCTGTGACAGGACGGACGGACAGACAGACAGACAGACATGAAGAATCCATAAGGGTTCCGTTTTTGGCATTTGGCTACGGAACCCTAATAAAAAAGGTCCCGTCTGGTCGAAGGATCCTCCCTTTTACATAGAGTATGAGTGAACTTTACACCCTGTTCCTCATACCTCTATATAACTATGCATTAGCTTTTTGGAATGTTAAATATGGATAGAATTTTGTCGAAAAGTTACTTTTGTGGTTAAATAAGTGAAGTAAGTAGGTAGCTGTTTTAAGACAGAAGTAGGACGTAATTATGAGGACAGGTAAGACTAGAAGATGTGGAAATGGGTAAAATAAGGACACCTATGCCAGTAGGTAAAAATGATTAGGAGAAAACTGAGATGCTCAGAATGTTAAAATATTATATTTGATGGACTAATTTCGGTCTTTAAGTTACTTTCATAGATAATTAAGTTTAGAATGGGCTGATTTTTCAATAGTATTTCAGTTTGACATAATTTTCTGTTCAAAAGCTGTCAAACAGCAAAACTTTCCTCAGTTATCTGAATCAGACTGCTGAAAAATCAGCTCTAGGTCAAAGTATGGCGGGAGATACGAGTGGAAACATTTGGGAAGAGAAATTATACATTCAAAACTGTAATCTAAACTAGCGGATTAGCGAGCTGAGGCGTTACAAAGTTGAAGCCAAACTAATAATCGACTTAGCTATTATTTGACCCAAAACTATCTCCTGATCCCCAAGTAAACAATAAACATTGATTGATTAACCGATTCCAGTTTATCAAAATGTTAGCCGAACTAATCTTTGTTTAGAACTTAAGACCGACATTTATTTCACCCAATATAAGATTTCGGGGAACAATGAAATAATTAATTACTGGCAAATTGCGCAAGTATTAAATTAAATCGAAAATTCGTTGGTATCCGGGAAACATGTACCAGGAAATTGGTTTCCGTGAAATAATGCTTAGTTGCGTTATTATTTCGTAACGATGTTAGATACTAAATGGATTTATAATAATTGCTAGTAAGATAACTTACATAAGTGTTAATGTTATTAAGTTGGCAACTAATGTTAAGCGCCCTCAAAACGTAATTGTTTCTAGGGTTCCGTAGTCAACAAGGAACCCTTATAGTTTTGGCATGTCCGTCTGTCTGTCTGCGGAGTAGCTCAGAGTCACTTAGTATAAAAAAATGTAATAAGGTATGCGTATATTATTCACGCCAAAAAAATGGTAAAATAAAATCTTGAAATTTTTTTGTTACGGTAACCTCCGATAAGTGGGGATGATATATATATTTTTTCCCGTCTAACCCATGGTGTGGGGTATCGTTGGGTAGGCTGTTCAAAAATACAGCGGGTTTATTAAATCCATTTTTCGATTCAGGGATCCGTTTGCGTAATATTAATCTTTAAATTGCAAATTTTTGTTAGAGTCAAGTGCCAGCCAAATAGTTGTATTTGGATATGTGAAAAAATTCACAGCAGTAGTATATATAACGAAGTTAAAAGGAAAACTATCACAGGTAAGTAGGCTTTACAATTTACCGAGTAATAGTCGACCAACTTATATTTGCATACATTCTGTATGGGAGAACATGTTTTTCAACTACAATGTTAAGTTTATTCTTGGGATAAATTCATCCCAACTACGGAACCCTTCATTGTGCGTGGTCCGACACGCACTTGGCCGGCTTATTATTTCTCATTTAATTCAGAATAATTTACATTCCATAAGTTGTTAGTAAATAATACTTATAACTTATACTTTCCTATCGCAGGTATGCTGGAAGAGATTTCATTAGAAATAAGCATTACTTTTGTACGTATTTTTCTGTTCTTTTCTTCTTGTCTGTTATATGTGTGTAAATAAATAAATAAAATTATTTATTACTATTATTTACAATTACTCTTTAAGATATCAACGCCATAAATGAAAATTGGAAAGTAACCATATTGAATTTAAAGTTTCGAGTTCATCTGGCAATCAACCATTCCACACCATACCATTCAATACCATTCCACACCATTCGATACCATTTCGTAGTTCCCACAGGTTAGTTTGCGCCTATCTCGAAACTTTGAGAACCACTGCCCATTCTCAACGACTACATTTGTAACGTACACTGCGTTTGAATTATTCAAAGAACCTTCGCATTTTGCACGGCGCAGGTTAAAATTAAGGCTCCCAAGGATTTTCATTTATTAAAGGAGTAATTTTAGTATAATTGGGCAACGCGATAGTATGAGCAAACCCCGCTGTAGTTACATTTCGTACTTAATTCTTGGTGTTAAGATTTTATATAAATATGTGTGAATAAAGTCAGTCAACCAGTCTTACCAAGGGGTATCGTATTACACAGTAATTGGATTGTGGAGGACAGATAGGCAGTCGCTCACATAGTAGTGGTAGTTGAGTTGCAGGTAGGAGAATACCAGCGCTGCGACACTTATTTTTAAATGTCGCAGCATCATGCTGAGATAGGAACCGAGAGGAGAGTTTTGTGTCGCGTCGCGTGTCGCGCCTGTTTGTAGGAGCCTTAAAAATAAAACGAGAAAAAAAAGGTCGGTACAAAAATACCTATACAGGGTGGGTAAAAACTTGTGGATCAAACGAAACAGGCCAATAGTTGGGGTTATTTGCTGTATTTTTTTTTTTTCAAACCTATTTTTACTGTATTTTAACAATCGTCCTGTTTCATTTGATCCACGATTTTTTACCCATCCTGTATATAAATGATGAAGTAAATGGTACACGCTATCGTGTACCATTTATTTCTTTTTTATTTTTATTTTAGTATTTTTTTTAATACTTAAAACTAAACATCATTTAGATGCAAAAAAAATACTTTTCTTTTGTACATAAGCTTTACACCAACAAATGCTTAAGCCGAGACACACTGGTATTGAATATATCCAAATCATGTTCACTAGACAGTTCATTAAAACTTCTGCTCGCACGGATTAGAAACAAATTCTGCCTGTACGCGGACTTGGAACGAGGGACATGTAATAAGCTATGACTAAAGATGATACATAGTTTAACAGGTAGGTGCATAGGTATGTGGTGTGATGATTATATAGTTATGATTTGATTATGTATGATTAAAATAGTTAGGAAATGTTTTGATCTAGGAAATTGAATTGAATACAAATGTGTGTGTAGTGCAGTGCTCTTGGAATGCAGGTTCTCTTACCATGTTATGCTAAGAGAAGAAAAAAGGTAGTTATGTATGGAGAAGAACGGGCAAGAAACTCCATACTTACTCTTTTAAAACCCTGACACAGCTCTAAGGCCCCTCGCCCACGGCGACTTTTTGTAGCGCTACTGACGCGCGTTAGTCGCATTTACAACGCATTACAGAAGCGATGCCAACGCGCTACAGTATCGCGATTGTATCGATGGAAACGCGCGACCGTGTCGGATGACATCGGGGAGAGAACGTATTGAGGGTGGCGCGTGAGTGAAGAACCGAGCATCAGTGCAACTGTGGTATTTTTGTGCCATTACTGAATCGCATTTGCATCGCGACAGAAGCGCGACAGTATCGCGTTTGCATCGCGACTGAGAATCGTGGTGTGGTCGAGGGCAAGCAGCTAGCGGCCGTATCGCGGCTGTATCGATGCGAACGCGCGACAGCATCGCTACAGCATCCCTACAAAAAGTCGCCATGGGCGAGGGGCCTAAGCGGCACGCACAATCTCGTTGCGAAAACTCAAATGAGGTTTTCAATTAAACGAACTCGATATGTCTAATCAGAGCCTGAACCGAGGCTTATACTAGATCAGTGCTTAAATGGAATTGATAAAAGCACAAGTAAGTCGACAAAATCCCAATCGAGCAATTTAATCGTATACCCGAATTTGGTTAAACCAGTCCTAACTGAATCAAACTGAATAATAACTAGTCTTTACCGTCCGTAACTTTCAATGTCTTGATGGCCAAGTGGTTAAGGTCTCGCCTCTCATGCATGAGGTTGTGGGTTCAAATCCGGGCAGGTACCAATGTGAGTTTTTCAATTAATATGTACTTTCTGAGTTTATCTTGGACATTATTGACATCAGTGAAGGAAAACATCGTAAGTGAACCTGGACCTATACAAATAGAGTGTCTGTTTGTAATATCAAAATAACAACTTCGTAAAAAATTCATATGAAAGTATATAAGGCACTTATAAAAAAAAAAAAAAAACAAAATAAGTGAGAACTTCTTTAGGCGCATTGAGCAATTTTTGGGAGAGGAAAAACTTATGAGTTCGCGATCATCACCGAACGCTTTCCATGAACTATATGTATACTGTGAACAAAAATCCTGACACTCGCGTCATCGTCACTGAATGCTTTCCATGAGCTATATGTATACTGTGTATGTACGTGTACTTTTTGGGTGAACAAAAATCATGGAACTCGCGTCATCGTCTAGATGCTAGCTATATGTATAAAAGAAAAGTTATTCCAAAGTTTTGTGTTTTCACTTCTGTTGGCAGTCCTTATGACTGTTTTTTCTGTCTTTCGGCTAATCTCCGAAACTCACCGAGATTTTGACAAGACTTTCACCGGCAGATAGCTAAGGAGTAACTTATGCTATTTTTATTTTGGAAAAAACACGGTTGAAGCCGCAGGCAGCAGATTCTTATTAATAAATCGACAAATACCAATCGACTAATGAATCGCGTACCCGAAATTGGGTTAACACTGAGTTAACCTAATTTCGGGTATGCGATTCATTCTGAAACTCATTCTCAACTCTTAACTGATTCCTAATTGAATCAAACTGAATAACTAGTCTTCACTGTAACTGCCTAGGTATATTAACACATATGTTTGTAAGCCACTGAAACTATAATCGTTAAGCCAGAGTCGGCTCAACTAACAATAAATTAGGTCAAGTTACAAACTTTGTTTAATCCCTAGGTTTCACTTATGAAATCTAGGTTAAGGGCGCTTGCACACCGGGTTTTGAATCTTTGGAGAAAATCATTTGGCATTAGATTGTTGTTTAGACTCAAAATATAACATCACGCTTGAAATGATCTTAGTGACATTTAATTATAATTTATGACATCATTAAATTTCTTTAACATTCTTTAAATAATTCATCATCATCATCATCATTTCAGCCGAAAGACGTCCACTGCTGGACACAGGCCTCCCCCAATTGGGGGGTTTGCCATAATCGCCACGCTTGGCAGGCAGGTTGGCGATCGCATTAGGTGTTAAAAAACAATGCATAGAGAACGCTGCTGCCCATTCTCTAGTGAGTCCCTACCTATTAGTCATAAGTAGGTATTAGTGCCGTTTGGTGCCGGACGTTGCCGTGTGGCGCCGGACGTAAAGAATAGCACTACCCCATTTCCTCCCGTGGGTGTCGCTGCTGCCCATTCTCTAGTGAGTCCCTTGGTCGCCACCAAGGGACTCACTAGCGAATGGGCAGCAGCGTTCTCTATGCATTTTAAACACCATACTGCGATCGCCAACCCGCCTGTCAAGCGTGGCAATTATGGCAAACCCCCCCAATTGGGGGAGGCCTGTGGCCAGCAATGGACGTCTTTCGGCTGAAATGATGATGATGATGATGAATTATTTAAAGAATGTTAAAGAAATTGAATGATGTCATAAATTTTAATTAAATGTCACTAAGATCATTTCAAGCGTGATGTTATATCTTGAGTCTAAACAACAATCTAATAAGGGTTAAGTTTACTTCACCACATACTTTTGTTAATTAATCTAAATTAATACCTTAAGTGTTTGGGGGGGGGAAGGGGCTGGTGACCCGTAACACAGGTGTTTTATGCCTTTTTCGGACACCAGTCTCTCACAAATGTTAACCCTATTTTTTTTTTAATCAATCACTTCCTGTCCAAAACAACAATTGTGATGAGAAATAAATAAATAAATTGTTATTAGGTATTTATTAATTGATGTTGAATCAAAATAGTTCAAATGTGAACATTTTACTTTGACAGTAAACTTCATCGGTACAGTTCGATACCAGAATAAATTGGGAGGATGGTGTGGCGTGCTATATTGTTTTGGTTACCGTAAATATTATATAATACACAAAATATGGGTGTACATCTGAAGAGTGTACAGTACACCCCTCCCTACTCATTGCAGCGGAATGTTATGTTATGTTACCCGTATCTTTGAGCTGGTGGCTCTGTTATGAAACCCAACACAATAAACGCACCCGGTGTATGTACCGGACCGCACTTTCTCTAGAACACATAACACGTACACACCCTTTGTTCTACCAATTTCAGGCGAAACTTTATAAAATTCCGCTGAACTAAATTCTATTAGTTCGGACAAATACAGGGCATGTTAGTAGTTTATTGGAAAAGTTTTCGTTACATAAATAAGAACTGTCCAACACTGATGAAGTTTAAAAACATTAGTTAACTTTAAAAGTTCGGTTTAGGTTTTGTGGACGTCAGGAACAATTTTTCAACGTTTTAACTTTTTAACGTCGAGTCCCAACTAGCACAAAAGCGCTGCATAAAAGCCGGATAAAGGATTTCCATAACGGCCTCGGCTTCATTAGTAAGAAATATAGTGGTTCTATGAGCGGCTACAGATTTCTTGTAGCGCCAAATAGGCCCATATTATTCTGCTTATGGGTTTACAATGGGTCTACAGTGGTCATAAATAAAAGTTATAATGGTTATAACCGGTGGTTTAGCACCGATGGTTAGCGCCATGAGATTTAGAATAGCTCTTGTAGCGCCATTCTACTATCTTCACCTTATTTCGGCGCTCCTGTGTAGTTATATTAAATTTCAACGCATTAAATTAGTAATATGATATGTTCAATGTAGTGAAACTAAGTATATTTTATTAAAATGAATCATACGTACATTAGTGAAAAGTGAGGAAATATTAATACGGATTGGGTTATTAAAATAACTATGGCAATTCTTAACATTGTTTTACTTCTTATGGGTGTCTAGTGACGCTATTGCTTGCTCTTTTATCACTATAAGATTTTTTTTACTACTGAACGGCTACTGCACCACTAGCTGTTAAAGAATTTTTAAATATGCTACTGTAAATCTTGTGTATATCCGTGTGGTGCCGGACGTAAAGAATAGCACCACCGCATTTCCTCCCGTAGGTGTCGTAAAAGGCAACTAAGAGACTTACTAGAGAAGGGGCAGCAGCGTTCTCTTTGAATTTTTAACACCATACTGCGATCGCCAACTCGCCTGCCAAGCGTGGCAATTATGGCAAGCCCCCCCAATTGGGGGAGGCCTATGTCCAGCAGTGGACGTCTTTCGGCTGAAATGATACTGATGACTGTACATCTTAACGAAAATTGTACAGCACTTGAACGACTCTTATAAAACTACCAGGCTGTACAATGCCTGTATAAGCAGCTTGTGTGCATATTCTTGTAAACATGTCTTGACTCAAGAGCATACACGGTGAAATTAAAGTAACTAAAAACCTGAAAAAGCGTCCTTATACTCATCATTACGACTTTTATTATAGGACCAACACTGAAATCGCAAAAAAAAAATCTGCAGCTTTTTCAGGTTTTCAGTAATTTACCTACTAATACCGAAATCTTTTCTCAGTTATTTTATCAATGCAAAGTATCTTTTGTAAGATCATTAAATTAAATTGAGATATTATAAGCGAGTTATGATGAAAAAGAGAATTTACGAAAGGCTTGACCACACGCACTTGGCCGCAAAATGTAAATCAACTACCCTTGTAACCGAGAACAAGCTACCCTCAAAAATGTCCTACTGATTTACATAATTTTACTTTTAACATAGGTACGTAAATCACGTTTCATTTTCCTTATTTATTTGGCAGAGAAGAGTGTCATTAGGTAAGCGAAAAGTACAAAACATTCTCAGACATTTTTTCTTTAATTTTAACTTGGTTTGCGAGCAGTAGAGTAGCTGGCAGTTATTCTGCAGACGTATTTTTTTATAAGAATAAGGTGTTAAATCTCTTCTTATCTGTCCCTTCTGAATAAACTTGTTCAAATGTAAAAGAACTTACGCCCAATTACATTGACGCTGCTCCAGCCGCGTTTTATACCGTTTTGACACAATATCGAACTGAAATCTTCATCTACTTAAATAATATAATGTTAATGAATGAATTAACATTATATTATATTTTGTTACATGACATTATATTATATTTTTTGCAAACTAGATAACAAGTATTTTTTTTTTATAATCAAAAATCTTACCTCTTCAACAGCAATTTAATAAATCAAGTAATTAGCAAAAACAAATGAAATTCACACGATACAGGGAAAAATAAATGTCGGTCCCTGTAATGACGTGTGATCCGATGGCTCTCGATTAAAAAAGGGCGCAGGGCTTCCTTAGACACGGATTGGTTTCTTAAATTCTTCTGATTCTGAACAACATTATATATTGATCCATTTCAGGTAATGTTGCAAGACTATTTCCAAAGAACTAGAGGCAAAACAACTATTCATAATAACGACTCGCATGCAGTGTCCAGCAGCGCCACAAGACACTAGCTACAAGTATTAAATAAAATGTCAAAAACCTCCTTTTTCTTTTAAAAGAATAGCCATGCTTCCCTGTAACACCAACTTTACTGGACCATTATATTATACTGTCCTACCAGCCCGTATTGTACCGGTCTAGAAAATTCCGACATTGTTAAACGCCGTTAAAAGTTTCCAAAGATTTACGAGTTATCTTTTCTATAGGGGCATGTGCTCCTTTTAAAGTTTGACGCCTTTTAAAAGACGGGGAATATTAATTATGGCATCTTTTGTTTTTGGATGGTGAAGTTGGGTGAAGTGGTACAATTTAAATTTTAGAATCTAGTTAGTTATTTAGAGCTCCACGAGAAATATTAAAATCCAACGAGTATTGCAGTCATCATCATCTGCACCACTTTACTGTGGTCGACTTCTAACTGGATGTAGCTGAATAGCCCTATTTTAAACCGACATTCCAAAAAGGAGGAGGTTCTTAATTGGTTATATTTTTTTTATGTATTTTTTTTTTGTTTTTTTGTAAGGATATACTTCCAGATTGGTCCCATTTTTATCAGAATCAAGTTCTGATGATGGGATCCACGAGGAATTGAGAGAACTCCTCAAATATTATAGGTATACATATAGCGATTTTTGTATTTTTATCAACAACTCAAGCATTTTCAATCGGATCGGATCTGAAGTTGAAGCTGGAAGGTATGCACCGGAACTCCGAAATAAAACAATGTATCCTAGCCGTGTTTGGGCTTAATGGAATTGTCATGAGATGTACTCGGGTTATAAATGGTTAATAACCGATTTTTATTAACTTTGCTTGGGTAGTTTTGAGTTAGCTTCGATAATACGTATTTAATCCACTTCGTATATCTTATGTTACTGTTCATTATGCGGTGTAGCAAGTAGTGGTAATCGAATTGTTGTGGGGTAGGTACCATAACTAAAAAGAGAAAAATAAAAAACTTTTTAACACAAAAACATTTTTTTATAGATGGAGCGACTGCCTATCTGGCTTCCTTAACCCAGACACTGGGTAATACGATGCCAATTGGTAAGACTAGTTGTCAGACTTTCGGGATTCTGACGACCCGTAATGACTGTCAAAGAACCACAAATGACATCCGGGACAAACGGCTTAATATGCTTTCCGCCGCACCGGCAGTACGGCGGGGTCTTGGTATGAAAAGATGGTCACCCATCCACAGGCCAACCGCGGCAAGTGTAGCTTAACCTGATCGATCAACCCGTACGGCTGTTATTACGTAGCCACATGCCTCTAATGAACTATTGCAGTATAGTGAGCAAAATATCTACTGCTGCCAAAAGGCCAATTCCCATAATTAAAAACGTTCAAAATGTAATAAAAATCTCGTTTCAATCAATATTAAATTATTGTCAAAAAAGGAAAATTTGTGGTATTTTTAAACGACTATCATTCGGTCGTACTTTGTTTTTGTATACTTGTTACCTACCTCAGATCTCCGTAATTTTTGATAGATTGTGACTGATACAGGAATTGCCCCTCAGTTCTTTTACACATGACCAACTATTTAGAACCGTGCAACTTAAACTGTTTAGCAATTCGTTAGTATTTTCACTTTTTATTTTATTTTAATTAGTACTTATTTTTGAAATAATAAAATATGACTACCTACGTGAATCAACCAATGACGTTAGGTACTGAAGCCGGCCTCGTTTACGGAGACGCGGGGCGTCGCGCGTCGCGTCGGCGTTGCGTCTCGCGGCGCGTCGAACGTTATTTCAGTTTACAGACAGGCGGCGCGTGCAGCTGCCCGAGTCATCACACGCACAAACACATACGTAAGGCAATGCACGATGCTGTTTATGAAAATGCGGGGCGTGACACAGCGCGTGGCTCGCTGCGGCTGTTGCGGCGTTTTACCGTGAACGGAAAATTGCAGGAATAGCTGCCGCAACGCTGAGTGCGCCGCCGCGATAAACGTCGCGTTCGACGTAGCGATGCCATCCGCGGGCTCCGCCTGCATTTCAAGCAAACGCGTGTTAAAGCGCTTCTCCGTAAACGCTCTCATACAACGCCATATGTTTGAATTTAGTGCGGGCCGAGCCGCCCATCGCGACGCGCGACGCCCCGCGTCGCCGTAAATGAGGACTAAGGCGGAGAGCATGCATAATCAGCCCAAAATGTTCCCAAAGCTGGGACACAGGGTTCCTCTCGGTGAAAGGGAATGGGGCGTAATTCACCAAACGGGCCCAGTTAGGGCATGCATTCCGGAATTCCGGAATCTCGTAATTCCGGAATTCGGTAACAATTTTTCTGACATTTCGATTCCGGAATTGAGAGGAGTAATATCGGAATTCCGATATTCATAATTTTTTTATATTTAAATTATTATTTTATCTAAACGCAACCAAACTAGTCTGTGGAACTTTCCACAAGCCACTAGACGGCCAATGTTTAATAAGAGTAATAAGGGAGAAAGATGTTTAATTTGTTACTAAAAATGATTAAAAGACTGATATAATTATAAATCTTGTTTGATTTGAAACAAACTTTAAAAGTTACCAGTTCCGAAACCAGTTCCGGAATTCCGGAATCAGATCTCCATTATTGGAACTCCGATATTGCATGCCCTAGGCCCAGTGCGGATTAATAGATATCACATGTCTTCGAATTTTCGATCCTAGGACAGGCCGGTTTCTTCACGATGTTTTTCATCACCTGTTTGAGAGCAGTGGAGATGAAATAGTTTACATAAAGTATAGCGCCAGTCTGGGTTTGAACCTACAAGTCGGAGGTAAGTCGCAGGGGTTAGCAACGGGCTACCACTGCGTTCTAAAAGGCAAAAGGGACTAAAACGGAATTTCCGGATAAACCCACGAAAGAGGAAATCTAATTTCATCTTAATCATAAACATAAAATCGAGATCCTTTTGTTTTTTACAATAACACGAAGAAGTCTTCGTTTATTATTTTTCTAATAATCAATTCCATTATTTTCATCTCTTACTAAGAAATTTTTTTTTGGTTAACGCAAAAACAACGATCAAGTAATTAAAAACCTCGAAATCCAATGATAAAAGAATGCCTTACTTACCGAAAACATTTTCCACACGAAAAAATAAATTTATTATTAAAATCCTTTGGTTTTTTTAACGGACGCCAATATGACTTCCGTGCGAAAAATCCGTTCAAAGGCGGACATAATCCGCCTTTGAACGGATTTTTTTTTACTTGTGCACTTTCTACACTAATATTATGATGAAGAAAGATTTTTTTGTTTGCTTGTTTGTACCGAATAAGCTCAGAAACTACTGAACCGATGTTAACCATTTTTCACCAATAGAAAGCTAAATTATCAAAAAGTAACATAGGCTATAAATTATTTTCAAAAAAGTTAGATACCTATAGGAAAATTGCAATAATGTAACCCAAAGTAGCAAAATTTTTTATATAAAATTCATTATTTGGCGTGCGCTGAGAAAACTATTAATGATACATATAAATTATGTATTATATGATTAAAGTACTCTTTATTACCTACTAATGCGATGTGACGGGATGGGTCGGGGGAGCGAGAAATTTCACGCGGACGAAGTCGCGGGCCGAAACTAGTAATAAATCCATACTAATCCATACTAATATTATAAATGTGAAAGTAACTCTGTCTGTCTGTCTGTCTGTCTAGCTGTCTGTCTGTCTGTCTGTATGTTACGTTTTCACGCCTAAACCGCTGAACCGATCGTCATGAAATTTGGCAGAGTTATAGCCTGGGATATGGAGACGGACATAGGCTACTTTTTTACGCGATAACCAACATCCACGCGGGCGGAGCCGCGGGCAAAAGCTAGTAAATAAATAAATGATAACAGCCGCACGAGCCGATCGAAGGATAAGCTACGCTTACCGTGGTCGGTTATTGGATGATCAACCATTCTTTACAATCGATGCGGGATCCGTACATCGAAAAGTACGTTATGCCGTTGTCGGTCCCGGCTGTCATTCGTAGATCTTTGACAGTCGTACGGCTAGTCAGAAGCCCAAAAGTCTGACAACCAGTCTTACCAAGGGGTATCGTGTTCCCCAGTTATTGGGTTGTCTAGGTCAGATAGGTAGTCGCGCCTGGTAAAATACTGGTAATCAGCTACTTTTCTGACTGGATTTCGAAATAATAATAAAGATTTATTGCTCTAATAGGACTAGATTACATGGCAAGGACATATATAAAGCACAAGCATAAAGTTTCTAAATCTAGTTAGTGGGTGCCGTACTGTTCTTCTAGATAGGTTACAAAATAGCCTGTATTTAGGAGAAACAGTTGACTTATAAATGGTTGACTTATAATAGCAGGTGTTATAATATTATTTGTATAAAGTAACCATTGCAGCAAAGCTTGAATAAACAACAATAGAAAAAAAAAAAACCGGCCAAGTGCGTGTCGGAACACGCACAATGAAGGGGTCCGTACTTGGAAAGAATTTATCCTAACAACAAACTTAACATTGTAGTTGGTAAACATAATCTCCCATACATTCCAACTGCAAATGTAAGTTTGTACGCACAATATCGAGAGATTTACCATGTTATTTAAAGAGCACAGACTTCTTATATATTTTCCTGTAATCTATAAGTATAGAACTATTTTCTGTATTTTTTTCAAAATTTTAGGTTCAGTAGTTTCGGAGATAAGGGGGGGGGAATGGTAAATTTTCGTGTATTTTCACTTATAACTTCAAAACAATTTATTTTAAAATTATAAAAAAAATACATTTGAGACCTTCACAGTAAGCCCTTTCATTTGATATGTCACACGGTACAGTTTGCAAAAAAAAATATTTTAATTTTCTGGTTTGCCCCCCAAAACTGACCCCAATATTCTAAATTCATTTATTTACGGTTCACGTCCGTGTTTGAGTCACTCAAATTGATATGTAGGTATACCAAATTTCAACTTAATCGGTCCATTACATTCGGAACAAATTGGCTGTGACAGACAGACAGACAGACGGGCAGACAGACAGACAGACAGACACACGAGTGATCCTATAAGGGTTCCGTTTTTTCCTTTTGAGGTACGGAACCCTAAAAACTAAAACTTTAAATCTAAAAATAGCTATTCGACCCTAACATATTTGGGAAAAGGGTAGACGGAATAAGTTTCTACCGTGCCAATACTTTTTTAGGGTTTACAGAAAATAATGACACAGATTCTAAAATTGGACCGCAATTTGACAGCATTCTGAGGGTGTTTGCAGAGAAGCTGGATGTGCCTACAATGGTGAAGTTTACCAAGCTACATGTTGGCAACAAAACTTGTTAAACCTTCCTGTGATTATGATTTTCTTTTTCATTCTTTTTGCGTTCCTGCATGTTAATAAAAGTAAGATGTAATACTAACACCTTAAAAGCCTTGATGCCTGACAAAAAATGTTTTGTCTTGAAAGCTTCTTTAGGCGCGTTGACCGATTTTTGGTAGGGGAAAAACTTATGGGTTCGCGATCATCACCGGACGCTTTCCATGGGCTATATGTATACTGTGTATATATGTGTACTTTTTGGGTGGACAAAAGTCATGGAACTCGCGTCATCGTCACCGAACGCTTTCCATGAGCTATATGGCTAAAAGAACAGTTATTTCAAAGTTTTGTGTTTTCACTTCTATCGGCAGTCCTTATGACTGCGAATTGTTTGTTTTTTTGTTTATTATTTTAAAATAGTAGCTTCCTAGTATAAATAATATCTGAATAATTCGTTTTTGCTATTGATTTTGCAAAGGCAAAGCAATAGATAATAACACCTTTTTCAATATTCTTCTAATAGGAAACTCAAAAAAATAATAATACTCTAAGCATTTATTTCAATTAAACCATTTACAGGGACTTTTAAAATAGTCAAAGAGACGGTTAGTTAGTCAGAAAGTTGAAGCTATTTTCCCATTCCAAAACGTAGATCTCTATAGAGAAGAACGGGCAAGAAACTGCAAGGACATTCATTTAAATCAAGATATTACAAAATCCTGGGTACATTATTCTTGTTGCTTGTTTAAGTGAGACAATGTAAAATAATAAATAAAACAATTCCAAAACACTTATTATTTGTTGTTTTAACCTTATGAAGCACTTTGTTTGTTAATTATTTATATAAACAAGTTAAATCAAAATGTCACAAGCACACCACAAATCTTCAAAATCGCAAAAATAAAAAACCTAGACAAAAAAATTCTAATGCTAAAAAGGCTCGCCCTGTGTTTGCGGAATTTCTCATTCAGATTTGGTCCGCAGGCGTTTCCTCGAACATTCCTAGAATTAAACTTTTGGCTTCCTGAAGAAATTAAATGCTAACATAATTAGCACTTTGTCACAAGTTTTGAGAGATTTGAGGATGGAGCAGATGATTTATTAGATGACACTTGACAACTTAATCTGGTAATTAATTAGTTAATTAATTTTAAGCTCGGACTGCGGCTGAGTAAATATTTGATATTTCAGTAATGTCAAAAAATCTAAACTTAAGACCGATTTACACGGTGCGATTTAATAGCCTGTGGCATACCAGAAGTTGAAGCAACGTTTCGTTCGTACCAATGGGGCTTTAGCTGAGGTTGCAATCAAGCAAACAGTATAAGACAAGTACCTAGTAATAAACAAGGAAGAGTCGTCAGATATGTCAAAAAACATAATATTATGTACTTATGTGACATTATCATTTATATGAGAGTGTTTAGGATAACAGCAATAAAAACGACAATAAATTGTATTTTACCTAACCTACTTATGTAGGTATGTGTGTCAGTTTTTAGTTTGTAAATTGCTGTGTACAACGCCTTAGGATTCTATTCTGCAATGTTGTGCATGAAAACTTAAATAAATATACAATTAAGGAAAAAAAAATTAATGGGGCCATTTTTTTTTACTGAATATTTTGCGCAGTTTTTCCACTTTGATCCCTGAAATTCATGAGCATGTTACCTAGGTATGCTAAACTACTGTCGTAAAATCCAACCTCACCACTTTATGAACCGCTACTTCTTGTCGCTTACCCCAACAACCTAGCGGGCTTTAAAGAGTTATAACAAAGGACAACTAGAGGTTAACGACCGGAATGAGCCACAATTACAAATGAAACCTTCTACGGTTGTATTACCGTTGATAATGCGCTCCTCACTCTTGATGAGGACTTACAAATTTTACCGTACATTTTTTCGGGTCAGATTTTGAACTAAGCTTCTCCACAACTTAAACTTTAATTAAAGTGGGTCCTACATTGGACTTTGGTGGCGAAGTTGGTGCAAATATGTTCATTAGTAGTAGTGGCAGTATGGAATGTACGTATCCAGATGTCCGTTTAGAATCTAATCAAGTTTCCTTGTTTGAATAGAAACCGAGTTGGTATTTCTCGGAGTCGCCTTTGAACTAAGATAGGATTGAGAAAGAACTGCTCGAAATTAAAACTTAATGTAATATAATATAATAATAACTTTATTTCCAAAAAGCAAAGTACAGTACAATTAGTATGCGCAGCATTTACAACGTGGAACTTACAAGTGCACAGAGATTTGATCAATGACCCCTATGCTAGGTGGGACCTGTGTTACACTACCTAGGTACCTTAAAACTTTTCCTGTATACAACCCAACCAGAAGAAAAACGTCTCTGACATCTGTCAGTTGGACTTGATTAGGAACTAATAAAGTTTCAATTCGTAAAACACGTATTTTTTTATATTCAGCGTCTGTAGTCATTCACAATTATTTACTCTGTGGTTACTGTCAGATGTAAAAAAGCTGTGAAAGGACTTAAGGTCTCTGCACACAGCGGGCGCGGCGTGGCGGGACGGGACGCCGACGCGACGCTGAGCAGTTGTAATGTACTAGATATTACGGACGACGCCACACAGAGCCGTCCGGCTCGACGCGACGTGACGCGACGCTCTGTGTGGCGTCGTCCGTAATATCTAGTACATTACAACTGCTTAGCGTCGCGCTGGCGTCCCGTCCCGCCGCGCCGCGCCCGCTGTGTGCAGAGACCTTTAACTATTTACAGTATAAAAGTACATATCTGACAGGTGTCGGAAACACATTCTCAAATTATTATGTCAGGCAGGCTGCCACATCAAATTTTTCTGTTATTTTCAATTTAAATGTTTTTTTTTTAATTCATGGGATCTCAAAACATCGCAAAGAATGTGCGTAATATGGGTGGAGTTATGGAACTATGGAGGAGTGTCTGGACGCTGCGTGAGCGTGCGTGATCCATCGCCGCCCGTTTGATGTCCACCGCACACAGGATGGAGCAGTGAACGTAAATAAAGCATGGAAGCATTCCTAGCTCTAGAAAATGACCCAATGCAGATTGCGCTGCGGTAGGCGGGGCTTACCGATTGCGCTGCACACGTGTCTAGTTCGGCCGCAGTCGGCAACAGCGGCGGTCAACTAATTATTAACCGGTTTTTGCGTGTTAAATATTTTAAAATGCCTTCTTATGCAGTGAAGTGGTGTATTAATCAATCACATTTGCATAAAAAGAATATTGGAATTAGTTTTCACGTGTAAGTACATTGCTATTTATTATATTTCTATTAAAAAATAAGTCGGTTGTCTTCTATGAGGACGGCATTATGCAAAACATACTAATTAATATTATAGGTACATAAAAGTTCCTATATTTTCTTTCAGATTTCCACAAGATCAAACACGAAGAGAACTGTGGACGAAAGCTGTTCGTTTGGAAAGACAAGAAAGTGAATGGACCCCAAATAAAAGTACAAGGATATGCTCGGTTCATTTTAGAGATGACGATTTTTATGTGTCAAAAAAAGGATACACGAAGCTTAACCCAAAAGCTATTCCAATTTGTACGGTAAGATTGATTATTATTTGTTATTAGTTTAAAAGGTTATTAAATAATATTTGTAATAATATTACACCTCGTGTTTAAAAAAGTTTAATGCTAGAAACCTACATACTTTTGATTTCAGATGGTGTTTTTTATTAAAAAACTAGTTCAATCGACTCCGTTAGAAACGTTGCAGTCGATTCTAACACCCGAAACAGTTAATGCCCAGGAACCGTTAACTGTAAAAGAAAATGATATTGAAATACCCAATCCTGACATTTCCTCCAAATCACGAAAACGTCACTTGGTAGGTTAACATAATTAATAGCCATCTAGGAATCTTAACTCTTATAAAAATAAACGGGGTGTAAGGGGGAGCACACAACAACATGATTCCCCATATGTCAACCTCACCTGCGCGCGGTACACCCTGCCACTGACAGACGAGGCGCTGGCGACCAACCGATGGCGGTATAACCATCCAACAAGCCAACCTAAATTCTCCAGAACGATGACGGGCAGCAGCGTCATCGCTGCAAAAAGATTGGCTCTACGGTCACCAACCCGCTTGCCCAGCGTGGTGACTACGGGCATGAAAAACCTCCCATGAAAAAAGTGCAAAAACAACGGCCCCCAGTTCCCGGTGGTCCTGCTATTCCTGGTCAAGGTAGCGGTCACGGTAACGGCGGGACGGGGGGTGCGAAGAATCGCCGGGTGATGACGGAATAATGACAGAGCTCTTTAAAGCGGCCCAGTCCTGAGAGAGCTAGCGAGTCTCTTCAATTCCGTCATCCAAGAGGGTACCACGCCTGAGGCGTGGAGCAGAGATGCGGTGGTTCTGTTCTTCAAAAAAGGTGACAAAACCTTGTTGAAGAACTATGGACCCTTCTGAGCCACGTTTACAAGCTGTTCTCGAGGGTCGTCACGAACCAACTCGCCAGGAGACTTAACGAGTTCCAGCCACCAGAACAAGCCGGTTTTCGAAAAGGCTTCAGTACCGTAGACCACATCCATACTGTTCGGCAAATTGTACAGAAGTCCGAGGAGTACAACCAGCCGCTTTGTATGGTATTTGTGGACTACGAGAAAGCCTTCGACTCCGTCGAAATATGGGCAGTTCTGGCCTCTCTTCAACGATGTCGAATTGACTGGCGCTATATCGAGGTGTTGAGATGTTTGTATGACGCTGCCACGATGACTGTCTAGATCCAGGACAAGGGAACCAGCCCCATCCAACTGCTCAGAGGGGTGAGACAGGGGGATGTGATATCCCCGAAAGTTTTCACCAATGCGTTGGAGGTCGTCTTTAAGACTCTGGACTGGACTGGACAGGGAATCAACATAAACGGCGAGTACATCTCACACCTTCGCTTTGCCGATGACATCGTCATAATGGCAGAGACACTGGAACAGTTAGACCAGATGCTGCACAGCCTAAATGGAGCCTCTCGGCGGGTTGGCCTCGGCATGAATTTGGACAAGACGAAAGTCATGTACAATTCCCACGTCCTGCCGAGTCCAATCCACACCGAAGGGTCGCTTCTCGAAGTTGTGAAGGAATATGTCTACCTAGGGCAAGTCATCCAGGTCGGTAGACACAACTTTGAGAAAGAAGTCGACAGGAAGATCCGGTTGGGCTGGGCAGCGTTTGGAAAATTCCGTCATGTCTTTTCGTCACCTATACCGCAATGTTTGAAGACTAAGGTCTTCAAACAGTGCGTCCTGCCCGTTATGACATACGGTGCCGAAACGTGGACACTGACAGTCGGGCTGGTCCACAAATTTAAAGTCGCTCAGCGCGCTATGGAGCGGGCTATGCTCGGAGTTTCTTTGAAGGATAAAATCAGAAATGAAATTATCCGGAAGAGAACCGGAGTTACCGACATAGCTTGCAGAGTAAGCAAGCTGAAATGGCAGTGGGCTGGCCATATTTGTCGAAGGACCGATGGCCGGTGGAGCAGACGAGTCCTGGAGTGGAGACCGCGTATCGGCAAGCGTAGTGTGGGACGCCCCCCAGCTAGATGGACCGACGACCTCAAAAAGGTGGCTGGGATAGACTGGATGCGGAAGGCGGAGGACAGGGTGTTGTGGCGAGCATGGGAGAGGCTTATGTTCAGCAGTGGACTGCGATATGTTGAGTTGATTGATTGATAAAAATAAATATTTAAATTTTTATTTTGTAAAAATTTGCTTGTTTTTATCTTTTAGGTCGCCTGTCCAAGCTGTGGGTGTGAGTTCGGTGTACCAGTTAATTCTGCGGCAGAAGATCTCGAGAGATTGATACAGTTATCGCCATCAACTGATTCTAAAGTTCTTGATACTAGATGCGGTACCCCTTTAAATATTCTGTCTTCTGACATTCAGTCGGCTCTAAATACCCCAAAAACGCATAGGCTTAAAAAATTGATACGGAGAAAGACATTACTTTCTGAAAAAAGGTTATCTAAAATAAGAAACTTAAAGCGACGAAACAAAAGATTGTTAAAAAAATGCATATCACTAAAAGACGTAACCACAGCTCTAAAGAAGAATAAGATTGTAGACACCAATGCTGAAACCTCTCTTACTGAAATTTCGGGCGATATATTTACAATGCTGAAAAAAAAACAGAAGCAGAACGCAAAGGGAAAGAGGACTGTAGTTAAATTCACATAAGCGGTCAAAAAATTTGCCCTGACCCTTAACTATTACCCACCGTCTGGTTACAAGTACGTCCGTAGACAATTTCAATTATGCTTGCCTCATCCCTCAACATTGTCCAAATGGTATCAGGCGATTGATGCAAATCCTGGCTTTACTGAGGAAGCTTTTAGAGCACTGCGCTCTAAATTTGCCCAAAGTGAAAAAAGGTTTGCTTGCCTTATGGTCGATGAAATGGCCATAAGGCAACAAAAAATGTTCAATGGTAAATACATCGATGGCCTTGTGACGTTTGGACCTATAGATGAAATAGCTACGCAAGTATACGTTTTAATGTTGGTGGCATTAAATGACGCATTCAAGCTGCCATTGGGTTATTTTTTCATTAGTGGAATGACTGCAGAGCAACGAGCTAACATTATTAAAATGTGTCTCAGAAAATGTTATGAAGTTGGTGCAGACGTTGTAAGCCTGACCTTTGACGGGTGTGCCGCTAACCTGGCTACTGCGAAGTTGCTTGGGTGTAATTTCGAGAATACAAGACTTGAAAACATATTTTACTCACCCAGCAAACGGTAGACATGTAGTGGTATTTCTCGACCCCTGTCATATGGTGAAACTAGTGAGAAATACGTTCGAAGCGAAAAAAGGTTTTGTTGATGAAAATGGACACTCTGTACAGTGGCGCTTTCTGCAAGAGTTAAAAAAAGTGCAAATTATTTGACTTTGACTTTGACTTTGAAATACTTTTGTAATTTTTGACGTTCAAAAGTGCCTTTTACGTGCCTATTTGAAATAAATGATTTGACTTTGACTTTACGTAAAAAAAAAACTGAATAATAGATATTAATGTATACCTAAGTTGTGAATAATAATAAATTAAAAATGACCACATCCTTTTTTATTTACCTTGTAATTTTTAAGCTTACATTTATGTTAATAGGTACGTATTACTCCCTAAATACCATTTCATCATTATGATTATCACGATTAATTATTTACGTTGCACCTTGTTACATAAAACATCCCGAGCGATGAATGGTGGCGCAGTGGCGTCGTAGAAATGTCGTTAGCGGCCTATTCGTTATATAGTAATTTAAACTCATTTTTTTAGGAAAAAAGGTCGTTTTTTAACTGTGCATCTTGAGTGGTAATACACTTTTGGCGAATCAGCTACTGCGTTCCCATATGTCAGTTTGTTTGGGATTTTGTGTCAATATGTCCGCTTAGTTTCCTTGAAGCAATGCTTCCATGCTTTATTTACGTTCACTGGGATGGAGGCAGCACATGAAGTAATTTTTTGCTCCGTTTGTGTAATTGCTTTATGGCGTTCCAGTGAGAGGACAAATAAATAAATAAAAACTAATAGTGTAGAAATTAACTTCCAGCTAGTTATTTATTACGTTCTACTTACATTATTTGAGCAATATTTTTTTCACCACAAAATTTCCCGAGGAATAGTGAAAAGAGAAAAAAAGGTCGAAATATAAACACGGCGACTACTTTTTCAAACTTTTAATTGCTTAAGCCATGCCCAAAGACAGTATAAAAGTGACTTTCAGAAAAAAATACTCGTTAATTCTTACGGCAGGTCTATTTCTCTAGAATGATTGATGGTTAGGCTACAAAGTATTTTAACGCCCTTTTTATAATTAAGTTTTGGCTCAATTTGAGGAAAACTGAGACCCAGCACGAACGCGCGACGTTATCATTATCTTTCTACCCTTGTGTCATATTACTTGAGGACAACACGCAACACGTTTTCTCTTTCCATTCTCCCCTGTCAATCGTCACGCTATCATTCACTCTCTTCTCTTTCAAATCATTCCTCACACAATGCATCCATATTTCCTTTGGCCTTCCTCTTCGTCTCCGTCCATCCAATATTCATCACAAATAAGCGAAAGGAGGATCCAAAAAAAAAACCAAGAGAGCCCGGGGTCATCATTTCAGTCACATACAAAAATCAACCTCTTCTGAGCAATGCCGAATCTGGCTCGTGGCGCATAATTTTCCTAAACTTTTATTACTTTCATTTTACCTTTCGTTAACTATGTTCGTCTCCTTCAGTCGAAATAAATATCCCACCTAAAACATTTTCATGTAAAATGTCCCCAAGACGAGACCATATGGCTCGCACTGTCAAAAAGTTATCCTTCAACATTTATATTCATAACACTTTTAGCCACATGAGTTTCCTCCCTCCCCATCACATGCCCATACCAAACCAAACGATTTCCTTTCAACTTTTCTGTCACTGGCGCCACTTAAAACTTCCCCATATACTCATTTCTGACTTTATTCATTTTCGTCACTACACAGTACAACACGTCCATCTCAACATTCTCATCTTTGCTGCATGCAATCAACTCGAACGATTTTTTTTTTCGAAAATTCAAGTATCGTATAGAATTTTGGTTTAACCCATATTTAAGAATGAAGTCTTAAAACTAAATAAACATCATGTGAGAAACGAATATAAGAAATTTTTAAATGTTTTAATTTACGCGTCTACTCTGTGCATTTAAGGTACGTTCGTTCTAGGCCTACTGTTGTTAAAATCTGATGAGTCCTTGAGTAATGTTTAGAGACATAATATAGTCGCAGGTGACACAGATCATTACTTTTAAGATATCATAATATTTTGAGTGTCTCCTTGTGAAATCATAAATAAATTATTGAGTTACGCTTAGCGATTTTAAGATACGGAATGAATTTTACTATTCTAATTTTAACAAACGCGCGAACTGAAATCAAGATTATACAGTTTGGTTTCTTGGTGAAATTCAGGAGGAATTTATAGTACTGAAATAGGGTCTTAAATATTAGTGGTACTTTTAGACAATTGCCTCTAATATAATTATGTAGAATGGGGATTGTGACACCAATACAATGTAAATCCTTTAACATTAATTTTACTGATCTTTTAACTCAAAAAACGAACTAACATCTTCGTCTTAAATCCTCTTATCCGCCACTGATTCCTTTCCTCTTTTCACTGTCGTTCCTTCTCTCCCTCACGCGTTGCGTTCCATTCCTCATAGATTTTTGATTTTCCTAATCAATAAGAATATAAAAATATAATACAAATAAGCTAAGATACAAATACACAACGTTTGTTAACCAAAACATATAATATATTCAACATCTAAGAATTCTTGAAAGGAAAATGTTCAACGCGAATTTTAAGGGGGCGGTTTCAAAAGAGATAAGGCAATTAGGCTAATTGGCGATGTTTTGTTTCAGAGTACACCTTCAATGTTAATCTCAAAGTACAACACAAGAACAAAGGTCGTACTTACTTATAGCTTGTAAGCCGTTAACTCGATTGTGGATAAAGGGGTTGTTTTGGTTGTTAGTTTTAGATAGCAAAAAATGAAAAATATAGTGCCCCCGCTAAGACGAGCCAAACGAAGCGCACCACCTACCTTTTTTCGAAGCGCTTCGGCGTTTATTTTTTTATTTTGAACCTGCTTAACTTGGGTTTGTATTATACCAGATAAACAAAATTTTCGAGAAATGATGTCAATAGTGGACTTATTAAACATTGTATAAAGTTTAAACATAAAACGACCAAGCCATTTATTTTGACCAAGCTGTAGATTTTGTGAAGTTAGTGATTGTTAGTTAGGGCGTGTAGAGTTACAAGCTTTGTTCTAAATGAGATCTGATAACTTTTTGAAATGAAATAAAATCGTTTATTCTGTAAATAGGATATCAGAATCACTTTTACACGTCAATAAAAAAAATAAAAAAACAAGCTTAGTGAAGTTGACATTTCCTATCTGACTACCCCTGAGAAGAAATGGCGAAATAAACTCAGGGGTCAAAGTCTCTTTTAAAGTCCAGACAGCAAAGTACCAACTTGCTGCGCTTGACTCGGTGGAACGCAGGGCTAAGAGGCTCATTGGCGACGTAAAACTGGTGGATGCCAAGCTTCACAGCTTGGCTCATCGCCGCAAGGTTGCCTGCTTGTCGGTCTTCTACAGATTGTACTTCGGCGAGTGTGCCCATGAACTCCACGACCTCATTCCACCGGCCCCCTTCTACCATCGGACATCTAGACGCACTGCAAGTTACCACTCCTACCTAGATGATATTCCACCAACTCGCACTAAGCGTTTTCAAACGTCTTTTATAATGCGCACAGCAAAGGATTGGAACTCTCTGCCTGCGTCTGTGTTTCCGAACGCATACAACCCTAATCTATTCAAAGAGGGAGTGAACAGGCTTCTTCTGGGTAAGCTCACTCCATCGTAGACTTTGTCTCTGTCATCCAGACCTAGACTAAAGTCAAGAGCAAACTCATAGCAGAATAAAAAAATTAAAAAAAAAAACATAATCTTGGTCAGATCATGTGAGGACCATGTGGATCCGTGTCTGAAATGGTCTTTTGAGGAAAGAACCACGAAATTTTGAGTGGACCTGTCCAGTCAGTGCAAGCATTTGTCAGTAAACGTGTAGCTCAACTCAGGATTTAAGGAGCTGAACGACTCGACGAATAATACCAAAGAAAGGACATTTGGGTAGGCCGCATAAAGTACTCAAAATACTAGACCATCATTTAAATTACGTGAGAAAGAGGAAAAAGAAAAACGAGATAATCTTAAAAAAAAACAAATGACCCTCATAGTGCTCACATTCACAATAATTAAAGTAATATATATGTAATACTTTTCAAAGTAAATATTCATGTCATTTTGTATATAATATTTAATAATGTCAATAATAATGTCTATAAAACAATGTATAATTATTAAAATGTCAAGATTTACGGTTTAATCTTGCGATTAAACCGTAAAACTTTATTACTTACCTACTACGTACTTTATTTGACAGTGCGAGCCATATACAGGGTGGAAAAAAAAGACCGTGGTTGGATGAAAAGTACCCTTAATATTGATGATGGCAAATTTTACTGTAAGGAAACATTCCTTTATTTTCAAAAATAATTAAAACAGCATTTTTTTTTTTTGAAAATTCACCTCCTTAAGCCGGGATTAGAACCGGTGAAATGTGAAAAAAAAACATCCAGTATTTTATGATACCAACCGAAAGAGTCGTTCATAAAGATTAGTTCCTTTTAAACAACATAGTATCTTAAATGAAAGAAAGACGATAAAAAACTCGATATAAAAGGCGTCACGTAGCGAATTCAGTCGAAGAATACGTCTGTGCATACGAGTACGTGAAACTGGGTCTCATTTTGAGCAATTCATAAGTGAAGTGAACTATTTTCTTTAGATAGTGAATAAGATTTACAACAAAAAAAAATGTTGCTTGGTCTTTCTTTAATTTAAGATACTATGTTATTTCAAAGGAATTGATCCTTATGAATGACTCTTTCGGTTGGTATCATAAAATACAAGCTGTTTTTTTTTCACATTTCACCGGTTCTATTCCCGGCTCAAGCAGGTGATTTTTCAAAAATCTTTAAATGTAGTTTTAAGTATTTTTGAAAATAAAGGAATGTTTCCTTTCAGTAAAATTTTCCATCCTCAATATTAAGGGTACTTTTCCTCCAAACACGGTCTTTTTTTTCCACCCTGTATATATGGTCTCGTCTTGGCGACATTTTACATGATAACGTTTTTGGTAGGATATTTATTTCGACTGAAGGAGACGAACATAATTTACGAAAGGAAAAATGAAAGTACCTAATAAAAGTTTAGGAAAATTATGCGCTACGAGCCAGATTCGGAATTGCTCAGAAGAGGTTGATTTGTGTATGGCTGAAATGATGACCCCGGGCTCTCTTTGTTTGTTCTTGGATCCTCCTTTCCCTTATTTAAATCACTGCTGAAATCAACTTGGTAAATAAAAGTATGTGATTTAAGAGGGCATACTACGGTCCAATAGCGCCTTTAAAAAATATTATCTCGTGACTGAGAAGAAATTATGAAAAACGGCTCAACCAGCGACATCGGTAAGTGTGTCTAGAATTTTTTAATACCTTTTATAAAGTTTCATATTGAGACACGAAGCAACAAAATACGATCTAGAGGAATGTGGCAGTTTTTATTTAGATCGAATTTTGTTGTTTCGTGTCTCAATATGAAACGTTATAAAAGGTATTGTAAAATTCTAGACACACTTACCAAGGTCGCTGATTGAGCTGTTTTTCATAACGACACCTGCAAGGAATAACATTGTAACTAATATTTAGTAACTTTACAGGTGAGCGCGTCAAAAAAATCTTAAAATATACATATATATAATAATATAATCATACGAAAGTGTAGCTAATCCCTCGTTGACTCATATTTTCAAGGTTGGTTGGCAATAAGACTTAACTGAAAACTGAGAGATTTTTTAAAACCTTTGACGCGATCTCCTGTAAAGTTACTAAATATTAGTTACAATGTTATTCCTTGCAGGTGTCGATAATTCCTTCTCAGTCACGAGATAATATTTTTTAAAGGAATCGCGCTAGTCGACCGTAGTATGCCCTCTTAAAGAGTGATGAATATTGGATGGATGGAGAGGGAAGAAAGGCCAAAGAAAAGAGAAATAGATTGTCTGAGGAATGATATGAAACAGAAGGGAGTGAATGATAGCGTGACAGGCACGGGATAGGGGAGAATAGAAAAAGATGCATAAGGCATCTTGCAGTATCACTGGCAGATGTATGGGTCGCTAGCTGTGAAGGCACTTCATTGTTCGTAACATGGATTTTGATGTGTGTTTCTATTTGTTCCAGATTATGAAGCCCTGCGGGGGGCAGAGCCTCGTCCAGGCGCTATGTGGAGTGCGAGCGTGTTCTTCCTTACACAGATAGTCGTTTGTCAGTTTACTACAGGTAAGTTCTAGAACCTTCCATTTATCTCTATCTCTTTCTATTTGCTCTGTATAAATCATTGCCTAACATAAACCACTATGATAAAGATATAACGCAGTCTCGACTATTCTAATGTGCACTGCAGCAAAATATGGACTTAGTTTTGAATAATAATAATAAAGTAATTTTATTTCTCTCAAAAAGGTAAAGGTTTGATTCATAGCATAAGTTACATTTTCCGGTATATCCTTTGTGAGAGCTGGAGTCTATAATGGGTTCATGACAGATCTCCAGGCTCACACCAAAAAAAAAAAAAAAAATACAATATTTAATTGCACTGACGTACTACAACATTAAGAACTCCAAGTACTGAGAGGAAGAGAATTAATACAATACAAAGATGTGCTATGTGTGTCTTTGGAGAGTGTTGTGTCCGTGAGTGCAATATAAGTCCTCGCGCCCAGCGTCCGCGAATGCATTGAAACATACTTCAAGTATTTCAAAATGTCGTCAAACAGAGTGACCTTGAAACATAAAGACATTATTGTACGCGGCGACTCACACGTGCAAAACGTTCCTAATATTTAACCACAGAATTTCAACACTCCCTTAATGAGCGAAACGCTTTCTCATCCCAGAAACACAGTCATACAAACCTAATTTTCCTTTAGTACTGCCTCTATCCCATTCACAATGTAACTACACCTACAATTGAATTTCATAATCTCAGATTGTTTATATTCCACCACCACTTACTCCACAATCTACTTTAGTGTAATGTATACTTAGTTGATTTTTGAATGACAATCTGTAATAAAAGGACCAGATTTTTTTTTTTTGGTTGGAATGAAATTTGAACTTTGTCACGTATGAATTTGAGTCTGTTCTCCCATAACTTTATAATTATCTTAAATAAGGATGATTCCTGGATAAAAAAAAAATCTATTTAGTCTGTCAATCAGATAATAAAAAAATATTAGATTCGTATTTTTTGCTTTATCATATTAATAAAAAGTGACTTAGATAAAACACATTAAACTTGTGGAGGGGGGGCTCATTACGGCACAGCTCAGTATAAAATCTAATGAGAAGTGATGTCATGCCACATTTGAATTCAATGTATCGCCGTAATGTTTTGATTACGTAAAAAAAGAAAAAATACGTGTCCAATATTTTTTTATAATCTACATGACGGACAAAAAATATTTTTTTAGTCGTCATCCCTATTCTGAATTCAAATATCAAAGTTAGTAAACATTACGCTTCTTCCCCAGAAAACCCTCAAACAACGACAACAGAAGAAACCCAAACAGTGACAACATTCTACGCGCTCAGCACTGGCATAGTTCCAGCGCCAGTGATGCTAAGACTTGGCAACTCAACCATCGACAGCACCAAGTCTTTCAAAGTACCCCAGCCTTCCCAAGACCCTGCGACCTCTAAACCTATTAAAGTAGACATGGTACCGCATGTGGTGTTAAAGAACACGTACTTTGACCATGATAGGAAGTATGGGCCGAGTTTCGAAGATGCTCCTGATGGGAATATAACTAAGATTACTGTGCAGTTGGGGGAAGATGCGCATTTGAACTGCAGGATTAGTTTGCTGCAGGATAAAACGGTGAGTGTGTGAGGACTTTTATTATTATTGGGATACGCCTCTTCTAGCTGCTTGTCATCTTTCTTTTATTCTGACTATTGCCTTTTACGACTTGGTCCTAATCAATTAATTATTAACCACTTTCATGAAAATCTCTATGTGTACACGGTTCATTTGATGTCTCCTGTTGCTCTTGACTGAATGTGCCCTGGCGGCTGAGAGTATGTCATGCTCACTCAGATGTCTCGCTGATTGTGGCGTGCGTATTGGATCATTTAGCTTCCTTCAAAATGGTTGAGCTGAATGGTGCTAATCCATGCGTCATGTTCGTGAACGGGCGCCGTCAGTTGGGACTGGTCATCTCTTAGCTGCCTCGGGTTATTTTAATAATTTTATTTTCTATTTGTTGTACCTACTATAAACGCTTTTAACATGTAAATTTTTATTTTTTTTTATTTTTACATCGTTCTCACATTTAGTTAAAAATTCAACATTATAGATGTAACTAATATTTTTGTAACAATTTAATTTAAAAGAGTGTCCATGGAACTTCTTGCCCGTTCTTCTCCATAGATACCTCCTACGCTTTGGAATGGGCATGTAGCTTAAAATTTCATACTGACCGACTCCTTGACAATTCAAAAGTGCCTGTAAATGATTTGAGTTTGAGTTCTTTTAAAATATAGAAACATAATAATTATGCTGTTGACCTATAAAAATTAGCTGCTGTTTTTAAATTACATGCTTATATGCCATATTTTAATAACGGGCCTCAACGTTTTAGCTTTCTTATTCTGAACGTGATTACAAGCGATTTTTTAATTTCTCTACTACTACTACTGGAAGCAAAAACGAGCGTATTACGTGGAATAGCACTGTTTTAGCCACTTCGGCTGGCATGTGTTTCCTCACCCAAGATAAGGAAAACTCTTTCTTATAAACGGACACCATTTAGATTGTGGAACCCTATATTTTCGTAAGTAGCTAATCTACTTAAGACTGTTAGCGTGTTAACAGACGTTTTGTAAACCAAGTACCCACAACTCACTTCGGTAAAAACCGCTTGATTCACTTAGCTTTGAAGAAAATTAATTGTGGTCGTTTTCATGTTTTTGTTCCATGGTGTTTAAGCCTTGATTTTGGATATGCTAGATTTAAAGTCGTGACAATTTTCCTTTACGCCTATTAAAGCCCCCACGAGTATCGATACTTCATGAGCCGTACACGTAATCCGTCATCGACCGAATTATACTCGGACGTCTTCGGCCGAACTTGGCCGATCGAACCAAATATTATGCCAAAGTAAGTGAGCGCGCACACTACTTCAACCGAAATTGTCCGATGACGTATGATAACTAGGTGATAAGTAATGGTGCATTGGATTGGCGTTTTATGTGCAGTTAACCCACAGAGTAAATTCTAATGAGTTAACCTCCCGCTACCAATAAGGCTCCTACAAACAGGCGCGACGCGACGTGCGACGCGATTCTGCGATATTATATCCATAGAAATATTTATATGAAAACGTGCGCGACACTACCCGCAGGAGCGACCTGTCGCGCCGCGACACAGAAATTTTAAACCTTTCACACTAGCGCCCGCGACACGCAGCGCGCTTCGCATGGCAAAGTGAATCTTACATCATTGTTTTAAGGTATGATGGTTGACGAAAGACGTGTGTGCAACAAATCTCTGTCGCGCGACGTTTCGCGCCAGTATGTACGAGCCTATATTGTTAACTGGTTTATTATTGCGGCATTACAAAAGCTATTGTTGTTTATCTTGTCCAGTGATTACAATTTGACATTGATAGTACCTTTACGTCGTAGAAATAATGGTGATTTTTGTAATAAAAGTGTTACCACTGATGCAGATGACTGTATACGAGAAAAGAAGGATCATGCGTTCAGATTTTGTAACTAAAAGATCCTTATTTGAATAAAAAATTATCACCTTCGTTAGTTTTTATAAATTAGTTTATAAATCAATTATTTTCTGGAAGAACCTCTCAATTTTGCAAAAATAAACCCATTTTTTCTCAGCATTTAAAAAGTTATCGTTTAATTATATTCATATTAGGAAGAAAGGTTGTTACCATGCTCATGAAATTTTATCACAACATAAACTTAAATATTATTATATTATCAGCAGTTAGGCAAAAATTTTATCTCCGAAAATAACTGAGCTAAACTACTGAGCTACGTATTTTCTTCTTAAAAAGAGTTTACAAGTTATGAGATTTTGTTCTACCTATACAGAGTGTTTCTAACTCGTGTAAATACTTTTAACCATGTGATATACTGCTGATATAAAATTGATGTTGATCTTTTTTTAGTTAATAATAAATTATACACTGTTAAATTACATACGATTTTAAGAGTGGTATGGAAGAAGAAACCATGCTGCGCCGACCTCAAATAAATTGAGATAATGGCAAGAGACTGTTAAACTACGACTCTGCTATTCTTCCATTCTGACCAGCACCCTAATTGAAAAACACACCTATCAATCACAATCTGAATGATTTTGAAGGATATGGCTAATCTATTGCTTTGTGGCGGCATCTACAACCTCACATGTGACCTTCGCATCAAAGACCTGACGTCACACAAATCCTGCATCGCGAAGGAGAGTTTACCGTGCAACTGGCATATACTTATAAAACATCCCGACATCAACCGTCGGGCATCCCTCCGACCCTTGCTCGACGAAGCGCCAGCCCGCGCCGCAGCTCAGTCTGTAGCTTTAAATTCCCTTGTTAATAAAAATAACCCTGATTTGATCCAGCCTGCTCCTTGTTGTCCTCCCCCCGACGCTGCCCTAAGCCGAGGCTCGTAACCCACAGGAGGTGCCCTTAGCGTGCAGTCGTTTAGTTTATACGTTTTATGCCCCGGCTGGAGGCTTTAAGTTTCGCTTAAGGCAGCTACAGGAAAGTTCGGTTAAGGAGTCACGACCTCTCAAGGTCAAATCCGAGATGCCATAGTAAAACAAAAACCGTCGGGCAGTAGCCCACCAGACACAACACCCGGCTGGTCGGAAGATGCTGCGTATTCCAAGGAGGATGAGTGATCTTTACACCCTGTTCCTCATACCTCTATAGTTTCATATATTCGAAAAATTTGTCTCACAACAACGTAAATAACGCAATATTGTTGAATTGTCTAAATGAAAACCATTGCTTCTGACAGTGTATTACGCAACTACTGCGCAGACTCAAACCGACCGATTCGTCTTGCCTTCAATAAAAGGAATACAAGTCTCGTCTAGTATACCAGTAGCGTAAAAAAATTTAACTATTGATTATTGTACGTTGAATGTTCAATCAACAAAGCCTATCGCAGTCCACTGCTGAACATAGGCCTCTCCCATGCTGCGCCACAACACCCTGTCCTCCGGCTTCCGCATCCAGTCTGTCCCAGCCAACTTTTTGAGGTCGTTGGTCCATCTAGCTGGGGGGCGTCCCACACTACGCTTGCCGATACGCGGTTTCCACTCCAGGACTCGTCTGCTCCACCGGCCATCGGTCCTTCGACAAACATGGCCAGCCCACTGCCACTTCAGCTTGCTTACTCTGCAAGCTATGTCGTTAACTCCGGTTCTCTTCCAGATAATTTCATTCCTGATTTTATCCTCCAAAAAAAAATCGGAGAATAGCCAGCGGACAATTTTTTTTCCACAAATTTAAAGTCGCTCAGCGCGCTATGGAGCGCCATAGCGCGCTGAGCGACTTTAAATTTGTGGACCAGCCCGACTGTCAGTGTCCACGTTTAAATGTTATTGAGGCTCATCAAATCAAAAAGAAGTATTTTTAAATCAAGCATAGTCATATTTCTTTTACATCTATACTAACAATAGGTGATATGGATAAAATTTTAAAACAACCTGTATAAATATTCCTCATGTTGTATTCTCGGAAAATTCACCTTTAGAGCTTTAATAGAATTTGTAGACGGAAATAAGAACCTCCATTATCTTACAAGGTTTCTGTATTGTTGAACTTTAAATTGTTAAGAAAGTTTACGTACTTTGATATCGTAATAGCGATTACATTTCCGTTGTTCTGTTCTTATATAATAAAAATGGTTCCTTTTGTATGACGACGGTTTTATGTTTGTGTAAGGCGATATTGGTTCAATGTAGTAAGTTGCTTCTTATTTTATTTATTTATCTTTCCACTGGAACGCCATTCAGCAATTACAGAACGGAGCAAAAAACTACTTGATGTCCTGCTCCATCCATCCTGTGCGCGATGGACATCGAACGGGCGGCGATGGATCACGCACGCTCTAGCAGCGTCAAAAAAGACACTTCTCCGTAGATCCAAAACTCCATCCACATTGCGCAAATTCTTTGCGTTTTTTTTGTCATGTTTTGTGCTGTATTTATTCATAATTTTGCTCCTATGATGATGACCAGTCGACACTACCTACGTATGACTGCGTTAATAAATACCTCGGTTTTTAGAGTTCCGTAGTAAACAAGGAACCCTTATAGTTTCGCCATGCACTGAAAGAAACGTTTGCATAACTGTAACAAAAACTTGGTTAGTGTTTACAGATTCGCAGATTCGCACGTTGCACTGAACAAGTGAAGGTCACACTATTTAGGGCATTCTGCCAGACCTTTTACACGTGCAGTTTGTGGGTCAAATACACGCAGAGGACATACGACGCCCTACGTATACAGTATAATAACGCGTTCAGGGTGTTGATGGGGCTGCCGCGGTACTGTAGCGCGACTGGCATGTTCGCGGAGGCGCACGTGGATGGATTCCACGCGATCACGTAAGCGCTGTGCTTCGATGCTGGCGCGGGTGGGCGGCAGCCCCAGCGCCATCCTGGCCGCGTGCGCTGGCCGGTGGGACTCGGTACTGATGGTGCACTGGATGGGCCTTCACGCGACAGCAAGTGCCTGACTACTTTTGTACTTTTACTAACACTAGGTTAAGAACATTGTAACTAACGAATTTACGGACGTAAGTCTGAAATAAATTATTATTATTATTATTATTTTACACAAAAACTGTGACTTGTGAACTAGATGTTATAGGTTACAAAACCCTGTTTTGCACACTAAAAAATCGTTTTGTTTAATTTAAGCAAAGTTTGTTTCCTTAAACTAAAGATGAGTTATTTTTGAAGTAACTTAATTAGTTCGGCTAATCATTTCTTTCAGTGTGTCTCTCTGTCTATCTTTCCACGGCTTAGCTCAGAGACTCTAAGTACAAGAAAGCTATAACTTGGTATGGGTATACATATTAATCTTGCTGACAAAGTGGTAAAATAAAAATCTTGAAATTATGTCTTTTTTTTTTTTGGGTACCTCCCGTACATGTAAAGCGAGGATGATATTTTTTTTTCTCGTCTGTCCCATGTTTTGGGGTATCGTAGGATTGGCCGTTAAAAAATATTGTGGGTTTGTCAAAACCATTTTTCGATTCAGGGATCCCTTTGCGTAATAATAAGATTTAAAGTGCAAATTTTTTTTTGGGGTCTTTTTTTTTTTTTTTTTTTTTTTTTTTATCTAGGGCATCTCAGAGTGTAACCACTAAGGTTCCGACTCTTTAACCGGGCTATCCTGTGGTTGCCTTAAGCTCCTATCGAAACTTAATGCCTCCAGCCAGGGCGTAAAAACTACAAACTAAATGACTGCTGCTCGCTAAGGGCACCCCCTGTGGGGTACGAACCTCGGCTTAGGGCAGCTGAGTCGGAGGGAGGGTGGCAAGGGACCGACGGTGGCTGGATAAAATCAGTGTTTTGATTATTATCCTGGGGAGTTTGGATTACTTGCTGCTCAGCTAAAACGCGTGCTGGCGCTTCACTTACAGTCAAGGGTCGGGGAGGACTATTCGTTAGTCGGGGATTTCGCGCGGGGCCTCGGCGGCGAGGTCGGAATGACGATCGTGTATTGTGTGCTCTTATCTTGCGAACTGTACTAGTTTCCCTACGACTCTCCTGGAGGAGAGTAGTGGGGTCGTCTGGGTCGGTCAGTGCATGCCTTGGGCGGCGGGTCGAACTGATTCTAGAGGGGACATAACTTGCGGCCTTCACAACTAGAGCGTTGCGATGAGTGGCTGCTGAATCAAAGAAGCGCTTTGAAGCGCGCTTCATGAATTGGGCTATCGTGGGGATTTTGAGTTCTACGTGGAGATTAGTGTTACGAACGAACCAGGGGGCTCCCGTGATTTTACGTAAGACCCGGTTCTGTAGGGTTTGCATCTTATGGATGAGATGGGGTTTTGCGTGTGCAAAGACTGGACTCGCATAGGTCATGATGGGGCGGATGCACGCGGTGTAAATGCGCAATTTGCACTTGAGTGACAATTTGCTTTTTGCATTTAGGATGGAGTGGAGCCTATAGAGAGCGAAGGCTGCGCGAGCGCGTACCTTCTTTAGGTGCTCAGAAAAGGAGAGATGGTGGTCGAGAATCACACCCAGATATTTAGCTCGCTTCTCCCAAGGGATAGGCTTGCCGAACATGGTGATCGGTCGGATACTAGGGGGGCGCTGGCGCGGTTTCGTATAGAGTACCGCTTGACTTTTGTCGGGATTAACCTCTATGCGCCACTTTCTAAACCACTCACCAAGCTTGTTGGCTGCGGTCTGGAGAGTGCTAGAGATCCTATCGTGACTGGTCCCTCTGCAATAGATGGCCGTATCGTCTGCGAACAGAGCCAACTGAGCCTGTCTTTGCTTCGGGATATCGCTGGTGAATAGCGTGAACGCGAGGGGAGAAATCACAGAGCCCTGAGGGACGCCTGCGCGTAATGGGTGGGGGGCGGAGAGAGTACCGTCTATGCGATAGCGAAAGGAGCGATTCGACAAAAAGTCTCGTAAGATGAGCACGAGACGTTCCGGCACACCGAGTTGGTACAGCTTGTATAATAAGCCGTTGTGCCAGACTTTGTCGAATGCTTTCGCTATGTCAAAGAAGTTCACTCCTGTCTTAAGACCGCGCTGGAAACCAGCGCTGATGTCTTCTACGATACGGTGGACCTGATGGGTCGAGGCATGTTGGGTTCTAAAACCGAACTGCTCATCGGGGATGAGGCCCTTGGTCTCGGCGTACTCTCTGAGTCGCTTATAAATAAGCCTCTCGTAGAGTTTGCCTAGGACTTTGAGCAGACTGATGGGTCGGTAGCTCGCGGGCTCCGCCTTGGGTTTACCGGGTTTAGGGATGCCGATAACTATGGCCTCTTTCCACGCTTGTGGGAAGATATTATTGCTCATAGCTCCATTGAAGATGGTGGCCAGTAGCATTATGAGGTGGGCGGGGAACAATTGGAGTACCCTATTGGTGATTCCATCTGAGCCAGGGGCTTTACGAGGTCTCAGACCCTTGATGAGTTCCTGCACTTCGTCTGGTGTGACGGGAGCCAGGGGATACTCAGGGTCTTCAACGGGCGGGAGGGAGGCTCTACGTTCGACTTCAGCGTCGACCTCATCGAGGTGAGCTTGGTCTACTGGTTGAGAGCTGGGCGTGCACTGGGCCTCTAGACTTTCGGCTAAGCATTCGGCTTTGTCGATGTCTTCGAAAGCGATAGACGCGTCTGGGCGGATCAGTGGGGGCATGGAGGCGGAACAACCTCGGGGGTTTAGTTTCCTTTGTAATTGCCAAAAGGCCTGGTGGTTCGGCTCTAGATCGCTCAGCATCTTGTCCCATTCGGTGTCACGAAATTCTTTCACGCGGTTACTTACAGCACGCTGTAAGTAGCGCATGTGGATTTTGTTAGCCGTACAGGGGAAGGTGCTGTATGCACGGGTGGCCGCGTTCTTCTCATTAATCAGTGCACGTACATCGTCCGGCAACTTTCCGCGACGGTTATCCGTCGCCGAAACTTCCCTTGAACAATCGTTCAGGACAGATTGTACGTGTTCTGTGAATGAGTCGATCGCGGCCGTCGTGTCAGCGATAGAGTCGAAGAGGTCGGGGATAGAGTCCAATTGGGGGGACGTTTTGGCTTTCAAGCTTTCGCCTACTCGCCTCCAGACCGTTACCCTAATGGTGCGCGTGGGGGCATTGGGGTCGTAAAAACCTATGCGAGGGGCCATCTCTACGACAACAGGTCGGTGGTCAGAGTCAAGCTCGTGCAGCGCCTCTATGGAAACCAACCGTAGGTTAATGTTCTTTAGAAGCGCCACGTCGAGCACGTCAGGGGTGGAGGTGGGAATATGGGTGGGTAATGTGGGTAATGGTAATGGTAATGTGGGTGGGGTTCATCGGGGCGATGACGTCAAAGTTAAGGAGGGGGCAGAGGTCATGCAAGTGCTGGCCTCTGGGGGAGATCTTGGTGCTATTCCAGGCTGGATGCTTGGCGTTGAGATCACCCGCTATTAGTACGGAGTCACTCAGGCTCAGGAGGGTACGGAGGTCGTCAGTCAGTAGTTGATGGTCATTTCCTGCTGAGTTCGCGGGGGGAGATAGGCCGAAACTATCGTGATCGGCTGGTGACCGGTCGTGCCGAGGCGGCACATCGATACTTCGAGGGATTTGAGGGGGGGAGGGTCTAAGGGCATGCAATAGAGCTCGGTTCTAAAGTAAATGAGAGTACCTCCACCGTGACAGCGCGACCTGTCGTTACGAACTACGCGATAGTTCGCTATTGACGGGTTACGGTGCCGGGGTTTTAGGAAGGTCTCTTGGATAAGGAGTACGTCTATTTTATGATCGCCGAGAAATTCGACGATCTCTTCGCGTTGGCCTTCGAGGCTGTTAGCATTGAAATAACCTAACTTGAGGGATCGGGGTTTGAGTCTAGCGGGGGACCTATTATCCATTAAGTGGGTTAGGGTTGTTCGCGAATCTAGTGAGAGCCTACGTAATCTCCGGATACGCATTATAAATCGCCTGTATTTGGTATAAGTCACCGGCGTTAGTCGCGGCGACTATTTCGTTGGCCATCCTCCTCGCGCGGGGGGTGAGGAAGACCATATAAGTGGATGCGATCACATGGAAGGGATCCATTGGGTTTTGAGAGGGGGCGCGCGCATTCGGAGCGGCGGGGGCGGGCGCGGGATTGGTGAGGGGCGCGGTGGGCGCGGGTGTCGGTTGCGAGTTACGGATGCGCGGATCCATAAGTCGGGGGATAACCTGAGGGTTGGTGGCCTGCGGGGCGATTGCCTGAGGGGCGATTGCCTAAGGGGCGATTGCCTGAGGGGCGGGTCTAGCCTGGAGGCTTGGGAATGCCTGCTGGTGATGCAGGTAGTTCCAGGGACTGGGTCTCTGAGGACTCAGTCTTTCTGGCATTTGCGCGGAGGGGAGCCTAAACGAAGGACATTCACGAGTCAGGCGAGTGCCGTCACGCTTTGTCAGACGAGAGGAGGTGGGTTTGGGGGCTTTTGCGCAACCACGGTAGTTGGCAGGGTGGCCGACCTCACCGCATAGCACGCATATAGGAGGCTCGGTACAGAGGGTACGATCTTTGGGGCGAGCGCATTCCGCAGTGCTATGCGAACCCAGGCACTTTACGCACCTGGGCGTCGCATAGCAGTGCTTCTGCGTATGCCCGTAGAGCTGGCAGCGATGGCACTGCGCAATGATACCGGACTTTTGGGGCTTTTCAATCTCAATACCGGAGAGATTGCAAATCGATTTGACTTGAAATATGGGGTTATGCCCCTCAAAGGGAGAACAGATCACGAGGATCATGTCGTAGGCCTCACCGCGCCGCGCGCGATGCATACGGTGGACCTCTTTGGCGGGGACGTTCTGGGACTGAAGGTCAGCCAGGATTTCAGAGCAAGGGATCTCTTTCGGGATCCTACGGACCACTACTCGAGCCTCTTTCTCCTCTGGGAGGGAATAGGTGTGGAACGACACACCTTTCGATCGGAGCAACTTTGTTAAGTTCCTATAGTCGGTTGACGTAGGGACCGATACTTTAATACCCGTTTGCGTTGATTTCGCATGGGTGTAACCGATATGGAGCTCGACACACCACTTGGAGATGTCGGTCCACTTCGCCTTGTCCTGAATGAACACGGGCGGTGGGAGGGGAGTTTTCTTGACAGGGTGACTGTCAAGGAAAGCCTGGATGAGGAGAGGGGGAACCTGCGACGCGGAGGGCGCGGACGCGGTGAACGGAGCGGGGGAGGGGGCATTGGAGCGGGGAAGGGGGGTAACCGAGCCCTCTGCTTTGCCCTTTTTTGTCGTCTGGGTGGACGGGGCCTTGGTCTTCTTCCTCTTTCCCCCCTTTCCCGAGACTAGGCTGAAGCCGTCGTCTGAGCCAGAGGAGGAAGAGGCCGATGGGATGACCGTACTGTCGGATGTCTCCCCACCGTCAGAGGGTGCGGGAGTGTCGGCTCTGTCGCTGACCGGCTCATCTGTGTCCATGGAGGTCACGGACGGGCCGGCCGTTCTTAGTGGCGAGCGAGAGCGGGAGCGGGAGCGCGAGCGGGAGCGAGCGCGAACGGATGCGGAGAGGGTGGCCTGCGTCAGGGCCCCGAACTTTTTGCCGTATTTGGCAAAAACTTCGGGGTCCTTCATGACAACTTCCTTGAGGAACGCCAAAATGGCGTCCTCCATGATTGGGGGTGGGGGGAGTCGATTTGGCGCGGAATGGTGGGGGGAATTAATCCTAACAAAAACCTATTCCTAACTCCCCGGGTGGATTGGCCCGGGGATGAGTAAAGCCTCCCTGCCGGGAATAGGCAGGGAGATGAGTACTTATGGCGTGCCCTAAGCTTGTAAACCCGTCGCCAGTCTTAATGTGCGAACGGGGCCCTACTAGTCCAGCGCGAAAGGTGTAGACACACCTTAAAGACACTGGGTGAGTAGCTGTGGAAGGAAAACTGTCACCAGAGCCGACTAGGAGATCCCCCAAGGCCGGTTAACTCTGGGACCCGTCCAATTGACTGCCTTGCCCTGATGGGGTTCGGCGGGTGTGATTGGGTCAACACCCCCTTGGATTCGTTAGCACCGTTAGGTATCAACCAAGGACCACGAAACTGTGGTTTTTCCCTGATGGGGTAAAAACGCGCGCAACGTTTTTGACGACAGGTTTAAAGAAACCAATACCAACCTGTCTTGAAAAAGACAATAGTTGATATTATATTTTAGTAGTCGGACTACTAGAGCAATCGCTACGACTGGGCGTAACGATTACCGATAGGCGGCGGCGGCGGACACTTGACACGGCACGGGCGCAGCGAGCGGGAGCTGCGGCACACGACCGTTCCGAACGGTGTCACGACGCGGAATGACCGAGCAAGCGCACTGGAGCGGGCGCAACGAGCGGGAGCAGCGTAACGACCGTCCAGGGCGGATGTCGAACGGAGAGTTTTTGGGGTCAATACCTCTGCCAGCTAAATAGTATTTGGAAACGTGAAAAAATTCACAGCAGTAGTATATATAATGAAGTTGAAAGGAAAACTATCACAGCTAAGTAAGATTTACAACTTACCAAGTAATAGTCGACCAACTTGCATTTACAGTTGAAAAACATGTTCTCCCATACATTACGTATGGAAGAACATGTTTCTCAACTAGAATGTTAAGTTTGTTCTTGGTATAAATTCATACCAACTACGGAATCCTTCATTGTGCGTGGTTCGACACGCACTTGACTGGTTTTTAACCTAATAATTTGTGCGCCTAGGCTTAGGCGCGTGACGTAGGTCTCCAACTGATATTTCGTTAATCTTTTTATTCCCACGAGTGGTAATGCTACTACCAATAACAGTCGGTACTATATTAAAGCAGGATTTTATCGAAGATACGACCCGCACAACGTGATAATCAAGCGCCATATTCTTTTGCTCCCAAATCAGCTTGAACGAAATGTAATGAATTATGTACCAGAATACGGCCATTATTTATTTAGCTACCAACCTCATGCCACAAAATAAAAAGGTTCAGAAGGTCGGCTCCATAAAACGAGCGAAAGCTTGCACACATAGATGTGTACGTACGTACTACTGCGGGCGATCTCAATCTATCTCTGCTGAAAGTCAGTCGCTCGCGAGTGCGCTTGCACTCGCTGTACGTGAAGCGTGTCTTTTACAATACTTTGTATACATCAATTATAACATTACATGTGAAGACGATGTACCCAGAATAAATCTACTATTCCACAACAGGTAAAAGCAATTAAAAATGAAGCAATGACGGATAAATCAATTACGGAACCCTAAAAATTAAAATAAAAAGTCATTTATTGAAATTAGGCTTCTGTACATAAACTATTTTGTACTTGATACGGAGATAGCCGAAGAGATACGGAGTTAGCCGAGCGCCCCAGACTATTACTTTTACACACTTCGTTAGTCGCCTCCATTAAACAACATGACATTTTACGAAATCTCATTCCAAGGCTTTTCGTTTACGACACTTTCTAAACTTCCAAAGTAGTTGCTGGAGTTTTCACTATAAAGTGCCTACTTATATTCTTTATGATGTTGCAAAATTTTGATGAAATTTCGTGTCAATCCAGTCAAGTCAGTAATGGCGCTTTTTGGTTATAAGTATTTACTTTAACTGTAGGTTTTGTTCAGACAACTATCTATAAAACTTTTAATCTCAGTCTATTTCAGTTTACCATTTTTATAAACTAAACAAATAAAGGGTTTGGGTAAGATTCAGATCCAAAACTTCGCGTAAACCTACGCTTCGATCTACCAAAATGGATAAATTGATGCGAGGATGTGACATATTTCCCCCCAACTTGTTTTTTTTTTTTGTGTTTGTGATCTTTTTTTTTGCGTCACGTTTACCGCAAATAAACGTTTATCTCTCTTTTCTTTCGTTTTTTCTTTCTAAATTCACAGATTTTGACAGATCGGAGCATAAGTTTGCAGTTACTGTCGTCTATATATCTTACACCAAGTTCTGTTATATTTCTACATGCGTTTTTGCTATTGGCGCCAAGAAAGGAGCACCAAAGATAGATAAAAATGCCAAAATAAAAAAGGAACTGACCATTACTCAAGTCACTACTCCCTACAAATTCCTTTCACTCACTGAACGTACAGAAGTTTCCATTCATCTACTCTTAATGGAGCGATCAGCTGAAGTACGACTTAAATTCGTTAATGGCGCCAAGAGCCGCCATTGTTGAGACAGTGGCGCCACCTAGGCTCATTATTGGAATTGTTACATCCATTGTCTACAAAGTGGTCGTCCTGGGAGCTATTAGAAAGGATTATTAATCGGATGCTAAAATTTATATGAGAAAATTATTCGCACTTTAAATATTGGCTGGATTAAGTCCCGAAGGGTTGCGTGTATTCATATTTTAGAGTTAATCTCCGAGAAGATATATGAATATATTGTGATTAGGAAGGTATTTGTGGAATAGATGGCAAAGGTAAGTGCAAAGATAATATTTGGTAAGGCAATTAGATACGTGACATGACAAAAGAAATCTACGTTCATCACACAATCGTCTTCTTCAATGTCCCACTCACTGCACTGACATCATTCACTCTTCTTTCTTCGTTCAGCCTATCTCTATGTGGAATGCGCTCCTCCAGGAAATCAAGATGGCAACCAATCGATTATGCTTTAAAGTTAAAGTTCGCGAGCACATTCGTAAGAAGCTGGCAGTATCATAACAACGGTAATGTTATCCTATTGTTTGTTTAATTAGTTTTAGTATATTTGTGTATTTATATATATTTATTTGTTATTTATCTCTTATTTATAGTTAAGGTATAGGTATATCCTTATATTTAAATACAATTTATTCCCCAATTTTCGTAATTGCAACTATCACTGAGTGTCTCTGCACCACCCACAGGTTGACTGGTAGAAAATGCTTATGGCATTAAGTTCGCTTTTGCATTTTTGTGCTAAAGTATTCAATAAATAAATAATTAAGTGACTCGTCATGAAGCAATCAGTGACTGTCACACAAAAGCCTTTGAAATCTGAAAATAAACCAGGAGTCTAAAACATGAACAAACTAAATTAAACTAAAATTGCCTGCACAAATGCCTACCATCATACAAATTTTCCTTCAAACATTCAAGTATTGTTTTCCCAGTAATACAAGGACGCAAACCCTTGAATATTGTTACAATGCACCCATTTACAATGCTCTGTGCTGTTACTGTGTTCTAATATATTTTACCGTCAACTTACCGCTGTGTTTTGTTTTTAGCAAGTATCTCGAGACTGTTTAATATATACCATATAATTTGTGAAAGACGTGACCAAGATAATAATAATATTTATGTTACTTTGAGAATGTTACTAAATTTTGTAAACTTATGAAGTTACAGTCATTTTTATAATTTCTTGTACTCTTTCTGTTTATTAAATGTTTATCCAAATTGTAAAAACCGGCCAAGTGCGTGTTCGACCACGCACAATGAAGGGTTCCGTGGTTAGGATGAATTTATCCCAAGAACAAACTTAACATTGTAGTTGAAAAACATGTTCTCCCATACTACAATGCCGAACCCAATGGTGCCGATTCCCTTGTTCACAAACTAAACTTTTAAGTTCAGTGCATCTTTTTCTTTCTATATCATTAAGAAAAGGACAGAAGATAAATTTTAATTTAGTCCTGTCAAATTAATCAGCGCTTGACATAAATTGACGTAATGTTAGTAGGCAAGTTTTTAATCACGTCTAAACTTGTATGGAGTAGTGACAGGCGCTGATTATTTTGACAGGACTAAACTAAAATTTATCTTCTGTCATTTTCTTAATGAAATATAAAGAAGAAGATGCACTGAACTTTTTAGTTTGTGAACAAGGGAATCGGCAGCAATGTTTCCTGGATGTTCTTAAGTATCGTTAGGTACTCGTGAACGGTCTTTCAGCGCGGCATAAGCTGCGGTGTAACTATAAAATCGTTTTATGAAATGAGTTACTAGGTACTTAGTTCCATAACCAAAGGCCCAAATGTTTTTAACAGCTCAATTTATTACTCCATTTAGTACCAGATTCAAACTATGCCGCCGAGCAGCTGATAAAGACGCGAACGCGTACTAATCACTTAACTTTTCATGGAGTATTTCATTTGAGAAATTCTGAAATGTCATGGCGGACCATTAAGAGGAGATTTAGCGAGGGAACAACAATTGATGCCTCGTTTGGCTGATGGGTTAATCACCTGGGGATTAACACCACAAACGTAGTGATTTTCATATTTATAAAATGTAATGGGCGAATCGTTTTACTGGTAAAAGCATTATTGGGATTTATTTTGTGCCTACGCTTATGTATGAAAGTGAATGTTGGGTGTGTTAAAAGAAGCATGAAAGTAGAATAAAAGTTGTAGAAATGCGTTCCTTGCGAAGCATGTGTGGCAAGACTGTGAATTATAGGGTAAAAAATGATGTGATAAGGCAAAGGTGTGGTTTAAAAGAAGATGTAGTGACAAAAATTGAAAAGAGTATGCTTAGATGGTTTGGTCATGCTGAGAGGATGAATGAAAGGCCACTAACAAAATGGTATTTACAAGGCAGATGTGAGTGGAAAAGCCGGGAGGGGACACCCTAGGAGAAAATGTAGTGACCAAATTGGTGATGTTCTTCAGAAAGGTCAGGTGCGTAGCACTCGCAACCGATGTGCATGTATGACCAGATGTACTGATGTAAACGAAGCAAAAGGAGTATTTAAGGAGCGTAGCAGGTGGCGTTCTATAGTTTCTGCCTACCCCCATGAGAAGAAGGCGTGAGTTTTATGTAATTTTGTCGGTAACAGGTTTAACGGTTGTTTGTTATGGATAAGTTAAACAGCTATACGTCATTTTATCAGTATACTAGCTTCTGCCCGCGACTTCGTTCGCGTGGAAGTCGTAAGAAACCACAATATACTAAAATACAGCCACATTTTAATTTTTTTACGACACCTCCAACAAATATCGTTAATATTTATGTCTACTAAATCTTAACAAAATTATTCTTCATCCTTCCTCGAGAACAACGCTATCCATTGGTGAAAACGACATGAAAATCGGTGCAGTAGTTTTTGAGTTTATCGCGAACAGACAAACAGACAGACGAAGCGAAGGATGTTGTTTTATAATATCTAGTGATTTTCTATTTGTAATAAGTTACATTCTCTCCTGTTAGCTGTCATTCAATCGATCAATCAAATCAATAAGCCGTGTAACTTTTCTTCGTATAGAATACAGTCATTATAATCATCATAATCATCCTATAATATTCCCACTGCTGGGACACAGACCTCCTCTCGGTGAGAGGGAGTTGGCCGTTACTATTTACTTGGCCACCACTGCTCTGAATACTATCTAAAATACAGTATCTAGTAAAAATTTCAACAAATCAATTTACAACATAACGCTACGCCTGTATTACCGATGTGATGTGCCGTGCCAAGGTTGCTGATGGGGCTGAGGGTGATGTCCATGTTCGGGTTCACCAGTATAGAAGTATGAGGAACAGGGTATATAATTCACTCACACTCGATCGAAAAGGGAGGATCCTTCGACCAAACGGTTATGTCTGGTGGGAAACTGCCCGATGATTGATGTCGGGATGTTGTATATATGCTAGTCACGCGGTAAACTCTGATTGCGTGATGCAGGACGTCAGGTCTTTGATGCGTAGTTCACATGTGGCGTTGTAGATGCCGCGAACCTTGAAGGATAGAGATGATATTACTTGTACAGACAGTACTAGAATTAGCTGACCCCTTTGCATAAATGGTTGAGATTTTTTTTGAATACGTATCGGTAGAATTTTATAATTCTTAATTTTCTTTAAATATCTATACAAAATCTACCTAAAACTTAAAAAAAATAATTGATAATCATATGATTTTTTTGTAAAAAAAAACTTCAATCATTTGGGGGGTAAGCTAATAGGGATGTGTCCTGGGTAAAAAAAAAAAGAAAAACTGTTTAGTCCGTCAATCAGATAATAAAAAATTATTAGACACGTATTTTTCGCTTTATCATATTAATAAAAAATGACTTAGATAAAACTTTGGGAGTGGGGGCTCGTTAGGTACTTCACAGCTACGTATAAAATCTACTGAGAAGTGACATCATGCCACATTTGAACTTAAAGTTTCGCCGTAATGTTTTGATTAGGTAAAAAAAGAAAAAAATACGTGTCCTATATCTTTTAATAGGTAATCTACATGAGGGACAAAAATATTTTTTTTTGGTCGTCATCCCTATTGTAGTAACTGAATGAACACCCACAATCCGCCAATTATGTTTAAGTCCCATGTATTAGGCCGAAATCAACTTTATTATCACTTAATGATATTCTTTTGCTCCAGGTATCCTGGGTCCGTCGCAGAGGCAAGGACGAAATGCCAGAGCTCCTCACAGTCGGAGCCGTGACCTATGCCCATGACAACCGAGTGTCGGTAGCCCGGAGATACCCTGGGAACTGGAGGCTTCTCATCAGGGAAGTCAAGCCTGATGACGAGGGAGTATACGAGTGCCAGATATCGACGCATCCGCCTAGAGTTAGCAGGACTTATTTGCATGTCAATAGTAAGTGGTTTTGTATTTTATTTGAATTGTAGATTTCGAAATGTGGGATAAAATATTCTACTGATTAATCATGGTAATACGGGGCAGTGGTTTGCTGAATTTAATAATCATCAATTGGCTTAATTGACGTAAAGTAGGTAACTATGGAAGTAGGTCATGGGAGAGAAGCAGACAGTTAAGACGCAGATATAAGGCAGTGACCTTGAGTGGTTAGCTTGCGTGTTCCTTACTGAGCTCACGCAACGCGTCGTACGTCTAGCAAGCAATAGGACTTGCCCATCCAGGAGCATTGTCCCAAATAAGACGCATTATTAATTTATTATACATAAAACAAATGGTATTTTAATAAAAAAACTTATACTAAAAGATCAATAATGAAATTATCTTTATAAAGGTGAAGGTTTCAGAAAAATACGAGCACGCTTGATTGATTTTGCATGATTCTCAGTTTTTTATCCGCGTTAGACATAAATTTACAAATTTATTTCACTATAATTTCATAATTAATGTAATATAAACATAATCTAAAATATTCATATATACCTATGAATATTTTAGATTATGTTTATATTACATAGTGAAATTAATTGTTAAATTAAAGCATTTTCTTAATAACTTAATATTAAGTTATTAAGAAAATGCTTTAATTTTACATATATTTTTTCCAAATCATGAACACTACTCGTTTCTTCGATCTTCAGTATAAAATCTTTAAAAGTCGGTTAACGTTGCCTTAAAACTTGAGGAATAAGATTTTTTTACCATCAACGCCTTGAGTTATTAACTCAGGATTGAAAAACGTACGGTTTGGTGTGTAAGCAAATGTCAGCTACTAAGAAATGACCGCAGTATCTAAATATACTATCAGTACACTTAAAGTGGCATGCGGTGCTAACCTCTAAGAAATTGTTGCACTAACCTCTGATTACGGTAGATATTAATAGAAATATTTACAGTGTAAACAATTTTTGGTTGGCCAATAAAGGAAAATAAAAATAAAATAAAATATATTATAGCAGTGATACCCTAACCGTCAGACTACCGAGTCATAAATCTCGAGTTTCGAACCCAAGGCACGCACCTCTGACTTTTCGGATTCATATTATTATGCGTATTGTACTAGGTGGCGCTTAAGTAATCACCTTGTTTTTTAAGGTTTTCTATAACTTTTTTTGTAAATACGAAAAGTATTTCGGGTATTTTTATATTGTTTATTCGGCCTTTAAAAAAAAACACGGAACATCTTAAAAAAAATCACCAATATACGCTGTAAAGACTGTCTGCTGATGCCCAATTGCGCAGCACGTCATCTGGTTGATGTTTTTGGGTCGACTTGGACACCTGTGTCCACAGCAGCGATAATCTAGGCAGAACAACTGCTCCGGAGGCGGCCTTGCATAAGACGTTCCCATTTTGAACCAGTCTCCATAAAACGAGTGGCCAAACGCAGCAATTTTTGCGCAGTTGGTGTGGCACGACCACGATGGGAATTGACGACGACAACACTGACTGATTAATTGGTTAAAAACAGTGAATTATTAATATATAATATATAATAATAATTATTCCGCGTTCATGTAGGGGTTTATTCATAAACGTTGCTTAAAGTTAAGTGACGTTCAAACGTCAAAAATGTATGGTTAAACAGTCGCTAATCATTACTAAACTTTAAGCAGCGTTTATAAATAAACCCTGTAGAGTATAGCGCATTCTACGATGTGTAGGTGTTTTACATTTTGTGTATAGTTCAAAAATGTCAAAGTCGCAATGACTAAACATTCCATTTTCAAAAATGATAGTATCTTCCAGAGAGGTTATAATTTATGCACCACCTAGTATAATTATAACTTGCTTAAAAAACGGTGAAGGAAAATGTCGTGAGGAAACCGGCATTGCTGAGAAATATTTCTTGACGGCCAAGTCAGAGGCACATGGGCTGCATAAAAATTGTAACAGGTTAGTCACTAACTAGACGAAAAGAAAAAGAAGAAGTTCACTTAAGAGGACGTACAAGGATCCACTAGCACCACTCCTTAAAAAAAATGTATCTCTTGACTGAGAAGGAATTATGAAAAACGGCTCAACAGCGACCTCGGTAAGTGTGTCTAGAATGTTCTAATACCTTTATAAAGTTTCATATTGGAACACGAAGCAACAAAATACGATCTAGAGGAATGTGGCCGTTTTTATTTAGAATTAATTTTGTTACTTCGTATCTCATTATGAAACTGGACCGATGTATGCGCTCTTAAACACAGATGAAATACCAACCCTATACCAAGGTACTTTGTCGTTAAAAATATATTTAAGTTGTCTTGACTTTTTGAGCCATTTCCCAAACCCCAATTCCAGCTCACAACTAGAATTTCATCGTTAATAGTTCAGAACAAATCCGTCTGCCTTTGTCTGCCTGTCTATTGCAGATAGTCACACAGTTTCTTTTTAGGCTAAGTGAAACCCAGAAATTCTGAACGAAAATGGCTTAAGCTTATGTCTGGATCTATTTCGGCACTACCCTCAAATATACCCTTCTTAGGCGAAAGCCGATTAACTAAGTGAACTAAATTAATGTTATGGTAATGGCTTAGAGGCTGTATGTGATGCATACTAAAAGTAAGAAGCAAGAATAATAACAATGTTATTACATTTTAAGATAATTCAAATGCTTGCCGCAAAGGCATTAAATTGGTATTTTAATCGACGTTTTAATGTCCGGCCAAGCTAAAACTAACATGTTATTTAAAACTGCCACAAAATAAATATAATAATAACAATAATAAAATGTTTATTAGTAGGTACACTTAAAAAACGAAGGATTAAAGAAATGTTGTAGAATAGAGTCACATTAAAGGGCGAACTGATGTTAATAATAATAATAAATTTATTTAAACATTGTTACAATTATTTCTTTACAATTAGTTTTACATAATAATTTTGACTGTAACTGTTAATGACATTCGTTGAGCTCCTTATGTTCTGAGTTGAGCTGCACGATTACTGACAAATGCGTGCACTGAATGGACAGGTCCACTCAATCTGTGTGGTTCTTTCTTCAAAAGACCATTCCAGACATCAGTCTACATGGTCTTCACATGATTTGACCAAGATTATGTCTGGACTTTAAAAGAGACTGTGACCTCTGAGTTTGCTTCGGTCTTTCTTCTCAGAGTAGTCAGATACGAAATGCCGACCTCATCTAGTTTTAAAATATGATTGACGTGTAAAAGTGTTTGTAAAAACCTACTTACAGAAATAAAATCATTTATCATTTATCATTTCATTTTTCACATGCGGTGGACCCCAAACTAGGCGATGCCTGTATCTTGGGGGCCTGAGTTGTGAGACATTATTGTGTTTTTTGACTGGTATTGACATGGGATTAAATAATTAATTGCAAACAATTATATAATTCTAAATAAAAATTTAAACTTTAAACAAAAATAAAGCATAAAAACTTGTGTTGAATTAAGCAAAATAGGAACTTGTTGTGATCGAGGCTTGAGACTAAAGAATAATAAGAAATAATAAAAAATAATATGAAAATCAAAGTGAGGTGTGGGTGTATGTGCGTGTGGAGTGTAGTATGTATGTATGTGCGTGTGGAGTGTAGTATGTATGTATGTGGGTGTGTCTGTTGTGATAGTGAGATATACAATAGCAACAACTAGTATTGAGTGTCATGCAAGTACTTATAAGAAACAACAACATCAATTTTACACTGATAAGATTCTCAGTTTCGTCATACGTTAACTTCTGCCACCAATTTGTGAGTTTGATTTTAACTTCGTGTTTAGTCAGGGAGTATAGACTCCCTGACTAAACACGTAGTTAGGGTATAAGTTTATATATTCTATTATACAGTCAAGAGCTATAGTTGCCGCATACTGTCGGCTGGCAAATCTGCAACAGCATTGGACTATTTCGCAAACGGGAATGCCTTTGCGTCTTTTCAGCTTCGCATGATCTAGGTGCAACGTAGTTTTTCCGAAGTACAGCGTAATAATATATATATTTATCTGATGAAGGGCTGTTTAAAAGCTGTATTTTTATCTCAGTTGAATTGACTTAACCTCTTCGTGTCTTTAACATCCTCACGATTGGAATTCACCAGTTTATATAATGCATCGCACGACTTGCCATAATGTTTGTGCGACTTCTTGAAACTGTCAATTTTCACGGTTTTTATATGAGGCCAATTTACATCACTAGAACTGTTGTCAATTCAGTCTTCACCGTGATCATCAGATCACTTCACAGTTCCCGGTAAAACAGAACTGATAACTAAAAGACTAATTCCAATGATATACAACATAATTTTTAGTATATGCAAAACCTGAATATAGTTTGTTCAGAATAAGTAACTGAATCGATTCCAATAGTTTTTACACCATGTTATATTTTTTTCCCAAAAATATTTAATAAAGGTTACAAGTTGGACACCGAGCGACACTAAGTACCTATCCGCACTTGACCATTACGACAAAGTCCAAAGCCTGCAAGTGTGATGGAAAATGTTATCACCAGTTAATTACAATACAATCGTCGTACGGTTAGATACCTGCTGCCAAATTAATATTATTATTAATGAACGCAAGGCGCGGGCGGCGCGGGTGTGCCGCGTGGTGAGCATGTTTTTGTACGGACAACCAGGTAATATAACAAGCTTATAACTTTGTTATTTTTCATGATACAGTTTTGAAATTTTGTACATAAATTCTTTACATAAAAATACTAGATACGTGTTTCGGGTTTCGCATAAACTAAAACTAATGTTGTATAATTCTTCTTTGAGAAAATGACATATCGCTATTTTCCGGATTAGTTTTGTTAATCCCTTGCCAGGATAACAAATTCTACTCACGATTCAAATATGACGATATGATACGAAAATAGACCATTTAAAATTCAGTTCAGTTTTGATCCCAAGGGCACATACATTACATAGAAAAGCAATTATAAATCTAATCACGTGCCTATTCCCGCCTCCATCATCTGTAGGATATACTCATAAATAATGTACGTGGTACGGTCCCTCGACGGTCTTTTTACCGGAATACGGCCCTGTCCGATGTAATGGTCAACTATGAACCTTTTTAGGGCCCATTTGGGAAATGCAAAATCTCACGGATACTACGAGATTGCTGGGTCGAAAGTTTAGACGGACATTTATTGAGATTGTGTTAACTTCACAACTTTGAAAAAGCGATATTGATTGGAGCAAAACGTAGGTTACTGCCACAGAATAAAAAAGTGGTTTTATCTATTCCACAGTTACTGCCCTTTCAATATGTTTCACCAGTCATTGTTACACCATAATCGTTTTTTCATTCCGGAATCAGACACTGTTGGGTAGATATTGATAGACCTCCTTTCCTTTGTGATATTCGTTGCGATTTTATGACTCCTCGTCCAATTGTTTTGGCGTTATTGATTGACAAAAAGTACCAATCTATTTGAAAACTCACAAGTAAAGAAAAGAAATAAACAAAGAAAAAAAAGGTTTATTTGTCACAAAAAAAGGATAAGGAATAGAGAAATAGAATAATAATTATAATAATAATAATTTATTTCATAAGCCTAATACATAAGGAGAGAAAAAGGGTTCACAATGAATTACTTAAGTAACTTAGATCCTTATAGTAATTAGACTAAGTACATGCTACGATTTTGTGAAACTCCTGACACCCAAACTAGGACGTGTCCTGTATCTCAGGTGTCAGGGTTCCTTCCTGCCAGGCACATATTGTGAAGCCTAACTTATTATTTTTCTGTTTGAGAGCTTGAAAATAAAAACCAATTAATTTAATAAGTAATTTAAATAATTTAAGGATTTAATGAAAACAATACCTATAGAATTTATAACTACTATTATATTACCCATTTTATCTCTGCTTTGATATGTGTGTGGGAGAAGTGAATGTAGTGTAAGGTGAGTATAGTGTAAGAGTGAGTGTAGTGTGAGAGTGTGAGTGGGTGCGAGTTGATTAGATGCAGATGTGCGGGAGAAAGAGAGAGAGAGAGAGTGTGAGAGATTATAAGATATTCAAAATTCAAAAGTATTCAGATTAGGCTGAGAACCAGCACTTTTCGAACGTCAAAATTACATATGACAGTCCCCCAAAACGCCCACCCTTCACCACTTCCTAGTGCTTTCACTGAGAAAAATAAGAGTTGCAACAAACTCCCCAGCAGCACAGCTATCTGTTCAGATAGCAAAACGGTTATATGTTTTCATACACATGCGTTCAGGTATCATCTTATTTTAATAGAATTGAGCGTTATCATCCTCCTTTTACCCTTATCCGGAGCGTATTCGATTAAAGTAAGTATAGTGCTATAAAATGCTAAATTTCTACCCACCCTTAGCACAAACCATCTTGATAATAACTAAGGTGCCCATTCTAAGCCAATTTCAATGAGATCTTATATCCGCGCAAGTAGTTATAGCTACCATAAAATTGCCTAAAGCGTTACCTTTGATGTTACTAAGAAACAAGATCACGTATTAACATGAGCTCTAAAACAAAATAACTTTCATGCTCTCTAGAAAGGTTGAGCCAGTTTTGTTGTGCCAGCTGATATTTATGTTATGTTTAGTCTACCATTTATTTAACAAATATACATTAGACCATATTCGCAACACCACACTGCGCTCCAAAATACATATACTGACGTTGCTCAAAAAGCCGCTAAGCTGAAGTGGGACTGGGCTGGCCGCGTCTGCCGTATGCCTAATGAGCTGCGGGCCAAAATTATCACTATGTGGAGCCCTGACACAGCCAGAAGGCGTCACGGCAGACCCCGTAGAAGATGGAGGGACGAACTGGAGAAAACAAATAACCAGTGGTCAACATTAGCCCTGGATTGAAAGAGCTGGACGTCATGGAGAGAGGCCTTTGCCCAGCAGTGGGATGAAGCAGGCTAACAGTTATAGTTACGGTTTACATTTTATTAGCGCATCGTCAAATATAATAATTTCTAAAGAGCACTAACAACCAACTTCAAAAAAAAAAATGTGTGATATAATTTGTTTATTCACAAAAGGCAACGAGAACAGGTAAGAATCACAGTATAGCAGTAGGTTCACATTATAAGTTTTAACCTGATTATAACCCAAAGCGTAATCGCACAACATGACGAGGAACAACATTTTATTTCTATAATTCTTTTTTTTTTTTATTAGGCACTTATATAACCGCCAATTACATCTGGGCCGTGAACCTACTTTTAGCATCATTACTATTTGGTTGAGACAGAATTTTATGACAATTACAATAAATTAATATACTTAATAATATAATTAATTATTAATTTTATTAAATTATTATAATAATAAATTAATTAATTAATTATTATATAAATAATAATTATATAATAATATATTATGTAATTATATTATTATTTAGATTTTTTTTTAATATGTGCTTAATTCAAGTCAATTCAAGACCCCAAACATATAATTTCTATCAGATTCGTACCGAACACAGGTAAGTGAGATATTTAAAATTCTAAAGGATCGACAGTAGGCTCCACATAGGCTTTACACAATCTAGGTATCATTATTAATAGGCTAGGGACCTGTATGACACATCACGCATAATTTTATTTTGTGTTTTTGTTTGTTATATCTTATAAAGAATATTGTTTAGCTTTTTTTTTAACTTATTATTATTCATTAAAGGTGTCTGCACACAGCGGGCGCGGCGCGGCGGGACGGGACGCCGACGCGACGCTGAGCAGTTGTAATGTACTAGATATTACGGACGACGCCACACAGAGCGTCACGTCGCGTCGCGTCGAGCCGGACGGCTCTGTGTGGCGTCGTCCGTAATATCTAGTACATTACAACTGCTCAGCGTCGCGCCGGCGTCCCGCCCCGCCGCGCCGCGCCCGCTGTGTGCAGAGACCTTTAGTTAGCCCTGCTACTGTTAACGTTTGCTAACAGCTTGTTTTTATTATAAATATAATAATAATTATTATTATTATTTATTTATTCACTTCAAGACACAAACATCTGTGTAGCCCTGACTCTTGTACTAGGATTTCCTGTATCACAAGAGCCAGACCTCTCAATTTACAGGGAATATGTTATAGAAGCGCGAATATAGTAATCTGCGGAAAATGTTGTGAGTAGTATATTTGTTAAGTTTAATTTTAAGACAACACTGTTTATGCTTAATATACTACTGTGTGTTTTCCCAAATGTAATAAATAAATAAAGTCTTCCACAACTCCACACAATTAGGCGAGTTAGTTTTTTTCATCATAAACGCAAAATTATTACATGGACTGCGTCCAGATCTGAGTCTATGAGCTGTAACAACTAATTTTGTACTTAAATTAGTAATCATAAACCAAGGCACACGAAAAGGTTGAACACACACGTTAATTCAATTTTAAATTTAAATAATTCAGGTTAAAACTTGGTATCAATATTTTTTAGGCCATCAGAAATTTCACGGTTGCCAAGACCATAACCAAAAGTTAAACAAAAAATCTCAAAAGCTTTAATAATTCTCTAACCACATTGAAATAATGTGTTCTAATACTTGAATATGTTTAGTGGAACGATTAATCTTCTCGAGATCGGTCTCGGAAAGGATTTAGATTCGGTCTAGTGGGCTTATTTGCATAAAAATGTATTAAAATTTTCAGTTAAACCACATTTTTTGGACATTTATAAATGATTTGGTTGATGTAGGAGACCTTGAATTACATAAAGGTTTTCAAGTAATTTCGAGTGTTTGAATTATACTGCTATTGCTAATGTTACTTTTTTGCCCATCAATTTGGGTCAGACCACATATTTATATACCTTTGGAATTAAATGGAACTCGTTCTGGCCCAATCAGCCTCCTTCTCTATCTATTGTCTTTTCATCATCCATAATATCTGCTCATACGTGCAGATATGATACTATGATACCATATTTTTCTATTTAAAAATATTTAAGTGTTATCATCAACTATCTCTAAATTCTCAAATAGGGTAGGTACCTATACAGTGAGGCGATAAGGTTGTCATATTAATTGAAACATTATTCTACATTACGTAATTTAAACATACACAATCAAAATAATGAATATTCTAGCCGTGGGACAGTTTTTATTTTTATTTAGTTTTAGTATTTAACAACATTAAATTTAATTTGTGATTATTATTTTGAAAAAAAAAAAAAAAAAAAATTGTTGAATTATTGATACCATCGCCTCGCGCGTGTCTTGTGCCTTATTATTAATGTGGATTGTTTATTTAGTGCCAATTTTTATGCTATTTAGTCAGTTCAGTTTTCTATTTTTAGTAAAACTGTTTATTTTATTATTTATGCAGACTGATAACAACATGTTATAACCACTTTACTACCTACTTAATGTAATAACGTAATCGCTACTCTGTATGGATAAAGGATACCTAAGACGATTTCCTCTTCGCCTAAAATAAAGGCCTACTGCTAAAGTATACACTCGATTGATCGCCCCTATCTATCCTGACTAGGCCTAAATCTAGGCACCCTTATCATCGAAATTGTCCCTTCCACATTTTGGTCGAACTCCTAACATTCGAGATATTATCTAGACATTCGATGTTCGGCACAGAATCGTATCTACAGAAGATCAGCTTCATACAAGGAAATGAATTAGGCGTACGCACTCATAGACCCGTAAATTCTACTTATATTTATTTATTTTCGCCTCTGTGGTCTAGCTGTAGGAGCACCTGTCTCAGACCCAGAGGTCTCCGGTTCGATTCCCAGCGGGGGAAACAATTTCTGCTCGGTTTGGTTGGTGATAGGGCTTGTTCTACCATCTTATCTAAGTCTGTCGCAATAACTACAATGTTAACAGCACTTGTTGTGTTTCGGCAGTTAGAGGTAAGATAGCCAGTTCTTCTGTGGTTGAGGATTCCGGGTGAAGCTCGCTTCCACCTTTGGCCTTATCATCACTTACCATCGGGTGAGATGAAGGTCAAGACCTTCCCCGATGTAGATTTAAAAAAAAAAACTTTACACTACAAAACATACAATAGGCGGCTTTATCGCTTTTTTGCAATCTCTTCCAGACAACCTTGGAATGGACAATGATTGCGTGGATTAAAAATGGGGTTGTCATTGGCAGATTCTAAAAATTACAATATTACAATTTATGAAATATATGGTGTTTCTATTCATACACGAAATATTTTAAGAGAAACACCATGTACAGTCACGAACACCAATATGTATACACTTATCAAAACTCAAAAGCAATTTTCATGGTGATTATCGATAGCAACTTTGAGTTAAGACCTATTATATAATAGTATAAGTTTATACTATTATATAATAGGTCTTATATATAGTATAGTCTATTATAAATAGTATAAGTTTATACTATTATATGATAGGTCTTATCTCAATGTGCAATCATGTTCACGAGAAAGTTGCTTTTGAATTTTGCTAAGTGTATAGATATTGGTGCTCGTGGCTGTACACCACCAGTAGTAAAGAAGCCATGGAAACTATTTTTTTTTATAATCTAAGAATATTATTAAAAAAATTAAATAATTTAAAATTATTTGATATAAGATGATTAATTATCAAAAAGCACCGCGCTCGCGCCGCCACTGTCGCCGTGTTTGGGCAGGTCATTCATAGAATAAGTGTACAGCCTGAGTGAAAAGGTTTGCGGCGGGGCGTTTTGCGTCGCGTGCAAGCGGCGAAAGATTGTTCGGCGCGCCGCTCGCCGCCACTCAGGACACTCGCGAGGGATTGTACACTGAAAATTTTAAAACCAATGAAAGCAGCCATCAATTCTAAATAATTAATATGCTGATTTCTTTCCTCTTGACTCCAACAACCGCTTGCCGTTTTTCCCGCACAAGCTACACCCCATCCCGTAGTTGAGGCGTCAGACTGAATTTCGAAATTATATTTATCAAATTTATTTTTGCTAACAGATTTATTGATGGAGTTTATCCACCATTCAAAATCTGAATCTAAAGTAGAAGGAATGCTCATGAACTTTTCATCATTATGATCACCTCTTAAATTTAAGAATTAACATCTCTCAAACTCTTTAGTATACATCCAGTATGTGTTTAACATGAACGCCGCACGCGCCGCCCCACCCCGGATGCTCGAGTTGAGCGTGCACTCAGTATGTACCCTAAGAAAGTAAAGGTTTGAGGCAAATATCTCAAGCAATTTTAAAATTATAATAATTACGTAAAAATAAAAACACTTAAGATAAAAAAAAACTTTACTATGGCTTTTTTACCATCTATAGATGTTTCCCTTAAAATATTTCGTGTATGAAAAGATACACCATAAACAATAATATTATATATTAGCAACGATAATAAGTGACGACTACAGATTATTACAGCTACGAAAACAAGATCACAACAGTCTATACCAAACTAATGCCAGTCGGGAATGCGCTTGTACTCGCTTGAGGCGTATCTTTGTGTGCGTATGTTGTCGCTCGTTTCCAAGAGTCAACCTTCTGAACTGTAACTATTCTGTGGCTTCGGCCAGACACGAAGGTTTCCGATAGATTGTCGGCTGTAAATCGATATTTCGGCATTATTAATGTCTAGGATTTTACGGAATTCCGTACTGGATATTCAGTGGAAGTTTCCGCTATGTTGGTACGGTAGTAATGAGAATTCTGCGCAATATTAACTAGAACTTTGACGTCATTTTAGTTTTGGCGTTAGTGCCTACTAATCAAACTCAAAACTCAAACTCAAAGCATTTACGTCAAACTAGCTGCTGCCCGCGTTTTCACCCGCGTAGCTTTTTCTAAAATAGAAGTATAGCCTTAGTTACTCCTTATAACATCAGCCAGTGATAGTCCCACCAAAATCGGTTCAGCCGTTTTGGTGATTATCCAGAACAAACAGGCAAACAGACAGGCGAAAAGACAGACAATTTTTTGTATTTTTGTTTTATAAGTACCTGAATACTTGAAAGTATTAAAATCCTTTCAAATTCCTAATTCTGACACTATTCTGAAAATATTCATTCTGTATAAAACATTAGGTACCATACCTATACTGGCATGCGGGGAGTTCTTTCTTTTGTATTCTCTAAAAGAACCCTAAAACTTAAATATGGTGGCGATGTAGGTATATCCTGTAGTAGTCTTAACTTTGACTAAGTTGGTTTATAACAGTTGTGATAATGCAATATTATGACACGGGATCCAGATCCAATGGTGGCTTATAATTTAATAAGTATTTGTTAATTATTATCGAATAAAGTTAATAACAAATATGATTAGTTTTGAAGGGGCATGAAGATATGTTTATTATCATCGAACACTTTATCAATAAAATTAATTTCGCAAGTTGAGTAGACATTCTAAACACAACAGTCAAAAGATAATACCTATCTACCTATTGTAAATAGATATTAGAATGTGGAATTAAAAATATTTGAAAATATTATATTTTTTTCTTAAGACACCGCAGCACGTCACCGTTACAAAAAGTGATCGAATGAATGCTCTAGTAATGGCATCGCGCTGCCAACTGTTGGATCAGTTACACCAGTAGAAGCACTCGTCATATCGTTAGAGGACTATTCGCGCTTATTCAATGCGTTTACCGGATCTTTATAGGACAATTATATCTTGTAAAAACACCTAATAAGATAATTATAAAATCAAATTGCACTTTACCGGACCGTAAAAAATTATTATAGGCATACTGGTCCTATAAACTTCGCCCAAATGCGGTTCTGTAAACGTTTGTAGGATTCCAATAGGACAAAAAAATACATGCTCCTTGAATATTTACACGACCAAATTTTGCTACTTGGGATGATAGACAATTGTTTGCTAAGTTTGCTTGTAACTTGCTCAAACTATTTTCACTGTTACGATGCTGGTTGTGTGATTACTTAAGTATTTTATAAAATATCTGTACATAAATGTTAAGCATTATTGCGCAATTGTTTGTTATCCTGAGGAAATAAAACAAAATAACATAAAATAAACTCATGGATTGTGGAAATCAGACAGGCTGTCGCTCCATGTAAAATAGGTAGTAGTCGAAATATTCGGTTAGACTGGAAGCCAAGCCTCCTCAACATTATGTAGTTGGGAAAAAGGCTAGGCTGATGAGAATCGGCAAACTTATAATACAATGAATCTACCGATACAGGATAAGTTTAAAAAGAGTGCGTATATTTTAGGAGGTAATCAGGTGTATAAAACTGGACAAGTTTCCCCAAGGAACATAGGTTGAAATCTTAAAATTGAATATCGACTTTTCATACAAAGTGACTGGTCACGTGACTTATGTTTGTATGAGAAGTTGAATTTTATTTTTTAGATTTCGACCTTTGTTCCTTGGGGAAAGTTGTTCAATTTTATGTACCTGATTACCAACAAAAATATACGCATTCCTTTTAAACTTATCCTGTATAACCACCTAATCCCTCGTATTATACATTATTTTTTCCTTTAGTTTCTGCTAAATAGTTTAACAACAAACAGGAGCTAACAACCACTCTCAAATTACGCAAACTCAATTATAATCTTCCTCGCATCGTTATTAATTGGAGCCTGTTCTCAAAGAACGTCAAGTAATCCATACACAATGTAATAAGGAACTCCTAAGTTTCTATCAATCGGTAACGTAAGTTTTAATGAGTTGTACGAAGTGTACAAGTGTTATTTAACAAAGTTATGATTGTTACTTGAATGAGAATTCATTGGAAGGTGTCGCTGTGTAGTTTGATGTCGTTATTTGTTTTACTTTTATTTTGTATGAGCTCACGGTTCTGCTGCGTTGACTACACTTCTGCGTTAGATGATTTAACTTTAGACGTGCAGTATTCTTTTACTTGTTCGAGTCAGTGTGATTCGACACAGCCGGCCGGCAAAATCAAATCTGTAAAGCTGTAGTTTGTTTTTTGTTTGTTTGTTTGAACGCGCTAATCTCTGGAACTACCACGCGGATTAAAAAAAATCTTTTTGCCTTTGATAGCCCAATTCTTGAGAAAGAACATTATGGCTATTTAACATCACACTAAGTCCCTTAAGAGCCGAGCAAAAAGAAATACAGCCGGAAAGAACGCTAAGCGAAAACGAAGTAATAGCGCGGACAGGCGATGCGATGCGATGCGATTGGATGGGTCGGGGGAAAAAGAAATTTGACGCGGACGAAGTTGCTGGCAGAAGCTAATTTTAGATATATTTTTGGAAAACAGCCGCTCGGCTAAGCCGAATTGTGTCAAACCAACCCAAACATGATTCAGCGGGGGTAAATGCCGAACGGAGTTTGCCGATGGCACGAGTCGAATGATAGCCGAATATATTGTGTAGTAATTGCTCCGAGTTGGCTTTCTTCTTCAAAATATACAGCAGATTCGAAAGTGCCGACACGAACGAGTGTTTTGCACCCCTTACCCTTCGGGGTGTGCAGACTACTTAGTGTGCACAAGTTAATGAGTACCTATATGGACAGTACTTTCAAACATAATTATGCAAGCCTCTTATGTTATGCTGCCTATCGGCTTAGGGAGATCGTATGGATACAGTGTCTACCATTATATTGAATTCTCAAGTTTTTCGTCCGAAGTCCAGAGCTTCTCAAATCTGAGTTTAAAAATATTTATTGAACTCCTCGTAAATGGGGACGCGATTAATCACAGGAGGAGAAAATTAATAAAATTATTAATTTAATTAAACACAATAGCCAGTTAAACCGTAAATATAGTATTCAATTCATGTTCAAAACTCATTTATTTTCTCCTCAGCGCCTCAAGTGTGGGTCGTCGACGAGGCGGGTGCCCCACTCCTGGAGAAATACTACGAAGCTGAGTCGACGCTAGCGCTGCTGTGCAGAGCGCGACACGTAGAAACTCCGGCGCTGCTGACGTGGCTGCATGAAGGCAGGGCGCTGAATGCTGATACTACACGCGGAGGGATCAGGTAAGACAAGAATTTATTTTTGTCATAGAAACTTCCACATATTTTCTCTTTTTTTTTTTAATACCTAAAAGGAATGGTGAAGTAAGACAAGAGAGAAATAACGTTTGTGGTGGATATACTGTTCTGCAGGACATTCAAGTTGTAATAAAATTAATCATAATTGATATTTTTGACTGAAGTAAAGATAAAAATGCTATGGTGACACGAACAAAACCGGTCAGGCTTAAGTTCTAACGATGCCCAATTCTGCTATTTTTATAAATTCGTCATTCCAACACGATCCCATTGTCATTTTGCTAAAAGTTCGTAATCTGCTAAATTCATAATGGTTGATCATTGGTCGGTCAATGTCTCGTAATAGAATTGTATTACAATGGCATTTTGAACATTTATTCATGCCAGATTGCATTTATATAGATTTTTACATATTATTTATTAGTGTTATAAGCAATCTGAAGTAGTAGGAAGTTGGAAGTTTAGTAGGAAGTTTCATTTGTCATTATGTACGAGATTACCAATTCTTTCAATGGAGTGTCAGTGGCTGACCATTGGAAAGTCATAATGACGCCATTATATTAGTAGATTGTCAAAATCAACAATTATAAAATCAATGATAGACCATTCTGACACTATTGTAATAGCAGACTCAAGGCCCTGGTTAGCAGTCATTGAAGATTACAACTTTTTAAACACATCACTTATTATTAATTTCAAAATTGCAGAGCGGTCTGAACACAGCCTTAATCATTAAAAACCGCCATTTTGTCAAAGATTCTCACATGAATTTCTCTAATAACACTCTAAAATAGTTTTCACTTTAGTTGCACGCTCAAACATTTTCTGATCATGTTCATCAAAGCATACTTCTGTCAGCGAATTTTCAAGTTCTCTAGACCCGCATATACTGTTATAATGAGGTCGCGACTATTTCAATTTAAGTTCCGATGATGTATTTTAGGAGAGAAAATCTAGTCAGAGTATGTGTAGATTATTAATTACTTAAACTATGCTTTCTAGTAAATTTTAAATTCTTTGTTAGTAAATTAAATTAAACTTAAACTTACTGGCTGCTACAAGCTTTTAAAGTAAATGAAGAAGATTTATACTCCATTTAGCATTAGACAAATAACGGCTCAATAACTACAGTTATTGTGTAATATTGTTGAAATTACTGCACTTAGAGTTATTTTTTTAATGTAAATGGTAAATAGATTACAGTGCTTTATATTTATCGTGAAATAACGGAGTTTTTTAAACGTTTACATCAAAATAACGAAAGGGTGACAACAGTTATTTGTCTAATCTATACTAATATATAAAGCTGAAGAGTTTGTTTGTTTGTTTGTTTGTTTGTTTGAACGCGCTAATCTCAGAAACTACTGGTTGGAATTGAAAAATTCTTTTTGTGTTGGATAGTCCATTTATTGAGGAAGGCTATAGGCTATATAACATCACGCTACAACCAAAAGGAGCGGAGCATAAATGAAAAATGTTGCAAAAACGGGAAAAATTATTCTTTTTGAGAGCTTCCGTTGCGTGCGCTGCGTAAACGGTTTAAGTTAGGCAAATATAATGTATGATGGAATTGATCCTCTTTAAATTTTCTAAAAAAAAGTCTGCGACAGCATATGTCTATCTTTTAAGATTGACTCACTATAACCTTTTTTATGGTTATCAAATTTGTTCGAAATTAATGCATTATTTGCGAAGGAGTTTTCATAAACATGGTATTAATCCTTATCCAAATAAATACGTTATTCATCACAAGTATTTAATTTTGAACAAAGTTGCCCTTACATCATTTAATTTCAATGAATATCTTAGGAGATATAACTGTTTTATAATAACTCCGCAGCAAAGTAATGATCAACTCTGCGAGGTAGTCTATTCTAAAGCTGAAGAGTTAGTTTTTAGGGTACCGTATCCAAAGGGTAAAATGGGACCCTATTACTAAAACTCCGCGGTCCGTCTGTCTGTCTGTCTGTCTGTCCGTCTGTCACCAGGCTGTATCTCATGAACCGTGATAGTTAAACAGTTGAAATTTTCACATATGATGTATTTCTGTTGCCGCTATAACAAAAAATACAAAAAAACAGAAAAAAAATAATATTTAATATATGGCTGCCATACAACGGACATGATTTTTTTGCCGTTTTTTTTGCTCTGCCCGCGTGGATGTCGGTTATCGTCTAAAAAAGTAGCCTATGTCCTTCTCTATATCCCAGGTCGATCGGTTCAGCGGTTTAGGCGTGAAAACGTAACATACAGACAGACAGACAGAGCTACTTTCACATTTATAATATTAGTATGGATAGCTTTTGCCCGCGGCTCCGCCCGTTTGGATGTAGGTTATCGCGTAAAAAAGTAGCCTATGTCCTTCTCCATGTCCCAGGCTATCTTTGCCAAATTTCATGACGATCGGTTCAGCGGTTTAGGCGTGAAAACGTAACATACAGACAGACAGACAGACAGACAAATAGACAGACAGACAGTTACTTTCACATTTATAATATTAGTATGGATAAGGATTTGTATGGATGGTACGGACCCCTTCGTGCGCGAGTCCGACTCGCACTTTGCCGGTTTTTTGTTTTTTGAACGCGCTAATCCCTGGAACTGCGAGTTGGATTTGAAAAAATCTTTTTGCATTTTACAGCCCAATTCTTGAGGAAGAATTACATTCCTATTAACTAGAACACCATTTTTTTTAAAATGAAAGTTTATGCGAAAACGAAGTAAAAGCACGGGCAGGCAATGTGTTGCGACGGGGTGGGTCGGGGGAACAAGAAAAACGCGGACGAAGTCGCGGGCAGAAGCTAGTGTTATAATAAATGGAGTATACTGCCGTACTAAGCACAAAAACGGTAAGTATCCTACAAAAAAAAAAAAAATTGTTTTTTTATTTTTATTGCATCGCATAGCTTATGCATCTAATGAACTAAGCCAAATAGTGGTATATTATTTAAAACATATTAAATAACCCTTAAAAAGTATTCCCTATATCATTTTCACCCGACTGCCATGGAAGGGTAACGAAGCGGAAACTCAATTCTTAATTCTATAAACACCTAGCGGGATGGCAGTATCTCATGAAAAAAGTATATACACATGCATTTTTGATATTTTAACCAAATGACAAAAAATGTACCCAATATAATATATCAATTCCATTTAATAAGCAATATTAGAATAGTTTACAAAACTAAAAAAAATTTTTTTACATACAACGGGGAAGCTTGTGGCCTTCATCTCACCTGATGGTAAGTGAAGATAAGGCCGAAGATGGAAGCGAACTTCACCCGGAATCCTCAACCACAGAGGAACTGGCTATCTTACCTCTAACTGCCGAAACACAACAAATGCTGTTAACATTGTTGTTTTGGCGACAGTCTTAGATAAGATGGTGGTAGCTAGCCAGGCGGACTAAGAACAAGCCCTACCACCAACCTGAACTTTTTACAAGGGGTGGCATAAGTATATAAAATGTATAATATAATAAAATAAAACATAGATTTAATACAAAAACTCTTTCAAGCTTTGACCTTTATGTTAACTTACGAACATAATGTACAAGACATTACATACGTTATCAAAAGATAAGTAAAATTGGCGCAAACTTAAGACATTTTATATTAGTTTACTTCTAACAAAAATATCTAATCCTAAACATAAAAGAACTTTCTCATTAGACTGTTTCATGAAAAGATCCCTAGTGTAATTTTTTGTCTAATAAAAATAATTTAGACAGCTAGTCTTGTTTATATTTTGGTGACAGACAAAGGGTCAAATAAACAAAAGAAAACTTCTTAAGTAGGCCTGCAAGCCAAATTATATGAATTTATATAACAGAACAGTTTTGTGTTTTACATAATTCTTTGTAATCTTCGCAAGTACTCAATTCTTTGTGAAATTTGTACTTACTAAAGTAACATTATCAGTTAGACTGTGTGTATAAGTACGCCGTTTTGAACTTAGCCTATTGATCTTTGACTGGACGCTGGCAATTGGAAATTTACAATAAATTTCATTTATGTGTTATGGCAAAACAAGTATTTTTTTTTTTTCATATTTTCGCCATAACTCATATTAGTGGGCGTTGGAAAATGAAGTTACTTGATATATATATGTGGTAAGATGGTACCAAGGGATTATCTATTGAAATCAAGAGGCTATTTGGATCAAACACATTTAGTAACACCACAATTATTATAACAATATACGACTTTTTCTCATTGACGGAACAGTTTGTGACATATTCTAAACAGTTTTACTCAAATCTTAAAACACTGTCATGTAGGCATACAACCTCCATCATTATCTAAAGTTAAAGTAGATACATACACACATCAAAAAAAGTTTGTGATCACTAGCATAAGCTGACATAATTTTCTTAATTGAACTGTATCAAGAAAAATTCTTTGTAGTGTGTTTTCTTTAAATAGAAATACCCTGATTGAAATTAAAAAAATAAAGCTATATTTTATTATTTATATTTATATTTTGAGTATTAATCATAATGTAAGAGAAATTTGATAGAAAGATAAATACTGTTTAATTAAATATAATATAACTCCTCCCCTGGCCCGAACACATGCGGTGATTCTACTGGGCATGCTGAGAATCAAGTTATCCAGCATTTCTTGGGGTAACCTGTCCCATTCTTGAATAGCGGCTTCCGTGAGCTCTGGCACTGTGCTGACGGTTCCAAACAGCTCGCTTACGAGCATCCTACGCGTGCTCTATTGGATTTAAGTCAGGCGAGCCGGCAGGCAAGTCTAACCTTGTGATGTCGTATTCTCTATTTTGATTTTCCAAAGTGATCGCAAACTTTTTGATGTGTGTACTCGTATCTCTATAGGTTTGTTGAATAGAGTTTTTTGATCCTCATATAAGAAACAGGAACTATTGGCATCAAACATATTTTTCGTGAAAATTGTACCATTTTTTTAATTTACTTTTTGTTTTTTCAAAAAATAAAATACAGATTAAAATGTCTCATACAGTTAAGGACAGTCTCCTAAGACCGATTTCGTGTAGCTATAATGGTTACAGCTCCATAACAAATCCACCTCACCTCAAATCTAATCCACCCTGTCTAGGTCATATTGATTGACTGTTTAGCCCCATAGAGATAGATAGATCTGCAATGTTCTAACCGTTTCGCTCATCATTTTTCAATTTGCTGTAAACTATAGAGGAATACAAAAATAATGCATTATTGCTAATCCCCATTGCAAATAGCGTGATAATAGTATTGCCTACCGACTGACCAGACTTATAGGAAATACCTATGCAAAATTTGAAGAGAATTTTATCCAGTAGAATTTATGTGATGCTGGAACATAGCTACATTCAGACAAACATACAAAAATGCTAAAAACTATATTTCCGGAATTAGAATAGATCCCAGACCTCGTAGCAAAGAGTTGTTTTTTTTTTTTTTTTTGTAAAAATATAGATATGTATAGTTTTGACTTCGCTACGATATTATTATATGTATTTAACCAAAATAGCCCAAATCATAAATATATAATCCATCCAATCCCTTTCACTCACTTTAAATTAAAACTTTTCCCCATAAATAATTCAAATCACCATCCAAACAAGGCAATAATGGTTTATTTTACATTCAATCGGTACTTATAGTGTACAGAAAAAGGAAGCAAACCGGATTGCTTATAAATATACAATGTAAACGGGGCGGCTCACGCAAACGTGAAACTTGAAGCCGGGCCAGACATTTATGAAATTTTAAATAGATCCCGCTCAACAGCACGCTCGATGACAAGAACCTAATAGAACGTTGATGTTGTGAATATTGTTTTATACTTTACAAACAGAATGATTTGCATGCGCTGCCTAAACAATCCGTTCACTTGATTATTGATTGCAATTTGGTCCACCATAAATAATCCTATAAAAAAGTCAGCGTCACCATATTTTTATGTTTTAGCAGATAAAGGAGGATTTATGTTTAAAAAAAAGAGCTTGTTCAACATACTTACGTTTGAATGATTATTTAAACAAGAAAATAGACCTTAACTCGAGTTTATTCATAAACAGTCAAATTAACCGTAATGCCCCGTTCCCACTATCTCGTGACGATAGATTATCGTGTCGTTTAAAGCGTCTTGGTTTGTGTATTTAAATGGAGGTGTTCACATATGAGACGCCACGATTAACTGTCGTCCACGACTTTTTTTGCAGTCACGACAGATTGTCAAGTCAATGGAAACAAGATATAATTATTATGATAGGATAATTAGTTATTATGATAGGATAATTTGTTATTGTGACTACCTATCTATCGTAGCCACGATAAAAATGTAGACGAGATTTTTATCATTCGTTTTTACGTTGTTTATCGTGTCGTTTTAAAGATTCAAAAGAACCTAGAGGCGACTGGTGTGCCTAAATGGATGCCTATCCGACTCAGGAGGTCCCTCAGATCTCTCTGCTTGCTCTTCACGGTTATGAACGATCCATGTGCTCCCGATTATCTAAAAAATTCTTTCAAAGTGTTGGACAGTTCTCATAGTCGTAACCTACGAGCTTCCAAGAATGTACTTCTCCAAATTCCTTCACACCGTACCGGTTTTATGTCAAATTCTTACGCTATCTCTACTATAAACGCACTGGAACGCGCTACCTTTTGGCTTTAAAAAAGCTGAACACAAAACTTTTAAAAGAAAAGTTCGTAACCACCACTTAAGCCAGACTAAATTAACTCTCAAATAATAGTCTAGTCATATTAATTATTATTAGGTGGTATTTGTTAAAATATCTATTAGTTTATTTTATTTATATATGTGTGTTAGTATCAATAAAACTATATAAATTCTCGTAATCAAGAAGTTAGTATTTTAGACATTATTTTTGTACCCTATCACTGTTTTTATATTTATTTTTCCATTATAGTTTGTGGACGTTGACGTTGCGACTGTCAATTCCAATTTTATAATTTCGTGCGCATTTATTTTCAGTTTTAGTTTATTTAATACCGTAAGAACGAAAATTAAAACACTATCATTCTATGTTTTAAAGTGGACATTTAAAAATCTCCTTATATTGTGCATTAAAGTAATATAAAATAAGATAGAATAATATTCTTTGACAAACGTCACCCGGTCAACAACCGAAAATATTTGTGTTTGAATAAATAACAATAAATTTGGATTTTGGGTGTGTACAATTATTAATATTATTCTTTTCAAAATGGTAAACACCTGCGCTACCTGTGCTAAAACACTAAGAGTCAATCAATTTATTAAATGTATTGAATGCCACAATTGTTACCATCCTTTGTGTGTTAAAATAACTGAATTTCGTAAATTATCAGAGGAGGCGAAGGCAACATGGTTCTGTACGGGTTGTCGAAATACAAAGCTCAATTCGAGCATCTCTGACACGCTGCCGCCGGAACATAATGTAAACGTCGACCACAAAAATGATTCCAGCAACAGTTTGTTATTCAATACCCCATCCGCTATATCGGACTCTGGTAGCTTTTCTCAACTAACGTCTGAAATAAAACTACTACGGGAAGACGTAGGTGATCTTAAATGTCACATCAAGTTGCTCACAGAACACCTTACACAGTGTAACCAACGCCTAGAAGTATCTGAAGCTAGCTTGGCCTGCGCAGAAGCCAAAATTCAAGAACTGGGGGAACAAGTGCTTGAAATACCCTACTTAAAGTCCACAATTCAACAACTTAGTGAACAAGTACAGTCACACGCCCAAGCTAACTTGAAAAACCAAGTAGAAATATTAGGCATAAACGAAACTACCAATGAAAACCCAGTTCATATCATTCTGACAGCGGCAGTAAAAATTGGCATTAATCTCGAAGACTCCGATCTAGAATACGTTGCTAGAGCTGGGCCACGTCAGAGCAACAACACTGAGAACACCACAAGTGCCCCCTTTGAAACAAATCCCCGGCCGCTGGTAGTTAAGTTTCTGCGTCGCAACAAACGGAATGAATTTCTACGTGCAGGTAAAACAAGACGCAACCTCTCCAGTGATGAACTAGAAATACCTGGTTCCCGCAGGACTGTATAATTCAACGAGCGACTAACAAAAGAAAACCGGCAGTTATTTCGAGCAGCAAAGCCACGTGCCAAGGAATGCGGCTACAAGTATTGCTGGATCAAAAATGGTACTGTCAATATTCGCAAGCAAGAAGGACACCCTGCCATCGCTATTAGGAACCAGCATGACTTATTGCGCTACTGCCAGATCTCAACTGTACAAACAGTGGTTTAGCGAACAAGAGCAGTCCTTATTTAAACCCCTAATAGGTTTCATTTTTAATTTTATATTTCCTAAATATTTTTATTATTTGATTTATATGAAAAAGGTAGAATACCTAGAAAGGCTTGCAAACATGCACCTGTTATGTTTCTCTAATAACTTAATAATTTTTAAATATTCCTTATGTATGTTTATTACCTTAATTTTGTTCAAATTCTTACAAGGGCTTGTTCTCAAATACACACATTTTAACTCTCCAATTTTAACACTTACACACACACCTCTACAAACGTACTTACATAATTATTCATTACATATTTTGTCTCATGGAAGAATCTTCTATAACATAAAAACAATTAAATCTCTTGCAACAACAAACATTATACATAAAATGACCTCTACGAGCTTCGGTTTTCATCTTTATTTTAAAGAACTTAAAAATGGCTTTACTTAGCGTTTCCAACGACCTAGATGAAAACTTTAATATAGAATGTCGTATAGTAGAATCTCTTGAAAACTGCAAGAATATGCTTAATGCTTCCAAAGACAATATTAAAGTGCTAACATACAACATCAGAAGTTATCATAAAAATTTTGATGACTTTCGAATTGCTTTAAATCGGTTAGACTCGAATATCGACATTATTGTGCTCACAGAGTGCTGGTTGTCTGACGACTCTATTATAGAAAACCTACTGGGATATAACACATACAGAACAACTAAACAAGTAAATAAAAACGGGGGAATTGTTATCTACACAAGAAAAGCCTGGAGCAGCAGTATTGTTGCTCTAGAATCTAACCTTGCTGACGCGGATAGTATTTTAATAAAAAACAGCAACAAATTAAGCCTTCTAGCCATTTACCGATCTCCCTCTTTCACAAACACAGAGCAATTTCTTAATTCCCTTGACAGCAACTTATTCGATCTTAAAAACGAACAAACACTAATTGTGGCTGGCGATATTAACTTAAACATAAACGACCTAAGTAATAACCAAGTTTCTAACTACGCTTGTCTCATGGCCTCACACGGTTTATCTCCTGCTATTACTCTACCAACAAGATGCGGAGCTTGTATTGACCATATATTTATTAAATCACCAGCAATACCGTTTGGTCTCATTTGTAACTTATCCATTACTGATCACGACCTAGTCTTATGTTGTGTCCCCTTTAAACCTGAACGCACTAATAACACTAACCGCTGGAGAGTCAAAACTGACTGGACTGCTGTAGCTGGTGAGATCACTAATACAAACTGGGATCCAGTTACTAGCTCATCTTGTGTAAACACTGCTTTAAACTACTTCAACGACATTATCTCACGCGCCGTTGAAAAACATAAACAAATTGTTAAAATAAGTCGTAGAATGGCTAACATTCAACCCTGGGTTACTCCTGGTTTAATTAGGTGCATGAGACAACGCGACAAACTTCATCTTGATTGTAAAGCCAACCCTGAAGATCTCACAAAACAACTAATTTACACCAGATACAGGAACTTTGTGTACACACTTCTTCGAAAACTCAGAAACTTACATAACAGACAAGAAATTGAAGGAAACCAGAAAAACCCTAAAAAGCTTTGGAAAACTATAAAAAATATATGTGGAACCAAAAATGCAAAAAACTCGTCATCACACCTAATTGCGTCCAGTATTTCACCAACCTTAGCACTTGACAATTGCAATAAACATTTCGTATGTGTCGGGGAAAAACATGCAGCCAAGATCCTAGACAAACTTTCAACCACTCATCATTCATTAATAGAATCAAACATAGCTACGAACTCTATCTCACAATCTTTCTATCTGCATCCCACTGACGAAGAAGAAGTGTCCAACATAATACGTAACTTGAAAATAGACAGCGCACCAGGGCCAGACCAAATAACCGCGCCATTTCTCATAAATTCAAGAGAAAGTATAATTAAGCCACTTACGCACATCTTTAATTTAAGTTTAGAATCAGGTGTCTTTCCCGATTCCTGGAAAATTGCTGCAGTTTCCCCTATCTACAAAAGTGGGTCCAAAGACATGCCAGAAAACTATAGACCTATCGCCCTGCTGAGTATAGTCTCTAAAATTTTAGAAAAAATTGTAAACTTAAGACTGATAAATTTTGTAGAGAAACACAACATTGCCTCAGATAGGCAGTTCGGATTTCGCCGCGGCAGATCCACCGATGACGCGGTTTCACTTTTGACTAATCAAGTCTCCCACCACATAGAAAATAGAGAATGCTGTATCGGTGTTTTTCTAGATTTGGCAAAAGCATTCGACACTGTATCTTTTGGACTGCTTTTAAAGAAACTCGAGGCAATAGGTATAAGAGGTACACCTCTAGAATGGTTTCGAAGCTACTTAACATCGCGGTATCAATATTGTAAAATAGGCAATCACCAAAGCATGTCGCTTCCTATCACGTTTGGTGTTCCACAAGGTAGTACTCTTGGTCCGACGTTGTTTATGCTGTACGTTAATGACGTAGTAAATCTCCAACTTAGAAACGCTACTGTGATATCCTACGCTGACGACACAGCCATTGTTATCCATGACACGTCATGGGATCGAGTGTATCAACTGACGGAACAATGCCTCTCTCAGATAGCGCAATCCCTAGACTCTAACCTATTGACATTAAATGCCAGTAAAAGTAAATATATTGCTTTCTCCAAAACAAGCTCCTCCAGTCCCTCTCAATCTATGATCTTAAAAATACACTCCTGCCCACAAGAACACAATATTGTTTCACACCATCTCTGCTCATGCATAGTCCTTAAATTAACTGACACGATTAAATATCTCGGAATAACCATAGATAACAACTTAACGTACAAAGCCCACATTTATGCCCTTTCCTCCAGAGTTCGAAAACTAATACACGTCTTAAAAAAACTCCGTGACTGTACACCTATTGATACTTTGCGAATGGTCTACTTCGCTCTCTGCCAGTCAATCATACAGTACTGTATATGTATTTGGGGACGCGCTGGTAAAAGCACATTTTTAACGCTAGAGAGGGCTCAACGGGCACTTATCAAGGTTGCACTAAAAAAACCTTTCAGATTTCCCACAGACCTTGTCTACCATGAGTTTCAAGTCCTCAGGGTACGACAAATATTCGTACTACAAGCAACACTTAAATATCACGCAACATTAAAAAAACGGCCGGACTATAACGACCTATTAAACAAGCGTGTCTTCAAAGTACCCATACCAAATGCCAAATCAGAACTCGCTAGACGCTGTACCTATTTTTCCTTTCCCTACACTTACAATAAAGTTAGCAAAATTTGTGACCTAAAGAACTGCTCAACCACGACCTGTAAGAAAATAATAACTTCAGCTCTTTTAAAATTATCATACGATGACACCGAAGCCTTGATATAGTACTTACATACACACACACACACACCCACACATGTACCCGCACCCTCATTCACACTTGCTCACACAAACTCATACACCACACCTTAAATCCATTGTTAACTCTAATCTTTATTTTATTTCTTTATTTTAATTTATTATAATTATCTAACATTCTCAAATTGTAACTTTACCTTTTTAACTTAGTTAAATTCATACTCCAGAGCCACAAGATACAAGCAACGCTTAGTTTGTGGCTCACTGAATATATCTCTTTGTAATTTTACTTTTGATGAATAAACTTTATTATTATTATTATTTTATTTTCATATTTTTACATATCTCGGGACCCTGGGGTCCCGGACCTTTGGAAGGCGTACGAGGGGCCGAAGCCAACTCGCAGAGGCCCGTTAGGCGCTTTTTAATAAAATGAGGTACCAACCGACGATTATCCCTGTACGCACTATGCAAGTGCACCTAAGGACAACCCCCGGTTGGTGTAGGACTATTGCAGGATATGGAAACAAAGATATTGGACTATGGGTTTGGGTGGTTAAAATGGACTGGTTACCAAAAACTATGGAAGGACTATGGCCCCTGCCTGATCAATGTTTTATTTTAAACACGGATAAAATGGCAGGGGGTGACTTGCACACTCAATAATGGGCCCCCGAAAACGGTCGCTAGCACATAGTGACGTAGCGACAAGGGGGCAACATATCCTGAGGTGCTCGAGGAGTGGAGAGGTATTCCACGGCTCTCAGAACAATCCCAGAGCCCGGAAGATGGTCAAGATCCCTACAAGCACTTACTGGAATACTTCCTTCCTCCGAGCACGTTTGCTCTTGCGAATCTCCACTCAAGCCGGCCAATAAAGGCAAGAATGAGGTGGGAGCTCAGTTCCTCGTCAGTGTTCACTCCAGCCGGCCAATAAAGGCAAGCCAGAGATGAGGAACATGACTTCTCCCGGGAGATAGGGTCCGTGGGGTCGCAACTGCCCAACAGCTCGCCACATGCTGCCCTGCGGGTTTCTGTATCTCTCTTGGTCTGGCTCCTCACCCTAGACATGTTCCGGCAAAGTAAACTCTACCGTCACAGACCTAGAGTTCGGAGCGCGCAAGCCCCACCACGACGTCAACGTAGAGATACGGCGGTGGGGTTATTATTATTATTATTATTAACCCAAAGGTTGACTGGTAGAGAATGCCTTGTGGCATTAAGTCCGCCTATGTACCACTGTTGTACATGAAGTTTAGATAAATAAATAAATAAAACAGTAAAAATGTCGTCACGACCCAATGGGAACAGCTACACACGACAGTCGTTCAACGATAAAATGTTTCGACGACACATTGACGATTAACATTCGATATAATGAAAACAGCTAGAGACGACATTCATCCAACAATAAATTAATCGTCACGACATAGTGGGAACGCGCCCTAAGGTCTTTGTAAAAGTCGATCGACGGCTGTTTTATTACCTCGGCTTAACTCTGCTCGAGTATGTTCTACAGCAATATGTTTAGCAATTTTGAGTTCTGCGGAAGTTACGCATATTGATCAAAACTATTGTTAGGTAATACTTTTTTGGACGTAATTTTTTTTTTATTAATTATTTTCCCGTTGTCATTGTTGTTATTATGAAACTAACAGTATTTTTCTTTCACAGTGTAAAGACAGAACAAGTACCAGGGGGCGCTGATAGTCAGCTGCGTTTGGCACGTGTCAACAGCAGCGACGCTGGCAACTACACATGCGCGGTCCGAGGCGCCAGATCACACACCGTGTCGGTGCACGTGCTCAACGGTACGTATCGGGGATATATTATGGAAAATAGGTTGAACCATACATGTTTTTGGTAGGTGCTCAATCTTCCTATGGACGTTTTTAAAACCAGAGGCATCATGGGTGCGTTGTAATTCTAGAAACAAATTTGAAATAAAAGACACTAGACCCATACTCTTTTAAGGCTATACCACAGATTAATACAGATGGGACACACCGTAAAATCATTTAAATAAAAAGCGACTCTTGCTACGACACAATAAAGTGCAATTCAGGTCGCACAACGCTTATTACCTACAGTTATATTCACCTACAAGTTGCCTCTGTTTCTATCGCGTAACTCTAATATCGGCGGCGCGCGTCACTGCTACTGAATTGTCCCAGTGAGATGGGCCTGCCGGGTACTTGTAGCTTCATACCTAAACTGCAGAGTGCCCCATCTGTATTAATCTGTGGCTGTACTAGAATATGTATATAACGCTATTTTTGGTGCCAAACATAGCAATGATAGTCCTATTTGAACCTATTTGTGCTGTTAGGTTGCAGCATTTTAATTAAAATTAAATAAAAAAATAAAAATCCTTTAAAAACTTAATCCAGGCATTGGTTTATAGTTAATATTAAATAAAATAAATAATAACTTTGTTTTCAATTTACATAAAGACGATAGGTTAATACTATGACGATATTGTTTTTTAATTGCATAATTTTTAACCATCTCCACTGGAACACAAGCTAACATTAAACTTATGTTATGGGTGCCAGGGCTCTCTCTATTAATGCATTTTCCAATGTATACAAACTAGACTCCATTTACACAAAACTCAAACAAAACTCAAACTCCATTAGACAAATAACGGCTAAATAACGACAGTTATTGTGTAATATTGTTGAAATTACTGCACTTTAGAGTTATTTTTTAAATGTAAATGGTAAATAGATTACAGTGCTTTGTATTTATCGTGAAATAACGGAGTTTATTAAACGTTTACATCGAAATAACGAAAGGGTGAGAACAGTTATTTGTCTAATGTTATAATAAATGGAGTATAGTACGGAGTTAAATTGAGTAAGTAGCTATCGTTGAGTACAATTTTTTTTAAATAAAATTAAGAAAAAAAAAAATAAGAAATCCACCTCCTCCGCCTCTCTCTAGTGTGAATTTGGTGTGTTTGAGTTGTCTGAATAAGCAGGAACAGTTAAAAAAGCTTTCCGAGCAACTTTTCAATCTTCTCGTAGGTAAGAGTTGTAAGCTATTGAATCACTTTTTTTTAATATTCTAAAATTTAATAGATTCTCAATACGCATATAACACGTTCATAATTGTAAAATTAAATACAGAAGCTGGAAGTACCTCTTATTGGTTACACGTGTGCAACTGTGCATTCGGCTCTAAATGGCTCTATTTAAATACACGTGCTTTTCAGTACCGTTTCATACATTTATGGGTGTAATTGGGATTTATTTTTGTCATCTTTTTAATCTATCTGATACAGTGAGTTGAGCACGCACGTATTCAATAAACTATATATTTTTGTACAATATAAATGTTCATATTTGTTAAACCTTTAAAAAAAATCCTGACCTATTTAACTTGGAAAATTCTGGATTAGTTCGAGAAATAGTTAGAAACCAGCAGGTGTATATGAAAATTAATATAAATGAAAGTTTTCTGAGTTTCTCAAGCAAGAGATCAAGACTCAGTGGTCTGTTATTTGTGTCTTTTGAACGAACTGCACGACTTAATAAAAAAACTTGTAGGGCGCTTTTACAAAAGGTTCGTATTATGAAACTATTCTATTATTACTGTCTATTATTTTAGTATACTAACTCCATTTAAAAGCTTTAGGTAATTAGATGAGTGAGAACAAAGAACACTAGACTGTTCTTCGACGTGTTCTTGAGTAAATACCGCGAATCGGGAAACGTTAGGTAGGACGCCCTCAGGCTAGGTGGAACGACGATCTTCGCAGGGTGGCTGGTAGCAGCTAGGTGAGAGTCGCCGAGAACCTAGTAGAATGGCGTGCAAACTGAGAGGCTTATTTCCAGCATTGGACTGCTGGAGGCTGATGATGAGATCTAGTACAGGCGAAATAAAGATAAGCATTTTCATCATTCCTACCCAGTAGCCATGATACAGCATTAGATTATTGATAAAATCGTTTACCAATAGTTACATTGAATGCTTGTTTGGAACAAAAATAAGATGTTTCTTTTTGCTGATCCCTCAGAAAAATTCTGCACTGAAAAACTTTTTAAGTTGATTTAACCTTTTTTAACCTATATTTTGGGTTAATATAGCACCTACCAACATGATTAATTAAATCAACAAAATTTTGGTTAATTCAACAAATATTTGTCAAAACAAACGTCATGGTACAGTTTTTTTAACAAAATTTAATGTCAACTCAACCAAAAGGAATCAACAATAAAAAAATCAACTATTCGGTTTTTCAGTGTGCAATTTGACACTATTCGAATGTCGAGGCAATTCAGCTGCTAGACAACACGGACATAGTGCGTAGGCTAAAGAGAACTAAACCTTTTGAGTTAGTGTAGTATATAAATAGTGAATGCATAATAGTAACAATGCTGTGCTATACATGTAACACGTGAACAAAGTGTTTTTATTAATTATCAGACTCTAGGAAAGTGCTATGTAAAAGTGCAAATTGACACTATTCTTAGTTATGTAATCTATCACGTAAAATAATAAGTTAGAGTTAAATTGCTTATTAGTCTATTAGGCTAGATTGTAATAAATTATTAAGAACGTTAGTTCTTATTAATAAAGGAAAAAAAAAAAAAAAAAGTGTGCAATAAAAATAACAGCTTTATATGCACGAATCAATCCAATTTTCAAATAAATATTAAATCAATCATATTTCATCACCAAACGTAAAATAAAATAAATGTAACCGAAGATCAAACAGAAAATATTAAAATTCAATCTTTGATATTGAGGTTTGAGCCAAAAAATGTTTTCCAACTTTGATCTCGATATTATTATGCAAATAAAGAACACCGAACTTTTATACGAGTATCACAGAAACTGATTTAAGTAGTAAAAGAAAACTTGACAGTCGGAGTCGCGCCTAAAATAATAATGGCCCCCTTTCTAGTTATGTAGTAGTACTATTGAAGTATTAATAAGATAGGAAAATAAAAACACAAGTGCAATTTCATTCTTTTTTTATCTTTTGAGAGCTGACTAATGGATGCTCATTTTTAATTTTCAATTAGATAACATTGTTTTTTTAATTTATGAACGCAGTAGCTTTACTTTGCGTAAATTATTTCATAACCACTGCACTAAAAACGGTGAAGGAAAGCATCGTGAGGAAACCGGGATGTCCTAGAACCAAAAATTCGAAGACATGTGACATCTACCAACCCGCACTGGTCCCGCGTCGTGGATTATGACCCACTCCCTCTCAAAGAGAAAAGGCCTATGTCCCAGCAGTGCGAACATTACAGGCTGATTATATAATTTACTAGCTGCGTTGCAATGCCACGTAATGTAAAAAAGTGTTTATTCGAACTTTTTTTTTGTGCTAGAAACCCTCCCAGCCGTCCACTGAACACCCTACCAAAGTTTCATCACAATCTGATCAATGGTTAGGAAGAGAGGACAAAAATACAAACATTGGTTTTTATTTATACAGGATAAGTTTTTTACCAGTGCGCAAATTTTTTTTGGTGGTTCATGATCAGTAATAGAACAAATTTTCATTATTTGTTCAATACTTTTTTTTGGTCCTACTTGAAATTAGCAAAATATGGATACAATCTATTCGTAATAATATCAATGGGCGAGCGCACAGCTGATAGGTACCTACTACTGCGTTCCGCTTCACTGACCGGGCTCTGGCGTGTTGCGCGACGAGTATCCATTATACCAGTTTCAAAATAAACATCTTTCGTGAACGATAACTTCATTTTTTTGTACTCAGACATATCAAAATAAGAAGTAGGTGTATAATAAAACACGTTTAAGTTTAACTTGTCAAAATTTGCGCACTGATTACAAAATTTTCCTGTATAGATAGATTATATAGAAGATAGATAGATGATACCGACTATTGCTTGAAAATTATGTTGGGCCACAACATAACACACACATACACATCATAACATAACAACATAAGATTGTTGTTGGGAATGAAATTACATGCAGCTTAGATGAAAATTTTAATAAATAAGAATGCGTATAAATAACAAGCCTTTCCTATTCATTGATACATTAGAAAATTAAATGAGTATGTAAGAGCAAGTCTGAACGTGGTGCCATTGGCCGAAAAGTTATGTGGAAATCAGTTGAAAGGCTTGTGATGCGCAAAAAGGGATGTGTCATGAAGAAAGTTTTGAGTTGGAATTAGGACCCTTTGTTACCGACATAACCACAACATCTAGTACAATATTCCTCCACTAACCCATACCATTTGTTCCAGAAGAAAGCCTAGCGGAGCTCCACGCCGGGACCCAGTCGCTGCACCCGCCGTCAGTGACAACGCTCATTTTACTCCTAACTATACTTTACCTAGCAGAAGGAATACTGTTCTTTAAACCTGTGATTACTTTCACAGCACTAGCTTATAATGTACAGGCCCAAGGCCCACCGAATGAACTTTATATATTGTTACCGACGTGATAAGACGCGTTAAGAAACATGTAAATATACGTTTGATTATGAAGATAAATTATGAATAGTTATTGGGAAATAAAATTTCATTGTATATTATGGGTGTTTTATTTGTGAGCCTTGCATCAGTTACCGGTTTATATGGATCCTTCAAAGTATACTATAATAGGTTGTGAGGGAGACAGAGAAAGTTACATGGTATTGTTTTTGATAGCCTCTGTTTGCTTAAATGCAGGATGGCCGGAACATTGACGTCCAAAAATTGTTATAAAATATTATTTATATATAGGTTTGTTATAAATAGGTTCCTCGTATCGTGGGGTATTCGAATCGACCCCATGTAGGTTCCGCGAGTTTTCATAGTTTTTGACTTATCAATTTTCTTCTGAATTTTTGAGAATTTTTGACATGACCTCTGGTCAGGTCGAAAATTCTCAAAAATGGAGGTGATTCAGATACTTCACGATACGAGGGATCAAAACTTTATGTTTCGATGTCAATCTTCCCGCCTACCTGTAAAAAATTTACCTGTCGGTCTCGGTCCTCTCCTCTATAACAGACTAAACTCGAAAGCAAACATTTTCTCCCTGAACTACACAAATTGTAAGAGAATTCTCAAGGACGCTCTCCAGAGTATGTCTTACGAAGATACAGAGAATTTATTAACTGTGTTAAAGTAAATATGTATACTCACCTACGATAAGTATTTACCAAGAAAATCGAGTTAAGCTACTGAACATAATTATAATTTATTTGTCTATTGAAAACTTTTAGATTATTTATTAATTTTTATAAGACTATTTTAGTATTTTTCGCCTGAAACACAGGATTACCTAGTTCAGGCACGTTAGTCTTAGGAATATAATTTACAATTTACAATTTAAAATATTATACTTAGATATAAAAAAAATATATAATAAAAAAATATATAATAAAATAAAAATAATATATAATAATAAAAAAATATAATATATATATATATATATATTTAGGTATAGGTGTATCTCTTAAAATACTTTGTGTATGAATGGACCTTATATTTTATCAGCCAAGGTGTGACTAGACTAGGTTCTATGTGAAAGGACAGACATCTTTACTCAACTTGTGAGCATGCTTTTCATTTTGACAGTTCAAGTTCACTACATTACTTACAATGTCGAGCAGATCATTTTTCAAACCTATGAAGCTGTGGCGGCATCTACAATGCCACATGAGAACTACGCATCAAAGACCTGACGTCACACAAATCCTGCATCGCACAATCTAAGTTTACCGCGCGACTAGCATATCGACGGTTAAAAGGAATTAGTGTATTTTTTTTCGAAAATGAGTCATGCATGCCATCCTACTTAGTCTTATTTTAAGTAGGATGGCATTCATCACTCATTTTTGAAAAAATTTTCGCTTAATATGCTATTACCTTTTATCAGTCGATATATACAACATCCCGACATCAACTGTCGGGCAATTGCTCACCAGACACAACCCCGTCTGGTCGGAGGATCCTCCCTTTTCTATGGAGGATGAGTGAAATTTACACCCTGTTCCCTATGCCTCTATACAGGTGACCCCGAACATAGACATTAGCGCAGCCTTCGAGCAGCCAATTCTGTGTGACATCATCATCACTTCCTCAAGTTAAAAATATAAGCAATTGTTAAGGAGTTTCCTCCCGATTGATCGTGGTTAAAAGTGTGTTTCGCAATCATGCTTCAGGATAATCTTTATACCTGAAGATTAAATTATCTGCCATTTCAAGCAGATTACGTATCTCCACTTACAGATTCGAAAGTTTTCTAAAACCACAGATTCTTTAGCTATTCCAAATATTTACGAGTTAACTTCTAGAATAACTCTTGACCTGAATTTGGTATCAACAAAACCTTTTAAAACTTTGGTAATAAAGTTGGAGCATCAGTTGAGTACTCAGAAAATAAATAACCAAAACTCTTTTTTAAATACCTACCCAGCTGAAATTCAAAAATAGGAATCGTGGTTTTATAATCCCTTCATTATTCTTGTAGCATCAATTTTACAGGCACCCATTAATATTAATATGTTGGGGTCGGCTTCTAGTCTAACCAGATGCAGCTGAATACCAATATTTTATATGGAGCGACTGCCTATGTGACCTCCACAACCCAGGTACTGGATAATGCAGTACCCCTTGGTAAGACTGGTTGTCAGACTTTCAGTTTGTTGCCACGGTTTAAAAAATTCCCGTAGTACCACCAAGCGATCCAGTAGTACCACGGGAAGTTTTTTTTTACTCGTGGTACTCCACATTTCATAGATTACACAAAAACCTAACCTAACCTATTTCACCCAGTTCAAAATGACGAATCATACAATCTGACGCAGAAATATTTTTACCATTGTCTAATTATCCACTCGCAGGCAAATTGTATGATTCGTCATTTTGAACTGAGTGAAGTAGGTTAGGTTAGGTTAAAACTGTGACCAACCGCGCGCGAGCCGAGCGATCGCAGCGAGCTGTGCCGCGGCAGCGGCCGGCGAGCGCTACTTCGCGATATCGGTATGTAAAGATGGTCACCCATCCTCAGACCAACCGTTCAGGGCACCCATATCTTTTAACCAACAAAGCAATGATGCTATTATTTGTTAAAAAAATATTTAACAAATGTTCATATATATTTTTCCAAACCATTTCCAAAGCTTATCTTTAACTGCCGAGTCTTTTAAAAATCATAAGACTACACATAAATCTTATAAAATATTACCTTTCCTAGTAAAGGTAGTAAAAGTTACCTTCAGTAATTGTGAACAAAGATAACAGAAAAACCAAAAGAGGCACTTGCCTAGATAATATAAAAATATTTATAAAATAACTTAGCTGCTGAAAGATAGGCATAATTTCTACTGACTTCAAAGGATTGGGGCCGATATTTTATTTTTATATCGGATATTTTTCAACTTGGTTGATGCTTCTTCATATTAATGTGGCATTTGGTGAATGAAAGTAGAAACACATCAACATCAATCACAGTTCAGCTGAAAAGGTTACCTGTCTCTCTAGTATTTGTTTGGATCAAAAGAAAATTATGAATGTTATAAAATAAGTATGTTACCTAAGAAAATTCAGACTTTAGTGTTATATCGAGCACATACAAGTAAATGATGTACGTTATTGAATTTCGTGCGTTATCTTATAAATATGTATCGCATTCATATTCAAAGCATAGCCCCACATGCTCGCACACGTACCTATACTCTAAGAATTGTATTATTATCAAGGATAAGTATATTTTTTAGGGTCTTGTGTTTTATGGGCTGAACTAGGTAAAGGTAAGTTAAAATAAAGGAGCTCGAAGCGAACCTGCTATCAAAAATATGGTTATGATGATCATATTTTTTTCAATGCTCAAAGTGATGGCAGTAATGCAATCTATGATGCGATAGAGTCTAGTACAGAATATGATAAGGTCTCAAGGAAATACAGTAATCGTGGATTCAACTGTGTGTTCTAATCTAAAAAATCGGCCAAGTGCGTATCGGACCACGCACAATGAAGGGTTCCGCAGTTGGGATGTATTTTTTCCAGTTGGTCGACTATTACTCGGTAACTTGGAAAGCCTACTTAGCTGTGATAGTTTTTCTTTTAACTTCGTCATGTATACGCGTGCCGTGAATTTTTTCATATATTCAAAAACAACAATTTAGCTGGCAGGTGGGGAGATACTTGACTCTAATAAATTAGCACTTTAAAACTTAATATTACGCAAACGAATCCCTGAATCGAAAAATGGTTTTCACAAACCCTTTAACTTTACGTGTTAGAACCTACCCTAAAATAAATATTATTATTTATTTATTTATTTAACATTGTAAGTACCTAACTTATAAACTTAGCCCCACAAAACCACTGTAATGGTTTGACTGTGGGGTCAGTAAATCTCTAGACAATAATACTTAATCACACTTATATATCAAAATATATTTCAATATTTTATTTTACCACTTTGTCGGCGTAATTAATACGTATACCCGTACCAAATTACAGCTTTCTAGTACTAAGAGTCTAGACTACGGAACCCTAAAAACACAATGCCACATGTAGATATAATACGTTTTCAGAGATTGAAACATTTATATTGAGTAAGCTGGTGAAAAAGATTCGAAAGTGAAAAACACAGTAAATTCTGTGCACTCTCTTTCTACCATAGACCTCATCCATCGCTTTCTATCAGGCAAGGTCGAGGTTTTGAGCAAGTCTAATCAGTAAAAAAAAATATATAAAAATAAATAAGCAGATATTTTATTAAAAAAATATGTATTATAATTACCTTTTTACAAGCTTTATAGTAACTTGCTTCGCCATTTTCCTTTAAACGGCTTTGGACTAAGACCTCAGAAGTTTGAAATAGTTTTCCTTTTACAACGGACATGAAAAGACCAAGAGGGTACGTCTTTACCAAGCTCTGGGCATAAAGGACAAGATTAAATCAAATTCCGGGTTCGTACAAATAGAGGCGTTGAAAGCGAGATCTACTTACGTCTTTTATTTTTGTTCGGAGGACATGGAGAAACTGCAAAACGGATTTTAACACATAATAGCAGTGATATACGTGTAGCATTTGTTTTATTTAAATGAGTACCTATTGGGTTTGGAAAGAAGAAATGGAAGCCTTTTCCCAGCAGTAAGTCACACCATCTATGCTAATATTATAGAGATAGCAAATTTTGTAAGTTTGTGTCTATGTGGAGGGTAATTCAAACTCAAAGCATTTATTTCAAATAAACCAATAACAGGCACTTTTGAATTGTCAAGGGGTCGGTCAGTCAGAAAGATGAAGCTAGTTGCCTATTCCAAAGCGTAGTAGGTTCCTATGGAGAAGAACGGGCAATAAACTCCACGGACACTCTTAAAAAAAAAAAAAAAATATTGTTACAAAATATGGGTTACATCATTCATGTTGAAGTTATACATGTGAGAACAATGTAGAATGTAGAATAAGGTTATCTCCGGAACCACAGCATCTATTTGAAAAATGATTTCATCATTAGAAAGGTACATTATTCCAGATGGACTTTGGAATTTTGAATGGGGGTCACTTTTGGGGGGCAAATCGGAAAATTAAAGAAAAAGTTTTTTATTTATTATTATTAAATACTAGCTGTTGCCCGCGGCTCCGCCCGCGTGGATGTCGGCTATCGCGTAAAGAAGTAGCCTATGTCCTTCTCCATATCTCAGGCTATATCTCTGCCAAATTTACGATCGGTTCAGCGGTTCAGGCGTGAAAACGTAACATACAGACAGACAGACAGACAGACAGAGTTACTTTCACATTTATAATATTAGTATGGATTTATATACATGTATCAAAATCAAAAGTCATTTGTTTTTGAAGTTTGACACTTTTCGAAAATGTTGGGTTTTGGATGTTTGGTTTTGTATTTTTAAATAAATATTTTTAAGATTATTTAAGGAAATATATTAAAATTGACCATTTCCTTATCTCCAAAACTACTAAGCCTAAGGTTTTTTTTTTTACAGTAAATGGTTCTTTCTTTACTTTTAGATTACGGGAAAACTTAAAAGAAGTCTATGGTCTTGAAATAACATGATAAATCTTTCAATATTGTGCATACAAACTTACATTTGCAGTGGGAATGTGTGTGAGAACTTGTCTTTCGACTACAACGTTAAAGTTCTTGGGATAAATTCAACCCAGCTACGTAACCATATATAAGGTGCATCTATTCATATACGAAATATTTTAAGAGAAACATATAAAGGTGGTAAAAAAGCATAGCAGCGAAAACATTTTTTTATCTAAGTGTTTTATATTTTTACATAATTATTATAATTTTAAAATTGCTTGAGACATTTTTCGAAAAAACCTTTACTTACTAATTTTTTCAATTTTACGAATGACGCGTCCGGGACGCGGCGACCGACGGTGGCGGCATAAGCGCGGTGCCTTTTGATATTAATCATCATATCAAGTAATTTTAAATTATTTAGTTTTTTAAATAATATATTTATTTATTTTTTATCATTAATTATAACGGTTATACACCAGTAACAGTAACTATTTAATTTCTTATGCATTTTAAATAACAATTTCGTCTTGATTGGTAGGTACAGCGTAAGTAAAAAAAAAGAAAAAAATACATTTCGGTTACAAATACACAGATAATATACTCAGATTAAAAAAAATATATCGTTTCCATGGCTTCTTTACCACGGTGTATTTCTTAAAATATTTCGTGTTTGAATAGATACACCCTATATATAAGAAAGAAGTTCGGTACCCTTCACTCTGCGTAGTCCGACACGCACTTGGCCGGTTGTTGTTAGGTTACTGCTCAGAAATTCTGCACAATGTGTCGTGAAGAGAGTACCGTCTTCACATGTTAATTGCACCCGTGGGAAGCCGGGGCGGGTCGTCGGTTGGCTATTAAAAAATCTTACTCCTAAACTAGTATGGGTTACTTTGGGTGAAATTCACCAATGAAACTGAACGCGGTATAGATGTGCTGTTCGCATTAACTTTCATTAGTGAAATTCACACTTCTTACGACTACTACTTCTTAGTACCTATTAACACTTTTTTTTGTGTTGAAAATATTGTAAAAGCCGATTACTTTTAAAAGAGTAACCGTGGAGTTTCTTGCCAGCTCTTCTTCATAGGAAACGACTAATTGGAACCGTGCACCTAGCTTCTGACGTTTCATGAGTGCCCATGTAGGTTTATGTGAAATGAAATATTTTGATTTTGATTTTGATTGGATACGGGATTGATCTCACATCTTCATACCGACATGAACGCACTCAAATCATTGAACTGCCTCTAAAAATAAAAGGTTTCTAAAATATTGAAGTTATAAATAAAAACCGGCCAAGTGCGTGTCGGGCTACGCACAATCTAGATATGTGCGTAGCACTTGGGATAAACTCATACCAACTACGGAAAGTTGGTATGAGTTTATCCCAAGAACAAACTTAACATTGTAGTTGAAAAACGTGTTCTTCCATACAGAATGTGTGGGAGAACATGTTTTTCAACTGTAAATGTAAGTCGGTCGATTATTACTCGGTAACTTGTAAAGCCTACTTAGCTGAGATAGTTTTCTTTTTACTTGCGTTATATAAACTACTGCTGTGAATTTTTTCACATATCCAAGTACAACCATTTAGCTAGCAGGGGGGGGGGACACTTGACTCCTTGACTCTAACAAAAATTAGCACTTCAAAGCTTAATATTACGCAAACGGATCCCTGAATCTAAAAATAGTTATCACAAACCCGCAATATTTTTGAACGGCCTATCTCTATCCAACTATACCCCACACCATGGGATAGACGAGAAAAAATAATATCATCCGCCGTCGGCGTGATTGATATGTATACCCATGCCAAATTAAAGCTTTCTAGTACTAAAGGTCTCTGAGCTAAGCCGCGGACAGACAGAAAGACAGACGGACATGGCGAAACTATAAGGTTTCCTTGATGACTATGGAACCTTAGAGAAAACGTTTATCATGAAAACATAAAACAATCTAAAGGAATAATTCATCTTGCCAGTATCGCCAAATATAAAATTCGAAGTTCGACCTTAGCTGTATAAAAAGCAAAATAAAACTTCTTCATACGCCTCATATTTTTAAACTAAGTTCGTGAAGATTCCCTGTTGTTACCAGGAGATCAGAAATTCGAAAGAGTTTATAGCACCTGGAACGGTTGTTAAGTTGATATTATGAAGCAATATATCCTCGTCTAGTGGTTTGGAAGCTAAACACTTCTCTTGAACGTTTTTGGTGAGATCTTGTTAAGTCATGTTTGCCTAGTAATTTTTAAGCGAACATCATTTTTCTCACTTACTTTTTTATAGGATTTTTACTATGCTATAATTTTTTTTTTGTGACGGACGGCAACTGTAATTTCATTAGATAAAGTAATAAAAGGTTATTCATCTTTAGTAAATGGTCAAATTAAGGTTCCTACAAACAGGTGCGACACGCGACGCGACACAAAGGCACCGCTCGTCAGGCGACACGTGGTGCGTTTGAGTCACGTCGCGTGTCGCGCCTATTTATAGGAGCCTTTAAACTATATATCAATCACAAAAACGTTTACAACAATTCCCTTGCCAAAATTCAATTGAAATAGAATTTAATTAAAAAAATAGAAAATAATACAACTCTGTTTGACGTCAAGTAGTCAAGTAAATTAAATGTCTATTCCTATTTACAGCTTCGAAATGATTTGCCCGCCGGTTCTGAACTTTAATGCCCATTCATAGAAGTTGTATCTGTTCATTAGTATGGCAAACATAAGTTAGTTCTCGGTTCATCCATTTGAGACGTCATGGTTGAAAGTGTCAGAATAGCTTTAATAAATAAGTTAAAACACTGGCGTTACTAAAAGGGAACATGGTAAAGGGTGTTTATCGGGCCCAATGCTGGGCAAAGGTCTCCTCTATACTTTTCGACACACACTCACCCACTTATCACCTTTCCGTACTTTAAATTATAGACAACTTTCCATACAGATAAGAAATTAACAATTATGAGCATTGATAACCACCCTAGCTGACTGCATAATATTTCAAATAATTTTATTGGTTTAAGTTTTCCATGACGGTATATTAGTAGCTGCGATTCGTGATTCACAGGAGAACCAAGGTAACTGACATAGCCCGAATAATTGCCAAACTTAAGTGGCCGATGGGGCCGAAAGGTTCTGGAGTGGCGACCGCGTACCGGATGACATTGGAATGCCTTCCACGAAGTGGTCGCAGGAATCCTCTGGAAGCGGGAAGCACAGGACTGGTCGAAGTGGCGATGCTTGGAGAAGGCCTATATCCAGCAGTGGACGTCTTTCGGCTGAAATGATGTTGATTATGATGAAATTAGTAGCTTAACACTATTTGTCCACCGCACGACGTCAACGGGACGTCAACGAGAAACGTAATTATTCGAACCGAAAGGGATGTCCCGGTGGTGGTGTGCTGTGGACACGTGGTTATAGTAAATGTATGTGGCGCTACTTCGGCGCCGTCATCTCGTTCTCCTTGACGTTCCGTGGACAAACGGCCTTAGTGCCTGCTATGAAACTGACAATTAAATCCACCAGGAAAACTGGTCTAGCTTACACTTTTACAGTTATAACATAGATAATAAAATCAAATTGTTAACCAAGTCGTAATTTAGAATTTACGATCATTTCCACATAAACTGTTTTACAGCGACGTTTCAATCGCTGGGAATCTTTTGAAATCCAACACTGAAGTTAAAAAAATCGTAAATATTAAAGTTACTACTAACTTGTTCTTAAATTCAGCTGTACTGAAGCTATAGTAAACTATAGAATCTATAGTAAACTATATAATCTATAGTAAACTATAAAACCTATAGTAAACCATATAATCTATAGTAAACTATAGATTCAGTTTGAATACCTAGCAATTGGCATCCTTTAAAAGGCTTAATCATCTGCCTAGCCCTTTCCCAACTATGTTCGGGTCAGCTTACAGTCTAACCGGATTTAACTAAATACCTACCAGTATTTTACATGAAAAGACTCCCTATCTGACCTACACAACCCAGTTACTGGATAACGCGAGTCTGACTACCCGTAACGACTGTCAACGATCTACAAATGACAGACTGGACCAGCGGCTTAACATGCTTTCCTACGACGTATGCTTTACGTAGGGGCTTCGACATGTAAAAATCACCCATCCACGGACCAACCTTGGCAAGCGTGTTGCGCAAGTCGACCTAATCGATCAACTCGTTCGGCTATTAATAAATACCCACGAGCTGCTAATGATGATATAAAGACGTAATGTTTCAGTTTGATGACGTGGTGTCAGATTGTTTCTTACCGCGATTAGCTTCGTCGAGACACATTGAATGGTCAACAGATGCGGCCTCGAGTAAGCTTGACCTGAATAACAAAGGGATTGCCCTGTGCTTGTCTAGGCCTGTCTGAATCGATATTTTCGTAATTATACTACTGTGCAGAATGTCACCAGAGGCCATAATATCTCGAAAGTGCGACGCACAAGTGGTATTTGAAATCAAAGTTTTTTTTTTAAATAAATATTAACTATTCTAAATAATTATTGAAGTATAACTATTTTGCTTTAATTTTTTGCGACAAGCACAATTAGTCTTAAAACAAAATCAGCAGCAACACTTCAGACCACTAGAACAATGAGGTAGTGCAAAAGTCTCACTGCAATGCAACGGCCTCTTCTCATACAGAGAAGGCCTCTTCTCATACAGAGAAGGCCTCTTCTCATACAGAGAAGGGTTCTTCTCATACACAGAAGGCCTCTTCTCGTACACAGAAGCCCACGACAGAAGGCCTCTTCTCGTACACAGAAGGCCACGACAGAAGGCCTCTTCTCATACAGAGAAGGCCTCTTCTCATACAGAGAAGACCTCTTCTCATACCCAGAAGAAGGCCAAAGAAGACCTCTTCTCATACCCATGAGGCCCCGACAGAACGCCTCTTCTCATACACAGAAGGCTACGACAGAAGGCCTCTTCTCATACAGAGAAGGCCTCTTCTCATATACAGAAGGTCACGACACAAGGCCTCTTCTCATACAGAGAAGGCCACGACAGAAGGCCTCTTCTCATACACAGAAGGCCAGAGAAGATCTCTTCTCATACCCATGAGGCCCCGACAGAAGGCCTCTTCTCATACACAGAAGACCACGACAGAAGGCCTCTTTTCATACAGAGGTGTTGTAAAACCTACTTACTAATATATTTTTGTTAGGTTTTAAATGTCGTTTGTAATGTCGATAAAAAGTTGTTCGAAGTTTTAAATTCTATACTCTCAAATAGAAGTTTGAATAGCAACCATCTTACAAAGTTTACTGAGTTTTTAATTTCCCTTTTTCACTCTATTTAGTTAGGAATGTGATTCTTCAGACCACAATTACAACAGAAGGCCTCTTCTCACACAGAGTAGACCTCTTCTCATACCCAGAATACCTCTTCTAAAACAGAGAAGGCTTCTTCTCATACACAGAAGGCCTCTTCTCATACACAGAAGGCCTCTTCTCATACACAGAAGGCATCCTCTCATACACAGAAGGCCACGACGGAAGGCCTCTTCTCATACACAGAGAAGACCTAATCATACAAAAAAGGCCATGACAGAAGTCGTTGTTATATGTTGTTAATATTAGAGATTTTGTTGTTATATCATCTATTACTTACCCATACACAGAAGGCCTCTTCTCGTAGACAGAAGGCCACAACAGAAGGCGTCTTCTTATACACAGAAGAACTCTTCTCATAGACAGAAGGCCTCTTCTCATACAAAACACTGCAGACGTAAAGGTGATGCTCTTTAAAGCATTCTGTACCACTTTCTACACGTGCAGCCTGTGGGAGAAGTCGTGTCCAATTTAATAACGCATTCAGAAACTGATGGGGTTGCCATGGCGTTGCAGTGCATCAGGGATGTTTGCGGGGGCGCGTGTGGATTGTTTTTACGCTATAATGCGCAAGCGCGCTGCATCAATGGTTGCACGAGTCATGGCCAGCATGGCAAAATGATAGCGGACAGAGTGGACTTTCCTTATATATGTAGTTCACTGTTGTCAGTTACATGTGTCACCGTATTGTATTGTTTACTAACATGTAGTTGTAAGAACATTGTTACTAACCCTTTATGAGTCTTGGCTCGAAATAAAGTTTTTATTATTATTTTTATACACAGAAGGCCACGACAGAAAGCCTCTTCTCAAACAGAGAAGACCACGACAGAAGGCCTCTTTTCATTCACAAAAGGCCTCTTCTCATACACAGAAGGTCTATTTTCATACAGAAAAGGCTACGACAGAAGTTCTCTTGTGGTGATTATTTCATCACCACTGCTCTCAAAACGGTGAAGAAAAAAATCGTGAGGAAACCGGCATGGCCTCGAACAAAAAAATCGAAGACATCTAACAAGACCAACCCGCACTGGGCCCGTGTCGTGGATTACGGCCCACTCCCTCTCACCGAGAGAAGGTCTGTGTCCCAACAGCAGGAACATTAAAGGCTAATTATGCTGTACCTGGGGCAGACAGCCTCTCTACCACATTGCCGATTGTTATTACTGTGATATGAGCTTTAGGCTGAGACTACAGTAGGCAGCGATTTGCGATGCGACTGGAAGAGCAAAACGAGATAAACATGGTATGGCTACATTATAAGCGAAAATCCGGCGTATATTCGGCGATGACATCGCTACAGTACACAAGCTATACAACGAATTAGCAAGAGCAATTCATGCGGCTACACTATAAAAAGTATAGTGTAGCCGCATGAATCGCTACTCATAATGTAGCCACACGCATATTTAGTAGTAGCACTATTGAACTAGTCGTGCAAGTGAGAAATTTTCTAAAAAATTCGCTTCAATTTCGCTGATATATTCATGTAGCCGATGCCGTGATTACAGTAATGTTGTTCCCGTCGCATAAAGAAATCAAAAATCGCTCACATGACGCAGGTCGCGTCGCTGCCTAATTTAGCCTCAGCCTCACTCATTTATAGGTACTTTGTGCTGAAACGGTATCTTCGCAGATTCACATCTCAAAACCGTATCGTATCTAATGGGCGATCTAACCCATTAACTTAATGATATTATAATGACTGCCTCTTTTGTCTAGTGGTTGCAAGCGTTACTGCTAATCATGAGGTCCTGGGTTCGATTCCCAGGTTGGGCAAAGTGTTATTAGGTTTTCCATCTGGAATTTCTCAGTATCAGTGCGGAGTCATTGTGCCCGTTTGATGAATAGGCTCGCCCCTTATTACATGGGACAAGGCCGTTTAACCTTTCGGGGAAACAAGGCGTGACGTTATGTTATTATGATGAAAGATTATTAAACCAAAATCATTCATGCCTCAGTAATTTCTAATATCTAAACTACGCAAAGGGAAACACCTCCATTTATGTCCCTCTCCTAATAAAACCCGTTAGGAAGGTAATTAACAAGATGATCTTACACTATTCCTTATTAGCGTTGACATTAGAACTGATAAGATTTGACAAACGTTGCCAAGATAATTAATGTCCTTTGTAATTAATGTCATTAAATACTTGTGTAGGAAGTTATGATCATGTACTAGGCTAGACCCAATTATTTCGTTTATGACAATAGAATATACAAAGATAGAATATGTTAGTGCTCCTATACACGAGCAGAATATTGCCAACGGCAGAGGCACTGCAGCCTTCGACACTGATCGGCGGCAGTCGCAGAAGCGTCGACGGCAGCCGCCGACGCTTTCAACTGCAGCCACACTTAAATCCTTCCTCCCCCATTGACGTTATGGTAGTAGATTTTCAAAAATATACTGAGAAGGCACAGTCATTACATTAATCTCCTTAAACTCCCTGAGAGAGTGTCTCGGACTTGATTTGTAAATTGATAGAACATTTTTTTTTTCTGCATATAGATGCACAAACAAAAACACACAAACAACAGACAGTTAATTAAATATAATGAAGAAATAAATAGATATTTCTGCATTCTATTTAGTTAACTTTATTTATTTAACTTCGATGGTCCTAAATTATCATTTATTTTACAGATAAAAGAACATAATCCATATTATCTATTTGAAAATTATTTGCCTTGTAATATTATTGCATATCCGACTTAGGTAGATGTTGAGCCTAAAAATTTACGTTAAAAATAAGAACCACGGCTGTAATGAAATCTTATACAATGCGATATCAGCTTATATTGGAAATGTATAGCTTGTTATGCAGCCAACATCTACCTATGTCGGATATGCGATAGTATTAGAAGGAAAATAAATTTTAAATAGATTACAAATGAACACCCACGCTATTACAAAATACACAGAAGATTTTGAGGCAACAATTTAGAATTAGGCAAGTTATTTTAGTGACAAATTATACAAAAACACTGCTTCAAAACTAAACGTAAACGCTTAAGAAGCCAAAGTATCGTAGATTTGTTTGAGTATTACTGACTGATGGTTTAAGTCATAAGAGTTAATAGTTTCGTTTACTTTATTTTGAGTAGGAATTTGCCAGTAATATAGGTAAGTATGGTCTTCAAAATCAGCCGTGCCTCGGAAAGCACGTTAAGCAGTTGGTCCCAGCGGTTGGTTGGTGGACATAAACCTACATGGGCACTTATGAAACGTCAGAAGCTAGGTACACGGTTCCAATTGGTCGTTTCCTATGGAGAAGAACCGGCAAGAAACACCACGGTTACTATTTAAAAAAAATTGGCTTTTACAATATTTTCAAATGACAGTGTTAATAGATATGGGAGGATAGTGTAGGCCATTAAGTTTGTGAAACTCATATGTAGCAGCTTAAATTATGTAATAGTACATTATGATATAAGTGCGGTAAGTTGAAAATTACAGCCGAGGCGATATTGCTAGCCCGAGCCGTAGGTGAGGGCTACAAGAAAGCAGAGGCTGTAATTATCAAAGCGCACGTATGTCATACGACGTTTTATAACATATTTGCGAGGAAATAAATAAAACTCGGACTTTCTTAAACGAATAAATCTTTAATCACTTGTTAAAGCAGTTAGAAAAATTTGTAAAATTGATTATTACGTTGCCAGTTGGCATTTTTAATGTTGTCAAGTTATTATTATTAGTTACAATTTCACCAGTCTCTCTCTCACTCTCTTGAGTGAAAGTAGGAGAAACGAGACCACGGAGTTCTGCAGTCAGTGGCGCTGCCTCTGAGACTTGTGGCGGTTTCGAATGAATAAATTCATCATTACTTGACGAAATTTTCAAATAAAAACAATACAGCGAAAAGAAAAAGCGCGCGGAATAATTTGTACTTGTTCACAAATAAGCGATGCGCGCGCATCAGCGTTTTTTTTTTTTTTTAAGGAAAAGGCACGAAAACAGCCAGTATTACTAATAAAGTAAATTAATATATTTTTTTTGTTTTTGTTTTTGTTATAGATAAATGGTTGTAATTTATTGTCAAAATTAATTAAATTAAAGAAGTAAATGTTTATTTTTTATATTTTATCTAAGAAAGTTAATTTTATTCATAAAATTTTGACCACTTTTCTGTCATAAAAACTATTTGCTAAGATTTAAAAAAGTACCGTTCATTTTAGACGGAGCATCTTGATCAACCGTACGTTTTACCTTATTCTAGAGAAACTCATGCGTTTTACATTACAATAACGCACAAGTACGTAATGACATACATTACGATATTAAAATTGGTGAAATAAGAGACCCTTTACGAGCAAATGTGCTATAAATAAAATAACCTACCTGCTTACTTATGTACCCAATTGTGCTGTAATTGTTCAGCGTTAAGGAATCGATATATTATATACCTGTGGAGGCTTGTTATTAGAAACCTGATAATTTGTTGTTGTTACCTATTATGTGTCTGTAAGCCTTTTTAAAAGTAATAAAAAATAAAAATAAAGATTAAAAGAAAAATTACCTATTTCAACCAAATGTCATTATTGCCATTATAACTACAGTAACAAATCTGAATAAATATCATCAGAAAATTACTTTAGTAACTGTAGTAGAAGTGACTGATGGTCATTGGAGCAGTTTAGTCCATTAGATAAGACCGATTCGGAAAATTTGGGATACAACCTACATTATACGGCCGGATGCAGATAGTGGAGAATCGGAAGTGGACACAACTTGGAACCCCTTGGTCGCTTATCAGAACATACTCTGAAGAAATTACAAGCACTAATAATTCCCTCAGTACAACTACTAAACAGTGCTGCCTGGCTGTAACATGTACCTATATACAAAAGGTACTGGACGAAACATTGCATAACGAACTCTACTACTCCATACTAAAGGTATGGAAAGGAATCGGATCGTAACCGTATCAACTCAAGCCGTTTAGTATTCTTTGCATGAAACTCCCTAATGAAAAGCATACTAATCGGAATCGTAACGTAAACGATTCGCCTCGGGACAAGCTCACGAACCGCGGTGTGGCGCGTGGTCAACCAGAGGTCCCCGTGCTTACGGCTCATCGTCTCCGCGTTTACGCCTCTTCTTCGCCGCGCTTGCATCTCATCGTCCACCCTTGTCCCTGTCAACCCTCCCACGTTCGGATTCAAACTGATCTGGTGCCAGCCAGGTCAACCAGCAGCGGTCAACGAGCCGTAAGCGCGGCGTCGCCTAGCTGTAGCTGAGTCGACGTATCGGAGCCGCTGGTCCGCTTTGGTTACGTGCTTACGTTAGGTTGACGCCTGTTTGACGGCGAAGCGAAAGGCGATACGGTGACGATGCCTTTCCGAGTTGATATGTGTGCTACGACCTTAAAGCAAAAACTTTCTACAACAAAGTCTTATAGAAAACTCAGCTATAATATCAGTTTTGCAGCCATTTATTCAACAAGATAAGACTATTACTTCGCTCGGCTTCTCTATTTCGTGCCAACCGAACTGTTTCACTATGTTTAATATCCACTAAATTTGAGGCTTACCACAGATCTGGGAAGACGGTAGAACAGCTTTGGAGTAAATTGCGAAATTACTGTGTTCTTAAATTTCAAATAGATTTTGGTAACTTCAATATTTTTAAGGGTGATTTAAAGATAGTTTCTGGGAAAGCTCCTCCTGGATGTCTTCAAGTTTCAATTGAATAGGTTACTTCTAGGAGCTCAAAGGAGAACTTATAAAAAAAGAGTTTATCAACCAACTCCAACAAATTACACCCAGGGCAGCAACAACAATCATCATCATATAATAATATTTCTGGTTTCTGGCACATTTTAATACAGATGAGACACTCCGCAGTTTAGGTATAAGCTACAATTACGCGGCGGGCCCATCTCACTGGGCCAATAGTAGGATTGCCACGCGCCGCTGGTATAAGAGTTATGTGATAGAAAGAAACGCAACTTGTAGGTGAATATCACTGTAGGTAATTTTACTAATAAGAAAGAAAGAAAGAAAGAAAAATAGGTTTATTTGTCACAGAAACACGTGCATACAAAAAGATAATTAACTTGAGTAGATAGGTATACAGAAAAAAAAAAATTGTTCTACATTCTAATCACGAGTACAAAACCAAAATAGTCGGCAGCTGCACGTCATGACTGTGACAAGAAGGCTTCCACTCAGCATGATGCTGTGCTATGAGGGACCCACAGCATAGCGCTGATTTTCAGTGGTTACCCGGAAAAGACCTGCGACCTGAATTGCACTTTATTGTGTCGTAGCAAGAATATCTTTTTATTTAAATGATTTTGTGGAGTGTCCCATCTGCATTAATCTGTGTTTCTGGTGAACCCTCTGCTTAAAAGCCAATCATTCAGCCACTGCGTTAATTACGCTAAAAAAGTATGGCCCTATTAAATAAGTTATACCATCCATACAGCATTAAAAGTACTGTTTCATGTTTATTTCGACTCGATGTATGGAATGTGACCTTGAAGAAACGTATTCAGTAAACGAATGTCATTGTTTATATGTTTTGTATGGTAAACGTTTATTTGTATCCGCCATTTATTTGGCAAGCAACCCGGATAGAAATGAGAATGAACATGTAATTTAAAGTACAGATAAACTTCGTTCCCTTTCACAATTTTCGGAAAGTTACTTATGGAATTCCCTTTGTCTTTTATTCTTACTTAATATCATGATTTTAGATTACTGTTGATTTAACTTGCTTATGCTTATAGCACTTTTAGGGTTCCATATGTCCGAAAGATAAAACTGTATCCTTATTGGATCACTCGTGTGTCTGTCTGTCTGTCTGTCCATTTGCTCTGAATTAAATGAACCGAATAAGTTGATATTTCGTACACATATAGATTTCTGTGACCCAAACACGGACATGTTACGAATATAAACACATTTTTAATATGGGGGTCACATTTGGGGAAAAAATATGAACGGTAAAAAAAGTTTAGCTCACTGTTTCGTGTGGCATATCAAATGAAAGATCTCAATAACATTAAAATAATAATAATAAATAATAAAATAATCCAATGATATAATTTTAAAATAGTTTTAAAGCTATTTTTGAAAATAGGTGAAAATTATCCACCAAGGGGGAAGCCCTTACCTCCGAAACTACTGAGCTAAAAAATACAGAAAATAATTCATACTTATAGATTACAGGAAAACCTGTAAGAAGTAACTAACATGGTAAATCTATCAATATTGTGCGTACGAACTTACATTAGCAGTTCGAATGTACACACATCAAAAAAGTTTGTAATCACTAGCATAAGCTGATATAATTTTTTAAATTAAACTTTGTCAAGAAAAATTCTTTGTTGTGTGTTTTCTTTAAATAGAAATACCCTGCTTGAAATTACAATTTATTAATAAAAGGTTTATATTTAATATAATATAACTCCTCCCCTGGCTCGAACACATGCGGTGATCCTCCTAGGCATGCTGAGAATAAAGCTATCCAGCATTTCTTGGGGTAACCTGTCCTATTCTTGAATAGCGGCTTCCCTGAGCTCTGGCACTGTCTGGGTTCGTGGCTGACGGCTCGCTTAAGAGCATCCCACGCGTGCTCTATTGGGTTTAAGTCAGGCGAGCCGAATCATAATATAATCTACCGTACCTAACAAAAAAGATTTCGATTTTTAAAGTGATCGCAAACTTTTTTTGATGCGTGTATGGAAGAACATGTTAATTACCTAACTACAATGTTAAGTTTGTTCTTGGATTAAATTCATCCCAACTAAAAAACCCTTCATTGTGCGTACTCCACACACGCACTTGGCCGTTTTTGGTAACCTTGGATAGGTCTTAAAGGGTAGGTGCATAGTAAGTAGAACAGGGTGAGGCATCAACTATCCAATGGTCTAATTCTGCAGTCACATTGCGTCTGTTCGGGAAATCCCCATTGGCCAAGTTGTATCTGGAGTGACGCACTAATAATCCGGAGATGCTCCAGAAGTTTGCTTAAATAAATTATTTTGGTGAGAGCGCTCACATTTTTCCTACGTCAAAATACTTTCAAATACCAAACGATTTGTTACGTAGTTTAGAACTCTTGGTAAGAAAGGTTGCTTCTTTTGAAAATGGAAATATCAGTCAACAAAAGTTTAGGCTTGATATTTTGTGCGAAAAAACAATTCTTAGTTATAGCTGTAGATAACTTCTTATATGGGTTGTGTGAAACTAGTGCCAATTATAATATCCAGTGTAATTTGGCGACATTGCTCACGCATACACTGGCACGCGCACAAAAGCGTACAACTTGAGTTTGCTGAATTCCTTTCACATGCACGGTTAGCGCATACGGGGATATATTTGAAGCAGGTCGACACTCGACTGAATTTTTAAAACTATGGTCAACTCGCAACACAAAATGGGTGTAAAAAGATGCGTAACGAAGCAAGAGTCACTTGTTCTACCAATCATTGTGATATTTCTTTTTACTGGACCATACCTCGTAACCCATCTGGTTACTGAGATATTGAAGGTCAAAGATTTTATCTTTTTTTCACGAAAACTAGTTTTATGTTTGCTCAATGTTACTTAGTTTGATAATACAGAATGCGTAGACGACGGCTATGTTATGGCTTTTTTTACACTCTGTATTGAACTTTGGGATCTCTAATGAAACATTCAGTGCCTCCTTTACTATGCTGTTTGCACCTCCCGGGGGAAACAAAAGCCGTTTCCACCGACAACCTTGCAATGTTGTGTGAACACTAAGTGCTGCATCATAGTCGCAGTGCTTGCGACTTTGAAGGTTTGGTGCGTTGTCTTAGCTGGTATAGTCTAAACATCCAAGCTGTCGCCTTCTGTACCGTGTGGTGCCGGACGTAAAGAATAGCATCACCCCATTTCCTCCCGTGGGTGTGGTAAAAGGCGACTAAGGCACTCACTAGAGAATGGGCAGCAGCGTTTTCTCAGCATTTTTAACACCATATTGCGATTGCCAACCCGCCTGCCAAGCGTGGCGATTATGGCAAACCCCCCCCGCTTTTGGGGGAGGCCTATTTCCAAATTCCAGTGGACATATTTCGGCTGAAATGATGTTGCCTTCTCGGTGCCTGAACCACCAAGAGGCTCCCGATCCCGCTTAGTGGTTTCCTGTGGAAGAAAAAGTAGTACTATTAACTGCATCCGGAATTAGATCAACGGAATTGAAATGTTGGGTTAGGACATGGCTGAAAGTTCCTAAATAATCAGACCAAATTATACGTTATTATAGTGTGCAGTATCTGTAATGTAGGTTCTTCAGAAGAAGTCTAGCCACTACTATGGAGGAAAAATTCGCGGTCGAAGCTAAGGTTAATAAGCACGCCATTCTTCCAGTGTTTTTCCCGTCCATATATTTTTTATATGCAACACAATAAAAATGTTTTTCTTTCTTCCTTTCCTTATGTGTAGCGAGACGTAAGGAAGTTATCCTCAAAAAAAGAACAGCATGGATTATGCCCATAACGGACCCGTACACTTTCGGCTCCCATATATCCCCCTCTACATGTTAACGTTTAGCGTGCCTCACGCGAATTCCCAGCTCTATTGAAGTGGCATAATGTCGTACTCGGATCGCTTACCACTAATGTAACATATAAGGCCTGATCTAGGTATGTGCTTTTTGTTCAGAACTACAGACCAATCAGTCTTAAATTTTATTGTGAAGCAATAGAATTGAAATTTGATTGACTGTTCAACGCCAATTTTGAAGTAATGAGTTTCGCTCTATTTTGGGTGTTGTTTCTTGCGGTGGCAGATAATGAAGATGTTCTATTATAGAGTTTGTTGTTGTCTATTTTCCACCAAAGCTTAAGATCGAAAGGGGAAAACAAGGAGACCCAGTTGTCCAGGAAAAGCACAACACAGAATTTACAAATGCAAAACATCATTCAAACTTTATATTTCTTGATGTACCTATTAAACATGTTAAAGTTAACTTACTTTAACTAGTTAAATATGTATTCTTGTTCTGCAAAATGCCTTCCAAAGTATTACGTAAGTGCTACTTAGATAGTTTTACATGTTACCAGCATCGCCTCGCGCCCGCATAAGTGTAGATCCCGTAGGAATATCGGGATAAAAGTATCATATGTAATAATCCAGGTTATAAACTATCTGTGTGCCAAATTTCATCTAAATCTGTTCTGCCATTTTGTCGTGATTGAGTAACAAACATCCATCCATCCTCACAAACTTTCACATTTATAATACTACTACTAGCTTTTGCCCGCGGCTCCGCCCGCGTGGATGTCGGTTATTGCATAAAAAAGTAGCCTATGTCCTTTTCCATAACCCAAGCTATATCTCTGCCAAATTTTATGACGATCGGTGCAGCAGTTTAGGCGTGAAAACGTAACATTCATATACAACATTAGTTTTAGTTTATGCGAAACCCGAAACACGTGTCTAGTATGTTTATGTAAAGAATTTATGTACAAAATTTCAAAACTGCCGCACGCTACGCGTACAGTAAAACTCGCATTGTGGCCAGGTGAAGACGTAAAATTGTGTACTCACCACGGGCAGTAAAAAAGAATGCCCTCTATCGCATATTTACAACCCTCGCTCGCTCGAATCACAAATACCTGCGATTTCAGGCTTTCTTTCTTTTACAGCCCTTGGTAAGTAATGTACTATGAAAAAGTGGTCTCAAACGTCTCAAAATCAAAATATTTTATTTCACATAAACCTACATGGGCACTTATGAAACGTCAGAGTACGGTTCCAATTGGTCGTTTCCTAGGGAGAAGAGCCGGCAAGAAATTTCACGGTTACTGTTTGAAAAACATTAATCTTTTACATTATTTTCAAATAACAGTGTTAATAGGTATGGGAGGACAGTGTAGGCCTTTCAACAAATACCTAACAAAATAGGAAATGGTCAACAAATCAACAATCTACTAGGCTTACAACGTTCTCACATTCACAAAATAGAAAAGAATAATGAAAGTTTTTTCTTTTAATATATAAATGAAAATCTATTTAAACTTTTCTTTGCACCCATGGTTTTTTCTTTTTTTTTTTTAATTTAAAGTTGTTTTACAAATGGCGAAAGTTTTATGCCAAGAAATAGACAGCAAAATCCAAATAATGCATCGCGGTTGTGTTCAATAGGCACTTAAGGCTAGGCATAAGCTCATTTTCATTGGTCGATAGGGCTAGTAAGTGGGGTGCGAGAGATTTCTGTAACGCATACCATAGCGCCAGTATTCAGGGAACCGTTTTCATTAAGTTTGTACTAACTCTTTTAGACGTCACTCATATTTTAAAAACGTGATGAGGTCGGCGTTCTTCTCAGAGTAGTCTGATAGACTACTCTGAGAAGAAAGCCAGCAACAAACTCAGAGGTCACAGTCTCTTTTAAAGTCAAGACATAATCTTGGTTAGATCATGTAAAGACCATGTTGATTGGAGTCCGAAATGGTCTTTTGAGGAAAGAACCACACACATTGAGTGGTTTGTCTAGTCGGTGCACGCATTTCTCAGTAATCCTGCAGCTCAACTCAGAACTTAAGGAGCTCAATGATTCGACGAACAATACCAAAGACAGGACATTTGGCTGGTCGGACATTAGTCGATAGGGAACGATTACGGTTGCTTTGAAGGCTCATTCACATTGGTCATTTTCATTTTGGGCGTCCAGAGACTCACGTCTCCGCACGCTTTTTACCGACCGATGAATTTCATTGGCCGCTACGCCCACTTCGGGGAATCCCCGCAGACGGTGTATCGACCAGATTATCGACTTATGACTTTCATTAGTCATTACCGCACCTGCGGAGAGTCCCCGCATACTGTAAATCGACCGAGTTATCGGTATACATTTCATAATCATGCTTGCATTGACTAGACTAGGTACTTAAAGTGTGGTTCTTTCCTGAAAATATCATTTCAGACACGGATCTACATGATCTGACCAAGATTATGTCTGGACTTTAATAGAGACTTTGACCCTTGAGTTTGTTTCGTCATTTCTGCTCAGGGGTAGTCGGTCAGTAGTAGATAGGAAATGTCGACTCCATCTAGCTAATTTTCTATTTTTATTATTACGTGTTGAAGTGATTCCGGTATTATATTTAAGGAATAAACGATTTCATTTCATTTCATTAAAACAAAAGAAGCTCGCAGCGTCGACGGTTTAAAACAAAGGTTTTGGTCTCCATTCTCACATACATGACATTTTTAAGTCACTTGTGTTTTCATTTAAACTTTTTAAAGTACCATAGGCACAAAAAATAACGATTTTTGAATAGCTCTTCTGTGCGGCTTTGTTTAGTGGTTTGACGCAAACCGGTTCACGAGCTGAATTCAATTGTAAGACAATTTGCCGACAATACCCGGGTTTCACACTCCAATGGTGTCGCGTTCGCATCAAACAGAACTCGCTTTTTACAAATATATCAAAAGATAATCTACATAAAATGGCAGAAAGGGAGGTCGAGTTTATGCGTTAAGTGATGTTAGTTTGCGATATGTTTAAGGAATTTATTAAAACAAAATAGGCCGTTTGAAAAAAGAAAGGAAGGTTTGTTTGGGGAAGGGGAATAATTATGCAGATTGATCTAGACTATGATAGATATAGCTGACCTCGTTATTGCATTTCCACCCTAAGTTTCAATGTAGGCAGGCCATAAACCGACGAGGTGTATTTGTCTATGTGACTGTGTCTATGTAATTTCACTATTTATTTTAATAGGCTATACTGTCCCACTTGTGGGCAAAGGCCTCCCCCAAATCCTTCCAAGAACTTTTTTCTCGCGCTACCTCGAACCAACCCTCGCGGTACGCGTCCAGGTTGTCTCGCCGTCTTTTTCTGGGCCGGCCTCGGCGTCGCCGTCTATCTTCAGGCACCCATTGTGTCACTTTTACTCAGCGGACATCGTGCATGTGGCTATAATAAAAAATAAAATCAAAATTTAGACAGGGTCAAAAAAAAAAAAAAAATTTGGCCTCCTCTTAACCAAGATCTCGCCTGATGGAAAGCGATGGATGGTGTCTATGATGAAACGAGCGTGGCCAGAGGATGCCCGTTTAAAGTAAGTCTTTGAAAGCAGACGGGTTATCTGTGGAAGGCCACACAGACGCTGGCAGAGTTCCACACTTTGGCTGTGCGCATAATAAATGTGGAAGAGAAGCGCTGAGTACAACTGGACAGACTATCAACCAACTGCGAACAACATTTCATTTCTAAAGCAATAAAGCAAGCAAACACCACCACCACCACCAACGCATACCCCATACCATAAGCATCACCTTTGTACGTATTTTTCTGTTCCTTTCTTCTTGCCTGTTTACATAAATTGTTAAAAACCTAAATAAATAACAGGGTCAATTATATCGTAATTTTAGAAAATATACAATATTTACACGCCCTTACGCTGCCCTTGGTCAACTTTGAAAGCGTTGCCATTTTGAAAGATTCAGGCTATCCACAATAAGTTTTATAGATTGGTATTACAACTGGGTCGAAAGCCTAAAGTGCTCTCCCAGACACAAAGTGGTCTCCATGTCTAAAGAACTATTTTTTATTCAAAGCACGACCCTGGATCGATTTATAAACGTAGAAGTTATAGAGCCAAGAACTCCTTAAAGGAACGCAAGGCTAAATGCATTCACAATGTTTTTCTTTGACAACTCGATTTTATTATTCTAGAGTGCTGTTTGGGATAAATATCCAAACGGAATTCGGTCGCGTCATCGTAAACCAATCACAGCACAGCTAAATGACGTGATAGCTTGCTGTGATTGGCCCGTTTGTTCCCGTCCCTTTTCCCTCGATTGCTGTATACTTAGATAAATAAATTACATTCACTAACGACCATTGTAACAATAACTTGTGTTTTATTGGAAAAAACATCCATTAGAAAGCCCAAAAGTAGTAGCTAAACAAGCAGTTTGAACACACCAGAACACATCCAAACAAGTGTAAGGAAGATAACATTCTAGAAGAATCATTAAAGAAAGAGAGAAAATAAGAGAGAGTTGGGCGCGCCCTCTATTACTATGCCTACTATATGCGGAATGCAGAATTGATATTATAATAAAAAGTTAAACAGCAGAAGAAAGCAAAAAAGGGGTATGTAAGGAACGTAGCAAGCCGAGTTCTATAGTTTCTGCCTACCTCCATGGAAAGAAGGCGTGAGTTTATGTATGTATTTAAACGGCAGAAAAAGAAAAGCTAGTTATTCTCAAGTAGTGAACCTACTTATTTCATGAATATAGCAGAAAACTATTTGTGATGATCATCCAAGAATATGAGCAAAAAATTGCTGTAATATAGAAATATGTACTTATCTATACTTACGATTTTTGTATTCTCACCCAAGGTCTCGTCTCGTGCAACTGGCATCTAACAAATCACTTCCGAGTCGATATCCACCGCGCTATTTATCTTTTGTTCAGCTTCCATTATACGTGCTTACCTACCTGAAGACAAAGCACAAACTGATAATTGACTTGTATTGCATATCTGTTTAGTTATTTGTGCGATGATGTGAGATATTTTGTTTATGGAAAAAGGGTAAATTACAGTGCTTCACTAAAAAAAAATTGCCATATTTTTGACAGTTTTAGTATTTAATTTTACATTGTATTTTTTAGGTAACTGGTGTAACTGCAATAAAATACATTGTATATTTCAGCACGAATTGAGCGGCTATAAACTGAATGAAATAAAGCAATGTAAATTTTTTTTACACAGACTCGCTCCAGGCAACAAAATTTAAAATTTATTTATAATAAAAAACCGGCCAAGTGCGTGTCGGACCACGCACAATGAAGGGTTCCGTACTTGGAAAGAATTTATCCTATGAACAAACTTAACATTGTAGTTGGTAAACATAATCTCCCATACATTCCAACTGCAAATGTAAGTTTGTACGCACAATATCGAGATATTTACCATGTTATTTTAAGACCATGGACTTCTTATAGATTTTCCTGTAAATTATAAGTATAGAACTATTTTCTGTATTTTTTTCAAAATTTTAGGTTCAGTTGTTTCGGAGTTAAGGGGGGAGGAATGATACATTTTCGTCTATTTACACTTATAACTTTAAAATAATTTATTTTAAAATTATAAAAAATATATATTTGAGACCCTCATAGTAAGTTCTTTCATTTGATACGTCACACGATACAGTTTTCAAAACTTTTGACGTTACAACGTCTAATAAATCGATGAACGCCGGCTGCATGCACGAAAATGTTCCGTTACGCTCATTGTCCAGTTACGCTCATTGTACGCTTGCGCCACATCAATGTTTTGTTATGACGTTGTCACGTTAAACTAACGTCCGTAAACCAACTTCACAGACAACCAATTTTTATTTTTTTTATTTTCTTGTTTGCCCCCCAAAACTGACCTCAATATTCTAAATTCATTTATTTATGGTTCACGTCCATTTTACCCAAACATGAACGTGAACCGTAAATAAATGAATTGACTGAACACTCAAATTGATATGTATACCAACTTATTCGGTCCATTACATAGATAAGGGGGAGAATGGTAAATTTTCGTATATTTTCACTTATAACTTTAAAACAATTTATTTTAATATTATTAAAAAAAAAATATTGAGACCCTCACAGTAAGCCCTTTTTTTATTTGATATGTCACACGGTACAGATAAAAAAACTTTTTTTTTTCTTGTTTGCCCCTCAAAACTGACCGCAATATTCTAAATTCATTTATTTACGGTTCACATCCGTGTTTGGGTCACTTAAATTGATATGTATACCAAACTTCTCCATTACATTCGGAGCAAATCGGCTGTGACAGAGGGACAGAGAGACAGACACACGAGTGATCCTATAAGGATTCCGTTTTTTCCTTTAGAGGTACGGAACCCTAAAAATAGAACAAGGGACTGTTATTTTATTTTGTTTTAATGAATAAACAGAATTCACAGAGGGCCTCTATAAAAAAAAACGCATGTTAGGGATGGTTAACGGTTACTCACTAAATAGAGAAGAAAAGTTTGATCCTAAAAAGACTTCTAGTCGTACAGTCCTCTTATATGCAAAATTACTGACGAACGTAAACTTTTTCAAATATTTTCAGGAAAAAAAAATATTGAAATTTTTGCCTAGGATTGATTAGCCACCACTTTGAATGCGTTCAACTGTCCCCAGTTTTAAAATAGTTAACGCTAAAGTAATACTGTAACTACAAAAAATACCAATAGGCAGTCTTTGGAACTTAGGTCACGTACAATCAGGAAACTCCCCATAAGGAACGGGGCCTGCTGCGCGCGGGCTGTCACCAATCCGGGGCAGCGAAAGTTGCATCCGCAGCCCCCTGACGCAAGTGTGCGAGGGAACACCCAGGTGGTTTTAGTCGGTAAGAGTCTGACAGACCCCTCTGCCTACCCCAGGGTGGAGGACATCCATGGCGATATTCTGCCCCAGGATTAAAAAAAAATAAAGTCAGGAACATTATTGTAAACTATCTTTTGCCCACGACTCCACCCACGTGGATGTCGGTTATCGCGTAAAAAAGTAGCAAATGCCCTTCTCCATATCCCAGGCATATGTATATCATATATCTGCCATATTTTATGACAATCGGTTCAGCGGGTTAGGCGTGAAAACGTAACAGACAGTCAGACAGAGTTACTTTCATATTTATAATATTAGTATGGATTGATACACTACGTCAATTTGCCGAATTATAGCTATCTCATACAATTGTCTAAGACAGCTGTTGTGATTGGAATATACTAAAAATTCAAGTTCAGAGTCAATTTACTGCACAGTTAATTGCCCTGACTGTACATAAGTAACTTTTAGAATGTTTTATTTTTGGATACCCAAAAATATCACATGGTCCGTTCGGTTTCTAAAAAAGTAGACCATTTCCATGATCCTTTTTCGGTAGATTTCCTATAATCCAAATGAACGACGCCGACGGTTCTAACATACGCTTCTCGCCCGCCATACTGACGCCGATAGCCCAATGGGTCCATAGCCATAGTCGCTTATTACATGTTGGGGATGTAATAAACTCACTCCGTTGTTTTTTACAACAAAAAAAAAAATACTAGCTACTGCCCACGGCTTGGCCTGCGTGGCTTTTTCTAAAATAACAGTAAGCCTAATAAAAATACTGTAGTGAAAGCCCCGGCAAAATCGGTTCAGCCGTTTTGGAGATTAGCTGAAACAAACAGACAGACCGACAGACAGATGGAGAGACACAAAAAAAAGGTATTTTGTTATAAGTACCCTGTATATCTACTTTCATAGCATTTAGTAAAAATCTATTACTTTGACATTGCAAACAAATACTTCGATTTTATTCATTTGTATAGATATATGATTATACTAGCTACGCCCCGCGGTTTCACCCGCATAAGTGTTGATCCCGTGGGAATATCGGGATAAAAAGTAGCCTATATGTTAATCCAGGGTATCAGCTACCTCCATACATTTTATCAAAATTGGTCCAGCCGTTTGAGCGTGAAGAAGAGACAAACATACACACACACTCACAAACTTTCGCCTTTATAATATTAGTGTGATACCTATTTATTGTGTTTTGTTACAATGAATTCATGGTTAATTTATGTTTCATTTTAAAGAATTTTAACCACATGACGCCGAAGTGTTTCTGAAGATGAGAAGTGCAAGTCTTTTTTGAAGTTAGTTTGAAACCGGCAGGCACTCAGTTGTCATCTAAATGACAGTGACGTCTATGACATTGACTTTGACAGCTGGCCCCGTTCGAATCTAAGGTTCGAATGGATCACCATTATATTTGATATTTTTTTGGTGATGTGACCAACATCACCAAAAAAATATCATTGCGGATTGACATTTCAAAATAAGAACACAACAAAATGGCTGCCGCACAACCGCACAACAACCGTTTTGCGTCATCATTTGCATAGATCCATATATTGTCCTCTTTCATGCGTTATCATGATTTATGTTGATATAAAATAAATATATATTTGGTACACATTAGTAACGGCTCCCCGTTGAATGTTATGGCTGCAGCCCATGAGACGTATAAAACATGGGTTAAGTTCGAGTCTTACTAAGATGTATGGTTCTAAAGAAAATGTAGGTGTTCTAAACTTTAACACTTGTTTGTCTAGTGCGCTTGATATTATAACCTACATATACAGGGTGGCAAAAATTTAAGGGCCCTGGAGGGAAACTACCTTAAATCCTTTAGTTAGCTCATTTTACTGAAAGGAAACATTCCTTTATTTTTTTTAAAGAAACAAAACTGCGTTCAAAGATCTTCTAAAATTCGCTTGTCTCACCCGGGAATCGAACCAACTAAATATTAAAAAAATAAATCCTCGCTATTTTAGTATACGAATCGGTAGAATTATTGTTCAGGATAAAATTTGTCTAATAAATATTTAGTCTTTGAAAAAAAAAAAATAACTAATATTTATAATATTTTATTTTATCAATGCAACATTTTTTTAACGAAAAAGATGTTTCATGTTTATGGTGTTCTTCGTATTGATGATAAAATAAAATATATATTCATTTTCACTTTTTTTCGTGGCTGTCTAAATCTTAAAGACATGCGTCAAGAAAAAGGTCCTCAGAAACTATTTTATTTAACAGTTTATGTACATATATGGCTTCTGTACTGATTTTTACACGTCCAGCTTTTGAGCTAGATATACGCAAAGACCATACAGCGCTCTCCGCGTGCTATATAAGAATGAGTTTAGGATACTGGTGGGGCTGCCCCGTTTCTCTAGTGCGTCAGGGATGTTCGCAAATGCACATGTAGATTGCTTTTACGCCACAGTGCGTAAAAGGTGGAGCGCAGTGTGTGTGGCGGCTTTAACAGTGTCTTAAGGTGAAGCTAGTCGACGGCTCGAACTTGTTAAAATGCATGCTATTTCATCCAATATTGTGTGTGAAAGAGACAAACACTATGATGAGCAGTAAGAAGCTGGTGCGCGCACGGATACACACTCCCGTATAGTATACCAACGCTAATGACGCACACATACGCGATTTCATTTTATGAACAGGCCTTTGGGCGTATTGATATAATGACAAAACTATTTAATATATCTAATCAAAATAAAATTATTTTAACTTTTTCATAAATTATCTATGCCAGTACGGTTTCTATTTTGCCATTTTCACACTACATAATCTATTTATTTACGCCCAAAGATGAGTTTCAATTAGTGTTGAAATATGGAAGTTTTGACACTCATAACTTCCTAACCAATATTTTTTTTTCCAATTCTGCTTCCATACAGGACTAGTTAATGGCGAGAGAAATTGATATTATGTTTTGTTTTGAATGTATACCGTCAAACAGACGAGTCACGCTATGCTACGTTTGTATGGAAGAATGGCCGACAAGAGTTGCCTTGAGAGAGAGAAAGAGAGAGAGAGAAAGTGGAAGCATGGTTGAGGGTGGCCTGGACTGTGGATACGTGGGTCACTGTTGTGCCGTCTCTCATGGGATGTCGCAAAGGTGACTAAACGTTATTTCTTGTATTGTTTTTCCTTGTTTTTGTTTAATGTCTGTGCTTACTAACATAGTAGATTGGGTCTTGAATAATCTAGTAAATAAAAAATATATGCTATTCTATGTACTTTATCGTAAATTCATAATCATTTGGATTGGTAGCATTTTTACGACCGTTCATCTTACCGATTTATTCATGAGAACTACTTCGGCACTTGACTTTCAAAGACCCACTTTAGAATAAATTAAGTTAAAAAGATAAAAACATATCCAGTTACAAATGAAACAAAGTATATTCATTACCCTGTTAAAACAACTTACTTTGTCACAAAAACCACACACAATGCCCTCAATACCACTACCTACCATACTTCCAAATAACTCCGCGCATAGTTTCACACTTCAGAATGCGGAACCCTAAACCTACTTCACGTTACTCGAATACCTCAATTTATAGGTCACTAAAAATTTATGTCGGTGATTCCTTTTCAGCTGACTTTGATGTGTCAAGACCCTAATATCCTGTGTAATGACATCATAATCGTTCTTTACGTACTTTCAGACTGAGAAAAAAACCACAATGGTCATTTTACGATTGATTTGTATATCTGTGACTATTTTTTCTTGACCCTCACTGACACCATTTATCTATTTTAGTTTCATATTTCGTTTCTGCATTCAAAATCAAAAGTCATTTATTCAAATTAAGCTGAGAATTAGCACTTTTCAAACGACAGTCCCTCAAAACGCCAACCCTTCACCAGTTCCTATTGCTTTAGCTGGGAAGAAGAAGTGGCGGAACAAACTCCCCAGCAGCATATCTGTGTGTTCAATTAGATAAACTTGATTCTATACTATAGGTAGTATGCAAAGTAATTAACATGACGAGACACAGAACAGTCAATTAAATTATTTGTCATATGTCAGCTAGATTACATATTTAACTGTTTTAATACTGCTAGATTCAGATGCCTTCTTTTGTATTTTGTTTTCTGTGGGATACCTTCTAAAGGCATCCAGGCTTTGGGTATAAGGGAATGTGGGATTTTCACTTCATTAGTGAAGTGAAAATCCGGAAAACCATCCCGGTGGTCATCTGGACATAGCACCGCTACCTCTCGAAAGATCGATCGATTGTGTTAGGGCACATGTCTTGAGAGACTATAAAGGGGTCTCCTCGAAACCTAACTGTGCAAGTGTGTAAGGCTGCACCTGACCACTGTGCGCCGTCATCCCTGAAGCCACTTAGTGGGCGGATAGTCCCCAGTCCACGCGCCCGTGATCCCTTAAACAGATGCTTAAAATCTAGTTTTTAAAAATCTGTTACAATTACAAGCATTTCCAAACACAAACTCAAATCATTTATTTCAATTAAACCATTTACGGGCACTTTTGAACTTTTAAGAAGTCGGTCAGTAGGAGACTGTCAGGTCGGTCGGTAGAAGCTACATGCCCATTCCAAAGCATAGTAGGTACTTATGGAGAATAACGAGCTTACGAAACCGGCCTCACATCACTGTTGACAGCGCCCCCCGCCGCTCCCCATGGACGAATTCCGCCCATTCACGAACTTAACCTAAGTTTTGACCCTTTCGATTTTTGGGCCAAGTTTGAAAGCAATCGGTGCTTATTTGCGAACTGTAGAGTGTGGCTAAATTTTGCTTGTCGCCCCTTTTAAATTAAATTGTTACAAAAATATTAGTTAGTTCAGTTCGGATAATCGCTGCTATTTATAGAACGTGGTTACAAAATATACGAAAACTTATGGTATACCTTACTTACGTTGGTGTCTCATGAACTAACAGAAATCTTAAAGACAATGTAAAATAAACCAAGTGCGTGTTGAACCATGCACAATGAAGGGAATGAATTGATCCCACGAACAAACTTAACATTGTAGTTGAAAAACATGTTCTCCCATACAAAATGTATGGGAGATCATGTTTTTCAACTGCAAATTTAAGTTGGTCGACTTTTACTCGGTAACTAGTAAAGCCTACTTAGCTGTGATAGTTTTCTTTTTAACTTCTTTATATACCGGATGACTTTTTTTACCGTCTCGAAAAAAATTGGGTATACTAGGTGAACAGAGTAGAAGCCTATGGCATAGCAATTTTTTTTTTTTCAGAAATAAAACTGAAATAAAAGATAAAAATATTGAAATTTGGGTGCGTATGATTTAAATTTAAATATTATTTATCGTATTTATTTATTGAATTATGTTTTTTGTTAAATTTCTGTGTTTATTGTTATAGTATGATAAGTTTACTTCAAATGTGTGGTATTTATCCATAGATCAATTTCTTTCTAGGTTAAAGAAAAAATAATAAAAACTATGCCATAGGCTTCTACTCCGTTCACCTAGTATACCCAAATTTTTACGAGACGGTAAAAAATGTCATCCGGTATACTACTGCTGACATTTTTTTCACATGCCCAAGTACAAACATTTAGCTGGCAGGGGAGAAGGACTTCATGACTTACTCTAAAAAAATTTGCACTTTAAAGCTAAATATTACGCAAACGGATCCCTGAATCGAAAAGTGTTTTTCACAAATCCGCTATATATTTTTGAACGGTCTATCCAACGATACCCACCAAAACCCAAGTTCGTAACCACTATATAAGTCAGACTAAATAACTCTCAATTAGTAGTCTAGTCATAGTAATTATTATTAGGTGGTATTTGTTAAAATATCTATTAGTTTATTTTATTTGTATATGTGTATTAGTATCAATAAAAGTATACAAATTCTCGTAATCAAGAAGTTAGTATTTTATACATTATTTTTGTACTATATCACAATATTTTTATATTTAACCCAAAGGTTGACTGGTAGAGAATGCTTTGTGGCATTCAATCCGCCTATGTACTACTATTAATTTTATTTTCTGTGATTAATATTTTAACTCACACACTGACTTATTATAATATTATGTTGTTTTTATTTTTTATTTTTTTTGGAAGTCATATACAATGTTTGTAAATATGTGAGCACCATGTACCTATCGCATTTATTAATTTTTCTGTTATTACTTCACTTTTCATTCTTTTACCAATTGTGGTAAGTAATTTTGATTATATTTTTTTAATATTTTTTTATTTTTTTATTCTAGGTACATCGTCTTCACGTATAAATATTAATTAATGTATACAAACTATTGTTAACATTTTAAAAGAGTAAGTATGGAGTTTCTTGCCCATTCTTCTCCATACATAACTACATTTTGGAAGGCGCAACTAGAATCAATTAACTATTCATGTAATTTTTGACGTTCAAAAGTGCATCTTCTCGCCTATTTGAAATAAATTATTTGACTTTGACTTTGACTATTGTATATGAAGTTTAGATAAATAAATACCCCACACCATGGATAGACGAGAAAAAAAAATATCATCCCTACTTTACGTGTAGGAGAGGTAACCTAAATAAATATATTTCAAGATTTTATTTACCACATTGTCGGCCCGATTAATATGTATTTGTATACCTATGCCACTAGTACTAATAGTCTCTGAACTAAGCGGCGGACAGACAGACAGACAGACGGACATGGCGAAACTATAAGGGCTCTTTCTTGACTACAGAACCCTAAAAACCAATACAATATACAATACAATACCCACAATACCTATTTATTTGTCACACAAAGAAAGCTTACCGAAGCCGTAGACCGTGCGTAGCACAGTGCTACGCCGTAGCTCACTGCGTAGCAGGTTACTACTGCAGTCATTCTTCATTCATTTTTACACGTGTATTATGCTCAAATGTTATGAAGCTACGTATACTTCCTCATGTACTTATAGGGCTATCGGTTTGAATATCCCAATCCATTTAAAAGGATACCGTCGTTTTTGTGCTGTTTCCGGCTTTCTTCTTATCTTTTGCTTTTATCTTTTACGAAGTATTACTTTTACTTTGGTGAAACCAATGTACGCGCATTTATATGTTTGTTTATCGGAATCTGTTAAATTTCTCTTAACGATTTGTTCGGGTTTTATGGGTGCTTCGTTTTCTTGTGAAAAATAATCGTGAATGTCGTTGTCCTTATTTTTTTTTTTTTTTCTTTGCCTTTCTTAGATCTATCAATAGTCGAATTGTGATTAGTTCGAAATTGCTTTTAAGCCACCGCAAAAGGAAGTAAGTTTTGTAAAAAAATCCTTTAGATAATATTCTATTAGAAATCAATATCATTTTACCACGCACACAAATTATTTGACGTGAATAAAACCGTATAGGTCTGTCTTATGAAAACAAAGCGGTAATAAACAAAACGAAAGTATTTTAGATGTGTTTTAAATAAATAATTGTAATCCTATTTATAAGACTACACACATTTATAACCTTTATACCAACTATGTTGAAGTTGGCTTACAGTCTAACCGCTTAGCTAAATACAGTATTTAACATGGAGCGACTGCCTATCGGACCTCCACAACCCAGTAACTGGGTAACACGATACTCCTTGGTCTTGGTAAGACTGGTTGTCAAACTTTCTGGCTGCTGACTACCCGTAATGACTGACAAAGAACTACAAATGTCAGCGGAGAGCAACGCCTTAAGGGGGATGCGCTGTGGTAGCCCGCGAAATAAATCATCAATACATCTTTCTAAATTAGATTTCGTGCAGATTCTTTAGATTTCGTTCGTTCGACGAATCTGCACGAAATCTGACTTCTCGACTCTGACTTCTTGACAATCTGACTGTCGCGTATCATATTTTGATTATCAGACCTTTCAAAAGGTGGGAGGACGACATTGTTAAAATATCTGAAAATTTTTGGGCAAGAACAGTCAGACAACGCGACGATTGGAAACATTTGGAGGAGGCTTTTACCGCCTCAGGCGGTCCTTACATAGAGAAAACATAGAAAATGAAGATACTAACACAAAATATTAACAAAATATGTTAAGATTAGGATTTTATTTCATTACTAACACACTAACATACTTAAAAAAAAAAAAACAATGTGAGGAATTAATAACAGCTATTTTATTATTATTTTATCATATTTTGATCAAGATCCAACCTGACACGGACCTGCAAATTGCAAAAAACCCAAGAAAAAAATTATTTCGCGGGCTACCACAGCGCATCCACTTTAACGTGTTTTTCGAGGCACGGAGGGGTCTCGGTATGTAATGAATGGACCCATCCACGGACCAACATTGGCAAGCGTTGAAGACAAACCCCCATTCAAGTCTAATTTCCCTCAATTAATATTTCCACGACTAGATTCTTCTAAAAAAAATTTGAAAAATCTCCCAGCTATAAAGAATAACTCACGTCTAACGCACACATACTAAATTAAAGCTTGTCCGATGTACTGGTTGTACTGCAATACTGCAGTAGATACAGCTTGTACTCTATGGTACTGCACTGCGACGAGATATGCATATTTTGAGAGCTAAATCACTATGTAGCTTAGCTGTATGATATGCTGTGTATTTGTTATGATAATAGAAACAATTTGGTGGATTACTATGCGGCAATATTTTTAAAATCTCGTTTGTTTGAATACAACCTAATCTCGATAGTAAAAAAATGGCTGCAGTTTTAATTTAAGTCAGCACTGATTAATATAACATTACGCCTGTATTTTCTCGAAGTATAATCCCCACATTTCACCAGTTAAGTCCCGAACGAGACCCGAGTTTAGTCATTCGAAATGTGGTTCTGTTGGCGGCGCTGATGTGTCTATCTTTTCCCAACTCGATGTAAAGACCCGAGTGTCTACAATTTGCTTGAAGCGTATTTTGACCTATTTCAGCTACATGATGCGAATGGGAGACAGCGACCTTGAAAAGCTGGTCATTGTTGGCAATAACGAGGGAATGACAGCACGAGGCCGGTCGGCAACACAATGGTCCGAGCAAGTAAAAGAAGCTACGTCCTTAAGCAAATTTCATCAGGTGGTAATGACAACGTTGGACCGGAGTCGATGGAAGCAGATTGTCCGCTTAAAGGGGTCCAGTGCCCACGATCCTCAGTAATGAGGGACCGATTGAAGAAGAAGTTAAGTCCCATGTTATAGGGGGTGAGCCTTTTGTCATTAACCGAGCACTGATCCAGCAATCAATAAGAGCAGTAGTGGCCTAGTGGTATCGCCCCCTACTTACGAGTTGTACGTCGGGAGCTCAAACCCAGGCAGGCACTTTACTTTGTCTAAGTATTTAATTTCATCACCACTACTCTCAAAACGTGAGGAAACCGATATGTCCTAACCAAAAGTTCAAAGACATGTGACATCCACCAACCAGCACTGGGCCCGCGTGGTGAATAACAGCCTACTACCTCTCACCGAGAGGAATCCTGTGTCTTAACAGTGGGAACGTTATAGGCTGATTATGTATGTTTGGACACAAATGCAGACTTCGGGCTGATAAAGAGAAATTCCGAAAAAAAAAAAGCTGACCTGTGACTCGAACCAACCCTAGTAGCATTTTCCGTTGGCATTTAGTTGTAATTACGGGTAACTAAATATTATTTTAGAGTTACTACTCTAAAATAATATTTAGTTACCCGTAATTTCATTGATACAAAAGTATTGAAATAAATCACGAAGGAATCACAGAATATTAATCTGTAAGATTATGGAACTCGCTTCCACCTAGTATTTGCGATTTAAAAACTGTATCTCTATTCAAATATCGAGTAAAAGAGCATTATCTTTCTTCTCAACTGTGATTATTTTATGTATATAAATATATATGTGTATTTTTATATTTTAGCTTTATTTAAGTATATGTTATATTTAATATTTTAGTTTAAGACGTCGCTTATTATTTCTCTTCTTGTTCTCACACTCTATTGTCTACATTTCTTTTCATTTCTCCTTTCGCGAGACTGCTGGAAGAAATTTCTTAAGAAATAAGCAGTACCTTTGTACTGAAATTATAATTATATCGTATCTCTATGTATTTAACTGTGTGAACATAAATAATAAAATAAATAAATAAACGTTTACTTAAAAAATGTTCTTAATCTACAAAATCCAAGACCTCACAGTCTACACCTGCACTCATAACCAACCTGTAAAACGATGTATGTAACTAATAATCTTTAAACGTGTCTTTTACTCCAACATTGAGTGTAAATAAAAAGGAAACATGCCATTCAAATTCTCCATAGCGGAGCTCCATACAAAAAAAAAACAGGAAGCAACGATCAGTCGATGTGTATACAAGCACTGTTTACAGAGCCCAGGTGTTCGTCGCGATGGAATATAGTAATTCCACGCGCACAATATTAATCTTATTTACGTATGATCGAGTGTTATGTACGACTGTACGTGGTTATTGTGATGTCGTTTTTCTGGTATGGATGATAAGTTGTTAACTTTCTCAAAAACCGGCCAAGTGCGTGTCGAACCAAGAACAATGACGGGTTCCGTAGTTGGGATGAATTTATACCAAAAGAAACAACATTGTAGTTCTTCTTCTTTTCATGTCGATGTTACCCAGTTATTTTATTATTGTTTGAGCCCAATAGGTGGCCAAGTTAATTGCGGCATCAGTGGTGTTCATGTAGTCGGTGGACTGACTACACGCAGAAATCGTACAGTGCCCTTCGTGTCCAGTTCAACAACTCGTTCAGGATGATGTTGGGGCTCCCCCGCTATTGCAGCGCTTCGACAATGTTTGCGGAAGCCCGCGTTGATTGTTTTTACGCAACAATGCGCAAGCGAAGCACTTCGCTGGTGAGGCGAGTGCGGGGGAGCACCAACTGCATGCTAGCCACGCTCGCGGGAAGGTTTGACTGTAGGATTATAACTCACTGTTGTAAGCGACACGTGGCGCGCTTGGAAGTATAAAATTTATATTGCCAAGCGTGTTACGTATCGCTTAATTTGTCGAAAAATACTGACAAGAACACTATAGAATTTTATTTGTAAATTTTAATTTGAGTTTTTGATCATAATTTTAATTTTATCTTAATTGTATTTTATTTGAATCTTATGTGTAAATTTATCTGTTATTCTGTTATGAGTCTATTGTTACTTGAATTAAATTATTTGAATTTGAATTTTGAATTAGGTCTTCTTTATTGCAAGTGAACGAGCACTTAGGACACTCCAGCAAGTGGGACATGTTCTGACCAGAAACACCGTATTCGCACTGGGTGTTGGATGGGACAGTAATCCCCCACTTCGACAGATTGTGTTTGCAGCGGCCTACCTGGGTACGCAATCGATTGAGAGCTTTCCATATAGGCCACTGCAGAACACGCCCGGGCGGCAAATGTTCCCGGGGTTTGACGAAGTCAGGGGTGGTGAATGCTTGTCTTCCCACAACTTGCATCTCTTATAGGATGGTTTGTCCTGGATAGCCTACGTAGACCGTAAAATGCTCTGCCGACTTTTAAGCCTACCCGTAGTCGTTGGGTAATCATAGAGGGGATGTCGGGAATCGGATTCTTGGTTCTTTTTTTCCAGCGCGCATGCGACATCCCTACGTACGGCAGGAGTTGCGTTTCCTGCTAGCGGCTTATTGAGTGGAGTCGGTTATAAGCAGCCCGATATTAACCGACAGGTCTCGTTTAGAGCAGAATCTACTTGTTAAGCATGAGTGGACCGGTGCCACTCTGGACACCCAAATTGACCAGCAGAGTAGCATAAAGACATGCCTGTTGTGCGGCCCCCACCTAGTGGAAATTAGGCAACGCAGCAGGTTATTACATTGTAGTTGAAAAACATGCTCTCCAATACATTTTAACTGCAAATATTAGTGATTGACTATTACTCGTTAACATGTAAAGCCTACTTAGTTGTGATAGTTTTCCTTCTAACTTTGTTATATACAGAGTCATTGGTATTGGTATTGGTAGGGTCACTAACAGCTGTTATATACAGGGTCATTGGTATTGGTATTGTTAGGGTCACTAACAGCCTTTCAGGACTTCATAACTATCCTCATAAACAACAATTTTTGTTCCGTGATAATTTATCAGATTCAATTCATTATCAATTCCCAGTTGCCACTGTTACATATAAGATTTTATCCCTCTAGAAGTAATGGAACAAAGCCTTCATGCAAGGTGGTTACGTATCGAAATACAAGGAAACAATAAACTGTTTGAAATAACATATATTTAAAAAGAATACTCCTTCTTAAAATAATACACGGTAGCCTTTAAGGGACTACCGCATAAATAATTAATTACTTATATCAAACACTTATACTAAGTTATCCTTTATAATAGGTAGGTGACTATAACTGTCACTTATTAATGCCAGCCAGCTCAAACTTCAGCCGAAAGAACTAAGGTCGTGGGGAGTTGGAGATAAATTATCAATTCATCAGATTTTAATATATCAGGTTTTCATACAAAAATTAAAATATTGATATTGAACGCTCTAAATGTTATGAACTCAACGCGTAGCAAAACAAAACTGCCGTCTCTTACGATCGACAATGCACGGGAGGTACAACAAAATACAGAACTGAAATGTGTTAGATAGAACAACGAAATCTTAAAGGTTTGTTCTTGGTAAATGTTGACGGCACGGTCGGCGCAGTGGTTAAGCGATTGACTGCTGCGCTGCGTGTCGCGGGTTCGATTCCCGCACGGAACAAATATTTTATGATCTACAAGTAGTTGTTCCGGGTCTGGCTGTTTGTGTATGTGAGTTTAAATGTTTGTAAACGCACCCACGATACAGGAAAAGTCCTAATGTGGGGCACACTTTTTGAAAAAAAAAAAAAAAGTATTCATTATGTTTTGTAAAAAGTCATAGAACAAAAGATTTTATTTATGATATATACTGTAAAGTAATACAGTCCTGCAAGGTTTTGTTAGTGTTTTATCAATAACCACAATATTGACGGCACAGTTGGCGCAGTGGTTAAGCGATTGACTGCTGCGCTGCGTGTCGCGGGTTCGATTCCCGCACGGAACAAGTATTTGTATGAGACCTACAAGTAGTTGTTCCGGGTCCAAAAGCAACCATTTAGCTGGTATAACAATAAGTATAGTAATAATAACTAAAGTATCTAATTATTAATAATAACGTATTGTGCAATTCATTAGGGCTTAATCTAGAATTTTTAATCACATCTTGTATACACACGACTAAGGGACTTACTAGACAATGGGCAGCAGAGTTCTTTATGCACTTTTAACACCATACTGCGATCGCCAACCCGCCTGCCCAAGCGTGGCGATTATGGCGACCCCCCCCCTCCCAATTGGGGGAGACTTATGTCCCGCAGTGGATGTCTTTCGGCTGAAATGATGATTATGATGATACGGGTTCCATGTTGACTACAGAACCCTAAAAACGAGTTTAGCAAAGTGACATTAGGGACGAGGATGTTCTAAATATTACGAACGCCTTTTTGAGAATTTGGCAATTTTTATTATTTGGCCCTATAACATAACATAATTAATCTATAATACTCCATTTTTCGGACTCAGGCTTCTATGTGAGAGGAGTTCCGATGGATCATTTTACCCAGAAAACATAATGTTACCAATATCAGTCGGCAGATGTGTTTATCACACACAGGACTATGTAGGCTCATGTGAAGTACCTATGGACATTGTCGACTACCTCAAATTCGAAATCACCTAGCTGTGTGTATAACCAAGGTATCCAAACAGTAATGACGTTATTTTGTAGGGTATATGGTCTAATACTACCAGATTTTTTATTATGTCTCTAGTGTTGCCATATTTTTATTTATCAGATTAGTATTCAATATGGTAGTTTTTTCCACTGGTACGTTACTTTTTTCTACCTTTGGACAGTTTCTTGTGTACTTTGGGACAAAATCAAACAAAATATTGGATTACAATAGAGGATATTTTATATTTAAATACAACATGAGGAAGTTAGCCACCCAAGTCACAGGCAATAGTTAAAGGCTAGTTGTAAATATTGTACAAATTAAAAATCTTGTTGACAACTTTGATTTGTATGTAATAAGAAAAGTTAATTTATATTTGTTCATACTAATCATCATCATCATCATTTCTGCCGAAAGGCGTCCACTACTGGACATAAGCCTCCCCCAATTGCCATATGTTAAATGCCATGGTTTGCCATATTCGTCACGCTTGGCAGGCGGATTGGCGATCGCAGTATGGTGTTAAAAACACGTAGAGAACGCTGCTGTCCATTCTCTAGTAAGTCCCTTAGTCGCCTTTTACGACACCCACGGGAGGAAATGGGATGGTGCTATTCTTTACGTCCGGCACCACACTAATAGATGATTTAAATAAAAATATAATATCCTAACCTAACTAAAACTATTAACAAACTAAAATATGGCGTCGAAAGATTCCTCCGCATCGCTGTCGACTGGTAATGTGCCCAGAGACTGGCGGCATTGCCACGTTGTATGGCAATGCGTAGCCTCTAGCCAAAGTAAAAGCCAACGTCTCGAGAAGTATCAACCAGTCGTTTGGAGATTTCATTGACGGTGTGTAATTTGTATAAGTGTGTACCCATACTTAATATTATAAATGTGAAAGTAACTCTGTCCATTGTCACGCCTAAACCGCTGAACCGATCGTCATGAAATTTGGCAGAGATATAGCCTGGGATATGGAGAAGGACATAGGCTACTTTTTTATACGATAACCGACATCCACACGGGCGGGGCCGCGGGCAAAAGCTAGTGTAATTATATTTTTAGTCAAGGCTATCCAAAACATTCCGTGAGGTTTATGAAATTTAAAATTAGTTAGAATTATAAATATTCCACCTTTATCTTAATCTCGAACTAACGTAGAAATTATTCCAGATATTTAGATTTTCAACCAGCGTTCTATGAAAATTCAAAACATCTTCGTATCTGTAGGATCAGCGTTGCTAATATAAATAGATTTAGGTATTAAAACTCACAAACGGAATCTTAAGTGTTTTCGTTGGTTCTATAATTTTGTTAGTACGGAATGCTTCTCCTAAACTTTAATAGACTACGCTCGGTGAAATGGTGACAATATCACCTTAGTTTCTTATTGCAATTAGTATCCATACTAATATTATAAATTTGAAAGCAACTCTGTCTGTCTGTCTGTCTGCCTGTATGTTACGTTTTCACGCCTAAACCGCTGAACCGATCGTCATGAAATTTGGCAGAGATATAGCCTGGGTTATCGAGAAGGACATAGGCTACTTTTTTACGCGATAACCGACATCCACACGAGCGGAGCCGCGGGCAAAAGCTAGTTGGATATAAATCTTAATGTATAAAACAAAGACGGGTTACAACTCAAGAACGGCTGGACCGATTTTTATGACCTTGGATTTGTCTCCACCCCGAATAGCAGAATAAGTATTAAAACAGGCGAAAAATTCACGAAAAAATCTTTTTAAATTCACTTTGTCATACATTTTGTTCAGAAAGGCTTTTTTGATGATATCTCGAGAACAGATTGAGGAACGGGGGAACAATAAATTTCACGCGGACGAAGTCGCGGGCAGAAGCTAGTATATATTTAAAGAGAAATTTGGATAAGTCCACATAAAAAAAAAAAACTTTTTTTTATTTTTATGACTTAAATAACGAAACCATATATAAAGTAGATAGATAGATTAGATTGATTGATTGATAGGTAGATTGGTTGTTGGTACATTTAAACATATTTTTTGCAGATTCACATGGGTAATTTCATCATAATATATTATTTTTCCGTTCAGAGATTCCGTTCATTCAAACAAAAAAATCAACATAAATAAATTAATGAATTTTCATATATTTTCAAATGAGTAAAACCGCACATACAAAATACAGCCTCTAGCTACTAAAAGTCACTGGAATTTAAAATAAACACGAAACACATTTTATTAAAGCATAACGTAAATGGATTCACGAAAAAATAGCGGGTATTTTTCTTTCATGTGTAATTAAATTGAACTGCCATTCTGTGATTCATTAGTTCATTGCTATCATGTTCCCTTGCACTAACTATAAATGTTTTCTATAATAATCAATCTGCCTAGCCTTTTCCCAACTATGTTGGGGTCGGCTTCCAGTCTAACCGGATGCACCTGAATACCAGTATTTTACATGGAGCGACTGCCTATCTGACCTCCACAACCCAGTAACTGGGTAACACGATACCCCTTGGTAAGACTGGTTGTCAGACTTTTTGGGCTTCTGACGACCCTTAACGACTGTCAAAGATCCACGAATGACAGCCGGGACCAACGGCTTAACGAGCTTTCCGAGGCACGGAGGAGTCTCGGTATGTAAAGATGGTCACCCATCCACTGACCAACCCCGGCAAGCGTAGCTTAACCTGACGGATCGACCCGTGCGGCTGTTATTACTTAGCCACGAGCTCCTCAATAATAATAATAATATGTTGTTTTCTATAATAATATGTTGTAAATATATGGTAATCGATGTTAATATTATGCACTGCAACATTAAGCTTCTGTAACTTGCATAAACTTATTGTTATTGAATTATTCAAGCAGGATTGTTCGATGTTGTTAAGCGGTTTTTTGAACTGTATTGTGGGTTTAAAGATATGGATAGTTTGAATTCAATGGGTGTATTGTATATGGGATTATCTGAACATATCGACGGCTCCTAAGTATACTGAGTCAACTGTACTTCTAATAATATGAACGTTTTTAACACAGGTGGAAAGTAAATGATTCAATTGTTTGTAATATCCTAAAAAGTACAATTGCCGAAATTTGTTAGTTGACTCAGTATACTTAGGAGCCGTCGATATATTGCAGTTTTCTTTTGCTTTTATTAAATTGCATTAATCCTAGACCTGATCAGTGTAACTCGAAGCAGTTGGTATTATATTATAGAGTAGATGGGATGTATAATCTGTATCTATACATCTATACATCACAGCGTAACATCACAGCGGGCCCTATCAGAATATCAGCGCTGCGGGACTTATTTTAAATGTCGCAGCATCATGCTGAGATAGCCTTTTGGCCTCGTACAGGATTCTGTTTTTATTTTTTTATACTTTTGTGATTGTGTGTTTATTAGTTTGTGATCTTCCTGTGCGAGTCACAATAAATACTTTTTCTTTCTTTCTTTTCTTTAGACAAATAAATAAAATTGAAGTGTCTGTTTGCAATGTCAAAATAACAGATTTTTAGGGTTCCGTAGTTAACATTTCTTCTCAGGGGTAGTCAGATAGGAAATGTCGACTTCACCAAGCCTGTTTTTATATTTTTTATATGAAGTGTGAAAGTCATACTGATATTCTATTTACAGAATAAACGATTTCATTTCATTTCATTTCAAAGAACCCTTATAGTTTCGCCATGTACACACGGCCACAAATCAAGCTATACATTTCTAGTTTAGGCTGATCTCGCATTGTGTAGGATTTCTGTACAATGAGAGGTCAGCTTTACTGGAAAAATATAGCTTGATTTGTGGTTGTGTGTACGTATGTCTGTCTGTCTGTCCGCGGCTTAGCTCAGAATCTTAGTTCTAGACAGCTGTAATTTGGCATGGGTATCACACCGACGCCGGATGATTTTTTTTTTTCTCGTCTATCCTATGGGATAAAAAAATATCCAACTATAACCCACACCATAGTGTGGGTTATAGTTGGATAGCGATAGGCCGTTCAAAAATATTGCGGGTTTGTGATAACCATTTTTCTTTCAGGGATCCATTTGCACAGTATTAAGCTTTGAAGTGCTATTTTTTGTTAGAATCAAGGAGTCAAGTGTCCCCCCCGTGCCAGCTAAATGTTTGTAATTGGGTATGTAAAAAAAATCACAGCAGTAGTATATACAACGAAATTAAAAGGAAAACTAACACAGCTAAGTAGGCTTTACAAGCCCCTTAATTCGTCCAAAGGTTGTCTTTAAAAGATCGCTTTTAGCGATAAGACCGACCCCTTATAAAATTTTCTACATATAAATCTGTATTTTGTATGATGTGCAATAAAGAGTATTCTATCTACAAGTTACCAAGTAATAGTCGACCAACTTACATTTGCGATTGACAAACATATTCTCCCATACATTCTGTATGGAGAATATGTTATTCAACTACAATATTAAGTTTGTTCTTGGGAGAAATTCATCCCAACTACGGAACCCTTCATTGTACGTGGTCCGACACGCACTTGGCCGGTTTTTTTACTAAATACATTTATAAAAGTATATACCGCCGGGTTGAAGGCAAAACCGACTATCTGCGTTTTTAGATTTTCACTTTAAATAAGTACCATTCAAATCGGCATTTGATTCTTTATCTAATGGTAAAACCAACTAAACCGCAGGACTTACTGTTCCTGAGTTACCGAATGTACAAACCGATTATAATATAAACGGTTTAATCAAACCGGTCAAACCGGGTAAATCGGTTTCGGCAGATAGTCGGTTTTGCCTTTAACCCGGCGATACGGTACTGAAAGCTAAAACACAATTTTAAAAAAATTGTCGCTCTCTGTTTGTTCCGGCTAATCTCTGAAACGGCTGGCACATAGCTGTTTTTATTTTAGAAAAAGCTACGCGGTATTAGACAAATAACGGCTAAATAACGACTGTTATTGTGTAATATTGTTGAAGTTACTGCATTTTAGAGTTATTTTTTTAATGTAAATGGTAAATAGATTACAGTGCTTTGTATTTATCGTGAAATAACGGAGTTTATTAAACGTTTACATCGAAATAACGAAAGGGTGAGAGCAGTTATTTGTCTAATGTTATAATAAATGGATTATAGTTCAAAATACAGACAAATATAAACTTTTATTAAAGCAAAATGATACACGTAAAGGTACAATTTTCTATCTCCAGAGTCAATGACAATTTCAAACATCTACCTAATTTCCCTAAAGAAATTCTACAACGACATGAAAATGACTGACACTTTGTCGACTGAAAATTGCTTTTCGCACACCTGAATAAGAAAAGAAATAGAATAATTTTAACCTCAAAGTAAAATTAAAACAAGTCACGTATTTATTTAAATAAAAACTTCACATAAATATTAGTTTCTAAAATCTCTTAACACATTTCTGTTTTTCAGACAGCTTTATTTTTTTGCATTGAAAAAGTATCTTTTTAACATTTTCATCCGAAAATATCACGTTTCGCTACCCACCGGGGATCACCTTTAACTGTCAAAGATAAAAATTCCCATCGTAATGTTGGCTATCATTTGTCATATTTACCCCACCCACATGAATGGGGCCACAAAATAAGCTGTTTTCATGAGAGGCTAGCAAAAAAAAGAAGTAAGGACATACTATTCAACTAGGATTGAAACGTTCGTGTTTTGTCTTTTATAGATTTAGTAATGACCTTGTGAAAGCCGCAGGAATCCGCTGGATGCGGGAAGCACGGAACCGGTCGAGGTAGCGATGTTCGGGGGAGGCCATGTCCAGCAGTGGATGTCTTTCTGCTAAAATGATGAATGATGATGATGAGATTAAGTCATTAGCGTCCCGTACCTCAAAAGAAAAAAAACTGAACTCTTATAGGATAACTCGTGTATATGTTTATCTGTCTGTCCGTCTGTCACAGCCGATTTGTTTCGAATCCACCAGACTGATAAAGTTGAAATTTTTTACACATAGGAATTTCTGTGACCCAAACACGAATGTGTAACTTATATAAATAATTTTTGAATACAGAGTTCACTTTTGGGGGGAAAACTAGAAAATTTAAAAAAAAAGAAAGAAAGTGACAGAATTTACCTCTGGGTTCGATTCCCAGCGGGGGCAAAATTTTCTGCTCGGCTTGGTTGGTGGTAGGTATTTTCCTAAGTCCGCCTGGCTAGCTAACACCATCATATCTAAGTCTGTCACAACAACAATGTTAACAGCATTTTTTGAGTTTCGGCAGTTAGTAGCAGCAGGCAGTAAGATGCCAGTTCCTCTGCGGTCGAGGATTCCGGATGAAGCTCGCTTCCACCTTCAGCCTTATCACTAACCATCTTGTCACTCTCCATCAGGTGAAATGAAGGCCCAGAGCCGACCCGTAGAGAATTAAAAAAATCGCTGACTTTAGACCCCCACTGATAAAAATACGGTGATGCTTTGTAGATCATATCGGGGTTTTTGTTTCACGTAAAGAATTTATTATTTGCCCCTGTGGGTGACAGATTAACCTTTCAGATTGTACGTGGACAGCCGCACGTCAGTAGAAACACGTAAACTACGAAAACCGACCTTATTGCTACGAAATAAAAGCGCCGTCGGTGTCAAAAAGTTACTACGAACGTGTGGACATTGAAACAAATGAACGTTGTACTGGACTTCTGTTATAGTGTGATATGTTCTTTGGGTGTCTCGTTGGTCTATACTCCATTTACTATAGCATTAGACAAATAACGGCTAAATAACGACAGTTATTGTGTAATAATGTTGAAATTACTGCACTTTAGAGTTATTTTTTTAATGTAAATGGTAAATAGATTACAGTGCTTTGTATTTATCGTGAAATAACGGAGTTTATTAAACGAAATAACGAAAGGGTGAGAACAGTTATTTGTCTAATGTTATAATAAATGGATTATAGTTAGTTTAAGTGCAACTACTGAGCTTTGGCTTAGATCTCCCAGTCAAGATAAGTTTTATAGGATTTTTTTAGAAGGGAACTAGCTACTGCGTGCAGCTTCACCCGCATGGATTTTTTCTAAAACAAAAGCACAATAAATAAAGGTACACCCTAAAACATCAGATATCTGCCAGTGAAAGTCCTGTCAAAATCGGTCCAGACGTTTCGAAGATTTGCTGGAATAAACAGATAGACGACAGACTGACAGATAGATAGAGACAAACAATTTTTTTTTTTTGTGTTATGTACCGTATATTATACTCGCAACAAAAACCAAAATCAAAATCCAAAGTCATTTATTCAAATTAGGCTGAGAATCAGCACTTTTCGAACGTCAAAACTACATAAGATAGTCCCCCAAAATGCCCGCACTTCCCCGCTTCCTAGTGCTTTAGCTGGGAAGAAGAAGTCTCGGAACAAACTCCCCAGCAGCACATCTGTCTGTTCAATTAGATAAACTTGATTCTATAATTTAAAAAAAAAACAAAACTCGTTCTAATAGTATGTATGCAAAGTTTTTAACATTACGAGACACAGAACAGTAAATTATTTGCCATATGTCAGCTAGCACAGGCCAGTATACCAGCAAATATAGTGAAAACTCTATTAAAAAAAAAACGAATTACCTAAATAAAAGTCTCCTGGCATGACGGACCGATGGGATTCTCCGATACTTGAGCGCTGGATGCGGCTGCACATAGTGAAGTAGCATACATGCGTTCTGGTGTCGAATTGTCCTGAAATCTATCTTTTATTATATTTGTTTTGTTTACTAACATTATATAGCTCTTAAGTATTTTCGTGTTACTAACAATTTATATGGAAAAATCTGAAAAAAATTGTTCCTTTGTTTTTCTCGGCCTAGCCGGGTAGAACTGATGGCACGGGTCTATGCCAAGTGTCATCTATATCAGTGGGGTTCAATGTGGGAGTAATATTGGATACTGTTTCGTTTTCCGGAGCAGACTGAATGGTAATTAAAACTGTATTTGTTTGGGAGTAATTGTGCAAGTTCTCCGACTTACACTGAAGAAATTTTCTTACTAGCCTGCCTGCATGTATTAAGAATCACTGCCTTCTGCAGCAGGTGGTAGGTGTTAGGTGGCAGGTTTTTTATTATTATAAAGGCCGTGCCTGCTTACATATTCAATTTGCTTTTTATTTTGACATTGCAAACAATCACTTAAATTTTGTTTATTTGTATACATTATTTAGTTGCAACTCGGAGACTGGATTTGTGCCCGATTGATGTCAAAGTCAAAGTTAAATAAATAATTTTAATCAGCTCATAAAAGGCACTTTGGCGCGTAAAAATTCACAAGAAAGTAGAATTGATTCTAGTTGCCCCTTCAAAAAGATAATGTTGTATGGAGAAGAATAGGCAAGAAACACCATAGTTACACTTTTTAAATGTTTAACAATATTTATTTTATTATTTATTTTTATTTTTGTTTAGCAGAAAGAACTCAACACACATTATGTAAAAAAAATGTTTTATATACCAAAGAAGTCCTAACGGTTAAGGGAAGGTATAACTTCATGTGGGTTGGTTCCCATCATTAAAAAATCAACCTTATCATTGTAGTTTCATGGATCTTTTTTGCTAAGCAAAAGAACCAACCGTTAGGACCTCTTTGGTATATACATAAAATTTTTGACCATATGAATTAAAATGAAATCAAATCGTTTATTCTGTTTATAGGATATCGGAATCACTTTTACACGTACTATAAAAAAAATGAGCTAGATGGAGTCGACAATTCCTATCTGACTACCCCTGAGAAGAAATGGCGAAACAAACTCAAGGGGTCAAAGTCTCTTTTAAAGTCCAGACATAATCTTAGTCAGATCATGTGAGGACCATGTAGAACCGTGTCTGAAATGGACTTTTGAGGAAAGAACCACACAATTTTGAGTGGACCTGTCCAGTCAGTGCTAGCATTTGTCAGTAAACGTGTAGCTCAACTCAGGATTTAAGGAGCTCAGCTCATAATGTGGGTCGTTTCTGCTAAACTACATCCAATTATATGAGTATAAATTATGTGAAGACGATGTAATATGACAATAGGCTTGTCTCCCATTACATAATGAGACAGACTAAGAGTGTACTATTACTACTTTAGGCAAATAGGCACGGAAGTCGTATAGTTATGGTATTCTTTAGGTCAGTTTGTTAGCGTAGTATAGTGAGAAACTGCGGTAGAAATTGGCATGATAGTGAGAAGTTTATGCCAAATAGTGTTTCAAGGTTTTGGCACCGCTTACGGCGTATAAACATGCTGTAACGGGTACATGTAAGTTTACACTGTGTATAACATGAATGGAATAATGTAGGAGACCGTAAGGCAGTCGCTATTGTCGTATAAAATACAAATAAATCGTTGGGAGGAAGTAGCCAACTCGGTTTTTAAAATGTACAGTCACGATCACTTATATAAATTATATTTAGATAAACTTTTAAAACTAACTTATTTTATTTTATATTTCTCATTTTGTTATTTTTATCTCATTATATGCTGCACCAGTTGACATCATCACCTCAACGCCGGCTGTCACTGAAAACCAGCGCTGGGGCTCTGTCTCGCATAGGGTCGCAGCATTATGCTGAGCGATGGCCGTTTTGATGCATATTTTCCCCCAACTTGTTCTTTTCATGTCTGTTTTCTTTCTTTGCGTCATGTTTACCGCAAATAAACGTATTTTCTTTCTTCTTTTTCTTTCTAACATGTACATTTAACTTTTGCCCGCGACTTCGTTCGCGTGGAAGTCGTAAGATTAACAATTTACTTAAATAACAGCTACATTTTTGTAAAACTCCCACGGCTCCCGACCTACCGCGACGCACGCCAGCTCTATTACTTAGTTTTAGCGTTGTTTCTGATTTATTTTCTTTTCGCTCAGCTCCTAAAGGTAAGGTAGCGTGATGTTAAATAGCTTATAACCTTGCTCAAGAATTGGGCTATCAAATGCAACTAGAACTCAAATCCGACTGGTAGTTTTAGAGATTAGCGCGTTCAAACAAGCTAACAAAAAAAACAAACTCTACAGCTTTATTACTAGTACTAGTATACAGGGATATTAGTAAAACATTAACATGCAGGTCTGTATTACTAAAATCATAAAAAACAATTTTTGTTCTAAGACTTTTTACAAAACATAATACATTTACAAAAAAAAAAAAACTTCAAGATTTCGAAATTCTGTATGTTGTTGTACCTACAAACGCTTCCCATGCACTGCCACTCGTAAAGATATGATTCTGATCTCGGCTGCACGCTGCAATGCTGCCGCCGCAGTGCTGCCACTGTGATGGTGCGCAGCGGTGCTGCCACTGTGATGCTGCGCAGCGGTGCTGCCACTGTGATGCTGCGCAGCGGTGCTGCCACTGTGATGCTGCGCAGCAGTGCTACCTGCCGCCGCGCTGATTATGCTCTGCTGTGTATGTATTCATTCAATTGCTTTGAGTTGACAATATATCTATTGAGAACCAACTTTAATTTATATTGTTGGAAGAGTAAGAAGATGACGATGATGTGTTGTTGCTCTTCTGAATCAAAGAAATTCATCTTTTTGTTGCCAATTTACCTGTCACCATTCACGTGTACTATCGCTGCGGTGGCGGACGCATCACTACTGGGGCCCAAGTCTGCTATTTTTATAAATTCGTCACTCCAACACGATCCCATTGTCATTTTGCTAAAAGTTCGTAATCTACTAAATTCATGATGGTCAGTCATTGGTCCATCAATGGTCTCGTAATAGAATTGTATTACAATGGCATTTTGAACATTTATTCATTATTCATTTTTACATATTATTTATTAGTGTTATAAACTTATAAGCAATCTGAAGTAGTAGGAAGTTGGAAGTTTAGTAGGAAGTTTCATTTATCATTATGAACGAGATTACCAATTGTTTCAATGGAGTGTCAGTGGCTGACCATTGGAAAGTCATAATCACGCCATTCTATTAGTAGATTAACAAACTTGTCAAAATCAACAATTATGAAATCAATGATAGACCATTCTGACACTATTGTAATAACAGACTTGAGGCCCTGGTTTGTCGCGGCGGCGAGGCGACACTGCCGCTGCATTGCTGCCGAGTTCGGAATGTAATCTCATATAAACCAATAGAAAATATATGGGGACCAGTAGTGCTGCGGCAGTATTGTTGCGTGCGGCGGAGTTCGGAATCATTCAACAGAGCGTTGAACATAAATATTTTTATTTTTGTATGAAAGTCTGATGAATTAAAATCTGATGAATCATTAAAAGTCATAGAACAAAAGTTGTTGTTTATGATGTTAGTAACGGCTGGACCGATTTTGAATACTTACACTAAAAGATATCTGATGTTATACGGAGTAACTAAGGCTACTTTTATTTTAGAAAAAGCTACGTGGGCCATTTGTATTTGTTGTGGGGAATACCCCACAACAAATACAAATGGCCCACGTAACAGGGGGCAATCCGGGCAATAGCCCGGATTGCCCCCTGTTACATGGGACTTAAACATAACTGGCGAAATGTACTGTAGGTACACCACTGCCCAACCCTTCGGGGAAACAAGGCGGGAAGTTGTGATGTTGTGCTGTTGAAGGTTTTAAAGGTATGAGGAACAGGGTGTACAGTTCACTCAGACTCTATAGTAAAGGGAGGATCCTCCGACCAGACGGGTATTGTATCTGGTGGGCAACTTCCCAACGGTTGATGTCGGGATGTTGTATATATGCTAGTCGCACGGTAAACTCTGATAGCGCGATGCAGGATTTGTGACGTCAGGTGTTTGATGCGTAGTTCGCATGTAGCGTTGTTGATACCGCCACAAGTTATATCCTTACTATTATTATAAATGCGAAAGTAACTCTGCCTGTCTGTGTGTTACGCAATCACGCCTAAACTACTGAACCGATTTAAATAAAATTTGGTACAGAGATAGTGTAAAACCTGAGAAAGGACATAGATTACTTTTTATGCAAAAAAAGGGCTGTAAAGGGTTGAAATAGGGGATGAAAGTTTGTATGAAAAATTACGTAATTTTTCAAGCTAGAAGCTTGAAACATATTTTTTTGGCTTTTGATTAGATATAAATAAATACGATATACAAAGCTTGTAAAAAATTTACCCTAAAGGGGGTAAAAATGGGGGATAAAAGTTTTTGTGTGATGACGTCGGCAAAAAAGCTTACGGCCCGGAATTACGGAGTTAAATACTGTACATAGCTTATTTTAATGTATGTATGTGTTTTATTTGCAAAATAATTAGCCTAAAAAGTTAAAAATGCCGCCGAAAGTCACTATTCCACGCGGACGAAGTCGCAGGCATAGCTAGTTATTTAAAAGTTTTCAGTTTCTATTGATAGTTATTTCGATCACACAGAAATACCAAGAGGCATCGAAATCAAACATTTCGGTGATTATATAAAACCATAATGATCGATCAGAACCACGTTTTTCCTAGACTTATCAACAGATGCCCACGACTGACGTAATCAGTCGGTTTTACTGGGCCCTTATTCTTAGATCAGCGGCGAAATTAATTAACCGATAAGACCACTCCGGCGAAGCCTTCCAAAAACTCCAAGATTTTTTGTGCTCCCTAATCAATCAGCTTTTGTCTGACTAATCCCCTTTTGGTTCTAATCAGTGTAATTAGCGGTTAATCTTGAATTTTGGTGACAAATCTCCAAAGCTCCGAGCATACTTTTAGAAATGGTTTGGACTTAGTTTTGTAACAATTTGGTTTATGTTTAGAGGGTATTTTTCGGGCTTTCTTTGAATTTTTTAGTTATAATATAATAATAAAAATGTTTATTTCATCAACTTATGTAGGTAAATTACATTATTAAGTTTGGAGTCACCTTTTAAGCAAAGATTTGCTTGTATTAGGTGGTTCCGCTCTTCCAGTTTACATTGACTATACATTGTGAGAGAATAAACAATAAATAATTTTGAAAGCATGCTAAAGATTTTTAACAATACAAAAAATTATATAATTATGGAATAAGGAATGCGCACAGTGTTATGTGTGTGTTTGTGTGTGTGGGAGAGTATGTGTGAAGTGGGGGTGAGTGCGATGTAGGGGTGTGAATGTTGGTGTGAAAGGTGTTATTTGTGTACTTTTTGTTTTAGTCAGGGACAAATTGTAATGTTATTGTGTTGGGAATTATGTAATTGTATGGAGCATAGCCTCGATTTCTTCGTAACTTTTGCTCTTCAACCATTCAGTGAGTTTCTTTTTGCAGTCGCGGTATGTCATAGGGTATATGGTGAGAATATTGTTGAGAGAATTGTATAAGCGGGAAGATTGCTTTGTGTATTGTCTTGTAGCAAATGTAGTTTTGACTGGGATTTCTGGAGCTACTTTATTCTTCCTCTTAGTTTGTGTCCTAGGAGTGAAGAAGGGAAGGGATTTATGCTTCTTCAGAGTAATCAGCAGGACATAGAGCTTTATAACTGACAAGAGGTTCGAAGTTAAGTATAAGGTTTCGGTGGGGAATATTTGTGGTCTAAAGAACATGACTTTTAGTAAGGCTCTCTGCGCCCTCTCTAGTTCTAAAAACTTTGTTTTGGATGCTCCACCCCAAATTGGTAAACAGTATGTCAATATGGATTGACCCAGCGACACGTAAATTTCGAACGTGGCGAAGAGATTTGAAGGTCCAAATTAATTTCCTGAGTCTGTTCATTATTGTTCAATACATAGTTGATGATTACGATTTCGATTTGGCCTTTGTTGTTATTGTTGTTTTGAGTTAAAGCGACAGCTCGGTTGACGCAGTGGTTAAGCGATTGACTGCTGCACTACGTGTTGCGGGTTCGATTCCTTGACGGAAAAATATTTACATGACCTACAAGTAGTTTTTTCAAGTCTGGCTGTTTGGCAATGTGTGTTTATATGTTTGTAAACGCTCCCAAAATACAGAAAAATTCTTAGTGTGGGGCAAAGTTTAAAAAAAAAATACAATAAAAACTTGATATTCTTTATCTGTTTCTAAACTTAACAAACGGGTGACAAAGTGTCAGACTTTATATAATATTAGGACTCTTTTTGATAACAATTCCAACGAAATCGCATGATGTTTTTTAAATTTTAACAATAACGATTTCGGCGCTTTATTGTACTCCAATTTTCAAAAAAAAGTATTCAGCCAATACCTTTATAACAACCAAACGTCTGCCCTTCAAAAAACGCCTGACCTATACTAACCTAACTTTTTCTTAACATCAGTATGACTTTATGTTCCCATTATCCAACCCAACATCCAAACTAGACTTGATTAATTAAGTCTGTAGGTACTCTTTAAACCCTTCAAGTACCAATAATAATAATAAAACATTTATTTCGACCAACAAAGGATCAGGACACAAAGATTACAAAATTAAAAACATAAATAAAAACACATACAATTAAAAAGACCACATAAACATATCACATACTTCGATTACTCCGTATGTGAACCATACAGCAATGGTTCAGGTACTGACAATCGAACCTCTGCGCGAATGCCCTCAGGATGCTGTTGTAGCTAGCCCGAACACTGCGCACCAGGGATGTGCATCGTTTCCGCATAGTAGAATAGAAACAGTCTACTTGCGACTCGGCGAACATCCCTGATGCGCTGCAACAGACTACAGCATTGCAGACTACTCGTATCACCAATAGCTATCGGAAGAAATAAATTTAAATTTAGAACCTACTGAATTAAAGATGAAGATTTCGTTTTTAAATTGTTTTTTTTTTCTGTTTAGAGTTTTGAAAGCAACAAGGAATCCTTACAGTTTCGCCATGTCCATCCGCCTGTCTATCTCTGTCCGCGGCTTAGCAAAGAGACTCTTAGTACTATAAAACTGTAATTTGGCATAGGTATACGTATTAATCACGCCGACAAGGTGGTAAAATAAAATCTTGAAATACATTTCTTTTAGGATACTTTTTCTACACGTAAAGTGGGGGATGATATTTTATTTTCTAGTCTATCTCTTATTGCGGAATATCGTTGCATAGGCCGTTCAAAAAGATTGCGTGTCTTTAAATATATTTTTTCGATTCAGGGATCCGTTTGAGTGATATTAAGATATAGAATGCAATTTTTTTTTTAAAGTCATGTGTCAGCTAAATGGTTGTTTTTGAATAAGTGAATAAATTCACGGCAGTAGTATATAATATAACGTAGTTAAAAGGAAAACTATCACAGAAAAGTAGGCTTTACAAGATAACGAGTAATAGTCTACCAGCTGTTAGAGCCAACAAGAAGATATAAAACCTCTTTTTATGTTTCTTTATTATTATTCTTAATTTTAAATATTTAAAATCTTTTTGTATTTTCTACTTCTATATGTGACATCTCATGTATGCACAAAGCTAAAACAAATATTTTATAACTAGCTGACCCGACAGACTTCGTTCTGTCAAAAGCTATTTGACTGTGGCAGTTTGTCTATAACGCGCAAAGGAAACTACCTATCTACCCTACCCTACCCTACCTACCTATCCTACCCTATTCTACCCTACCCTACCCTACCCTACCCACCTACTTACCCTACCCTACCCTACCCTACCAACCCTACCTACCCTACCCTACCTAACTAAAATCTTCAAATTTTTTTTTTTTTTTTTTGATAAAATCTATTCTCAGACCTACCAAATGAGGACTGACACGTTATGTCAAACGCCATAAAGTTACATTAGAAGATAGAGTTACCTACTTATTATTACAATAAAAATGTAAATATGGTCGTTTTCTTACAATTTTTTTTTTTTTAACTTTCTTAAATTTTTCTTACATAAGAACCTTCTCCTGACAATAACAAACACAAAAAAATAATAATTAGCGAAATCGGTCCAGCCGTTCACGCGTGATGCCGTGACCAAGGGAAATAGGGATTCATTTTTATATATATAGATATTTCATTATTTGTTTGCTTATGTCTAACAAATTTGGTGCCGAAACCAGGGACTTAAGATTTAGAGACTTTTTTCGACACCAAATTTGTTCTTGTTGGCTCTAACATCAGCTTATATTAGCAGTTGGCATGTATGGGTTTGTTCTTGAGATAAATTCGCCCCATCTATGTAACCCTTCGATTTTTTATGTCTTGCTGGCAATTTGCTGCATTGAATATTAAGTAGGTTCAAAATACTTTTTATACTGCGTCGGTCGTAAAGACTTGAAAAAGAGTAATGGTTGCGATTTAAATAAGGGCTGCTTTTTAATGTTATGTTAAATTGAAAGTTGACTTATGATAGATGAGATTTTATTTTTAGTGATTACGAACTTACTGTTATTTTATTCATGAGGATCATAAGTCTCCTAGATTACAAATATTTAGAAGGAATGTCTATGTTAATACCATTCAGGTGTATAACAAGTCACCTAACTCATTTAAGGAACTTCCCATCCCCATATTCAAGTAAACGCTGACAAGTTGGCTATTGGATAATTGCTTTTATGACATTGGTGAATATATAGAATACTAGCTTTTGCCCGCGGCTCCGCCCGCGTGGATGTGGTGGTTATCGCGTAAAAAAGTAGCCTATGTCCTTTTCCATATCCCAGGCTATATCTCTGCCAAATTTCATGACGATCGGTTCAGCGGTTTAGGTGCGAAAAAGTAACATACAAACAGACAGACAGAGTTACTTTCACATTTATAATATTACTAGCTTTTGCCCGCGGCTCCGCCCGCGTAGATGTCGGTTATCGCGTAAAAAAGTAGCCTATGTCCTTCTCCATATCCCAGGCTATATCTCTGCCAAATTTCATGACGATCGGTTCAGCGGTTTAGGCGTGAAAACGTAACATACAGACAGACAGACAGATAGACAGACAGAGTTACTTTCACATTTATAATATTAGTATGGATTAGTATATTAGTATTAGTATGGATTGTAAAAATCTAAGATGTTATGTAATTAATTTAATTTTGACAATGATTTTAAATTAACGATTACCTAATTGTAATAATATTAATTCTTAATGGACTTATTGTAATCTAAAAATTTATTGATCAGTAATGACATTTGAATATTTGAACACCATATTATGTGGTAGAATTTATGGAACTTAACAAAATGTTAACACCATACTATGTAAAACTAGATTATCTAATTGTAATCATATTAATTCATGATAGACTTATTGTCAATCACAAATCTTAAAATTTATTGAGTTATAAGATTAATTTATTGAATAATAATAAGAAAAATAATTAACACCATAGGCAGGTACCATGTAAAACGAAATTCTTACAAATACATAAAATTCTAATTCTCGTACCAGATTATATTAAAATGGCGAAATTCAAACAATGATCCATGTATCCTATTGATTTAATAAAGTGCCAAGTATTTCAAATTAAAATAAACTCAATATCAAACGCTTTTAAGCTGATATTTTTATAAAATATCTACCAAAATCACAAAAACACTTAAAGTAAAATACAATCCGGTTAACCGAGTCACGTAAGCACTTTTAAACATCAGACCATCAAAATTGTACCCGGATTACCACCGGAAACTCACCTACAGATTTTTACGGACGTTATATCCGGAAAATCTGACAATCGGGTTTACAGCACTCTGTTGAGGTTTTGGGCATCAAGAGGATTAGATTTTTGGGTAAAAAAGAAAACCCGGATATGAATGTAACGAGTAAAAAATTTTACTGAGTATTTTATGAAGTTGCGTGTTGCCAGTGATGACATATGGCACTGAAACGTGGTCGCTCACAATGAACCTTATTAGAAGGCTAAAAGTCACCCAAAGGGCAATGGAGAGGGCTATACTTGGAGTTTCCCTACGTGATCGAATCAGGAATGAAGAGATCCGCAGGAGAACCAAGGTAACCGACATAGCTCGAAAAATTGCCAAACTTAAGTGGCAATGGGCAGGGCACATTGCGCGCAGAACAGATGGCCGTCAGGGCCGAAAGGTTCTGGAGTGGCGACCGCGTACCGGAAGACGTGGCGTTGGAAGGCCTCCTACAAGATGGACCGATGACCTTATGAAAGCCGCAGGAATCCGCTGGATGCGGGAAGCACAAAACCGGTCGAGGTGGCGGTACTTGGGGAGGCCTATGTCCAGCAATGGACGCCTTTCGGCTGAAATGATGATGATGATGATGATGATTTTATGAAGTTCGTTGTATTTTGGAGTAGATATTCCCTCTACGTCCATTTCTGGGGCTTGAGTAAAATAAATCATGATTTTACTTGCATTACACAGACTAAACCGATTTAAATACATACTTGCCTCCAAAATTCGAAATTCCCTCGAATACAAAGTTAGTACCTAAGTTCTTTTCTAGGTAACAGGATGTCTGTCTGCCAAATACCAATATCGGTAGTAGCGTATTTTATCCGTGAAAATGTTTCTTGCAACCGGGCAGACAGTGACTGTCGCATTTTACCTAAGTACAAAAGATATTGAATTTTACCGCAGCAAAGTGTAGGAGAAATTGACGAAAAATTAGAATTCAGTCGAAACACACTCAAGAGCTTTTGCAGTGTGATTTATTTATTTCTGCAGCTTATTTTTTAATTCTCTCGGAATATCATCCAGTAGAAATTTAAAGGGATTTTATTCAATGTAATGAATTGAAATACTTTAATGAATTTCTTGACTTAAACAATATCGATGATTTTAAACATTTTAATAAATTTAAAGTTGACTGTGATTTTATTTATATGTATGTATGTACTTCTACTATTTAATTTTAGTTATAATAGTATAATTGTAGTGTATATAATATAGAAGTGAAAACTTCTTTAGGAGCGTTGAGCACTTTTTGGTAGGGGAAAAACTTATGGGTTCGCGATCGTCACCGACCGCTTTCCATGAGCTATATGTATACTGTGTATATATTATTATGTGTACTTTTTGGGTGAACAAAAATCATGGAACTCGCGTCATTGTCACGGAACGCTTTCCATGAGCTATATGTATAAAAGAACAGTTATTCCAAAGTTTTGTGTTTTCACTTCTGTCGGTAGTCCTTATGACTGCCAATTTTTCACAATATTGATTCTTTGGTTACTAACATAATTCTAAAGTATACTGACCAAAAATATGACCTTAAGTAAATAAATAAATAAAATTAAACTGAAAACCTCAAATAGACAAAAAGAAAGACGACATTTTTATTTCATATTTTTTTATGGTAGTAGTTATTTTTGTTTTCTACCATTCATTTATGGTTGTTGTATTAAGCTCGGGAAACTTTAATCACGTGTTGCAGGAAAAGCATGTTTTATGAATCTCGAAGAACTTTGATTTGATTTTTGGCTATAGCTTCAAATTTACTAGAAAACTCTATTTCTAATCTTTCCCCATTCCATTACAGTAATTTTCCTAAAACCAGGTCTCTTTAGATAAGTCTGTGAACTCGCAACGTGGGACAATTCCCAGCTGTTTCATTGGCATGTGGTTTCGTCCCGAACTGTGGTACGAGTGAACTGTGGTACACTGAACTAGTCCCACTGAGCTACAGGGAATGTACTTCGTAATTTGCGTGGAGTACTAAAGTTTGGGCCGAAGGGAAACGTGGTAATGGTTTAGACTTGTTAGATTTGTGGACGTTTTCTTTTGGGTTGTACCTACTTTTTGTGTGAAGGCTCACGCGACGTGAAACAAAAAGACCGCTCGTCGCGCGGCACGCGGTATCTTTGTGTCACGTTGCGCATCGCGCCTGTGTGTAGGAGCCTTGAAAAGTAAGTTACAATATTATGTATAGGCTTTTGTAAACTTTGTTATTGTAAATTATCATATCCTATCCTACTAACATTCATATTATAAATGTGAAAGTTTGTGATGATGGATGTTTGCTACTCAATCACGCAAAAACGGCTGATTCTGTGTGTGTATGTATTAGTATTTATTAATTTTCGATGTATATATCCCTTATGTTGCAACTGCCATGTTTTGTCTCTACATCACCCTAAGGTTGACTGGTAGTAAATACCTCAGGCATTAAGTCCGCCTTTGTACAGTTTTTTTTTTAATGTGCATACAATTTTAATAAATCTATATAAATAAAATGAATCGCCGAAATGTATATATGCACATAACTTCCGAATGAATGTACCATAATGGATATTTTTTTTTTTTTTGCATTCGTTATTTTCAGGACAAGATTAATAAAATATTAATTAATTAATAGATTAATTTAATATTTTTTTATACGTTCAGTTGTTCAGCTAGGAGTTGTTAAATTCAAAAAGACCATACGTCATCATGTCAATGTTGTATGCGCCCGGGATGGTTTGAGGTAGGGTAGGGTAGGTAGGAAGGTAGGTATGGTAGTGTAGGGTAGGTAGGAAGGTAGGTATGGTAGTGTAGGGTAGGTAGGTAGGGTAGGGTAGGGTAGGGTAGGGTAGGTAGGTAGGTAGGTAGATAGGGTAGGTATTTTTTTTATAGGTAGGTAGGGTAAGTAGGGTAGAAGTGTCGATAGTGCTACTCATGTGGAACCGGGCCGGGTAAAGCTAGTAAATCAATATTTACACACAATACCCAGACGAAAGCGAGTTATATTACTAATCTAAATTAAAATACGAAAACACACTTCTTGTTAAAGACAAACCATTAATACAAAATAAACACGAATCCGACATCATCATCAACTTTAATAAGACCCTCAATTAAAACAAACTCGATTCCTGACCTTACAACTGCTAAAATGTACCACAAAACAAATAGATCAAAAGCTAATAGAGTGGCTCGCAATACACGCGGGAGAGCGGGGTTAATTGGACCACTCGTTCGAACCACTAATTGAACCGTCTTCTCTACGCCACGCCGTCTACGTCAGCCTTAATTCCAGTATCACTTTCTGTAATTATTATTCTGTGGTCTCAATTTCGCGATTGGCTTTTTGAATTGGATGGTTGAGTATAAAGGGTTATAATTTTGTTTATGTTTACGAAAATTTTAATGAATGAAATGTATCTTTGTTTATAAATTGCATTGAAAACCAATTATGAAATCCTTACGCATGACATGATGCCACATTGACTTTCATCATTTTCATCATTTTAATTGCCCATCATTATTATATTAGCCAAAACACGTACTACTAAACGGACATAATTAATCCACACGTTATTTTTACGTTTGGAATTTCTCTTGGGAAACACATCCAATCCTCCATCGCCTTGAAGCGGGTGGAGGAATCTGTCAGACTGTAATTGACTAAAACCAGGGTAAAAGAAAAGCAGCAACGACCGATAGGTACCGCTATCCCCCATTTTTGAAAATATAATAAAATTTATACAAATAACAAAAATGTTTCTGTTTTTAATATCAAAATAACAGTTTTATACTAAATGCTTTTGGAAAGTATACTCGTATACGATACTTTTAACAATTTTCTTTTTTTTTTGTCTTTCTTTCTGATTGTCTGCCTGTCTGTTTATTCCGGCTAATCTCCGAAACGGTTGAATCGATTTTGAGGTGACTTTCACTGGCAGATAGCTGGTATTATAAGTAGTAACTTAAGCTCCTTTTATTTTAGAATAAGCTGAAGGCGAAGCCGCCAGCATCCGCTAGAAAAAATAAAATTAGTTTGTTTCAGACTCTTTTTGTCCATATTTTGTTAGTATTATATTAAGACTATGTTAGTCATGACGAAGCAACCAATTTATGCATTATGTAAACGTATAATAGAAATAATTAACTGAATAAATTTTTAATTAATAGAATAATCAAAAAAAAATTTAAAAAAATATATTTTAATAGAATAATCAAAAAAAAATTTAAAAAAATATATTTTTAAATTTTTTTTGATTATTTTATTAATTAAAAATTTATTCAGTTAATTATTTCTATTATACGTTTACAGCTGGAAGAGATGACATTAGAAATAAGCATCACCTTTGTACGTATTTTTCTGTTCCCTTCTTTCTTGTCTGTTTATTGTGTGTACATAAATTGTGAAATAAAAAAAAAAAAAAAAAAAAAAAAAAAACTGAAAAAAAAAATTACCATAGTGCCTGCTGAGCCTCCAGCCTGATGGGCCTCCCACAGCTGCCGATATTGGTATGTCTGCAATCCAACCCAATCCTTACGACTCTGTTGCCACTCCTCCTCGAATTGAATAATTGAGGCCAACTCTTTGCGCATTATAACATAAAAGACAAAAGGCAGAAGCGTTTTTGCCAATGCCATCGATTTTTGCAAAAATTTTGGTCTTCATTACTCTTGTATTGTAAAATAGTATCCGGTCTAATTAGGAGCAGAAAATGTAAAAGAAGGTTCGTGTAATCTGAAAAGTCTTAGTCTAGAACTGTTAGTGTTAAAGCGGAGCCTCAGTAATAGGGTTCCGTTGGCAACCTTCGGGTACGGAACCCTATTACTGAGGCTCCGCTATCCGTCCGTTCATCTGTCTGTATCTTTTGAGCCGTAATAGGTAACAACACAATAAAAGTACAAGTGAATTTTCAAGGCAGAGAAGCAATCAAAGCCTATTACTGCTCCTGATGACAGGTATTGTGCTCAGACTGTTAGCATTATAATGATAGTACTTAGATTTTGGCAGGCATCTAGATAACTTCGTAAGTTCGGTAATGCTTGGAATGAAATAATCATTGAGAGCAACTGACAATACCATTTAGAAATGATGTTTATTTTGTATATCTTTTAATAAATAAACGAACTTTACTTAATTTAATTGATGGCATTTCGATTATTTCCTTTAGCAAAAAGCAAACCTTAGGAAGCTGGGTCAGTATCTCTATAAAAAAGAACGACTAGTAATTCATTAGGCCTATAGAATTAAATTATAACAATCCACTATAGATTGAAAATACAAAATAGAAGTGATCATAACTTCCGTCTCCCTGATCGTTCGTTCATTCGGTTTGGTTCGTTCGGTTTCATTCATTTGTTCATTCATTTTTCCTCTTCCCTCTTCTAAATGACACCTAGTCTAAAACGCTACAAGGTGAGTACGGGTTCCAAACAAAATCCATTGTTCTTCATACAAGAAACGTGTTTTTTTTTTCTAAATAATAAAATAAAGTTAAAATTTAAATTTATACAAGAAACTTGTTTTGTTTTTACTAAAGTAATTTAAAAAAAATTGTAGTGTTCAATGTTGTACAGTGGTCCTTTGTGCGCGAGTCCGACTCGCACTTTGCTGCTTTTTCTTCTTAAAGCAAAGACTAAGTTTCTCGTGCTACTTCTTTTACGATTGAAACTAAACGAAATTAAATGAGTTGGCAAAATGTTAGACGGAAAGCTTTTGTGAGTCCGAGTCTAATTTGTGGGTACGTTAAACGATAGTTTGTTCGGTAATGTTAGTTATTTCAGAATTAGAGTTATTATTGGTTTCTGAGAGTGAGATTGAGTCTGTTGGCCAATCTAATATTTAGTTTTATTGATTTCCGTTAGTATTGCTGTTACTCACCCAATCACTTCACAGCTGCAGCTATCACGAGGTTTGACCACAGATAAATAATTGATACCAAAGCATTGATTCTAATAAAAATAAGGGCTAAATATTGAGTTATTTACACTGGTGCTTAAATGGATGAATTACACGTATATAGGGTGTATCTATTCTAACACGAAATATTTTAAGAGATACACCTATAGGTGGTAAAGAAACCATGGAAATGATTTTTTTTTTTAAATCTGAGTATGTTATTTAAAAAAATAGATACTGGATATGATGATTAATTTTATCAAAAGGCACCACGCTCGTGCCGCCACCGTCGCCGCGTCCGGGCGGGTCATTCATAAAATAAAAAAAATAACTAAGTAAAGGATTTTTTGCGAAATGTCTCAAGTAATTTTAAAATTATAATAATTATGTAAAAATATAAAACATTTGGATAAAAACTGCTGTGGCTTTTTTGCCACCTATAGATGTTTCTCTTAAAATATTTCGTGTATGAATAGATACACCTTATATATCAGAACTGTGATACTGTCAAAAAAAGACAATAAAAAAAAAAAAAAAATTGTATAAAATAGACATGAAAAAAGTCAGTTACGAACCAATGGGTCCCTCTTAATGGCAAACGACATCGCGGCAGGCCCAGATGGAGATAGTGGGATAAGCTGGACTCCTTAGACAAGAACTGTTCCTTGGCAGCTTTAAACAGAGAGAAGTGGAAAGAGAACAACGGCTTTGCAGTGGCACATCACAGGCTTTTAATAATAATAATAATAAAAGAAGAAGAAAAAAGAAGAAGTAAAAGTAATATAACATAAAGTCAAAGCATTTATCAAATAGGCACATAAATGGCAAAATCAAAATATTTTATTTCACATAAACACTTTTGAACGTCAAAATTTACACAGAAATAAAATTGATTGTAGTTGTCCCTTCCAAAAGGTACTTTCGAATGGAGAAGAATGGGCAAAAAACTTCACCGTTACTCTTTTGAACTGTTTTACAATACTTTGTATACATCAATTATATCATTACATGTGAAGACGATGTGTCTAGAATAAAATTACTATATTACAACAGGTGAACACAATTAAAAATGAAACAATGACGGATAAATGAATTATGTGTTGATACATGGTATTCACATATTAGTTACAAATATTGTTAGAGCAGATGATTTAACTAAAATGTTTACAGATAAAAATTCAGTGTGCGGATTAAACTTATCATATCACAGAGTGTAAAATTAATGTCATAAAATTAATACAACAGTTAAATTAGCAATCTGTTTGATTTTGTCTAGACTACATTGTGCTATGAAGCATTACCAGCATGTTTCCAAGCATTCTTATCTTGGATATAATCCACTGATTTGTATTATACTGGTTACAAAGTGTACTTTTAATATGATTTTTAATTAATTATCTTTCATTTAATTGCAATAGCATTGCATAGCATTGCATAGCATTGCATAGCATTGCATAGCATTGCATTGCAAAGCATTGCATAGCATTGGCTAGACATGTCCACTCAATCTGTGTGGTTCTGTCATCAAAAGACCATTTCAGACACCAATCTACATGGTCTTCACATGATCTGACCAAGATTATGTCTACACTTTCAAAGAGACTGTGACCTCTGAGTTTGTTTCGGCCTTTCTTCTCAGAGTACTCAGTTATGGAATGCCAACCTTATCTAGTTTTTAAATATGATTGACGTGTTAAAGTGTTTGTACAAACCTACTTACAGAAATAACATCATTTATACTCCATTTACTATAGCATTAGACAAACAACGGCTAAATAACGACAGTTATTGTGTAATATTGTTGAAATTACTACATTTTTGAGTTATTTTTTTAATGTAAATGGTAAATAGATTACAGTGCTTATTTATCGAGAAATAACGGAGTTTATTAAACGTTTACATCGAAATAACGAATGGGTGAGAACAGTTATTTAGTATAGTAGGAGCAGTGTTATTCAACCTTTTTTCGCTGAACGTACAAAATCCGTTGCGTATTTTTTCGGTATGTTCGACCGTCCATTACTATCTATTTCATAATAAAAAAGGCTATACAATTTTCAGATAATTTGAAAACCTTTAATAAAGTTTACATAACTGTATGTAACATTTGCATTTCTATTATTTTTCTTTCCATTTACTGTTCACGGTATTATGTTCCGCGGCCATTCTGAATAAAATTGGTTTCATTACCATTCCTATATTGAGTTGGGTCGAAATCAATTGAATTTTTTCGCTGTACGCAGATTTTCGCCGTAAATCAAGTAGTCTATACAATATAATTATGGAGATAACAATACGAGAATAAATAAAAACACTGGTATAGAGGTATGAGGAACAGGGTGTAAAGTTCACTCATACTCAGGGAGGATACAGGGAGGATCCTCCGACCAGACGGGTGTTGTCTCTGGTAGGCAACTGCCCGATGGTTGATGTCGGGATGTTGTATATATGCTAGTCGCGCGGTAAACTCTGACCACCCCTACCTAGTTGATATTCCACCAATTCGCACTAAGCGTTTTCAAACGTCTTTTATAATGCGCACAGCAAAGGAGTGGAAATCTCTGCCTGCGTCTGTTTCCGAACGCATACAACGCTAATCTATTCAAAGTTAGAGTGAACAGGCTTCTGCTGGGTAAGCTTACTCCATCGTCGACTTTGTCTCTGTCACCTCTGACCTAGACTAGAGTCAAGAGCAAACCCATCGTAAAAAAAATTGATTGTGGAGATCAGACAGGCAGTCGCTCCATGTAAAATACTGGTATTCAGCTGCAACAGGTAAAACTGGAAGCCGACCCCAACATAAATTGTAAAAGAGGCAGATGATAAGAGGTTTCTCGTATATTCAGGGCCAACTTATCCAGGTTATACTGGGCTTGATTGAATTTTTGTATGCAGACTGGGAACGTTATTAGATATACGAAGTTTAACACAGAGCTCTGAGGGACTCCTGCGCGTATGGGATGGGGGGAAGAGAGAGCTCCGTCTATGCGATAGCGAAAGATGCGATTTGACAAAATGTCTCGTAAGATGAGCACGAGACGGTCCGACACACCGAGTTGGTACAGCTTGTATAATAAGCCGTTGTGCCAGAATTTGTCGAACGCCTTCGCTATATCAAAGAAGATCGCTCCTATCATAAGACCGCGTAGGAAACCAAAGCTGATGTCTTCTACGATACGGTGGACCTGATGGGTCGAGGCATGTTGGGTTCGAAAACCAAACTGCTCATCGGGGATAAGGCCCTTAGCCTTGGCGTAGTCTCTGAAACGCTTATAAATAAGCCTCTCATAGAGTTTTTCCGAGAACCTTGAGCAGACTGATGGGTCGGTAGCCCGCGGGCTCCGTCTTGGGTTTACCGGGTTTGTGGATACCGATAACGACGGCCTTTTTCCACGCTTGTGGAAAGATGTTATTGCTCATGGCACCATTGAAGATGGTGGCCAGTAGCATTATGAGGTGGGCGGGGAACAATTGGAGTACCTTATTGGTGATTCCATCTGAGTCAGGGGCTTTACGGGGCTTCAGACCCTTGATGAGTTCGTGCACTTCGTCTGGAGTGATGGGAGGCAGGGATCTCATCTCCATCATAAATTAATTCTTTATAGTGATAGTTAATAGGTACCTACTTATAATATGAGAACCAAATTTTTCTTTGAAGGTGAAGTCTTTGTAAAAAAGGAAATTGATTTTCGCTCATTTATTTGAGGTTATTGAAAGAAATTGTTAATTTAAAAAGCAATTTTCTATTGAACTTGGCAATGTTAATAAAATTGGTCGTTAAAGGTATGAATTAGAAATAGGATTATAAAAAAAAACCTTTGTTAGGGTTCCGTAGCAAACAAGGACCCTTTATAGTTTCGCCATGTCCGTCTGTCTGTCTGTCCGCGGCTTAGCTCAGAGACTCTTAGTGCTAGAAAGCTGTATTTTGGTGTGAGTATACCTGTACACGTAAAGTAGGGATGATATTGTTTTTCTCATCAGTCCCATAGTGTGGGGTATCGTAGGATAGGCTTTTCAAAAATATTGTGGGTTTCTGAAAACCATTTTTCGATTCAGGGATTCGTTTGCGTAATATTATGCTTTAAAGTGCAAATTTTTGTTAGAGTCAAGTGTTCCCCCCCCCTGCCAGCTAAATGGTTATATTTGGATACCTATGTAAGAAAATTCACAGCAGTTGTATATATAACGAACTAGCTTTTGCTTGCGGCTCCGCCCGCGTGGATGTCAGTTATCGCGTAAAAAAGTAGCCTATGTCCTTCTCCATATCCCAGGCTATATCTCTGCCAAATTTCATGACGATCGGTTCAGCGGTTTAGGCATGAAAACGTAACATACAGACAGACAGACAGAGTTACTTTCACATTTATAATATTAGTATGGATTTAAAAGGAACACTATCACAGCTGACTAGGCTTCACAAGTTATCGAGTAGTTCCATACATTCCGTATGGAATGACATGTTTTTCAACTACAATGTGAAGTTTATTCTTAGGATAAATTCAAACCAACTACGGAACCCTTCATTGTGCTTTGTCCGACATGCACTTGGCCGGTTTTTCTTTCTTTCTTTCTCTATTACCAATCTGTCTACCAAGCGCGATGCTTATAATAATAACCCTTTTCCAATATTCATTAATCGATCATTATCCAGCCGGAATGACAATGATTGTCCTGAAACTGTTAGTAAAATGTATGTGTGTGTGTGTATAGGTATGTGCCGAATTCAAATCTAATTAATAATGTGTCAGTAAATCGTATTATTTGAGTTGGTACTTCACTGGTTACCACTTCAAAAACTGCTGTTCCCTACATTTTGACGAGCTATGCGAACATAAATGTAGGGAACAGCTGATTCCTTTTTCGCGATTTCAGGTTTGGTCCCATAGTGAAAGTTGTTCATAATGATGAGTATAATGACCCCTTAAGAGGATGCCATGAACTCAATTTCACCCTGTATTTATTATGTTGTTTTTTTTATATATATATTTGTTTTTAGTTTTCGAACTAATTATTTGTACGCAAATAGGTTTATTTGACACAGAAACACGTGCTTACAAAAAGATTATTTTTTTTGTCTTCTGACACCGACCTAGAACACGGTAATTAAATGCTTGACCGCAGGAATACGTATGCTAGCTCTTCTTCCCTGGACAATTTCTTCCACAAAAATATCCGATCATCCAATTTTAAAGACAATTTTAAGGTACCTACCGACCATTTTTATCTTAAACTCCTTTCCTTTTATCAGCATCCTATGCGCTGACAATAGCGTGCATTGGCTTCACTCTAAGCGATTCTGTAGTAAATGGAGCTTCGGTGGTGTCAATTTACACTGTAGTGCTAATGCTGGCCCCGCTTTGCCTTTGTCCCGCTTTCAAATAGGGATTTTTGTTCGACAGATATCAACTGGCGTGTAGAAAGATCGACCCAGTCCATGTTTCCTTGGATTCTCCTCTTTCTTAACACAAAAATTGAACCGGCTGCGGACCGGGATTAATTTAGTTGATTTAATTATTTACAAAGCCCATAACAGTTAAGAAGATATTGCCGTAAGTCCCGTCATCCATGACGCTACTCAAAAGTAACTTCTCTAGGCGCGTTGAGCGATTTTTGGTAGGGGCAAAACTTATGGGTTCGCGATCGGTACCTAACGCTTTCCATGAGCTATATTATGTACACTGTGTATTATGTGTACTTTTTGGGTGAACAAAAATCATGGAACTCGCGTCATCGTCACCGAATGCTTTCCATGAGCTATATGTACAAAAGAACAGTTATTCCAAATTTTATGTTTTCACTTCTGTCGGCAGTCCTTATGACTACCATTTTTATTTTTTTGAGTTTTCAGTGTTGTTCCCATAGTGAAAGTTGTTCATAATGATGAGTACAATGACCCACTTAAGAGGATGCCCATGAATTCAATTTCACCCTGTATAATATTCATGTCCATAATCAAGCCTATAATGTTCTCATTGCTGGGACACAGGCCTCCTCTCCGTGAGAGGGAGTGGGCCTTCATCTACCACGTGGGCCCAATGCGGATTGGTAGATGTCACATGTCATTTTTGGTTCTAGGACATACCGGTTTCCTCACGATGTTTTCCTTCACCATTTTGAGATAATCACGAGCACAGAACAGAAATAATCGGCAGTGCAGCTGCCGAATATATCTGTTCTGACTCGTGACGTCGTGACTTAGACATGAAGGCTTCCAAATGGGTATGATGCTGTGCTATAATTTTTAGCGATCACCTGAAACCAAGAACCTGACTTGGTTTCCGTACGTAATTTTCGGGTGATAAAAGTTACAAAGAAGACAAGGTACAAAATATTTCAATTCGATTATGTTAGAAAACCTGTGGGTGTTGTATACCGGCTGAATAATTTTAACCAATACAAACATAGTTATGCTTTAATGATAATTTATCAAAAGTGTTTGATTTTCTTTTTTGTGATTGATTGTACAATTTTATGTTGGTACAGTGTTAAAACATGAATGAATTGTGATACTATAAAGAACAATATTTTATTGAAAAACAATCCTAGACATTATATCAATACTTTGCAGTCGAACAAAAGCTTCTTTCTCTCAAAAGTCAACGACTTCTTTTTTCTATCTGTTTGTGTATTATGAAGATTTTTCTTTCGCTATGCTTCGCAAAATCTAAACATAAATTTAAATAGAGACATTCATGGATATTGTTTATACAAATAACATAATATACTCCAAGTACATGTACTTTCTTTACATATTATACTTTTGCAGACTGTCTGTCTCTCTTTTATTGAAATATTATTCGAAAGATTTACGTAGTACACTACGTAAATCCTTCTACATCTAAATACATAAAACAAAGTCGGGTTATTTACACCATTTATAACTCAAGAACGACTGAACCGATTTTTATGATCTTTGATTAATTGGATTTGTCTCTGCCCCGAATAGCAAAATGACTATTAAAACTTGCAAAAAATTTACGGTTTTTTTTTAAATACATTTTTTATGAATCTTTTTTTTTATGATAATTATCTCGAGAACGGATTGGAGAACGGGGGATCGCGGGCAGAAGCTAGTAAATAATAAAGACAAGAGATCATATGATCATCACTATTGTCTGCATTTCTATTTCATTTCTCCTTTCGCAGATCTGTAGAAGAAATTTCTTAAGAAATAAGCAGTACCTTTGTACTGAAATTATAATTATGTCGTGTCTCTATGTATTTTACTGTGTGTATATAAATAGTAAACCAAATAAATCATGGTATAAACTGAGTAAAGAAGTATTGTTGAAACTGATTTGTTTGAGCTCTTTATAGAAGCTTGTGAGATTTTTCCAAGATTGGATCACCTTATAATTTGTAGGTATAGTAAGAAAGCTCAACAGAACTCAGTGGTAGCTCAAACATTGAAAAGTGGCTAGTAAATAAATGGCGAAAAGGTGGACTCATATGGTAATAAATATATTGTAGCCTTCTCTGAAAGCAGAAAATCTAAACAAAAACAAAATATTAGAGCAGTGGTGGCCCATTGGTAACGGCCCCAACTTTGTAGTCGAGAGTTATAGGTCGTGGGTTCGAACCTAGGCAGGAGCTTTACTATATGTAAAAAATTTCATCGCCACTGCTCACAAAACGGTGAAGGTAAGCATCGTGCGAAAACGGGCATGTCCTTTTTTTTTAAGAAGACATGACATTTTCATAGTACATCTTATTCGCTCCGCTACATAGCTTATCATCAATGGAAACGGTCATGGTAGCTTAGCTTTTGCATTCTCGCAGAAAAGCTGCATAGCACATCTCTGGTGGAAAGGCACCCTAAAGACACACCCTCTCGAAGAGAGGAGGCCTGTATCCAAGCGGTGGGAATATTATAGGCTGATGATGTTAAGTAGGCACATAAATGGGGAAAAGGTGGTATTTTATGGTAAAATATTATATTGTAGCAAAAAATCTAAACAAAAACAAAATATTTCACCAAAAATTCGCAGTTAGAACCACAAACAAAATCTATCCTACCATAATATATTCGAAGCAAAGGCAGCAAAAATGAGAAAACATAAACTAGAGATGGCCTGTCGCATCGGATATTTGCTTAACAATATGTGTTCCCAATATGCAGTATACCGCGTACGGCTTGACGGCACCGTAAAACGGAATATAGCTGGATATATCCCCTGTACCTTGAATATCCGAAGGGGTTTATCCGCGCGGCGGTTAAATCCGCGCCCTGCTTATGTTAGACAATGTGGCGACGATTGTGGTTATGTGCATAGTGGATAAGCGGTAGCGATTCGCGGAGGCGGATTTGGTGAGCAGTTAACAGTTATTGAACTATTCCTTTTACGTTGCAGATATAAAGAATAGGAAACTATATTAAAAAGGAAGTCTAGAAAAGGACACATCAATCTTGCTAGTAAAATTAGTCTTCGATTTATTAAGCCGGAATAAGGCCCCCCGCTAGATCCTAGAATGATAATACAAAAAAAAACCATCACGAGCATCGCTCGAAAGTGATCGTTATTAATCGCTTACAGTAAGTAAAGCCAAAAAGTACTTAACTGTAACAACAGTATTTTTATCTCACAAAGCGACGCGCGTTTTACTTGTGGTAACCAAGTGTACAAACACGCTGTGAATATGTGCGTGAAGACGAGTAGCGTCAGCACATACCACACACACACTTCCGACTTCGCCGTTGGCTCGGACGGTATCGAGAGCTCCTGCGCTCACACACACATTCACAATGTGTTTTTGTACTTGATAACCACAACCAAAGCGCGCGTGGCTTCATGAAATAAAAATTATATAATAGGTACCAGATTTTTACCATACGTATAAAATTCTATGAGATTCTACTACAGTTTTCGCTGTCTAACACTATATACTGAGCTTTACGTCCCCAGTCTAGCTAACAGACATGATATAAGGTCTAGAACCACTGCATATAGTTTATGCGTCCATTCCACCGTGTCTCCAGTTTCTATTTCAAAACTTCTATATACCTCGACATAGTATAACGTATCAAATATCCCAATGAATAAACATAACATTATACATACAACGTATAGAATTGTTTCTACTGTCATGAATTTTTATTGGTTCCAATATGTCTGTCTGTATAGATACAGTCAGGACCAATCTCAGAGATTATGAAGATAATGTTAGATATTGACAATACATAGACAGATTGGACCGAAAATATTCGATACTCGCAAGGCTTCCATTATCTGTGAAAGGCTGAATTATTTGTGCTGAAATATTTATGGACTGCTTACGAATAAAATATACAATACTTTGTTATTTATTCATGAAAAAAAGACGATGAATTTATTAGCTGCTATTCTCGTGGAGTATTGTGTCGTTCGAGTTCGTTCGGGTCAGCAATATATCACTTACCTACCAATTTCTAAACAGTAATGCACTCACGAATTTTGACCTTGTCTCTAGTAAAATATGGTTGCAGAAATAACATTTTAATGCAAGGAACCAACAATATAACTTTAACTAGACTAAGCTACCAAGTAGTCTTTTTGTGTTTCATTTAAGTATGACGCATAATATACATCCATAAACACCCGTTTTTAATAAATTTCCATGATTAAAACCAATAGTCTTTTGATGTATACTAACAATGTTAACAGGGAGAGGGGGGCGGCTGACCACAATAGCGACTGGCAACATCAGTCATATTGTAGCCTGGGATCACTACAACACATATCAGAAGTCAGAATGCGGTCTGCAAATTTTGCAAACTAAAACCCCATTGGAGCTTGGACTAAACACAAAATGCAAGAAACCAATGAAAATTAAGGAACCAAACTCAACCTTCGTACATAATCATACATCTTTGAGCTGAAAACACTGGCCGGATATTCATGCAAAGTTCGTAAATCGACCGTTTGATTCAAATTTCGAATGCGGGTCCAAAATTCATGGCCGTCTCAACAACGGATCAAATCAACTGCCGTCATTGGTTGAGCCGTTTTGGCCGGACATTTGGGAAGTTGTGGAAATTTTCCATATTCAAATCTGGGAAAACGTATTTGGCTTGAGCGGCTTTGCTTAGAGCAAAAGCGGTTATGATGTAAAGGGGAACGTAAAGACTTTTTATGTTGGTAGTATTTTGTACCGGAAAACCGTCAAAATGGCGAGACGTATCGGAAATCATTTGCGTTTTCATCCATAATCCATAATGTGTTGCAAGGTATTATACAAAATTTTATTGTGTATGGAATGGATTATACAAATCTCATTTTAACAACTTTTACAGCATTATCTACATTAGCAGTTATAGCCTAGTGGTGAGACCGTCGGACTGCCAAGTCATAAGTCTCGAGTTGGACCCAAGGTACGCACCTCTGACTTTTCAGATTCATGTGCGTATTGTATAATTGAAACTTGCTTAAAAAACGGTGAAGGAAAACATCGTGAGGAAACCGGCATACCTGAGAGTTATTTCTCGACGACATGTGTAGTCAAGTCAGAGGACCATGAGCGGCATAAAAACTCTGACACCAGGTTAGTCACTAACCACACGAAAAGAAGAAGAAGATACAACAACAACAACTAAATAAACCGATAATACTTTCACAAAAGTCAACTGATTGAAAGCAGTACCAGGCCACCGATTATTATTATTATATTATATATATTTTAACAGTTACTCCATTGAGTATACAGGGTGAAATTGAATTCATGAGCATCCTCTTAAGAGGTCATTGTACTCATCATTATGAACAACTTTCACTATGGGACCATACCCGAAATCTATACGCAGTATAGCTCATGGAAAGCGTTCGGTGAAGATCGCGAACCCATAAGTTTTTCCCCTGCCAAAAATCGCTCAACGCGCCTAAAGAAGTTTTCACTTCAAAAAACTGCTGTTCCCTACATTTTGACGAGTTATGCGAACATAAGTGTAGGGAACAGCAGTTTTTTTTTTTTTCGAGATTTCAGGCTTGATCCCATAGTGAAAGTTGTTCATTATGATGAGTACAATGACCCCTTAAGAGAATGCCCATGAATTCAATTTCATCCTGTATAAAGCTAGTGAAGGTAGTACAGTCAGCCTCAAAAAGATGAATACATCGACAAAAAATCGTTTAATTATATTACCTAAGATCTTTGTTTGAAACGATATTATTATATCAATATGTAGCCACATTTTAATAGGGAATATTCAAGTAATTCAAAACTTTTAAATTATTTAAATATACATTATAAAGGAGACCAGAAATTAGTTTTTTGTTTTGCATTACTTAATTAACAATTCATTATTTTATGTTACGATTTTTGGTGGAACCGAAGGCAAACTCGAAACGGATCGTCTTCGGAAATGCCGGAAGTGACGTCAACAGCCATGTAAATAAATATCTATTCTTAGCAAACTGCTTGAATTCACACTAAGATAAGTAAATAAGTGCGACTTTTGTTTTAATGAAACACAAAAAATAATTAAATTTATATGATTTGGAAAAGAGATATTGTAAACAAAGCAGTATCGTGGTAACATGGCCGCGATAATGGACAAAGATCGTTTGAGCTGTAGTAGACAATATTGATAGTTTAAATTTTATTTTTATTTTGAACAGCTTACTATTTGACTTTTAATAGTTTTCTTGTGTATATATTACTTTTCTCGGTAGAATAAGTGAAAAATATAATTACATGTATATTCCCTCTTGTAGCTACATATTGATACATAAATATTAATTTAATTATTCTAAATGTGACGACATTGTGCATCACAGTTCTTTTTTTTTTTCTTTCTCATTTAGTTTTAATCATGGTCTAACAGTTTGAGTAATTTATGCGGCCTACCCAAATATCCTTTCTTTGGTATTGTTCGTCGAATCGTTGAGCTTCTTTAAGTTATGAGTCAAAATACCATTTCAGACACAAATCTATATGGTCTTCACATAATCTAGCTAGACTTTAAAAGAGACTGCGACCTCTGAGTTTGTTTCAGCCGTTCTTCTCAGAGTAGTCAGATAGGAAACGCCGACCTCATCTTGTTTTTAAAATATGATTGACGTTTAAAAGTATTTGTACAAACCTACTTACAAAAATAAAATCATTTATCATTTACTGTTAGAGATGTTAAAAATAGAGATAAAAACAGATCTTCTTGACATAAACATTAGCATGCAAATATTAATAAAATAAAGTATAATGTCAATCCGAGGTAATTTTTTTTTAAATATCATGATAATGATCATTTAAAATAATAAATTAGTAAAACACGATCAAAATCTCTCATCTAAAAACTCATTTGAATTATAATACGCTTTTTTTGAACACTACGTCACTTAACCGCTTCTAGCTTTTAGTTAGTACCTGTAATTATAAATTTTTGGAGCCATACAAAAGACACGCGTAAGTGCAGTTCTATATTGATGTAGACAAATTTGACTATTGTCACGTCTATTACGAGGAAACCGATCTGCCATGCGAGAAAAGAGGTGAGGGATCTTAAGGGCCTATACTACCTCAAATGGCTTAGCATGATCCTCCGTTATGTCGAAAATACTGCAGCATTAATTTTGAAATAAATATATGGTAAAGTTGAGGATTAATGTTAAGTACTATGTTAGCCGAAAACACGATTCCATAAAATTTTCTCGATAGAAAAGAATTCCAAAGTTACCTCCAAACCGAACAATAAACCGCTGGTATTCAAAAAATACTTCAAATTAGATAATGAAACTTTGCATATTAACTGAACTAACTATAAAGCAGGTCTCATGTTATTTACTTTTTTTCAATGACCATTATTTTCACCGTAAAAAGAAATTATCTAAACTATCGGCGCCTTGGAGCCTTTTCCCTGCCGCCCTGTCTCGCTTACTCGCGTGACCGGTAGCAATAGTGTGCGAGCGAGATACAGAGTGAAGTGGCGCTGAGGTAGTATATACTCTTAAGAACATAGCATTTTCTAATAATGTAAATTGAAGGTATTGTCAAGATTTTGTATTTCTGAAAATAAAGGTCATGCCACACTATACTGGCACCGCAACGGCACCGCTTCAACCCAGCAATTAACTTGTCATTCAAATTAGAGCATTAAATCGTGTCAACGGCGGGCAGTCAGCGCGCTTGCCGCTACCATATAACTCGACTAGCAGACCGCGCACTGCAAGCGAGCGGACCGCGTGCTTATAGCGTGCCAACCGCGTGCTTACTGCGCGCCGTCTCCGAGTCGCAATGTAAACCGAGACATTATGAAAACGTGCAAGTCCTAGGTGTGTTCAATCATAAATGCCATATAACAATTGTGTTCAAGGTGACAGCAACCTTGCACCTCGCGGCCAGCGCGCGGACTGCGAGCTTGCACCTCACCGACGATGCGTAGTTAGCGCGCTGGCGTGAATTCGAGGCAACGCAACGCCGGCCGTGCTGCAGCTGTGCAGTTGCGGTGTCGATATAATTTGCCATGACCTTAACCATGGCTTGCAACTCTGAATGGTTTCAAACATGCAACGGTTTCGAGTTGTGAATATAAGTTCCCGGTTATAACTTAACTAAACCATCATCACCAATCCTACATTACTGTATGTAAAAGCCAAAAAATTGTCCAGAGAAGACCCTACAAAACGAAAATCAATAAAGTAGGCCCTCTCATTCGATAGGCTAATAAAAGGGGCCCCTATACTTTGTGGCTTCCAGATGACTTACGGTCTGGACCGGTTCAAGTAGATGTATAATTTATCAAGATCGACTGATTTATATGCTTTACATTGAGGAACGAGTGTACGCATAAAAATGGGGTATGGTAAGAGGCGTACTCGTTGGTAATATATTGAGTACCGGCTGTCTTTTTAAAGATAAACAAGCTTGGAGGTATATGTTTCTGGGTTTTGGTTAGAAATACACTTGAATTCAATAATGTTGTGTGGTTTTTGTGAATAATTAAAAAATAAGCACATGCAAAAACAACTATTTAATAGATTCCTAAGTGTTTTCTATGGACATGCAGTGTCACTAGAAATTGATGGAGGCTTGAACTGAACTCCTTTGATCGGACGGACACACAATGCGCTATCGTGATTTCCAAAAATGGATCGATTACAGTTATTGTAATTTGGATTACGTTGCTATGGTGCAATTATACGCTAGGGTTGATTATAACCCAGCGCTGGATTGGACGCGGGCCAATGCCTCGGCCAGCTAAAAGCCCGGTTCTGACTCCGTTTGACTTTTATTTGTGGTCTGAGTTCAAGCGCCTCGTATATCGTGAAGAACACAAAATTCGCGACGCGATAATAATTGCGATAATGGACTTGACATGCGCAAAACAGTGCGTTTTAAAGTGAGGTAATATGACATTACATTTCGTACCGAGGAATGTTGCGGAATGTTGCATTACACCATGACTCTAAACATAACGCGAAATTATGCGCCACACGACATGGCTATTGTAATGAAATGCTCGATTTTCCTGCATACTGAATAATTCAATCAAAAGGGTATTCCAGGCTTATATACTAGCAATATCTACACATAGATTGCAATATTGATTATTGATCAAGACTATGAATATTGGCGTATTTAAAAATCAATTTTGGAATTATTGTTTTTATTTTTTAGGGTTCCGTACATCAAAAGGAAAAACGGAAACGGGAACTTTTTCTCAGGAACTCGTGGAGATATCAAGTTGAAATTAATATCAAATACGAAAGTTTATGCTCTCTTGGAGCTCTGAAAAAATCAAGCTTTTAAGTCAACGCAATAAAAAGATACAGCCATTTATGCGACATTTATGCGATATTCGCAAGTAAATCAAAACCTATAGGGTACTTCTCGTTGACTTAGAATCATGAAATTTAGCAAGAAGCAAGGTCTCACAGCACAAGTAAAGGAAAAAGTCCGAAAATTGTTAATTTGTAGTTTTATCAAATAAAAAAAAAAAAATTTGGGTTTACAAAGTTAAATTTGGAGTTGGAGAATTGACCGTCACGTATATCGATGTATGGGAGAACATTTTCTCAACTACAAAATTAAGGTTTGTAGGGAACCCTTGGTGCGCGAGTCAGACTCGCACTTGCCCGGTTTTTTTTATACCTAACAGTTTTTTTCCTAAAATATCACCCAACACCTTATTAATTAATAATTACACAATATTTAAACATACAAAATAACACATGTGTTAAGTGTTTTGCATCATGGCGCGCGCTGCGTGGCGTTACATTACTTGACTAAGCATTACTGTCGTAATGCCATAAAGTGCGAGACCGGGAGTCATGAATTCATAATTTAAAACATCACGCATAGCATTACCGAGATAATACGAATACCAAACAGCGCGCCGCCCGACATTTTTGAGTGTCATGGTACCATGCTTGATTCCACCATCTGCAATCGGATTTACTACCTACAAAAAGTAAAATTTTAAATTAAAAAAAAAGCCCCGACTCAAACAAAAACCTTTAAAAACTAAAATAATAATATAATTGACCCTTTAAGTTAATTAAAAGTTGTAGGAAATATTTTGATCCAAGCGTCCTCGCGTCGGCGGACTGCTAATGAAATTTGGATTGGAAGTTAACAGCAACTATGTTTTCTACAATAGCATACATTCATTATTGCTTGGTATAAGCCTTATCTGTTTGGCGTTTTCATTAGCCGTCCCCCGAACACCCCTCTGTTTCTGTCGGGGTTTAAAAATGTATCTGGACTAACTATTGAAAAGGCAAGCAGAAATTGTAACTACAAAATTTTGTTACAAATATATAGTTATAATATAACAAGATGAGAGATCATTATTTTCACCTAATATTACCTATGATTCTATCACATTCCACAACGTGCAAAGATAATAATATCTCATTTTTACTGAAAACCTTTGCTATGTGCAAAAAATGACCAAACTTTAAAATCAGGAAGCCAGTCTGGTCGACGGTGAGGTTTTTTACCCTTTCCTACCCAAAACTAGTTTTTTTTTTCTAGTTTTGGGTGGATTTCGTTTACGTATTTAAATAAAGAATGATAAAATTCTATCGATTCGTATTCCAAAAAAATCGCAACTATTTATGCAAGGGTCAGCTAATTGCAGTACCTACGTCTGCAAAACAAAAGTTGAATGAAGAAGTCATTAACATAAATACGCCAAATGTTTGCACACACTTCACAAACATTGTACTGTAAACATCACAGTTTTAGCACAATCCTGTTTGTACATAAATACTCATCAGCATGACAATACAAGCTTGCTGACAAACATTGGCAAGGCTTCAAGACAATTATAATTTGTACGTATGCCAATGTTTGTCTCCGTGAAGTGGTGACTGACGGAAATGTTGGTGGTTCCTATGGGACAAAACACGAGTGTGTTTTGTTTCGTAGTCTACATGGGACAATTGACATCATTATTGTCAACTATTCTATCTGAATTAATGTAATTGGTGTTGTAGCGTTTTAATTAACCATAAATAAATGGGCATCGTATTCATTTGTTATGTGTAAGTGAGACTTTTCTATTAATAAAGGTGATAACCTTTATTAATAGAAAAGTCTCACTACTTTTCTATTAATAAAGGTTATCACCTTTATTAATAGAAAAGTCTCACTTAGAAAAAAACGGAACCATTATAGGATCACTCGTGTGTCTGTCTGTCTGTCTGTCTGTCCGTCTGTCTGTCTGTCTGTCTGTCCGTCTGTCACAGCCAATTTGCTCCGAACGTAATGGGCCGATTAAGTTGGAATTTAGTATACATATCAATTTGAGTAACCCAAACACGAATGTGAACCGTAAATAAATTAATTTAGAATATTGGGGTCAGTTTTGGGGGGCAAACAAGAACTCGCTTTTGAACGGTTTTTTTTTTCCTTATATATCTATAAGGAAAAAAAAACCGTTCAAAAGCGAGTCGGATTCGCGCACCGAGGGTTCCGTACCATCAAAAATCATAAAAAAAGTCTTTTGTTCCACTATCGGTCAAGAGATGGCGCTGACCTAAATCCGCAATATTAGAAAAGCTGTGCTATTTAGAGATCGTTTTATTTTTCCTGTTATCTTTACATAAACTTCTATTACATAGAATAATTTCAGATTTTTCTTTATTCACAAAACTCGAAAACTATGCAGCCTAAAAAAAAAGAAAAATGTTTGAGAATGTACAAATAGCGCTCGTTCATATGATACCCCACATGCCCTAGTAGCCCCACTTCGAATTTTTAGGACTCCCGTTCAGTCCATATTTCAAAATATATTTTTTTATTTCGTTCTTATTTGCAAAATAGTTGGGCAAACATCATCTAAAACTAACCCAAATTTCAAGTTCATAGCATTAATAGTTCTTGAGATATCCAGTTGTGACAGACGGACAGACAGACTGAGTCGCACCATAAGGGTTCCTTTTTACTATTTTGGTACGGAACCCTGAAAATACGAAAATATTTCAACATTGTGGCGTACATAAATTGAGGCAGCCTCATACATACACATCTATTATATATTAGGGTAACTTATTGAGGAAAAATTGTTCTTAAGTTGATTCGAATCCATGAGCCTCACAAACGACTATAATAATTTGCTTTTTAGATTGAGGGATTACTGCAATGCGTTCGTCATAGATATTTTTCTTCAGTTAGGCTATTTCCAATTTTTTTTTAAGTGAAAACTCTTTAGCTGAGTTGAGCGATTTTTGTGGGGAAAAACTTATAGGTTCGCGTCACCGAAATGCGTCACATGCTCGTGTTCGCGCCAGACTGTCAGTTATTCCAAAGTTTTGAATTTTCACTTCTTTCGGCAGTCCATGTGACTGCACTTTTTTTTTTTTTGTTTTTTCTAGCTTTTTGGAAGAGTTAAAAACTCCACGCAGAACGGTGTTTTTAATTATTTCAAAACTTTTCCTCTAGCCACCATGAAATAGTTTGGGTACTTATTTGATGTTGCCCAGGTTCTTCATATTTACACAAGCAATATTGCGAACATGAACTCTTAAGGGCCTATACTACCTCAAATGGCTTAGCATGATCCTCCGTTATGTCGAAAATACTGCAGCATTAATTTTGAAATAAATATATGGTAAAGTTGAGGATTAATGTTAAGTACTATGTTAGCCGAAAACACGATTCCATAATATTTTCTCGATAGATAAAAATTCCAAAGTTACCTCCAAACCGAACCATAAACCGCTGGTATTCAAAAAATACTTCAAATTAGATAATGAAACTTTGCATATGAACTGAACTAACTATAAAGCAGGTCTTATGTTATTTACTTTTTTTTAATGACCATTATTTTCACCGTAAAAAGAAATTATCTAAACTATCGGCGCCTTGGAGCCTTTTCCCTGCCGCCCTGTCTCGCTTGCTCGCGTGACCGGTAGCAATAGTGTGCGAGCGATATACAGAGTGAGGTGGCGCTAAGGTTGTATAGACTATTAAAAGTTAATAGCGTTCCATCTAAATATATAAAAGAAGAAACTGACTAACTGACTGACTGACATATCAACGCACAGCCCAAACCGCTGGGTCTAGAGATTCAGAATTTGGCACGTAGGATCTTTATAAAGTCTAGGGGTGCACTAAGAAAGGATTTTTGGAAATTCCAACCCTAAGGGGATAAAATAGGGGATGAAAGTTTATATGAAAAATCTTATTAATTTGTTTGATTAACTTGAAACTTGGCACAAATACTTGCCTAAGTAAGTAATAACATTTTTCATAATTAGTTTTTCAAAACTACCCCTCAAAGGGTGATTGCGGGGTGTCAAAGTTTGTATGTAGGAATTTTAACGCGCGGTTCGATTAACTTGAAACTCAGTAGAAATACTTGCGACCAAAAATAAAGAATAACATGTGTCAGGGTTTTTCAAAACTCTACCCCTAACGGAGTGAAAAGGGGTAGTCAATTTTACAGAAGAGTATTTTTCTGGACAAAATACGATTCAACTAGGGAAGTATTGACATCCACGCGGGCGAAGCCGCAGGCAACAGCTAGTTGATGTATAAAACAGAAAGATTTAGTACACGCTCCTCGACGTGGACCGCATAACCTATGCCGAATGGCACAACTGACCTAAGTCACAATCGAACTGGCGTTTGTGTAGCACGTGTGCAGCACACACACAGTAAAATTACCGATATCGTCTAAATAAGCAGCAACAATGCCTTCCTTTATTTTCAAAATGTGCGCTAATAATTCACAAACCAACAATAAGTTCCACAGGATTACTATCCACTCGTGAGTATATCAAAACTTATTTTGTTTAAAATTCTCCTGAATAATATCGCTTTCTAGATTTCCATTTGTTTCTGAGTTTTTAAGGGTACGTAACAGTGACAATTGTTGCTATCTCGTTCCCGCTGCAGCCCACGTCATCATCATCATTATCATTTCAGCCGAAAGACGTCCACTGTTGGACATAAGCCTCCCGATTGGAGGGTTTGCCATAATCGCCATGCGTGGCAGGCGGGTTGGCGATCGCAGTATGGTGTTAAATATGCATAGAGAATGCTGCTGCCCATTCTCTAGTAAGTCCCTTAGTCGCCTTTTACGACACCCATGGGAGGAAATAGGATGGTGCTATTCTTTACGTCCGGCACCACACGGAACTGCCCGCGTCATATCTCTCTATTTCGGTTGTTTCACGACATCGGGTAATGTAGTTGTGTGGGTGTGTTTACATGTAATTGTTTCTAGTCCAATAATGTTTATGTGACGTTAGAGCTGTGCCTTATCTTCCTTTTTAGGGTTTCGTAGTCAACAAGGAACCCTTATAGTTTCGCCATGTCCGTCCGTCTGTCCGTCCCCAGCTTAGCGCAGAGACTCTTAGTACGAGAAAGCTATAATTTGGCATGGATATACATATTAATTACGCCAACAAAGTGTAAAATAAAATTATGAAAATAATAGTTATTTAGGGTACCTCCTGTACATGTAAAGTGGGGATTTTTCGCTTAACCTATGGTGAGGGGTATTGTTAAATGGGTTTTTCAAAAATATTGAGGGTCTGTGAAAACAATTTTTCGATTAAGGAATCCGTTTCTGAAATATTAGGCTTAAAAGTGCTAATTTTTTTAGAGTTAAGTGTCCCCCCCCCCTGCCAGCTAAATGGTTGTACTTGAATGTGTAAAAAAAATCGCATCAGTAGTATATGTAACGAAGTTAAAAGGAAAACTATCACAGCCCCGAGTAAAGTCAATCAACTTACATTTATAGTTGAAAAACAAGTTCTCCCATACATTTCGTATGGAAGAACATGTTTTTCAACTACGATGTTAAGTTTGTTCTTGGGATAAATTCATACCAACTACGGAACCCTTCATTGTGCGTGGTCCGAAATGCACTTGGCCAGTTTTTTATACATCAATGTAGCGCTCCCGTTCCTTCCGCTAACCCGTATGTTTCCAACCTAACCTACCATATAAGCGTATGCATTCTCATCGGTATAACACAATACTGAGATTTATTCTCTATTAGTTTGACCCGTGGCTTCACTCGTATTCTGACCACGCTTGAACAGGGGCCTAAGTCTACTAATTTACAAACATTGCAATGGTCTCGCCATTGTGAGTATTTGACAGTTTTTGTATGGCAAATCTGTCAAAAACTCACAATGAAGAGACCATTGCAACGTTTGTACATTAGTAGACTTGGCCTCCTGATCTGCTGAAATATGGTTACATTATTGAAATATGTTGTGTACGCCTTACATATTACCGAGTGCTGTTAGATAAAGAAAATATTTCTTGGGATATTGGTAGTTGCATATCCTAGTGTGGTGAATACTGATGAAGTTTTTTGTGTCAGAATTTCGTGTGTAGTTATTATTTAGACATAAACAAAATGTTTTACTGCTAAGTAGGCCTTTCGAAAATTGGGGTATTGTAAATAGGGATGACGGCTAAAAAAATATTTTTTGTTCGTCATGTAGATTATTGAAAAGTATTGGACACATTTTTTTTTTTTAAGTAGGTTATCAAAACATTACGGCGATACAATGAGTTCAAATGTGGCATGACGTCACTTCTCAGTAGATTTTATACGTAGCTGTGACGTAACGAGCCCCCACTCCCCAAGTTTACTGTGTTTTATCTAAGTCATTTTTTATTAATATGATAAAGCAAAAAAATACGTGTCTAATATTTTTTTATTATCTGATTGACCGACTAAACAGTTTTTCTTTTTATTTTTTTACCCAGGACACATCCCTATTGTAGACACTACACGGGTCTCAGGAATTAATTTTGCATTTAGTTAGGTCTATTCTAAGTGTAGCGTCCTACGTTCTTTACTAACACTAGAATTAAGTGGTTTACGCACACTAATGAGTCTTGTTGCTCGAATAAAATATTGTATCTATACAAATAAATAAAATTGAAGTGTCTGTTTGTAATTTCAAAATAACAGCTTTTAAATTTATACGGCACTTATGACGAAAAAAACAATTTTAAATATTTTTTTCTGTTTGTCCCAGCTAATCTCCGAAATAGCTGGACTGATTTTTACGGGACTTTTACTGGCAGATAGCTGATGTTACAGGGAATAACTTAGGTAACAGCAAGTAAATAATTTATTAGAATATTATTTATTTTGTACACCATATAAATTACAGATATAAGTAAACGTAGAAATCTTACATCATCATCATGATCATTTCAGCCGAAAGACGTCCACTGCTAGACATAGGCCTCCCCCAAGCACCGCCACCTCGACCGGTTCTGTGCTTACCGCATCCAGCGGATTCCTGCGGCTTTCATAAGGTCATCGATCCACCTTGTGGGAGGCCTTCCAACGCTACGTCTTCCGGTACGCGGTCGCCACTCTAGAACCTTTTGGCCCCAACGGCCATCTGTTCTGCGCGCAATGTGCCCCGCCCATTGCCACTTAAGTTTGGCAATTCTTCGAGCTATGTCGGTTACCTTGGTTCTCCTGCGGATCTCTTCATTTCTGATTCGATCACGTAGGGAAACTCCAAGCATAGCCCTCTCCATTGCTCTTTGGGTGACTTTTAGCCTTCTAATAAGGCCCATTGTGAGCGACCACGTTTCAGTGCCATATGTCATCATTGGCAACATGCACTGGTCAAAGACTTTCGTCTTGAGACACTGCGCTATGTAATCTTACATAGGGTGACACAGTGGACACAAATGGCAAATAATTCTGATGCTAATTATAGTATTTTCTGAACCAACAGGCATTACAATTATAACCTACAAATTTTACACTAGTACGAGTATAACAGTCTGCCGTCACTTGAACCATACAACCAGGCAGAATCTGACGAAAATCAACATCAAACAGACAGACGAACGAACTTTTGGTTACCTAGCATCAAGACTAGAATATTAGTGTGTACCTACATAGATAAAATTATAACCATAATATTTCTAAGTTAGAGTTTCCTTGACTTGGAACAGTAATAAGATGTCGTTACTTCTGGATTTAATTTTCTTGTTTATTGGGGAATGAAGGAAAATGATTAGATATAAATGTCTATATAAGGTGTATCTATTCATACGCGAAATATTTTAAGAGGACCATCTATAGGTGGTAAAAAAAGCCATAGCAGCGAATTTTTTTATTTTTTTATCTAAGAGTTTTACATTTTTCTATAATTATAGTAATTTTAAAATTGCTTGAGACATTTTGCAAAGTAGTTGCATTTTCCAAAATTTTACTTATTCTATGAATGACCCACCCGAACGCGGCGACGACGGTGGCGGCACGAGCGCGGTGAATTTTGATAATTAATCATAATATCAAGTAATTTTAAATTATTTAATTTTTTAAATAATATACTCAGATTTAAAAAAAAAATCGTTTCCGTGGCTTCTTTACCACCTATAGGTGTATCTCTTAAAATATTTCGTATTTGAATAGATACATCCTATATACGCTTTAGACTTTTGAACTAAACTAAATGTTAATAGGGACTAACTTTTTCTGTGTGCCAAAAGGTACACAGAAGGTATACAATGAATAAATAACATGTGTCATGTCATGTGCCATCATACCCTTATATTGTTGCATTTGCATTTTCATATATTGAAAGCAGTTTCATAATTTAAGGATGGTTGTTTAAATAAGGGGCTCGTTGTGAAGTAATAATAGCCGCACGGGTCATAGATGAGGTTAAGCTACGCTTGACGAGGTCGATCCGTGGATAGGTGACCATCCTTTACATAACGAGAGCGCTCCGTGCCTCGAAAATCACGCTAAACCGTTGATCTCGCCTGTCATTTGTAGATCATTGACAATCGTCACGGGTATCCATAAACCCGAAAGTCACACACCCAGTCTTACCATGGTCAGACAGGCAGTCGAACCATTTTTACTGGTATTCAGCTGAATACCAGTAAAAATGGTTCGACTGCCTGCAGCTGCATATGGTTGGACTGTTAATTATTTTGAATATTACAGCCTTAATTTTTTTTTTTTTTTAGACGTTGCCCCACACTAGGAATTTCTCCTGTATCGTGGGTACGTTTACAAACATTTAAACTCACATACACAAACAGCCAGACCCGGAACAACTACTTGAAGATCATACAAATATTTGTTCCGTGCGGGAGTCGAATATTCATAAAGTCTTGCCTATTTAAAGCGAACCTATTTATGAAATTGGTTCATACATAATTATCTCCCAGGAGGAGGAAAAAATCGTAATCCTCAGAGTAAGATTGAGGCTATCGAAATATTGTGACATAGTAAAAAGAAAAGAAAATTGATAATTTTATTTTAGCCGAGCTATAAAAAACGTAAACTCTGCTTGAATTCGCAAAGCTTAACTGGGTGCCCACCGGTCCACCATATTGAGACACGAAGCAAAAAATACGATCTAGAGGAATGTGGCCACTTTTCTTTAGATCGAATTTTGCTGCTTCGTAACTCAATAGTAGACTCAAAGGTATTAGAAAATTCTAAACACACTTACCGATGTTGCTGATTGAGCTGTTTTTCATAATTCCTTCTCAGTCACGAGATAATATTTTTTTAAAGGAGAGCCCTCTTAAGTTTTGGGACTGATACAATCATCGAATGACATTTATTTGTAGACGAAATAAGTGTATGTATACTACAATGTTATTTTGCCGCGTAGCCACAATCGAAACTAACGCCGCCATCTTGTTTTGACGTGAATACGTCTTTAAACTTTATTCTATAGTGATAGGCAATTTTGAAAACTGATGATCACAAAATCGGGGCATACAGTTTGGTGTTGCAGCTAAATATATTATCTATCATCTACATAGGACCTAAAAAAGTTTCAGGTTAATTTGTTTAAGCAAAAATTAAAAACTTTGCTATGTCAAAAATGTTATTATAGTGTCTCAGATTTTTTGACAGATAAATTTTGACATGTGTTTTAAAATAGCTAAATAAATTGTTTTACTTAAATAATTCTAATTTCAATTCATGATAGAATTCTATACTGTTGATACTATAATATTAGAGAAATTCTGACTGAAGCATTTCTTTTGACATTGATATTGATTTTATTATGCATTATTTTTTTTACTTACTGTTGACATTTTTAATTTACTTTTGTTTACTGAATTCAATTTAAAATAATGATATTGACCTAAAATTAATTATTAACAATCATAACCATTGATATTTGCACGCCATAGTATGTGGCAATCATGTCTGAACCTGTATTTTTTCTTTGTCATCTTGCATGCACGTTTATTTAATACTTGTATGTGTACACATGTTTAAGCAAATAAATATATCTTATCTTATCTTATCTTATCTTACATCCGAAATTGTATAAAACTACTCGATAGCTCAAGGATAGATCGATAGATCTCGATAGATCAAAGAATTCGTTACGTTGAGTGAGGACTGTGACGCATCGCGCGTGGAGAATCGCCGCCATTATGAGGTTTTTTTCGCTGCGTCACATAATTTCCGTTTAATATATTTTGTCTCGGAGAAGCTACGACGTTCATTTGAGTTTCAATTGTCAGCTCTCGTCACGATCTATCGATTGCGTATATAAAACATTAGTGTGAAGTACATAGCTATAGTCAATATTTTTGGAGTTAATGTAAAAAAAAAAACATGTAGATAATCTAAAATCTAAAATAAATAATTTAAATCTATGTCTTCGTTTATTTTTGTTGCTTATATAGTTAGTATGTATGTATCTATTATATACATACATACTAATACAAAATAAAAATCTGTGTATCTATTATAGTATATTGTACTTTTATATTTTTTATTTGCACCAATGACTAGCTCAATTTATGTCCAGAAAATCAATATCTATAATGCCAAGGTTGCCTGGAAGAGATCGCAGTAAGCGATAAGGCCGTCCATTGTATATTTTGTAGTGTATAAGGTTTTTCTTTTTGGAACGTGTACTCTGGTGTATAATAAAGTAGGCCTATATTCGTCAAAAACCAAATCAAAATATAGATATCGTATACGGTAAAAAGGCTTCTCAAGAGCAATACACATAAAACACTATATGACGGAGTAAAGCAGTGCCGGGAACGTACAATAATGAGAGCGTCCAAGCGGATCAACGACTGCGCCAGAACATCTGCGGACTTATTCAATGACGGCACCAGAACATCTGCGGACTTATTCACTGTACTCTACACGTATTCACGTTAAACACACGGCCGAAGCCACGACACAGTCACACCGCGATTTTATTGAATACATTTCAAGTGACATTCACGAAACCAACACGAAACAATTGCAAAAATGTTTACCGACAGCGCCCTCTGTTAACTTAATTCGACCGCCAAAAGATCCTTGTAGCAATGTATACATACTCGTATTATTGGGTAAGTAATAGATGATATAACAACAAAATCTCTAATATTAACAACATATAACAACGGAACCCATAATTTGATTTAATATAGCGATTAGTTAATATAATGAACGATTGATATAATTTTAAAATAACTAATTTTTATAAGCATAAGATACATTAAATATAACATCGTTTGACATAACATATATGAAATATAAAATCGTTTGACATACCACTCAAAAGATATAAAACTTATTTGGTCTAATATGATGAAAACGCCTACTTAAAAACACAAAGCAAAATGAAGCCAAGCAAAGGTCGACGGAGCCCCGCTTGGCGGGGCTCCTATTCCCCTTCGATTAAATAAACAATATACATATTAAACGTTAGACCAAATGATTTTCGATTACTTATGTAAACGTTATATCATACAACATTATACTAATTAAGTTTTAGAATAAATAAATGCTATATGTAAAGAAATTATATCAAAATTTGGTATATCTCACGTTGATTATATCTTATGAACGATATTAAAATGAAATTAGACCAAATGAGTTTATACGTTATGAGACGCACCCCGTATTATTAGCTTGAATATTTTATTATAATGTAATTTTGTTTTTTAATGCAGTAGTATATGCACCACTGCATTAGAAAACAAAATTAAATCCCGGAAAATAGAAGTAAACAGAACTACGCAACGCATACCGAGCTCCAGGTCTGAACAACGAACATATCTACCTACCTACTTCGGTTATGACAAAGATCAAAAGGGTGCACCTTGCGCATACTAATAATATTGCTAACCAAAAGTCACGTACTCTGACCCTACCATCCATTCCTTATCTATAGGATAAGAAGAAAATATAAGTCGACGTAAAGCCGAGCCCTGCATACCCCATTTATGTGTGCATACGTTGATCTACTCCTGTGGTTCAAATCTGAGAATAGAAAATGTAGATAAGGTTTGAATAGGGTTTGATAGATGCACATAAAAAAATTTGTATTGGTGAGTGAGATGTGGTGGCCAGTGGTAAAAGACTTACGGATTGTAGGTTGTGGGTTCGAACCCAGGCAGGTGCTTTCCTATGCGTAAGTAATTTCATCACTGCTGCTCTCAAAATGGTGAAGGAAAACATCATCAAGTCATTTCTTATAAACAGTATCCGCTTTTATAATAAGTTGCCAAAGTCGGTTACAGAACTTAGCGATGGAAAGTTCAAAACCCACATCAAATGTGTCCTTATCACAAAAGCATATTATAAAAGACTACGTTGAAGCCCAATTGGGGGAGGCCTATATCCCGCAGTGGACGTCTTTCGGCTGAAATGATGATGATGAATCGGGCTGTCACAGAAATGTATAGGGCCTTAAAACGGTAATCTATGTGAAAAGTTCATAGGGTCTTAAGTTTGAATTAAGATGTTTCCTCAATAATGGGAGCATATTGTTCGATAAAAAATATGATGACATGTATATACGAACCACAACTGATGTATTCCACATCGCGATATCAAACTTATCCACGTGAATAACCAACTTTTAATGATTTTATACTGAAGATCACATCCAAACGAGTAGTTTTAATGACTTGGAAAAAATAAGTATATGTTGTTTTAGAGCATTTTCTTCATAACTTAAGATATTAATATTTTAGATTATGATTATAACTAGCTTTAGTCCGCGGCTCCGCCCGCGTGGATGTCGGCTATCGCGTAAAAAAGAAGCCTATGTCCTTTTCCATATCCTAGGCTATATCCCTGCCAAATTTCATGACGATCAGTTCAGCGGTTTAGGCGTGAAAACGTAACATGCCTACAGACATACAGGCAGAGTTACTTTCACATTTATAACATTAGTATGGATTACTACATAGTAAAATATTTTTTTAAAGTTTTGTCTAACGCGGATAAAAAACTGAGAATCACGCAAAATCAATCAAGCATAATTTTTCTGAAACCTTCACTTTTTTAAAGATAATTTAATTATTGATATTTAGTATACATATTTTATTAAAATACCTTTTGTTTTATGTATAATAAATTAATAATGCGTCTTATTTGGTACAGCGCTCCTGGATGGGTGAGTCCTATTACTGGCTGAACATACGAAGCGCTGCGTGAGCTCAGTACAGAACACGCAAGCTAACCACTCAAGGTCACTGGCATATATCTGCGTTGTAAATAGTAACCAGACAACAACCGTCGATCAGTAGCCCATCAGTCCCACCTCTGTATGGTTGGAGGATCCTCTCTTTCCAATTAATTCTCTTTCTTCCCTGTTCCTCATACCTCTGAAAAATCATGTTTAAAGCTCAGTTCTAGGGTTTAGCAGAAATGCTAGTAGTGTGCAATCATCATTGTTGAGGGTTAAAATTATAATGTCTCAACTTCTTGAATATTATTTATTAATAGTGAAAACGGCACTTTTACAACACTTTTACAACGGACGACATGTGTGTACACAACGGTGTTTCTGGACGAATTGTCCGTTGTGCGTGTGGCGCGCCGCCGGCGCTCGCGTCTCCCCCGAACCCCTCTCGCTCCGGGCGCGTTCACGTAGTGCATTTAGGCGCGTTCAATCGTTTTATTGTATCTTAAGTATCTAAATGCACTGGCGATTCAAAAATCGCGCTAGTTGCAATGTCGTACACGAACATAAACCGCGCGAATAAAAGTCGTAGTGCGGGCTAGCCCTTATCCAGATTATTCTCCAAAATCTCTAACTCGATTACATGTAGATATGTATTATTTAATAATAAATCAACCTGCCTAGCCTTTTCCCAACTATGTTAGGGTCGGCTTCCAGTCTAACCGGATGCAGCTGAATACCAGTATTTTACATGGAGCGACTGCCTATCTGACCTCCACAACCCAGTAACTGGGTAACACGATACCCCTTGGTAAGACTGGCTGTCAGAATTTTGGGCTTCTGACGACCCGTAACGACTGTCAAAGATCCACGAATGATAGCCGGGACCAACGGCTTAACGTGCTTTCCGAGGCACGGAGGAGTCTCGGTATGTAAAGATGGTCACCCATCCATGGACCAACCCCGGCAAGCGTAGCTTAACCTGACGGATCGACCCGTGCGGCTGTTGATACTTAGCCACGAGCTCCTCGAGATTTTGGGTATTATTTAATAAGTAAGCTTAAAATAAAATAATACATATTACATGGACAACCGAAGATGTGTATTTATTCGTTTTCTTTCCCTAAACATCCCGGGAGAAACCTTTGATTTCGTCAATGGTATTTACTCAAGAGGATTTCTTTGTTAATCCATATTTTGTGTCACAATAATGTTAAATAAATAATATGTTATTTTGGAGATGATTTAAGGGTATACATACAAGGATAAGCATACAAAGGTAGGGATTATTTTCCGAGTTTATTTTGGTTATGTGGTGTGTGTGTAGGATTGAGTTTGTTCAGTGTGGTTTCATGGCTATGATTGAACAATTAATGAGGTTTAACCCAAAGATTTTCTTATATATATTTTGAATACCTAAATAATACCTTTTTTTTTCTAATTTTATCTTGAAATTGCCTTAAAAGTACTTTCTATTTATAGATTTATTATTTTAATGTACTCGGCTGGGCAACGTTCGGGAAGCTACGCAATATCTTCTCGTCCCACATACCGCAGTGTCTCAAGACGAAAGCCTTTCATCAGTGCATGTTGCCAGTGATGACCTATGGCACTGAAATGTGGTCGCTCACAATGGGCCTTATTAGAAGGCTAAAAGTCACCCAAAGGGCAATGGAGAGGGCTATGCTTGGAGTTTCTATATGTGATTGAATCAGAAATAAGAGATCCGCAGGAGAACCAAAGTAGGTAATCGACAAAGCTCGAAGCATTGCCAAACTTAAGTGGTAATGGGCAGGGCACATTGCTCGCAGAACAGATGGCCATTGGGGTCGAAAGGTTCTGGAGTGGCAACCGCGTACCGAAAGACGTAGCATTGGAAGACCTCCCACAAGGTGGACCGATGGCCTTGTGAAGGCCGCAGGAATCCGCTGGATGCGGAAAGCACAGAATCGGTCAAAGCGGCAGTGCTTGGGGAAGGCCTATGTCCAGTCTTTCGGCTGAAATGACGATGATGATAAATGTACAAATTTGATGTTTATTTTAGTGTTTCATTAATCACGCACATGTATGTCACAACATTTTATTTGTTTTTGAATGTGCTTTTTTATATTAAGACCTTTAATTTATTCCATTAATTTATTAATACTGACACACCTATGTGTTTATTATTCTTGTGTATGGCACTCGTGGGTTGCAGCTGAAAATCAGCGTAAGGTGTCATCTGACATTATGCTGAGCTGAGGCCCTTTTGGCACTATATTCATTGTTTTCTGTTTTCTATAGTTTAAGGAGGGTCGTGAGTGTTAGTTTAATAAAAAATTACTGTATACTAATTGGGCGTGAATATTACCTCGGCTACTTAGGTAGGTAGATATGCATCCGATTCTATAGTCAGAAAAAATACTAAATTTGTCGATTCCGGAATCGCAGGATTTTTACGATTTTAGTTTGTACACTTGTTTGCTTTGTTTGATGTCATTTGCACTGGGAAATGACAACAAACAAAGCACACAAGTGTGCAAGTGCCACACACTGACACTGGCCAGTGTGTGGCACTTTTGTATCGATCGTAAAATTCCCACGATTCCGGAATCGTCAAAAATTTTGTATTTTTTTCTCACGCCTTAAATTCCCTGAAATTTGTTAGCTCTCAGTGAATCTGAAGATGGAACAGTACCTACCGATTTCCTATTGTTTGTCCATTACTTACTTCCGAACATCAATTAGTAAAGCAAGAAGAACGAAAATAAACTATAAGCATTGTGTCTCATTTGGTAAATTGTAGGTAGTGGACCTTGTGAAATCTATACTAATATTATGAAGAGGAAAGATTTTTTGTTTGTTTGTTTATTTCTATCGAATAAGCTCCGAAAACACTGGACCGATTTTAATCATTTTTTCATCAATAGAAAGCTAAATTGTCAGGAAGTGACATAAGCCATAATTTATTTTCAAAAAAATTGAGATCTTTAAGAAAATTATGCCTAGAAACCACGGAATCGAAACGTACGCGGGTGAAACCGAGGGGCACAGCTAGTTTGTGATATAACTACAAATTTCATGTGTGTTCTTGAATAGGATAATCAATTTAGTTAAGTATAATCTTTTCTTGCTTCTTTTACTTGAAATCCGAATATATCAAATAACGTACGAAAAGATTGTGTAGTTCAAGCAGATTATTAAACAAATAAGCCTTTGTTATACCCGAAATACAGGAAAAAGTGCCTTAATATTTTCCTTGGTACAAAATACTTCAATTATACTGATCAAATATGTAGTACGTTCTTTGAATATGACATGTAACAGCTGGTTTGTTTCTGAAGCAATTTGGCCTTCTAAATTGCCTCGAAAAACAAACCAACATCATTACGTAATACATAATTAATTGAAAAGACGTGTCAAACGTGTTTTAAATAAAATTGTTTTTATAGCAATGAAACGTTCTATGTTAGAGGGTTTAGTTTCCGCATTTAGTCCTTCAGATGAACCATTGTGCGTGAACCATGGCGAACGTCGGTGGTTGTTCCAACCAGCCTACCTCCTTCCAGAATTTAATCACGTATCCTGGTCTGTCAGAACATCGGTGAAGGATCTAGGTGCCCCGAGGGTTTCTGTTCTAATCTGGGTAACGCCTGTGCATTTGAAGAGCACATGCGCAACAGTTTCTTCCGCCTTCATGCAGGCCCTGCACAGAGGGCTGTCCGTTGTCCTTATTGTGTGGAAATGTTTGTTTAGCGAGCATTGTCTCGTGATTGTCCACGTCACCAGGCGCAGACATTTCCTGTCCAGGAGCAATAAACGCCTGTTCATATTACCATCCAAGGATAGCATAGCCACTCTGGACTACCTACAGCCCGGTGTCGAGGTCCACCAGTTCTCTATTATACAAGAGATTCAGTTTGGTTTTTGAGGGGTTTACTGAGAATTGGTGTTTATTACACCAGTCCTCTATTATTTTCAAGGCTTGGCGCATAAGGAAAAGTTTTTATTAAATAACTAGCTGTTGGTCGCAGCTTCACCCGCGTATTTTTTTCTAAAATAAAAGTATCCTAAATTACTCCTTATAATATCAGACCGCGACCGCGTACCGGAAGACGTAGCGTTGGAAGGCCTCCCACAAGGTGGACCGATGACCTTATGAAAGCCGCAGGAATCCGCTGGATGCGGGAAGCACAGAACCGGTCGAGGTGGCAGTGCTTGGGGGAGGCCTATGTCCAGCAGTGGACGTCTTTCGGCTAAAATGATGATGATGAACATCAGATATCTGCCAGTGAAGTTCCCATCAAAAGGTCCAGACGTTTTGGTTTTTTAGTCGGAACAAACAAGAAAGAGACAGATATGATTTTTTTTTTTTATAAGTACCTTTCCATATTTTTTTTAGTAAAAAGCTGTTATTTTGTCATTACAAACAGAAACTTCAATTTTATCTATTTGTATGAATAGATAACAAAGCGAAAGAAAGACAACGTAGACTTGTAGAGCTGCAAATTTTATAAATATTATATTATATACCTTTATTCCGGGGATTCTTCGCACCCCTTGCCTCACCGTGGCCTTGACCGCTACCGCAGTATCTCAAGACGAAAGTCTTTGACCAGTGCGTGTTGCCAGTGATGACATATGGCACTGAAACGTGGTCGCTCACAATGGGCCTTGTTAGAAGGCTAAAAGTCACCCAAAGGGCAATGGAGAGGGCTATGCTTGGAGTTTCCCTACGTGATCGAATCAGAAATGAAGAGATACGCAGGAAAACCAAGGTAACCGACATAGCTCGAAGAATTGCCAAACTTAAGTGGCAATGGGCAGGGCACATTGCGCGCAGAACAGATGGCCGTTGGGGCCGAAAGGTTCTGGAGTTGCGACCGCGTACCGAAAGACGTAGCGTTGGAAGGCCTCCCACAAGGTGGACCGATGACCTTATGAAAGTCGCAGAAATCAACTGGATGCGGGAAGCACGGAACCGGTCGAGGTGGCGGTGCTTGGGGGAGGCCTATATCCAGTCTTTCGGCTGAAATGACGATGATGATGATGATGATACCTTTATTAGAAAGATACATATATTATGGGTAAGCGAAAAAGTGATTTCACTTTTTCGCCTACCCATAATATATGTATAAAAATACTGCACCATAGGTACAGAAACCAAATGGTTTCTGTACTTATGGTGCAGTGTTTTTATCTTATTATATCTGCTTAATCTTGAAAAAAAGCTTTGTATTTCAACAAACAGACACATTGTAGAATGCAATAAATGTACTGGGAAACAGAAGAACATTAATAATCCAGTAATTAAATTAACATAAAAAAAAGGTTGTCTGTAAAGTTGGTATACGGACAACAGTTTAACGTGACAACGTCATAACAAAACATTGATGCAGCGCAATGAGCGTAATGGGACAATGAGCGTAACGAGACAATGAGCGTAACGGGACAATGAGTCATCCTTTATCGTGCATGCAGCCGGCGTTCATCGATTTATTAGACGTTGTCACGTCAAAAAATACAAAATTTTCATATAAAATTTCAGAGAGTCACATTCTCAAAAATAGAACATGACCTCCATTTTTCAAAGACAATACCCCCTCTAATCTATATAAGGTGGGTACACAACAAAGGCGTCACCCAAAATGACGTCATATCTCAAATATGACGCGGCACTAAGGTGAATTTCTAAAGAGATAAAGCCGCGGGTACACGAGCGTAACTATGCAAATTGCGGTATATCTTTGACCCTTGTCATTTGTCGCTTAGTCATCGATATAAAGTAGCATTTGGTCTTGTCTTTTGAGGATGATGACCTGGGAAGGCTTTAAAAGCAAAGTATTGTGTTTGCGAGGGTTTTAATTCGTACAATGTATGTATGTGACAAATATTACGTAAGGCTTTATACAAAAGGTTTTCAAAGAAAGGGTCTCGCTGGTCTTAATTGGGGACGGTTTTAATGTGTATGAGCCTCTTTCTGTTTGAAGACTGTGATATATTTCCTTTACAAGAAATGGCCAACCTTACATACAAAATTATAATGCCTCATGTGCTGTGTTGTTTCATCAGCTTCCGTTCCAATTTTTTTTATGACAAGAAACTTTGTAATACTAAGAGTATGAGTACGAAAGTAACCATGGAAAGGTCTGGTAAAAAAAATCAATCAGTACCAGGAACCGAATGATTTCTGGATACCAAAGTAACTTTAAAAAGGTACATCGAAACAGGTTCACGAAATTTGGTTCCGGACATCGAACGGCGGTGGATCCATTACCCAATAATGGTTTTATTACATCCGCCAAAAAATGTTATCGGTTTATATTTTTCGAAGTTTTTTCTACCTTTGTCGAATGATCGGAAAGTAAGAATGTAACTAAATAAATGTAATGATAAAGCTACGGTGTTCGACATAACTAGAGATTGGATATTCGGATGCCTATTCACCTAAAGTTGAGATGTTGGCTAACATAGAATGCGGTTTTGTAGGTATCGAAAAAATCCCGCGGTTTTAGGATCAATAAATTGAGGTTTCTGATTATAGAATCGGATGTATATTTACTTACTTTCAAATGTTGGCTTATATGGTATGCACTTTTCTATCGATCATAAAAATTCTGCGATTCCGAAAGCGACAAAATTTGTGTTTTTTTCTGACTATATAATCGGATGCATCTACCTACCTAAGTAGTAGTAATATTTACGCCCCATCAGGATATAGTACTAAATTTAATAAAAACACATATTTTAACAGTTTTTTTGTATTCTTTTCTTTTTTTTAATCTAATACACATCATCCCTCCTCTTACACCCTACATACACATATTTGCACCGGGGTTAACAGTAATTTTAAATAAATATGCATGTGAATAGTTATGCAATTCAAGAATTTGGTAAATAATTACATCTATTTTGTCATATTCATGACAAAATAGATGCAACACTTGAAGTTGTGGACGAGTATGTTTACCTAGGACAAACTGTCCAGTTAGGTAGATCCAACTTCGAGAAAGAGGTCAATCGTTGAACTCGACTCGGCTGGGCAGCGTTCGGGAAGCTACGCAATATCTTCTCGCCCCACATACCGCAGTTTCTCAAGACAAAAGTCTTTCACCAGTGCGTGTTGCCAGTGATGACATATAGCACTGAAACGTGGTCGCTCACAATGGGCCTTATTAGAAGGCTAAAAGTCACCCAAAGGGCAATGGAGAGGGCTATGCTTGGAGTTTCCCTACGTGATCGAATCAGAAATGAATAGATCCGCAGGAGAACCAAGGTAACCGACATAGCTCGAAGAATTGCCAAACTTAAGTGGCAATAGGCAGGGCACATTGCGCGCAGAACAGATGGCCATTGGGACCGAAAGGTTCTGGAGTTGCGACCGCGTGCCGGTAGCGTTGGAAGGCCTCCCACAAGGTGGACCGATGACCTTATGAAAGCCGCAGGAATCCGCTGGATGCGGGAAGCACAGAACCGGTCGAGGTGGCGGTCCTTTGGGGGAGGCCTATATCCAGCAGTGGACGTCTTTTGGCTGAAATGTTGATGATGATGATATACTTTCATATGCATTTAGTAAAAACCTGTCATTTTGATATTACAAACAGACACTTCAATTTTATTTAATTGATAAGATACGCAATTAGTTACAGACCGCCAAGTGAACATCATCAAACTCCACTCATCTGCACACCGCCTAACACTCTTTGACACCGCGGTTTCTCTCTCAGAGAAGACAAAAGCGTCATTTGATAGTAATTTGCTAAGACCGCTACAAACTATTAAGCTAACCATGAGCAGTCATTTGACACAGACTAACAGATGAGACAACGTAGTTATGTCGGTTAACGCGCCACGTTTGAAAGGGACTTCAAAGGTCGATACTTGATTGTCGAATTTCAAAGGATTTATAATACAGACAGTTATTTGGTAGCGTTATCTATATCTATCTTATACAGGGTTATTGGTTCAAAAACCTTGCAGGACTGCGTTACTAAAATCATGAACATTTTATTTTTATTTTTTCTATGACTTTTTACAAAACATAATACATTTGCAGTTTGTTATTATTCTAGGCGTCAAATTGACAGACCGTATTCGCACAGATTACTGACGTTGCTCAACAAGCCGCTAAGCTGAAGTGGGACTGGGCTGGCCACGTCTGCCGTATGCCCAATGAACTGTGGGCCAAAATTACCACTATGTGGAGCCCTGACACAGCAAGAAGGCGCCGCGGCAGACCCCGTAGAAGATGGCGGGACGAGCTGGAGAAAACAAACGACCAGTGGTCCACATTAGCCCTGGATCGAAAGAGCTGGAAGTCATGGGGAGAGGCCTTTGCCCAACAGTGGGATGATGCAGGCTAACAGTAACAGTAACAGTAATACATTTACCAAAAAGAAACCTTCAAGATTTCGTTATTCTATCTAACACATTTCAATTCTGTATGTTGTTGTACCTACCTACGACTCCCGTGCACTGTCACTCGTAAGAAACGGCAGTTTGTTATGCTACGCGTAGAGTTCGTAACATTTAGAGCGTTAAATTTAAATATTATTATTTTTGTATGAAAATCTGATAAATTATAATTGATGAATTATTAAAAGTTATAGAAAAAAGTTGCTGTTTATGATGTTAGTAATGTTGCGCGCCACAATTAATGACTGGTACCATTAACGCCATCTAGTGTCAAATAGCAGAACTAGTAGAGTCGAAATTTTTCTAGAAAGTTCGATGCTAGAACTTTCTAGAACTATCGACATCTGGTCAGTCGGGGCCGGTGTGTTCTCGAACATTCTAGATGTTTCTACAGTAGAAGGTTCTGGAACTATCTAAAGGCCGGTATGTACTCGAAAATTCTAGATGTTTCTACAGTAGAAGGTTCTGGAATTATCTAAGGACTATATAAGGCCGGTATATACGCGAACATTCTATATGTTTCTACAGTAGAAGGTTCTGGAACTATCTAAGGACTATATACCTAATGCCGGTATGGACCCCTATCCGGACAGTAGAAAATCAAGCGATCAAGCAACAAATAAACTTCAAGCGATACAAGTGATCTTCAAGTGCGACTTTAGAGTGATCAGGGCCTCAAGTCTGCTATTAGAATGGTCTCGCCATTGTGAGTATTTGACAGTTTTTGTATGGCAAATCTGTCAAAAACTCACAATGAAGAGACCATTCTGACACTATTGTAATAGCAGACTTGAGGCCCTGAGAGGTTGTTAGTGTTTTACCAATGAACGTGTATATGTATAAATCAATTGCCGTGCGTTAGTCTCGCAAAAATTCCGAAAATGGATTGACCGATTGTGATGAAACTTTGGAAAGCATTGTGTGCTCGCCGGAGAAGGCTCCTGACAAAAAATAAATGAAAAGGGCATTGCAACACATGAAGGGCATTAGTACGTGACCGCGTTGTTATTCTAAACTGCGAATTGGATTTTGATACGTTTTTAACCGTCATTTAGATAATTTATTTCGTAAGGTTTTTATATAAAACTTTAATATATTTACAAATAATAAATACACTTCGGTGTTCTCTCAAGTCGTAAAACCGTGTGGAGCAGGGACAGGTCGCTTGTATTAGTATAAGCTCTTAATTTTGAGGTGTGTAAACTCGTTTAATTTTCGGGTATTTGTGGTAATGAAAGGGATATTAGACCTATTACCTGATAGACGGTTTGGAGTGATCTATACTACTTAATACTATGTAGTAAAAGTTGTTCGACTTCCAAATTTAGGTTAAAATAATTTTTATTCAATCATAAAAATGGTTTTGAAAATGTTTGAGCCGATATATCTGCCATATAAAATAATTTATCAATTTAGTAAAATTATAATAATAAAAATTTAACTATAATTAAACTTCATATTGAACTGATAATTGAAAAAAATAAAATAATGGGTAGTAACCCATGTTTTTTTTTTCAGTTATCAGTTTTCTTTTTTATTAGTATTTTTATTGCTTTATACTGAAAATGTTAATGAAACCGCATCAAAATCCGTTCCTTAGTTTAGAAGAATAAATAGGTAATACACAGATATTGGATATTTATTTTACGAGTAGTTTTAAATTAATCACAGCACAACACACACACACACACATGCATGTCACATCATTTCATTTAATATTGTATGTGCTTTTTTATATTATCACCTTTAATATATTATCTTAATTTATTAAAACGGATACACTTACCTATGTGTTTATTATTCTAGCGTCTAGTACTCGAAGGTTGTAGCTGAAAATCAGCGTGAAGTGGTACACACCTTGTGTTGTCATCTGTAGTGCTATTCTGTCAAAATCTCACCGTGAAAACTTAGGTGAAGTGAGCTTGAAGTGAGCTGTTTTTCCACCTGATGCTAGGAATTGACACTATTGACAGCTCACTCCACGCTCCCTTCACCTAATTTTTCACGGTGAGATGGTTACAGAATAGCACTGCTGATATGAAACCATACCTACCGACTCAAAGCTCAGCAAAAAGGCGCGACTCGACGATGCGACGCGATTCTGGTAGAACAACTTTCATGAAGTTTTTAAAGACATTGTTCTACTAGAGTTGCGTCGTACCGTCTCGTCGCGCCTTTTTGCTGAGCTTTGAGTCGGTAGGTATGTTTAGTGAATAATTAAATCTCTTGCGTTTGATAATAATTTTATTAAGGTTTACGTTTTAAATTTCAGGTAGGAAATTATAAGAACTATCCAGTTTGCGAATAAAGGATGGCCCTCAGTAGCCTATAAAGGCAAAAAACTCTGTAGTTAACAACGGATGCCTTCTTCCCTGGTTAAAAGCAGCTATGCCAGACTCTAAAGCTACAGCATTACGGATACAGTGACAGCTGTCCTGAAAATGATGGCAGTGGGGTGTAACTTCATCATCATCATCATCATTTCAGCCGAAAGACGTCACCTGCTGGCCGCGACTTCGACAGGTTCTGTGCTGCCCGCATACGGCGGATTCCTGCGGCCTTCACAAGGTTGGAAGGCCTCCGACAAGGTGGACCGATGCCACCTTGTCGGAGGCCTTCCAACGCTATCTTCCGGTACGCGGTCCCCACTCCAGAACCTTTTGGCCCCATCGGCCGTCCGTATCTGGCCAAACTTTACAGGCGTTCACCGGGAACATTCGACTACACTACCTAGCAGTTGACAGCCTGCGTAGTCTACTTGCAAAGCCCTAGCCGTCACAGTGGAATCTTGGATTGTTACATGACGGACGAATGCTTCCGATGATAGCGCCTTTAGATGTCAAAAAACCCTCTCAAGCAAAACACATAAACTTATGAAAACTTCATGAGAGTTTTTCTACCAGAATCGCGTCGCATCGTCGAGTCGCGCCAGTCTGCGCGAGCCTTCACCCGAAATATAAATATGTAATTGGTATCAATCTAACTGGAAACTAAAAAGTTATTTCAAACTCCAATTCATTAAACAATCCATAACCACTCAAAACAGAAGATGTCTGGACTACAAACAAATATTAGCATATTTTAGCCTAAAAGCTTATAAACAACAAACTTTTATAGAAGGTACTCACTGCCATATTTATGTACTATTTATCTAGAAAATAACCCAAAGCAAAATCAGCAATAAAACCTTTCAGACTAAGTATTATTATACGATACAAGTGAGTTAGAACTCAAATTAGCCGTAGACAGACGAAACACTTGACATCCATAAAAAGCGGCCAAGGGAGTTGGACTCTCACAAGAAGGGTTCTGTACCACGACATTTTTTTAATCCTTAACAAAACGCCGAATATAGCGACCCCCTTAAATTTTTAACTTTATTACTAGCGACCTGCCCCGGCTTCGCATGGGTGCAATTTACACGTGAAAACGGTATTCTGTTCACGCCACGTTATGCACAAGTTCTGAGATTCTTTAAATACTCGAGATTCTTCTAACCTAACCTAACAAAAGACTTACATGAATTCAAGACAATATTTCATTAGTATTATTAAGTACTTCTTTTTGTTTATATTTACTTATTATATAGCCTACGTCCATGTGGAATAATGTAACTTTCAAATGGTGAAATAATTTTTAGGGTTCCGTAGTCCACAAGGAACCCTTATAGTTTCGCCATATCCGTTTGTCTGTCTGTCTGTTTGTCCGCAGCTTAGCTCAGAGACTCTTGGTACTAGAAAGCTTTAATTTCGCGTGGGTAAACATATTAATCACACCGACAAAGTGATAAAATAACATTTTGAAATATTTTTTTTAATTTAGTTTTTTTTTTTTTTTTTCTCAATTTGAAATATTTTTTTTCAGGGTACCTCCCCTACACGTAAAGTGAGGATGATATTTTTTCTCGTCTGTCCCATAGTGTGGGGTATCATTGGATAGGTTCATAAATAATTTTTCGATTCAGGGATCCGCTTGCGTAATATTAAACTTTAAAGAGCTTATTTTTTTAGAATCACGTATAGTTGTCGTCGTCATCCCCCCTGCCAGCTAAATGGTTGTATTTAGATATGCGGAAAAATTAAAAGCAGTAGTTTTAGTAGTCATATTATATAAAGAGTAAAGACTTGCAATATTCTTTGAATGTAAAACTTACAAACTTACCGTCTAACTTTTTTTTTGTTTTTTTTTTGTAGTAAGTACCTATATTAGATATATTTTTGTTTCGAACTCACTAGCCATCTATAAGCCATCAAAGGCTTCTGTGGTTCTTAGTGTATTATTTTAAAATCTGCAATCTACTTTTCGAAAATTAATAAAAAAAATAAAAAAATATAACGTTTTAAAAGGAATACTATCACAGCTAAGTACGCTTTACAAGTTACCGAGTAATAATCAACGAACTTACATTTGCTTTGTATTTATTTTTAAATTTTTCCATCCATACTAATATTATAAATGTGAAAGAAACTCTGTCTATCTATTTGTCTGTCTGTCTGTCTGTATGTTACATTTTCACGCCTAAACCGCTGAACCGATCGTCATGTTTGGCAGAGATATAGCCTGGGATATGGAGAAGGACATAGGCTACTTTTTTACGCGACAACCGACATCTACGCGGGCAGAGCCGCGGGCAAAAGCTAGTACATTATATAAGGGAGAACATGTTTTTCAACTACAATATTAAGTTTTTTCTTGCAATCCATTCATCCCAACTACGGAACTCTTCATTATGCGTGGTGCGACACGCACTTAGCCGATTTTATTTTTCAAATAAGAGCTGTGGTTCCGGAGATTACCCTCCCCATATACACGAAATCACAAAAAACTTACAAAATTCGTTCTCTCTCTTTAAAATATTATATAAGTATAGATAGTACACACATTGCGAAAATTTCAAGCGACTACCTATTACGGTTCGAAAGAATTAAGACAGACGGACAGCGGAGCCTTAGTAGGTAATAGGGTTCCGTTGGCATCGTTCGGGTACGGAACCCTAAAACATATGTGGAATTACAACAAAGATATACATAAATTTTAATAAAAATTACGTTTCTGAGATGTCTGTACTTACGTCCCTATTCTAATGCCAATTTAGTAAATGTGAAATATAGGAATTAGACTAAAAGAAAATGGCATTGTTAGATACTTATTTTATTATTCGTTATTGTATGTGACCCATTTGAATTAACTACTTTCATTATAATTATCACTTCAACCCATTCGATGAAGATGTAAGATAATGAATGGAAAGAGGCATCATCAGCGGCCTAAAGAATGCTTTAAGCCGATGAATATGTTGACGAAAAAGAGGTATACAGGATGTATTTTTGAGACGGAGCAGTAAGGGTAGGTACCTTATCCGTTCTAGTTAAAGAAATAACGGTTTCTGGAGACTGTCCAATTATTATTATTATAATTTATTTATTTTTGAGAAATTTTCATCCCCATTCACAGATTTTGAAAAATATGTACAGTCAGCAAGAAAATGGGCCTTTTATACAAAAAAATTTTTGGTGCTAATCGATCCTGTTTCTTATAAGGATCAAAAAATTAAATCGGACCAACTGAGGTTTGAGTACTACAAAAGTCAGAAATCGCAAAAAAAATAAGCTTTGTTTTTATGATGGATAGACTGGCCACTACAAAAGCCAGAAATCGCAAAAAACTTTTCGTTCTAAATTATTGAAGAACATTTTTTTTTTTTTTTTTTCAGAATAACTGTAATCACAAGCAACAAACTATCTCAATTCTGTTCTCAAACGAAATAAAATTATAACACGTTTTCATTCGAAATCAAAAGTTTTTTTTTTTGTTCATTTTCGGCCAGTTTTTATTGTAGCGGCCAGTCTATCCATAGTTAAAAAGTACGTGGGGCGTCTCATTTCCTATGAAATGTATGGGATTTTTTTTTTCGCGATTTCTGACTTTTCTAGTACTCAAACCTCAGTAGATCCGGTAGAGTTTTTTGACCTTCTAAGGAACATGATAGATTAACACCAGAAAAAGTTTTTCTGATAATGGCCCATTCTCTTGCTGACTGTTTTTGTTTTTTTTTATCCGTAAATGTGGATAAAAAAATCTCAAAAAAATAAGGACAGACTCCTAAGACCGTTTTCCTGTAGCTACAACGGTTAATGTACCTGCCCTTACTGCCCCATCTGAAAAATCCAACCTGTATGTTTGAGTTGTTTGGGGTTGCAATACTAGGACCGTGGGGCCCGAGTGCTCATCGAGTATTTTGGGATTTATGAGATGGGGCAGTTAGGGTAACCCTGTATAGTCAAAGTCAAAGTCAAATCATTTATTTTAAAAAGTCATAATTTTGTCTAATCCTTCAGTTTCCTATTTAATGACTATAAGATACGACCTTAGGAATTATATTAGAATTGTATTAATTACATAGGTATATCGTTCGGCCGAGGCATTAACATAAGCTCTGAAGATTTTTTATAATGTAATTAAAAGAACGAACCTAAAAACAGGTCTGTTTAGAACAATCTAAACATAGAAAGTAGAAACTAAGAATATTGCTCGTGTAAACGTAACTTAATGATTTTTTATGTATAAACTTGCAACACTAGATAAAATTTCAATTGTTGGTGTTGTGGCTATGCTGCGACCCTTCCTGATTAAAAGATTGTAACGAGCGGCTGTGTGCTCTGATTGTTAAAAGTATAATACAAGTTTTCCAAGCTTTTCACGCATTTTTATTCCAAACAGGTCCAATCAAAAAACATGCAAATCCCTACATGACCTAGGATAAAACCGTGTCAATATAACGCTGTATAAACACGAATTTCTACCCTAAAATTAATTAAAAATCTAAACTCTAAAACAGTCTGCGCGTTACTCTTTGAGCTCTAAACGAGGTTTAAAAGAACCGGTATCGTTAAAGTAGTGCATTTGGTCCGAGATGAGCTTGAAATAGCTGAGATCACGCAAACGACGGCTCTTCAGCGTCCGGCTGATAAAAGACTGGGCACACTGTATTGTGGCGAAATGTAGGTAGGTAGTAAGGGAATAGCAGTGTTGTAGAGTTGGAGTTTTATTACAACTAATGCTTTTGCATTAAACGACATCCGTCTGTCTGTCTGTACGCAGTTTAGCTCAGAGACTGTTAGCACTAGAAAGCTGTAATTTGGTATGGGTATACATACTCGTATTAATCACGCCGACATAGTAGACAAACAAAAAATAAAAAATTGGATACTTCCCCTAGTCGTAAAGTAGGGATGATATTTTTGACGTGACAACGTCTAATAAATCGATGAACACCGGCTGCATGCACGAAAAAGGATGACTCATTGTCCCGTTACGCCCATTGTCCATCAAGTCAATCATTAATAATCAATAATAATAATAAGAAAATTACTCCAAAATTTTTCCAATTTTAATGTGCATTCTAATTAATTTAACCTTCCTTTTTTGTTCATTAAATGTCTATTTTCGCTTAAATCTTTCTTTTTCTCGTAGACATGGTATATAGTATGCAACACTTGAATAAAACGGATTTATATTGAGGGCCATGAATCACTCGCGTCGCTCGGGATTCTAACACTTGAATCACTCGCTACGCTCGTGATTCAATCATCATCAGTCGTTAGAATCCTTCACTTGCTCGTGATTTATCTATAGTCCTCGCTTTAAATCCGTCCTTTATTCACTAATTGCATAATATACTATTATGTGCTGCTCTCCACCCATCCTGTACATTAGAGTGCATCGATAAATCAGTCTATAGCAATCAAATAAAAAAGCGCATCGCAAAAAGTGAAAACATGCAGACTATCCAAACAAACACCAGTCTAGTCGAAAATAAGTCGCGTCAAAGTTCCATCACAAATAAGGTGAGTCAATGATCCGTGTTTTAACGCAGTATCCATCGAACTGTTATTACATCGAAATCATAAAGGCTCCTACAAACAGGCGCGACACGCGACGCGACACAAAGACACCGCGTGGCGTGCGACGAGCGGTGCCTTTGTGTCGCGTCGCGTGCCGCGCTTTATTGTAGGAGCCTTAAGGCGGAGACTGACTTGCAACGTTTGTTTGTAATATCAATATGTCGCCGTTTTGTAACCAAACTCGCCTCGAATAAGGCTCGCTTGGTTACAAAACGGCGATACACAAGACGTGGCGTATGCTCGCTTTGAGCACATGGCTCAAGCGCGCTCCATTTCTTGTTACAAAACAGCGATACACTAAACGTGGCAAACGTTCGCTTCGAGCACTTGACTCAAGCATCTTCCATTTTTATTCAGAACTAGCTTTTGCCCACGGCTCCGTCCGCATGGATGTTGTTTATCGCGTAAAAATGTAGCCTACGTCCTTCTCCATATACCAGGCTATATCACTGCCAAATTTCATGATGATTTGTTCAGCGGTTTAGGCGTGAAAACGTAACAGACAGACATAATTACTTTGACATTTATAATATTACTATGGATGGCGGACGTAAAAGTTGTGGGTCCTTAATTTTATTCAGTTATTGGAAGAAGAAGAAAAAAAACTAAACAATTGTTGACTTGTTTGTAAACATGCGCTCGCAATGCTCGAATCGAGCGGCTCGGCTCGCGGCATTGACTACTGTAACGTTTTTCAAAGGAATTCGCAAAAAAAGCCCACAGTCGAGTAGTCTTACTGCACTGACTTTGTAACGCGTTACAAAAAGTCGATACATTACAAAAAAACGTTGCAAGTCAATCCTTCCGTTATCGAAGTATTCTTTCTTCGGAACAAAAATCGAAGCAGTAAGTACCAATACGATGTGTCAGCATTACAAACGGATTTAAAATCGAAATTCTACTGTACCTACAATACTTTGAAACGCTACGATTTGTGACGTTAAAGTTTACTGAGATTGTAGGGGGTTGTAACAAGATAAAGAGGGTGATAGTCAGCGAATTCTATGAAGTTATTTGTTCAAAGATATTGGCTAGCTACGTAGGTTTTAAGATAGCACTCTGTCGGTAGGTTCAATTTATTAGAACTTTTCCATAGCACAGCTTGGTTATGACTAAGCTCTGCTATGGAACTATATAAAAATTGGTTGTGTGTAAAGTTGGTTTACGGACGATAGTTTAACGTGACAACGTCATAACAAAACATTGATGCGGCGCAAGCGTACAATGAGCGTAACGGGACAATGAGCGTATCGGGACAATGAGTCATCCTTTTTCGTGCATGCAGCCGGCGTTCATCGATTTATTAGACGATGTCACGTCAAAAATAAAAAATAAAGTAAAGAAGCCTTTAATATTCCTTAATTACAAAAAATAAAAATAAAATAAATTGGTTGTCTGTAAAGTTAGTCTACGGACGATAGTTTAACGTGACAACGTCATAACAAAACATTGATGCGGCGCAAGCGTACAATGAGCGTAACGGGACAATGAGCGTGACGGGACAATGTGCGTAACGGGACAATGAGTCATCCTTTTTCGTGCATGCAGCCGGCGTTCATCGATTTATTAGACGTTGTCACGTCAAAAGTAAAGTTCATAATTTAACGAATTAAGGACCCCTCGACGGGTATAGGCCTCCTCCAATAATTTCCATTTTGACGTGACAACGTCCAATAAATCGATGAACGCCGCTGCATGCACGAAAAAGGATGACTCATTGTCCTGTTACGCTCATTGTCCCGTTGCGCTCATTGTCCCGATACGCTCATTGTCCCGTTACGCTCATTGTCCCGTTGCGCTCATTGTCCCGTTGCGCTCATTATCCCGTTACGCTCATTGTACGCTCGCACCGCATCTACATATGTTTTGTTATGACGTTGTCACGTTAAACTATCGTTCGTAAACCAAGTTTACAGATAACCAATTTTTTTGTTTTTTTTTTGTTTTTTGCTGTCACAAACCATGATTTGCCAGTCAATTCCACTATCTCGTCGTGCCAACGTTTTGCTGGTCTACCTCTTCTTCGCTTTCCGAGTGGGCCTTTCCAAGCGGTTGTTCGAATGGTCCATCTGTCGTCTTCTGATCGCGCCGAATGTCCCGCCCATCTCCACTTCAGTGCTTGAGCGTGTTGAAGGGCATCTATGACTTGTGTCTTCATTCTGATTGCTGTTTCGTTGTTTGTCTCTTAGTCTGATGTTTAGGATGCTTCGTTCCATGGCCCTTTGGCAAACTTGTATTTTACTTTTGGTTATGTTATTAAATATCCACGTCTAGCAAGCGTAAGTAAGGCATGGTAGCAGGCAAGATTTCATGACCTTAACTTTAAGTTTTACAGGTAAGCGTGATTTCATTATTTCCTTGTACTTCCAAAAATCTTGTGTGCTGACTGTACAATTTAATCCAAAATAGGCTTAGTAGTGTCGTTAATTGTAAACGACACTACTGGTAGTGCGGCTGGTACTGTCCCTGCCAATAATCCCTCCCTGTGCTTCGTTTACATTCATATGTACAGTGGCCAGCACATCAAGCTACACGAAGCCTACAGGAAGCTGTCAAATTTCTCCAAACGATTTTAAACTTTAAAATGTTGATGATTAAGTTCAAAATCGAACAAGAAAATTTTACAGTTTGTGGTAACTTGATGGGCTGGCCACCGTACATCAGGTTTCATGGTTCAGGTTCAGGTTCGTGTTATCACGCCGGTTGTGAGTACTACACAGTACTACACACCAGGACCTTTACTTCGTATTAGTGTAAGTATTTTATGTCAGATAGTATTTGTGCATATTAAGCAAACAAATATTTTCTTTCTTTCTTTGAATTTTCGTATATACACATGCTAATGGTGTGCTACTAGGTAGCATATGCTTGAAATGAACATGCTTTCAAGTGTTATTACATAGCATAATGTGTGCCGGTTTAACGCAATGGATATTGCTGAATTGCCAGACTGGAAAATGTCGTAACATCTCTCATTTGTACTTGAGAAAGGAGGGTTTTAGAACGTGTCTTGATAAAGTAGATCGGTTTGTCATGCTGGAAATGCGCGTGTTAGGCTTAGGAAGATGTGTTACGAGCTTAATTTTGAGGTTAAGTTGACATTGACTGGAGTGCTTTTTGTTCCAGTTTGAATGTTTAATCTGTCGCTGTGAAATATTACAATCATATAGAATGAGTCAGTGATTGCTGCGTATATTGTAGGCTGGCCATTTCTGCAAAGTAAAGTAAAGTTGTTTACCAAAATGACTACCAACTTAAATTGTCTGTATATTCATATAAATAATAACTGTAAAACTTTTATAGTTATGTGAAATAGCTATAATTATATAACACGGCACATTGAAGTAGTTAGTCAATTTGATAAGCAAATGATAAATTTCCCTGACTGCACTTTGAGCTACATATGTACGAATTTTCACATACATTATGGCAAACCAATAAGACAAATGGACCTTACGAAACTTCTCAGCGGGAATCAAAGTTTACAGCTATGTTACTGTCAAAACTAGGAATACAAGGTAATCAACATGGTAGGTAGATAACCAAAATGTACTGAAAATTAGGACACAAGACCAGTTTGAACAGTTGACGTTATATTTCCATGGAGCTGCCTCGTTGGTGTTATGGTTGCTCTACTGCTGAGCATAAGGTCCTGGGTTCGTTTCTCAGGATTTATTGAGGATTTTCCATCAGGAATTTCTCTGTAGCAGCCCGGAGTCTGGAGTTGGACTCAATCAACTCAGCCTGTAGCAGTCTACTGGACATAGACCTCTCCCAGGCTGCGCAACAACATTTCTGTCCTCCACCTTCCGCATTCAGTCTGTCCCAGCCACCTTTTTGAGGTCGTCGGTCCATCTAGCTGGGGGGCGTCCCACACTACGCTTGCCGATACGCGGTCTCCACTCCAGGACTCGTCTGCTCCATCGGCCATCGGTCCTTCGACGAACATGGCCAGCTCACTACCACTTCAGCGTGCTTACTTTGCAAGCCGTTCGGTAACTCCGGTTCTTAGTTAGGCTCGGTTGACGGTTTAGTGTTCGGGTTGTACACTAACTACTGTGTTTATGAAGTGGTGAGTGTTAAATTAAAGATGGTTATAGTTCACTATTTACGATAGTAATGTTCGTGTTTTTACAGTTCGAAGATTCGAGAGACTATAACCAAGGATGGAAAGGCACAGGATTTCGTGGGCTTGGCGTCGCGACAGTGAGATCAAATGTAGAATATCGCTACGCGCGTGGCTGGCGGAACCGGAGCATAGCTCCCGACCGCAGAAGATGTGCTGTGGCCCATGAAAATGGGTCCTTCCTTGGATGGGCTCAGGGCTTGTCGGATTAATTAGGTACGCCTAATCGCACCCATATGAGTGGTTGCTGTGATTGTTTCTGTAGACGCGCCACGACACTGGTACCCAGTGCCGGTTTCTTCACTATCTGTCCCCGCCAGGTGAGACCCCCAGTTACCTGGGGGAACCCCAACGAAGACGACCAGCGACGAGATGGCGACTCGACGCTCCTACAAGTGAATGTAGCCCCAGCCCGGTCCAGTTATCAGAGCTAGCGAGATCAGACTGAAGGTCGGCCAAGGTGAAGCAACGCGCGCTTAGGTGATCCCACTCCTGCGCACAAACTACGTCGCCGCGTGACGTAGATGCGGCGCGCTTCTACAGTACGGTATTGCTGTGAACGGCGCGCGGGATTTGTGTGAATAACATTAGTTAGTGTAAATATGATTTCTTAATATAATTGTAGAATTATATATGATAAGTTCATGTATGTATAGATATCATCATCATCATTTCAGCCGAAAGACGTCCACTGCTGGACATAAGCCTCGCCCAGTTGGGGAATCATAATCATAATCGCAACGCTTGGAAGGCGGGTTGGCGATCGCAGTATGGTGTTAAAATTCATAGAGAACGCTGCTGCCCATTCTCCCTTAGTCGCCTTTTACGACATCCACGGGAGGAAATAGGGGGCATACATATGTATAGATACATAGTATTGTATTGTGTTTTGTTATGTGTAATAAATGTTAAGGATCGCCACAATAGCAATAGGTTAGCCCCTATTACATAGGACAAACATAACTGGCGCAATGTGTGTGTGTGTGTGTATGTATACCTCTACCTAACCTTTTGAGGAATATAGGCGTGATGTTAAGTAATACATCCATCTTTACCTAACATTCACCTCTACCTTACCTATAGTACCACAGATACGTGTGTAACTGCGTAATAGTTATGACGTCATAAATAAACATTTCACTAGTCGTTCGTCGTCGTCGTAACACGTGAATCTGTATGTTATGGCCCCGCGAGACAAAATATTCAGGAGATAAATATAAACCATAAGCCAAAAATTCCAACTAGAATCAAAACCTTAAAACCAACCTTAAAATAAACACAACAATAATACATAAAGACATAAAAATGTCCAATAAAAAGGGTAATAAAACAATTTTCAGCTCCACTGAGTACACGATGTACATCATCTTAGAAAAACACTAGAAAAAGTACAGGTACGCGGTCTAGATCCAGTATTTATTACGTACACCTACTTCATGTCCTGTGGATTTATATCCACGTATATTTTTTCTTGCCAACATTTATCCAAGATCCACCATTTTCTTTACTAAAAGCGCTTGAAATCTCTTTTTATCTAATGTTAGGGAGTGTTTACATCGTTTGTTCAGACTACAGTAATTTGTATTTATGAGGCGACTCTAAATTACTAATAAAATTGAATAAGACTATAAAGACATGTTTCGATGTTTTTAACCCCCGACGGAAAATGTTAAAAGTTTAATGTGTGTGTTTGAGTATCTGTATATCTGTGTATCTGTGTTGCCTGCGCCATAGTAACTCCCAAACGGCTGAACCGATTGAACGATGTTTTGTTTGACAGGTGGTCCAAGCGTCGTCGCATCGGGGGACGGCTAATGAAAACCCCAAGCAGACAAGGTTTATACCTAGCAATGAAATTCCTTTCTACAATGCATGCTATTGTAGAAAGGATTATAGCTACTGATATCTTCTTATTTTGATTAGCCGTCCCCCGAAGCGAAGACGCTTGGACCAAAATATTATCTTCAACTTATACTAAACTTATATGTATCCTTATTACAACACATATTATTTTTTTGCTTTTAAGAATTTTTTGTTAGTGTCGGGGATTTTAAATTTTTAAATTTAACTTATAATACATTTATGTGAACTTTTTATTACATTGTACTCGTACTTAAGTACTTTATTATTATTCTTTCTTTTGTTTTTATTTTTTCAAATCAACTACATGAAAATGTTTTCTTTATTTGGGAAGAGACTGGACTCTAATACAGGGAATCACAGGGAGTCCAGAGAATTTGTAAAAATCTATCAGCTTAGGCTTCTATGTTAGCTATTACAAAGCAAATTAATAACGGTATTATTACAAAACGAGATCTAACATTATACCGTGTTTTTACTGAAATGAATAGTTTTTTTTTTTGTTCAAAAACTATCGAGGCATTTTTTAATTTCGAACTTTATTTCGACAATACAAAATTTAATTAAATAAAAAAAAATCCTCGGTCAAAAGTTAGAACTCGTTTAATAAGACCGTTATTAATTTGATTTGTCGTCAGTTACCAATTATTTCAAGCAAAAGAAAAAAAAATGCGTGTCGTGTGACTTTATTTGGGAAATAGCACCTGACACCGATTGCTGTATTACTATGGTTTATTTATGGTTCACCGACTGTAAAACTTCCATAGAGCCTTTTAAACACAGTGAGGAACGGTATTTTACTGGTTTCTTGTAAATTATTTAGCAGTAGTTGGAAAATAATGGTAGCCAGTCGCCATACAGAAATAACACTCAGGGCATTGACCGTCTCTCACTTGTGAAACAGAAAAAGAAAGGTTATTGATCATCACGCTTGCTCCTTTGCTTTTTTTTAAGGTACTTTAGATTGTGATTATAATACAACTGTGACGGTATCTACAACGCCACATGCGAACTACGCATCAAAGACCTGACGTCACAAATCCTGCATCACGCAATCAGAGTTTACCGTGTGACTAGCATATCGACGCTGATGTGCCAATAACACCTAACTGACAAAGTCAAAAATGTACACAAACTGAATGAAGATGCATGCATGGAGGCAATGCCATAAAATAGGCATAGGTTTAGTTGGAGATATTTCCACTTATTAGTTTAACAACTAAAAATACACTTAGGAGATTTCACTAAAACATGCGAATAACGCCTTTAAATTCAAAATTATATTAAAGTGAATTCTAGAAAAATGTAAGTTAGGAGGTATTGGCACTTCACCGTCAATATACATCCCGACATCAACCGTGGGGCAGTTGCCCACCAGACACAATACCCGTCTGGTCAGTGGATCCTCCCTTTTCAATAGAGGATGAGTGAACTTTACACCCTGTTCCTAATACTCCATTGAGTCGGATGTGGTACAGCGCTAGGATGAGGCTGACTGCTGGCGTCGACCAGGAGAGGGTTGAAAGGCTCTGCTTGTGGACCGGCCGAAAGTGCAGTGTGATTGTGTGTGGGTAATTCCAAGGTTGCTGATTAGACTGAGGATGATGACTAGGCACGCACATCCGCTGCATGCAGATGGTCAGGATACCCATTGACAGCTGGCTGGCTTTGTGCCTCGCCACTCGAAAGCTTTAAGAAGTGATGATAACGTCACGCTGAACGGTGTACGGTGGCTGTGTGGTAATGTCCATCACCAGTACAGACACCAGTATAGAATATATCGTTTTTATTCTCCTATGTTTTATAATTACTTTATGTAGCAAACATGACGTACCTGATTACTTATGAAACAAGAAAACCCGTCAAAACGATACCAACTACAAAAAATACTAAATACACGCAAGTGTGTAAAGTCCTCAACAATACATATCTCAAATACAAGAATAGAGATTTCTGTCCCACAAAAGAATAATATATGTGCATTTTACGCGTGATTCATCGAGTTCACTTTGTATCCGACTGTACCACGTATTTTTATGTAAAGTGACCGGTTTGGCTGGGACTGTACATTATGTTGGTATGGTTTGGCAACATTTTTACGAAGCACTTAGATGTTTTCAAGGTTATATGTGAGAATTCATTGACCGTGCCCTGTTGACCTTGCTTTGCATCCCACGTTCGCTACAATATTTTTTCTAAGGAGAAAATTCTTGACTATACAGGAAAAGTTTTTAATCAGTGCGCAAATTTTAACAAATTAAACTTAAACGTGTTTTATTATATACCTATTTCTTATTTTGATGTCTTAGTACAAAAATATTAGGTTATCGTTGACGAAAGATATTTATTTTGAAACTGGTATAATGGATACTCGTCGCACAACGCACCAGATGGCGCGTCTAGCACGGCGGCGGCGGCGCGCGGCGGCACGGTCAGTGAAGCGGAACACAGTAGTAGGTACCTATCAGCTGTCGCTCGCCCATTGATATTATTACGAATAGATTGTGTCCATATTATGCTGATTACAAGTGGACCTTTTTTTTTACAAATAATGGAAATATGTTCTATTACTGATACTGAACCACCAAAAAAAATTTGCTCACTGGATAAAAACTTATCCTGTATATTCAACGTCTAAGCGTTAACAGAAGATTTTAACCATTTTAGTTCTGGATCCTGTTCGTTTCTTGCCTAATAATCTAAGAAAACGTTACTCACTCAAAGTACATTATTTCCTTCCAAGTCCCAATTTATGAAAGAAAGAAAGAAAAATTGTTTATTTTGCACGAACAACACGCACATTACAATTATTTTTTTACAAAATACACACAAATTTATACAATGTAGCCAAAAGCCTCGTATGCAAAACCTTATATGTCAAAAGTTTGACAATGTTATCCATTGCTTGATGTCAGGGCAGGTCACAATTTAATGGTCTATACCAAGACCAAAGACAATACACGTTGCGTAACTTACTAAGCGTTGCGACACTGGTAAATAACAACAAACAAACAAAACAAAATGCCGATTGCAGAGTGAAATCATTGTATGAGTGTGTTTACAAGGCAACGTCATGAATTAAGGTTTTTGGAAAGGAGCCATAGAAGTTTTGATTTAACTAGTGACCTATCCTATTAAATTACTTAAGATCATACGGGAGTTCCCATTTAAATATTTTAAAACTAAACTACGTAGATGGCTGTTAGAAAATTGTTTTTGTAGTTTACAAGAATTTCTACAAAACAAAGAAAAAATATATATATTTTAAGTTACCTATAGTTTTGTGGCGTGTGTTTATTTAGTTTAACCTTAAAGAATTTTTGTTACTTAAAGAAAAAATGTTTTTTTTTTAAGATTTGTTATATAAAGTTTTAAGTTTTGTTATGTTTGTATATTTATTGTAACTTAAAATTTTATATTAGAACATATATTTTTCTGTACTTATTAAAATAAGTACCTATTAGGTACCTATTAATGTAAAATTAGTGTGTATGCCTTATATAAGAAAAATATGGACTGTACGTGAAACCACCAACTTTTCCAACTGGTAATACCTATATTTTCTGCAAATAAGTGGTTACAAAATAGTGTGAAGTCCCTGACTCCTGTGCTAGGTGATATACCTGTGTTACAAGAGCAAGTGCCAGTCTCCCAGTAGGAGATATTACATAATCTTATGCAAAAATATTAACAAAAATAAAAAGAATATGGTAACAACAAAAAAGTAAAATAAAATAAAAACGGTTAAAAAAAGCCTGTATTGAGTTTGCGAGTGTTTGTGTGTACCATTATTTCACCATTTCTAACAACATCCATTAGAAATGAACTAACATTTTAATAACTATCTCCCGGAAGACCACTTAACAAACGACATAGTCAAGAGACCCGTTACTGAGTTGTTTCGAAAAACTATAATTTTGGCCACACCGTCAATTCCAAATTCCCTCGCCGCAATTTCACGAAACTTCAAAAACTAAAAAGCCCCGAAAATCGGCTTCCAAACACTTTTCATCTTCTGTCAAGGCGTATATCGCTACGTCCATAACTGGGTAAACATGTACAGCGTGTACCATAAATGTGTGGTCATATTAATGGAAGAAAGTTGTTCAGTGTGATGGTCTGTACCACACGGTACAGACCATCACATTGAACAACTTTCTTCATGGGACCAATATCGTTATCGCGAAAAAATAATAAGCTGTCCTATATAAATCTTCAATACCTACTCGACCCAAAACACTGAAAGAAAACATCGTGAGGAAAAGATATACATTTAATATACCTAGTATACCACATAAAACTGCTCTTCTGGGCAATTTTTTTTTTGGAATTTCATCTATTTACAATAAAATACCTGTGGACATTTTAAACACCAAGGAACTCCCATTATTCAAATATAAATTGCGTATTTTTTTTTAATTGACACGGTCCAAAATTTTCTTATTAATTAGTACCTACTACGTTCTGTCGCCATACACCTAATTTTTATTTTGTAAGATTTGCTTTATAGAGTCGTATAGAATCAAAAACAGCAATCTGTCAGTTTTACGCAATTCGAGTTATGAATATGGTAACACTGTCCTTTTAAAATATTTTTTACTTATTTAGTCACAACGTATCAAAAACAGCAATATTCCACCAAAAATCTGAATGTAAAACCCATATTGGTATCAAATACAGCAATCTGCATACGACTTTTTGTAAGAATGAAACTACTTTTCCTAATTATCGTTAATATGTCAAATGTCAGATTGCTGTTTTTGATTCTTTAATATGTATTTGATGAATGATAAATTTTTTGATATGTTGCATGTTGACATAATTTATTATTGTATGCCTACTAGGCAGGACATAATGATCTGTAATTTACCTAACATCTGTCTGAATAACCTATGCCCACAATAAAAAGATTTGATTTGATACCGGCATTTCCTAGAACCAAAAATTCAAAGACATGTGACGTCTACCAACCCGCACTGGTCCCGCGAGGTGGATAACGGCCCACTCCCTCTCCCTGAGAGGAGGCATTATGCTTATGCTACTCGACCGAAATGTATGGGACAGCAGATAATTTGTGGTCCCATGGAGAAACTTGTTCAGTTTGATCGTCTGTACCACACCACACACATTTCTGACACACGCTGTATACGGGATTTGGGGAGAATCGGTACGTGAAGGTGGGCAGAAATGGATGTCGTATATGGGATAAATGTCGCGAGAGCTCCGCAGTGTTAAAGAGGGTGGTTTTAATGGATGTGTTTGATGTACGGATTTTGTCTTTGATTTCTTATTTTGGTATAGATGTAGGTTTTGGTATATGATTGGTAAAATGTTCAAGGGCTTTTCCGTTAACTAATGAATATTATGTTTATCCTAGTTTGTTGTTTGTTTTAGTTAAGTTTGGATATTTTATTGTTTTCGTTTAGTGTACTTACGAATAAGTAGTCATAGTTTATTAGATTAGATTTTGCCCGCGTGGATGTCAGAAAATATCCCACGGGAACCTACTACTGGGATTAAAAGTATTTTAAACATATATTATTTCAGGTTATAATCTATTTTTTGTGCCAAATGTGGCGTTTTGCCGTTTTGGCGTGATTGAGTAACAAACATGCAAACATCCAAACATACCTACAAGTTGTCACTTGACATTTTTAATATTAGGAGGATATTAGTAGGAGCTTACACAATTATGAAACTAAAAATATTCTATTGCAATCGATTTTTAAATGTGTATCTATATATTTTAAAGCGAATAGAATCAAATGAACTAAAACTTATTCTATGATGAGTGTCCCAAGAAAACACATTTATTGGAGCCTCCAAGAACACAACACAAAATTGGCATCATGTTCAAGCATGCATATCCTATAGCAATGTTTCAAAGGATCTGATACCGCCTCAAGCTAACAGTGACTCTACACAAGACCCATTGGTTCACGTATCCACATACATTTCGACTTCACTCCTAAAATACGCTAGGGACGATTAGGGTTGCCAGATGTCCGGTATTTAAGCGTACAGTCCGGTATTTTTGAGGCCTGTCCAGTAAAAAATAAATGGTCATACCGGACAGAAAAATGTCCGGTATTTTGAGGAAAGTCGGTAATACTGGTCACAAGCGCCTACAAAAGTAGGCGTATGAAATCCTACCTAAAAGTACCTAGGTACAGTACAACATAATAAATTAGTTTTAGAAGAATGATTCAACTTTATTATTTGTTCATTGGAAGTTCCTATTATTTTTGTTAAACATACCTATCTAGTTTTAGGTGATTTTATTTTTTTCAGAAGTTCCTACCTTTATTTTGTTAAGTAAGTAGTAGATTATAATATTCATACCATTGTTTAATCAAGACTTTCTCAAAGTTAGCATAGTTTTGGCGACCACAATTTTATGACTGCATTATATTTTGTTACTAATACTAATTAAGTTGATTTATGTGATGTTGATTAATTAAAATAAAACGTTAGTATAAAAACCGTATTTTTTGCGACCTAGCATACCCCCCTCCCCCCCGTTCGGGGTTGTCCGGTATTTTTTCGCGACTCACCTGGCAACCCTAGGGACGATGCGTACATTTGAGTAAATCCGAGTACATTCGAGTACAAGCTATAACTTTACGAAACACGTCTTCTTACGTAACTGAAAGATGTGCGTATATATCTAAGGCTAATTTATGAGGGTTTAGAGACGTTTCTGTTCCGTATTTACTATGCGTTTGAATTTTTCTTGCATTTTTGCACCTAACTGCTGACGTTCTATCAGTGCGCAATCATCGTCATTAGCAGTCTTGTTACAGCCACTACTGAGCATAGGTTTTAGGGTTCCGTAGTCAACAAGGAACCCTTACAGTTTCGCCATGTCCGTCTGTCTGTCTGTCCGTCTGTCCGCGACTTAGCTCTTACACTCTTATTAATAGAAAGCTGTTATTTGGTATGAGTATATAATTATAATAACGCCAACAAAGTGGTAAAATAATATCTAGTTTTTTTTTTTTTTTTTTTCATATTTAAAAAAATGGGAAATTTTTGCACATGAAAGTGGGGAAGATATTACATCTCCCTCACATTACATCTCCCTTGCACGTAAAGTGGGGTGCGTCTATCCCATAGATATTATCGACTGACAGTGGATGGGTATCTTGAGAGAGGCCGTTCAAAAATATTGCGGGTTTTTGAAAACCATTTTTCGATTCAGGAATCTTTTTTCGTTATATTTAAGCCCCCTCTGCCAGCCAAATGGGTGTTTTTGGAAAAAAATCACAGCAGTAGTATAATGAAGTTAAAAAGAAAACTATCACAGCTAAGTAGGCTTTACAAATGAACGAGTACCTAATAGTCGACCAACTTATATTTGCAATTGAAATGTATGGGAGAATAGTTTTTCAACTACAATGTTGAGTTTTTTCTTGGGATAAATTCGTCCTTACTACGGAACCCTTTAATGTGCGTGGTCCGACACGCACTTGGACGGTTTTTTTTATTACTTTCTCACACTTGGGAACTTGAGAATATAACGATAATGGTCTAACGCGCAACCTCAAGATGGGTTTCAGTTATCTTACATGGTACATAATTTTGTATGAATTCTGTATTTTTATTAATCTCATAAACAGTGTGGCTAAGAAATAATAGTGTGGCTAAGTAAAACTTACATTTGCAGTTGAAATGTATGGGAGAACATGTTTTTCAACTACAAATGTAAGTTTGTACGCACAATGTTGGGAGATTTACCATGTTATTTTAAGATCTTAAACTTTTTATAGGTTTTCCCTTTATTAGGTTTTCCTTAAAAAATATATACATATATACTTGAGACCTTTACAGTAAGCCCTTTCATTTGATATGTCACACGGTTTAGTGTGCAAAACTTTTTTGCCATCCACAAGTGACCCCCATATTAAAATTCATTTATTGACTTAACCCGTCCGTAGTTGGGTCATAGAAATTGATATCATTACCAAATTTCAACTTAATCAATCCATTCGATTTAGAGCAAATTGGCTGTGACAGACAGACAGAAAAAAGACAGACACACGAGAGATCCTATAAGAGTTCCGTTTTTCCCTAAAAACAAACAAATAGGTAAGTACCTATTTGAAACACTCAAACTAAATTCAAGTACACACATTTTGTAAAAGTTAGGCTACAAAAAGACTTATTAGGTACAAAGCCATAAAAACTAGCTCACATTTGTAACAATAGACCTCTTGTAAGTATAAAGTTTTATTACAACTAAAACTGGTACGTTTTGCTCATTTGCTCACAAGATTTGTAAAAACTTTGTATTATAAGTTTACTTAGGTATTTTATGAGTGTGTAGGTAATAGTTCTGACAAATCAATTTGAGTACGCCAAAAAATGGTCAAGAAATAGTCATAAATAGTCACCAAGGTTAAAAAAGTAGTCGCATTATGATTCTGAAATTATAGCTATAATATGTTGATGAAGATTGTGGGGTGAACGTCTCCACACAATACTCACCTTAGTGCAAGCAAACGGCTATGGCACTTATCGACTTGGTTTCATTTCCAAACAATAGTCGAAAAATTGTCGTAACGCTATGCCAAGTTTCAAAAATAGTCAGTAAAGGATTCCAGAGATATTAAGGTATCTTGGTGAGGATTACGTGGTGAGCCTTTCTCGTCACAATCCTCACCTGATTACCGCGGAACGCTTACGTTTTTGAATTTGAATTTGGTGTCAAAAAATAGTTAAGAAATATTCGTCTCCAACCATGATAATTTCGACCTGGTTTACTATGTAGAATTATGTTAAACTTCTATGTAAACTTCTAAGAAAGTATGGAAGTGCCTTGCGTACTTTTTGTACAAGTTACTGGCTTAACTCGTATTTGTGTTATTATAGGCGAACTGCACGAGAATAGTTCATGTCTCGAAAAGATAAAATTCATAGGAAGGATCGTATAGCGAGGCGACCGGCCAGGAAGATAGATATCTAGAGGGAGCGATGCAGGCGCCTCCGAACTTGACTGTATTATGCATCCATGAAACCAAAAAGTTGTTATAAAATTATTGTATCTACCACATTGATGTATAAAAAAAGGAAGATTAGGTACGCGCTCTTCGACGTGGACCGTATAATATACGCCGACCAGCACAACTGACCTTGCTCGACGAAGCGCCAGCCCGCGCCGTAGCTGAGCCTGTAGCAAATTCCCCGTATAATAATAATAACCCCGATTTGATCCAGCCACCTGTCCCTTACTGTCCTCCCTCCAACGCTGCCCTAAGCCGAGGTTCGTACCCTACAGGGGGTGCCCTTAGCGTGCAGTCGTTTAGTTTATACATTTTTTGCCCTAGCCGGAGGCTTTAAGTTTTCGCTTAAGGCAGCCACAGGAAAGTTCGGTTAAGTAGTCACGACCTCTCAAGGTCAAATTCGAGATGCCATTATAAAAAAAAAAAAAAAAAGAACGGACCTTAGTCACAATCGAACTAGCGTTTGTGTAGCACATGTGCAGCACGTTAAGTAAAATTACCGTAATCGTCTAAATAAGCAGCAACAATGCCTTCCTGTGTTTTTAAAATGTGCGCTAATAATTCACAAACCAAAAACAATCTCCACGGGATTACTTTCCACTCGTTATTACATCAAAACTTATTTTATTTAAAATTCTCCTGATAAATGTTGCTTTCTAGGTGGCCATTTATTTCGGAGTTGATAAGGGTACGTAACAGTGACAATTATTGCTATCTCGTTCCCGCTACAGCCCGCGTCATATCTCTCGCTTTTTCGGTTGTTGATGCATGATATACGACATCGGTGAGGGTGTATTTACATGTAATTGTTTCTAGTCCAATAATGTTTACGTGACATTAGAGCAGTGCCCTATCTTCCTTTTTTTATACATCAATGATCTAACATTAAAATTGGTATTGCTTAGGAAGTAGATTCCAGATGTTAAATTGCAGTTCCTTAACACATACCTTTTTAGAATGGAAACTGACCCCAACATATTGAAGGCTCTAGATGATCTCTACTTATAATCTTGGAACAAGAATTACGTCAGTGGATTCCATGTAAATACAGTGCACATATTAGTAGTCACGAGAAACTTGAGTTATTATGGATAGCGGAAATGAAAGAAGTTTCTTTATTAAGTCGATAGTGAGTTTAAGAGCTTGTAATTAGTTCCTAGCAAGCACAGCTCAACTGATGAAACGCTTTGCAGAAGTTTATGGAGTGAAAAACTGGTGCAATTCAATTGTAGGTATGTAATAACTGAGACTGGATTTTGCCCGTTTGATTATGTGACTGTTCCTAAATTATCCTAGGCTGATACAACTATCGTTTTTCGTAATTATGTTAATATAATATTAGTGTTTAGGTCGGTTTCATCCTAACGGAAAAAGGCCGCACTCCACCCGGTACAGACAATTGACTCAATTGACTGTAAGAATCGGTTCAGGGGCCACATTTACGATAGCCAGATGTGGTTACAATAATGTGCATTACGCTTGGGTTATTCCATTGATTCTTAGAATTTGTAGAAATATTGTATCTTAAGACGCATATACATGCCAGTGAACTTGAGCGGTTAGCTTGCGTGTTCTGTACTGAGCTCACGTAACGGGTCGTACGTCCAGCCAGTAATAGGACTCGCCCATCCAGGAGCGCAGTCCCAAATAAGACGCATTATTGATTTATTATATTGCGTTATTAAAAAAAATCTTTAATTTGGCAATTATATTTTTTTCCAAATCATTAAGTCTACTCATTTAGACGTGATCTTCAGTATGAAATCATTAAAAGTCGGATATCGTCACCTTAAGTGATGGCATTGTCCGTAATAGGTATTTTGTTTCCCATTAAATTCAGAATTGGTATGTGTTTCTAATCGGCCCGAACCATGTGCCGGTTTTAAAATAAATATTATATTTTGTTATTAAATAGGAGTACGTGACAGAAAGTCACAATGGTAATAGGCTCTGCAGAGCGAGGTGGACTAGCATTATAATATACAACGTCCCGACATCAATCGTTGGGCTGTTGCCCACCAGACGCAACACCCGTCTAATCAGTGGATTTCTTTTCTATAGAGGATGAGTGAACTTTACCACTGTTTATGTACCTACCATATTATTATTTTATGCAAAATACAGACTGTACTACTACTACTACTATTACTACTCTACAGACATATCAGCGCAAAGACAAGTCGGAGACAGACGTGTGTCGCTTTAAGAGCGAATGTTTTTATCGTACCGCCATGTCAAAATTATAAATATTGTAACCGGCAATTAACACGGAAATTCTAATTTGGTTACTGGATATCTTAAACAATTAAGGGCATACCGTACCCTTTGATTGTTGAAGAATTTCATGGAAAATTCCCAAATGTTCGCTTGCCAATTGTATGTATAACTTTACATATTAATTCTAATTACTACAACCATTTTTCACCACTTCTGTGGCGAAGACTCACGCCAGCCGGCAGTACTGAGGACTGGAAGGGTTCCATGCATCTGTCGTCACCTGTCTAAAACCCTCCTGGCGCCCTTATTTATTAGTATTAAGTTATTTATATTTTAGTTAAGATTAGTGCCTTGCGGTTACTGTTTCTAGGCTGGCATATTTTTTTTATACATTGCTTATTTGAAATAAACAAGTGTTAAAGTCATTAAGTATTTTTACTGTTTAATCACCGCCAACAAGGTACGTAACATGGCTGTACTGTATAAATATGTATTTGATATTTTAGGTAAGTATTCGCTCTAAAATTAACTTGCACACAGGGCTTTCATGCAACAGCATTGGGATCGGACTTTCATTTAAAAGCTAAAACTACAAAACATTTTCTGTTACAACATGTTTTTAAATCCTTATTTTATCTCGTATAAAATACTAAAGCACCGTAACTTTGTACTTTAAATATCATAATATTGAGGCTAAACTTAGCCGAGCGCCGCCATATTTAAAAAATAACGTCAATCTCAACGAGGAAGTACATCGCAGTATTTTACTTTTTACGATCACTTTGAAAACAACTAGAACATTCTATGCGACGAGAATTTTAATATATGGATACTGTCTACCGGTTTTCGCGGCTGATATTGAGTGTTCCTTTTTTGAAGAAAAGGCGGCTTAACCATTAAAGTCGTAACGGATCACGTTTTTTGTACATTTTCTAAATAAAACTGTAGTTTTTTTTTTTGTCTCGCTGTTTTTTGATGAGGCGATAATTTTATTTAATTTTTTTGTGCTTTAGGGAATCTGAATAATTATAAGCTAAGAACATTGTTTACTTTAAATATATTCGGGATAATTTAATTTTTCAGCAAAAGACTATTAAAATTCTAATAAGAAACATCATTCCCGATGAAGATCTAAAAGGTTGAAAAATGGTACAACTCAGAACATCATACCTTGGGCGCCTTGTAGGTATCAAAATCAAATGTCATTTATTCAAACTAGCTTGAGAATCAGCACTTTCCGAACGTCAAAATTACATAAGACAGTCCCCCAAAAGGTCCGCCATTCACCACTTCTTCGTGCTTTAGCTGGGAAGAAGAAGAGGCACAACAAACTCCCCAGCAGCACAGCTGTCTGTTCCGTTATAAAAACTTGATTCTATACATATCATGAAATATATTTATTTATTTATAATAAGCACACCAACAGTACAGTCACTTATAATTCAAATAAAAATAACATCTTAAATTGACGTTTGAGTAACAATGCAAATAACAGATAAGCATGATATTAGTATATGAATATTAGAGACAAAAAAGAACAATAAAAAGTGTGTATATTAGACCTAAATCTAGAATCTAGAACACTACAAAACAAATCAATTTGAGCTACAAAGAAGTGCGCTCGTCGCACTATTTATATAAGGAGCGTCTGTATGAAGCGAAACTCATGGAGAAAATATCAATAGGGTAATCTGTCAAGTTGGATCTTTCGTTATAATGCCTGGCCATACGTATTAAGGGGGCTATTAAATGTGGAATTTAAGGTGGATGTAGGCAATTCAAAAATACGATGATGACGCTTACTACGTTGGCAAGACTTAAAGTTAAAATAGTTAATAAATTGTGCATCTATGGAACCGTTTATAATCTTATGAAGTATCAGTAGTATATATATGTATATGTTACATTACACAACACAAAACATTAAATCAAATGATTTGCCATATATCAACTAGCACACTCCTCTATACCAACAAAACGTAACGTATAGTGAAAACTATTACAAAATAAATTTAAAAAAAACTATCGAGTTATAAGTGTAATAATAATTCACAATTTAGTTATTGAACCGTTGTTGTAATTGTAATGCCAAAGAAAACCCAGCATTTTTCTATGAAATTAAACAAACTCTGATTGCAATATTGTTGTAGGTAATTTATTGCTAATGATCAGGAGGCCTACCATGATGTAATTAAAAATGATTCAAAAGCAAAAAAAAAACTGTTTATGTTACTAAACTGCATCGCTTCAAATTCGTACAATGACGTCCAATCCGCTCAGCGGCATTTGAATCGTTTTATGTGAATAAAAGATCGTAATTTCTGGGTGAGCCGCATTTAACACGTTTTTGGTGAAAAAGAAACAACGCTATTAATATCGAATAAGTTTGTTTCGCTCACATTTTAATGTCAGACACGTTCAGAAGCAAGTAACAGTAAGATTTTACGTTAATTCGGTAATTATTTTAAAATATTTGATAGTCTAAGTAAACATTTATTTAGTCTAATGTCAAAGTCAAAGTCAAATCATTTATTTCAAATAGGCACGAAGATGCACTTTTGAACGTCAAAAATTACATGAATAGTTAATTGATTCTAGTTGCGCCTACCAAAAGGTAGTTATGTATGGAGAAGAATGGGCAAGAAACTCCATACTTACTCTTATAAAATGTTATTCGGCATCCTCAAAATTATTGAAGGAGTCCAACTGGCCGCGTAACTGGAGCCTCTTACGTTTTTGGATATAGTGTGAGGCAAAATCGTCCTCAAAAAACTCAGTTCATCAGACATCTGATAGAGAAAAATAAATGCGGGAAATACGTGGAAATCATTAATTGCGTAAGTTTGAAAAAGCAATATTTGTGTGAACGCTGTGACCATTTTAGTCTAAGTATAGTAATTCAATTTTTATTCCCAAGTAGTTAATGACGAAAAAATACGTTTTTAGGGTTCCGTACCTCAAAAGGAAAAAACGGAACCCTTATAGTATCACTCGTGTGTCTGTCTGTCTGTCCCTCTGTCACAGCCAATTTGCTCCGAATGTAATAGACCGATTAAGTTGAAATTTGGTATACATATCAATTTGAGTGACTCAAACACGGACGTGAACCGTAAATAAATGAATTTAGAATGTTGGGGTCAGTTTTGGGGGGCAAACAAGGAAATTAAAAAAAAAAGTATAGCAAACTGTACCGTGTGACATATCAAACAAAAGGGCTTAGGTGAGGGTCTCAAATATATGTATATATATATTTATTTTTTTATAGTATTAAAATATATTGTTTTAAAGTTACAAGTGAAAATAGATGAAAATTTACCATGCCCCCCCCCCCCCCGCCTTATCTCCGAAACTACTCAACCTAAAATTTTGAAAAAAAATTACAGAACATAGTTCTATACTTATAAATTACAGGAAAATCTATAAGAAGTCTATGGTCTTAAAATAACATGGTAAATCTCTCGATATTGTGCGTACAAACTTACATTTGCAGTTGGAATGTATGGGAGATTATATTTACCAACTACAATGTTAAGTTTGTTCTTAGAAGAAATTCTTTCCAGGTACGGAACCCTTCATTGTGCGTGGTCCGACACGAACTTGGCCGGTTTTTATTTTAAGTTCAGAGACCTCAACTTCATATTGACAACTTTATTTTATCGATCCTTAGCAATTCGCTCATTACCGAACCAACAAGTTACAAATCTATTACAATGACAAATGCTCGTGTAAATATCAGAAAGCATTATCTCGATAAAGTAGAAGTCTTATTTCAAGCTCGAGCGATTTCGACTCAACGTTGCGATTCGATTTATTTTAACAAACGATGCATTCGCCACTGAAAAGATGTACTTACAGTCGCCAGCACATCAAGTCACCACAAACTGTCAAATCTCATTCGATTTTGAACTTAAACTTCAACATTTTAATGTTTAAAATTGTTTGGAGAAATTTGACAGTTTCGTCTAAACTGATGGGCTTGCCACCGTACTTTCGCGGGCACGAAAATCTAACCACCTTGAAAACAATATCCCGTGCACACGGGATATCGTGCACACGGTCGCAAAAAGGGGCCGTTAATAGGTGGGTTCACCACCTATTAACGGCCCCTTTTTGCGACCATCAATAAAAAAAAGACCGTTGTTTAACTAAATTACTCAGGCTCTGTTACAATTAGCACAGATGTCTGACCACCTCGGCTGGTTTTTTAACGGCCCTTTTTTCCACAAAGGGGCTCAGCAAAAATCTGATTTTGCCATGATATTAATAATAGTTTATTTTTCTCTCTTCACAAAGGTTTACATAGTTACAAACATAGAGACAAGAATTATATATAGCGTTTTGACAAAAATGCATAAAATATGATCCTTTGTGAGAGACGCGTCCATACTAGAATACTCTGTGTGACGGATCACCAGGCTTTCACCCCGAATGAAATCTAATTAACATTACAATGGTCAGTTTTAAACTCTAGACAAATTATTTATGGATGAAGGGAATAAACAGACATATTTAAATTACTTAATATTGGTTGATGAGCGTAGGTAAGCGTTACTATAGCGGCTGAGCGCTACAAGTATTTTATTTTATGTTATGCGCGTTTTAATTGTACAGAATACACAATTTTTCTTTCTTTCTTATAAGCAAGAATAGTCCTTACAGTGATCCGATGTCCGAGACGCCGATGGTACATTCTGGAATATTGAACTCTTTCCTAAGTGGGGATGTTCTTCCAAAATAAGTTATTTTGTAAAGTTAGGTAAATTAATTTACTATCAAATTGACTACCAACTTAAATTGTCCGTATATTCGAATCACAAGTGTCATTCTTTGACAGTTGTATGCCATGGCTATAATACAGCAAATTAACGTAGCGTGTCAATTTTATAAGCAATTTGCTTTTGCCTGTGGTTCCGCCCACGTGATTGTCTGTTACTGCATAAAAAAGTAGCCTATGTCCTTCTTCATATCCCGGATATGGAGAAGAACACGTTTTGAGAGGAGTGATGAAATTATTTACACAAAGTTAAGCGCCTATTAACGGCTAACAGAAGAATTCAGCTGGGCTGGGCAGCATTTGGGAAACTTCGTCGAGTCTTCTCGTCGCGTATTCCACAGAGCCTTAAGAGCAAGGTCTTCAATCAGTGCGTCCTGCCTGTTATGACTTACGGAGCCGAAACGGGGACACTCACGGTACGGCTGGTCCATAACAACAAGGTTACTCAGCGAGCTATGGAACGGGCTATGCTTGGAGTTTCTCTGAGAGATCGAATCCGGAACGAGGTGATTCGGCAGAGAACCAAAGTTGTCGACATAGCTCACAGAATAAGCAAGCTGAAGTGGCAATGGGCCGGCCATATTAGCCGTGAAACCGATGACCGTTGGGGTAGACGTGTTCTTGAATGGAGACCGCGAATCGGCAAACGTAAGGTAGGACGCCCTCAGGCTAGGTGGAGCGACGATCTTCGCAAGGTGGCTGGTAGCAGCTGGATGAGAGTTGCCGAGAATCGAGCTGAATGGCGTGCAATTGGAGAGGCCTATGTCCGGCAGTGGACTGCTATAGGCTGATGATGATGATGATGAAGCGCCTGCTTGAGTTCCAACCCACGACTTTACAACTCGAAAATCGGAGCCGTTAGAACTGGGCCACCACTGCTCTCAAAGAAAAGATAGTATACAAAGACGATTCTTGAATTTGCATTATTTATAAGTACAGCTACCAATAGAAACGAATAAATCAAAGCAAGATATTAATATTAGTTCTTTGAACATTAATTAATGTAAGTAGACATAATAAACAAACCTACCAGTATTTTTAATATCACTTGTAATATTCTATCATACAAAGTAAGAATCTCTACTGAGACTATTTATAATATGACGTAAAAGGAAAAATAAGATGAAGTATTATCTTCATTATAATTTTATAAATATAGGGAGGAAGAATTAAATTATCATCGCTTCTTTCATATAGGGACGTCTCGGGTTCGATTGCAAGCTGGAAATAGGGAATGCGTGGGATTGACGTAAACGGCTTTTCTACCATGGGAATTATTACGTAGCGTATGTAAGCGTTAAAATTACTCTTTTTAGAGCGTACTTCACTACGTTTTACACGAGCAGCCTGTGGGCTAGTTATACCTACGCAAAAATCGTACAGTGCTCTCCGCGTTCAGTATAACAATGCGTTCAGGATGCTGTTGAGGCCGCCCCGCTACTGCAGCGCATCAGAGATGTTCGCGAACGCACATGTGGACTGTTTCATTGCCACAATGCGTAAGCGCTGTGCATCCCTGGTGCGTGGGATGTACAGCAGTAACAATCCAACTTCGGCTCCACCATCGAGTGCAAAGCTCAAACTGCGGCCAAGAAGCTGGGCGTCCTAAATAGGGTGAAGCGATACTTTTCGCCTGGACAGCTTTTAACCCTTTACAAAGCACAAGTCCGTTCCTGCATGGAGTATTGCAGCCACCTTTGGGATGGCTCAGCAAAGTACCAACTTGCTGCGCTTGACTCGGTGGAACGCAGAGCTAAGAGACTCATTGGCGACGTAAAACTGATGGATGCCAAGCTTCACAGCTTGGCTCATCGCCGCAAGGTTGCCTGCTTGTCGGTCTTCTACAGATTGTACTTCGGCGAGTGTGCCCATGAACTCCACGACCTCATTTTACCGGCCCCCTTCTACCATCGGACATCTAGACGCACTGCAAGTTACCACCCCTAACTAACTCACACTAAACGTTTTCAAACGTCTTTTATAAAGCGCACAGCAAAGGAGTGGAACTCTCTGCCTGCGTCTGTGTTTCCGAACGCATACAACCCTAATCTATTCAAAGTGAGAGTGAACAGGCTTCTTCTGGGTAAGCTCACTCCATCGTAGACTTTGTCTCTGTCATCCAGACCTAGACTAAAGTCAAGAGCAAACTCATAGTAGAATAAAAATAAATTAAAAAAAACCGTCTCTAATTGCGAGCAGGCTGGACTGTTCGTACGTGAATCGTTGCTGCACCATTTCCCATGGAATGGTGCAGCCGCGGTGATGCGACGGATCGTCGCTGTATGTATTGTACAGGATTTATGTTTAGGATGTTTATAAAATGATCATATTACTAACGTAGGATAGGTTTTTTATAAAAAAAATTGTCATAGTTACTTTATTAAATAAATTAAATTGAACTGAATTACATAATCAGCCTATAATATTCCAACTGCTGGGACACAGACCTCCACTCTTCGAGAGGGAGAGGGCTAGTTGTCTACCATGCGGGCCCGGTGCGAGTTGATAGATGTCATATGTCTTCGATTTTTTGATTCCTCACGATGTTTCCTTCACCGTTTTGAGAGTAATTATCACATAACTGGGCCTAATGTGGGTGACCTATTGTTATAATTTAATTGAAATTAGTTAGGCTATTGATTTTTGAGGTGTATTAATCCGTTAGTTATTGCTGTGTGGGTATGATAACAGTCATTTTTACGTTGGATATGACGTCATCATATACCACTATACTTCATTTACATTTGCATTAGAAAAAAGAGGCTCGTAGAAGCAGGAGTGCGAAACATTTTATTCAAAGTTAAAAGTTTAAACAATTAAACTAAAAATGTTTTAACATAAGTTTTGATAAATAGGTCGTAATAACATCTTCATCACACATTACTTACAATGAAACGAATGAATGAAACAAACGATTACGTCGTGATGATTTAAATTTAATTAAGATTAAAGGAAATAAAAGTCTTTTTTTTTACAATATTTTATTTAAAACAACAACTTTCAATACACAATAGTTGGTGTAACTTCTTCGTCTTCATCATATAATTTAGTCACTATCATCAGAGAATAAAGATGAAGAAGTTTCACCGACGTTACCTAATAATGAATCTTTCTACCACATCATCCATTATGCTTTAACTTTTCCTCTTCTGTAATTGCATGAGCAACGCAAGACTGCCATCGTTCTAGCGTAATACTATCCAGATCTTGTGGGAGTAATTGTTTCTCCTTGTCTAATTTGAACGTTTTGTTATGTTGAGCCACATACCCCATCATTTGAGCCCATATTAATTCTATAGGGTTAAACTCGCAGTGGTAGGGTGGGAGGCGCAATACTGAAATACCCTTCTCTCTAGCCATCTCATCTACAACAAACTTTTGGTATAAATGTCTTTGTATTTTTGCTTTTTCTAATAAAGTTGCCCTAAGATCTTTTTCCTCAAAAGGAATATTTTTGCTTTTAAACCATTCCTGTATATCTGCCTTTCGTGTAGCTGTGGTTGGCAGCTTCTCCAATGTCCTTGAGTGGTATAGCGCATTGTCCATAACAATTACAGCGCCACTCTCAATTTTTGACAAAATTAACTTGAACCATTTTCACTTTTGTCTATCGCGCTTCTATAACATATTCCCTGTAAATTGAGAGGTCTGACTCTTATGAAACAGGAAATCCTAGTACAAGAGTCAGGGCTACACAGATGATTGTGTCTTGAAGTGTAAATAAATAAATTATTATTATTATTAAAGTTGAAGGCGTCCATTTCGGAGTGGTCATCTTCATCACCTTTCTTTGCATCAAATATTAATGCAGCATCCATTAAAAACCCTTCACAAACCCTGTGAAATAAAATTAATACAAGTCAATTATTCCGTACCCCCTATATAATTTCACTGCTGGAAATAGGTCATAGATAAATACTATAACAAAATTTATAACTTTAAAAGTTCGCTTTGCATGCGTTAATTCATAATACAATATAATATGTATTACTTAATTAATAGTCAATAACAATGGGGTGTTCATTTTTTTATGGCGAGGACAGTCCATAAAATACATACCAGTATGACCGATTACAAGTTGGATTTTTTAAACCAGCAGATAGACCTTCCCAATGTGCTTCTTTTGAAGACTTATTATTAGTGTCATGCCATATTAGGCTTTTCGTGTGACCTGTTTGTATGATAAAAGGTTATTAATATAAATACCATTCATTTCACGAACCAATTTTATGAAATTATGTTTAACTGTATAATTAATTATAATGTTATTGAATGCAGAGAGGTCATACACTGCTTAGTGCATAAATAGCTGTTAAGAAATTTAGAAGCACTGTGCCTTCATTTAGCCAAGTGTCATCTAAATAATAATATATTTTCCTTCCTTTATTCCTTAGCCTTTTTATTTCATGAAGATATTTTAGTCTCCAAAGGACGATCTCCTGCTTGTCTATGACTTCTATGAGTGCACTTTTTTTGTTCCGTTTATTTAATTATTTTATACAGACTGCTTTTTTTTAAATCTGGCAGAGACTCGTCACTGTTAACTGCTTCCAGCATCTTGTCCAAGGTGGGCAACTCATTATTAAAGAAGAAGGAATGAATTTTCCTGCATATTCCACTAAATGTGATGTCATCAAAATCATCACGTTTCATGTGCTTCTGTTGGGGAGGGGGAGATTGCAGGCGACTTTTTATGTTGTACTCTTTGAGAATATTGGACAGAGTAGCCCGAGATACGCCTGTAAATAATAAAATCATGTGCGGAGTTTCTAAAATATAATACATTTTATCACAATGCATGTTAGTTTCAAATATTTTTATAGTAATAATTTTATGAATCATCCTTACCGGCAACTTCTGCGATTTTGTTTATCATCTCAGTCTTATAATGAGGAGTATCTGCAGGCCAGGACTCCAATTGCTTAAAAATATTTATCACAGGTTGTTTTTCTATAGCACGCAGCGTTCTCTTTTTTTTGGGAGACATTATTATTTCGTCGGAGTCAACTTTTGGACCACGTTGTTTTCGCCGTTGGCTTTGGTCAGACTCAGCACTTATATGTTGTAAGCCACTCGGTCCCGCACCGGGATCACTATAGCTCAAAAAAAAAGTAACGTTTTGTACAAACAACCCAATGACAACACTGATAACAATACAATTACAAAGAAATAACTAAATATTATTTATTATTTTAATAAATAACAACAAAATCACGAAAATTAAACAATAACAAGCAAAGTATTCACAAGTAAATGACATACATGACAATCTTAGAACATTGTCAAGTCAATTTCACAGACGACATAAACCAGTAAAATTAGAAATCCCCGGCTGTCACAGCTTATGAAGGGATTAAGTAACGTTTTAGATTTGGTAGGATTATAGTGAAACAAAAAGCGTTGCAGTATTGTTGACTCCTGCTTCTTTTAGGTTTTTAGCATAGGCACTGTAATTTTAAATTGGAATGAAATAATATATCTAAATGAAAGCCACTTAATTTCATATGGTTGTTTTTTTAAATGATTACAATTAAGTGTGATAGCTGATATATAAATTAATTTTAATCGATTTGGCGTCAATCGTAACTATAACAAGTTTATTGTACTTTTGTTATAAAGTGTGCATCAAAAATAACCTTTTTTAACATCTGTCTAATGCTATTATAAATGGAGTATAGATGGCGTTACTTCTGGTATGGTGACGATCCATTTATTTTGTTAAAAATTGATTTCACATGTAAAGTTAATTACTTCCTGTATTTTATATAATGTAATTTTTTATGGCTTGTATTCAAGATGTCAATTAATGATACTGTTGCAAACGAGGTGGCGCGCTACATCTGATCCCCAGTCTTGTTGATAGCGCGTTAGCTGTCTGTAGATAACTGTGTTGCAAGCAAGTGAAATAATAAAGTTTTTTTAGTTTTTTTTTGTTTATGGCATTTCGGAGGTATAACCACTGGGGGTTCCTGCTCCTTAACCGGGCTTTCCTGTGGTGCCGCAAGCTCCTAAACGAAGTTTACGCCTCCAGCCAGGGGAGTTTTTACTATAAGCTACTTAAACTAGACGACTGCTCGCTAAGGGCACCCCAGGTGGGGTTCGAACCTCGGCTTAGGGCAGTGTCGGAGGGAGGGTGGCAAGGGACCGTCGGTGGCTGGATAACATCAGAGTTCTGATTATTGTCATGGGGGATAATAGTGTGTCTAAAAGTGATTGTGTGTGTGTTTTATTGGAGCAGACTCCACACTTTACACATTTGCACACTCATTTTCGTGGAATACAGATATAATGTTGTGCAAAGCGGCTGCCCAAACTCCCAACATTTTAGGCCTATCGTTCATGTCGCTACTAATAAGTAAGTGTCATAAACTCAAATGGTGATTTGAGTTTGTGACATTCTGGCTACTCATTCACCAATGAATAGTCAGAATGTGACGCGTCGTTAAATCGCGTTACTGAACAATTCCACTCCCAACGCAAGTTATTTAGCTCAATTACCAGGAACTCGAATAATCAGCTTACAATCTGCCGATGTACTGTAATTTTCCTCGCTATAAACTAAACTAAGGCCTCACTAAACGCAAGTAAACGAGGCACTAAGATTAAGGTAATGTTCAGACGGGCGAATAAGCGAAGCACAGTCGCCGCCCGACGCAATCCCAGTGAATGTTTCCCTCAAACTCATTTTAAAATCCATTCCGTTTCTATGTGCGGTACCAACACGGTTATATATTCTATATTTGTAAATATATTTCACTGTGTGTGCACAGTTTTCGTTGAATTGTAATTTCAGTTGCATTTTCAAAGCTGGTGCGTGTTTCTTCTTTTGAATGTTGATTCACAGAATCCTTCACATCGAAATTGCTGTAATATAATTTCGAAGAATTATTATTAGAATTTTTACACTCGGAGTTGTGGACGAGTATGTTTACCTAGGACAAACTGTCCAATTAGGTAGGTCCAACTTCAAGAAAGATGTCAACCGTCGAATCTGTCTCGGCTGGGCAGCGTTCGGGAAGCTACGCAATATCTTTCGTCTCAAGACGAAAGTTTTTGCCAGTGATGATCAATGGCACTGAAACGTGGTCACTCACAATGGGCCTTATTAGAAGGCTAAAAGTCACCCAAAGGGCAATGGAGAAGGCTATGCTTGGAGTTTCCCTACGTGATCGAATCAGAATTTAAGAGGTCCGCGGGAGAACTAAAGTAACCGACATAGCCCGAAGAATTGCGAAACTTAAGTGGCAGTGGGCAGGGCACATTTCCCACAGAATATGGCCGATGGGGCCTCTAGGTTCTGGAGTGGCGACCGCGTACCGTAAGACGTAGCGTTGGAAGGCCTCCCACTGGGTGGACCGATGACCTCGTGAAGACCGCAGGAATCCGCTGGATGCAGAAAACGCAGAACCGGTTGAAGTGGCGGTGCTTGGGGGATGCTTATGTCCAGCAGTGGACGTCTTGTGGCTGAAATGATGATGATGACGAATTTCGATAATGCATATTGCAAATATCAAGTATTCAAACTAACCGAACTATATCTGACAAGCAAGTAAAATTACACTCTTTAGAGGTTACTCGTACTGCCACTCATTCTTCACGTGCAGTCTGCCCCGTATGGGTGGTCTATGGATTAGGTATACGCAAAGGTGCAACACCTTGTGTGCGATATCACAACGCCTTCAGAATGCTGGCGGGGCTGCAGCCTTTTTGTAGCGCTTCGAGGATGTTTGCTGAGGCGAGCATAGATGCCTTTATGCCATTATTCGAAGGCGGTGGGATTTGATCTTCCGCAGAATCCGTGCCAGTTCCCACAACATCCTGAGCATTATACTGCGGCAAAAAAGATTGTCCAATGTTGCGTCACTGGATCAGACGTCTACGAGTACGTATTACATACTACGTTGATAGTGTGAAGTTCGACTACAGACTTTACCCAGCATAAGATTATTATTTGGGTACTACCATTCGTTTAAAGTTGTATTTATTAACATTTCTGTATAGGAAGAAAGAAAGAAAGTAAAGTATCTGTTTGTAATGTCAAAATAACAGCTTTTTTACTAAATGCATATGAAAGTATACAGGGTGGCATCCCCATCAACCCGAAACCGGTTACCATGGATTCAGCACATGATTCTGGACCCCGTAGTTATTTCACTTTTGTATGAAATAGCGTTATTTCTCATTAAATTAAATCCAATACTTACAGCTTAAGACTGAACACGGTTGTTATGTACAGCCAGGGAAATTAATTATTAAGCAAATCGACACCCTACATTATTTACCGTGTTATAACCACTATAACCATTTCATGTTACATGTTACATGTCACATGTAACTGACTTATGTAACAAGTTGAGATCTGTATTGGGGAAGTTCCACCAGTTGAACAAGGTGGTGAATAAACAGACGCTATTGATCGTGTATTATGCACTTGCTGACTCACTAATCAGTTATGGACTTATTGTTTATGGGCGAACGTTTAAAACGTACTTACAATACATTAAAAAAAATACAGATAAGACTAATCAAGTTCCTAGTCAACAAAAAGGTTAAGAAAAAATGTAACCAAGAATATGAAAAATTATTCCTTATTTGTAAAATCCTACCAATAGATAAGAAGGTCGATTACTTGATAAGCCTAGCAACCTTGCACGTGTATTAGCCAGTTTCATCTTAAGTTCCGAGTTGAACTGCACGATTACTGACAAATGCATGCACTGACTGGACAAATCCACTCAATCTGTGTGGTTCTTTCCTCAAAAGATCATTTCAGACACTCATCTACATTGTCTTCACATGACCAAGATTATGCCTGAGCTTCAAAAGAGACTGTGACCCCTGAGTTCGTTTTGGCCTTTTTTCTCAGAGTAGTCAGATAGGAAACGCCGATCTCATCTAATTTCTCTAATATAATTGACATGTAAAAATGCTTGTAGGTACATCAACAAAAAATGTAAGCTACGCTTGCCTCGACCCTCAATCTGTGTGGTTCTTTCCTCAAAAGACTATTTCATACACTAATCTACGTGGGCTTCACATGATCTAACCAAGATTATGTCCGAGCTTTAAAAGAGACTGTGACCTCTGAGTTTGTTTTGGCTTTTCATCTCAGAGTAGTCAGATAGGAAACGCCGACCTAATCTAGTTTTAAAAATATGATTGACGTATAAAAAGTACTTGTACATCAACAAAAAATGTAGGCTACGCTTGTCTCGATTGTTCCATGGATGGGTGACCATCTTTACATACCAAGACCCCTCCGTGTCTCAGAAAGCATGTTAAGCAGTTGGTCCCGGCTGTCATTTGTGGACCTTTGACAGTAGTTACGGGTCATCGGAAGCCCGAAAGTGTGACAAACAATCTTACCAAGGGGTATCGTATTACCCAGTAAATGGGTTGTGCAGGTCAGATAGGCAGTCGCTCCATGTAAAATACTGGTATTCAGCTGCATCCGGTTAGACTGGAAGCCAACCTCAACATAGTTGGGAAAAAGGTAGGCAGATAATGAGTTAATTTGCTTAACAATGAATTTCCTTGACTTTACAGTGCCCGAACAAAGGCTGTTGGTTAATTTGGTCAATTATTTGGTGCGAAAATTGCAATGTGTATTGTTAAAGGCACTTTTTGTTGAACTGATGTAACTTGAACTGACACTCTTTTAAATTAAATGGTTACAAAAATATTAGTTACCTACATTTATAATGTTGAATGTATGACTAAATGTGAGAACGATGTAAAAATAAAAAAATATAAACGTATATTTTAAAAGTGTCCAAAGTAGGTACAACAAAAAAAAAAAAATACCGTGGTAGCTAAGAGATGACCAGTCCCAACTGACGGCGCCCGTTTACGAACATGACGCATGGATCAGCACCGTTAAGCTCACCCATTTTGAAGGAAGCTAAATGATCCAACACGCGCCACCATCAGCGAGACATCTGAGTGAGCATGACATACTCTCAGCCGCCAGGGCACATTCTAGTCAATGAAAGACATATTACCCGGTAAATGGTATCTCTATAGTACATAGTACTATGTGCTATGAGATTATACAATACAAAGGAGATTGAGTTTATACAATGCAAAGATAGTCTTACAATCTTCAGAAGCTCCAACATTATTTTCAAATGTTAATCAATTAGTTGCGGTTGCGAAACAGGAAGGTGGGACAAGCTGGAGCAAATCAAGATAATTATTACTTAGTAATCGGGGAATTTAAAGCTACCGACTCAGCTGCGGCGCGAGCTGGCGCTTCGTCGAGCAAGGTCTAAGGGGGGAGGGGGGGCTTTTGAGAAATGCAAACCGTTTCGACTTACCTACATATTATTTGGTTTATTTAATTATGTTAAGCATGTAGGTAGCCGCTAATAATCTTGTAAATAATTTTGTATATAACAAGAGTAGGTTAAGTTTGGCAATAAAGGATCATTCGCATCTCAACCATCTTTCACTTGTAAAAATGTATTTTTGAACTGAGCAGCAAATGGGTTTGATTCTTTTTATAATTATCTAGATTAGATTTATTACGAGTATTCTACTCAGCCTATAACAGTCCTCTACTAGATAATCTCAATACTATTCTGTTTTCCTGAATCATATTTTTTTTTTTTTTTTTACACCCAACGGGGAAGCTCTTGGCCTTCATCTCACCTGATGGTAAGTGATGATAAGGCCGAAGATGGAAGCGAGCTTCACCCGGAATCCTCAACCACAGAGGAACTGGCTATCTTACCTCTAACTGCCGAAACACAACAAATGTTGTTAACATTGTTGTTTGGCGACAGACTTAGATAAGATGGTGGTAGCTAGCCAGGCGGACTTAGGACAAGCCCTACCACCAACCAAACCGAGCAGAAATTTTTGCCCCCGCTGGGAATCGAAATCAATCAAAATCAAAATCAATGGGAATCATATAGTTTATATATCATGTTGTATTATATAGTTTGTAATAGGTTTATGTATATCTTTATATTTATATGAATATTTATTCCTCAATTCTCGCTATTGCACCTACTACTGTATGTCTCTGCATCACCCAAGGGTTGACTGGTAGAAAATGCCTATGGCATTAAGTCCGCCTCTGTACATGTTTTTGTGCTTAAAGTATTAAATAAATAAATCATAAAGTAGCTTCAAATCTCTCTCTTATAAACAAACGGAAAACTACTTAGTACACCAATAATTATGACAAAGTTTTGTAACATTAACTAACTACAACAACCGGCAAAGCAGACAGGAATAGTTTGCGTGACCCGAGGATAGCAGGTAATAATAATAGGTATGCCTTACATTTTACAAACTATTTTGAATATACACACGGGATTCAAAGATCACGAGCTCAGGACAAAAACTTATTAATTTAAATTTAGCTGCTAATCGCTGCTAAAACATAAAAGAACATAAGCTGAAAACTGATGATTGTGGAAGTCAGTTACAAAAAGTAACCGTGGAATTTCTTACGAGCTCTTCTCCATCATCGTCATCATCATTTTAGCCGAAAGACGTCCACTGCTGGACATAGGCCTCCCCCAAGCACCGCCACTTCGATCGGTTCTGTGCTTCCCGCATCCAGCAGATGCGGCCTTCTCAAGGTCATCGTTCCATCTTGTAGGAGGCCTTCCAATGCTAAGTCTTCATAGGAAACTAAAAGGAACTGTGTATCTATCCGCCTAACCTTTGATGTTTTATAAGTGCCGAAGTAAGGTTGTCAGATTAAAAAAATAAAAGTATCTGCTATCTACCAGTGAAAGTCCAGTCAAAATGGGTCCAGCCGTTTCCGAGATTAGCCGCAACAAACAGACAGACAGACAAACAAAACAATTTTTTGCTTGTTTGTTATAAGTACCGTATACATATACTTTCATATACATTAAGTCAAGCATTAAGTCAAGCGTTGAAAGGCCTCCCACAAGGTGGACCGATGACCTTGTGAAAGCCGCAGGAATCCGCTGGAAGCGGGCAGCACAGAACCGGTCAAAGTGGCGGTACTTGGGGGAGGCCTATGTCTAACCGTGGACGTCTTTCGGCTGAAATGATGATGATGATGATGACATTAAGTCAAAAGGTGTTATTTTGACATTACAAACAGACACTACAATTTTATTTATTTATATAGAAGAGTAGCTGCTTCCTGCAGCTTCGCCCGCGATGTTATTTCTAAAATAAAAATAGCCTTAGCTACTCCATAAAATATTAGATATCTGCCAGTGAAAAACCCGTCAAAATCGGTTCAGTCGTTTCGAAGATTAGCCGGAACAAACAGACAGACATACAGACCGACAGACAGATAAATGTAAAAAAATTGTTTTATTTGTTATAAGTACCGTTTAAACTTTCATATGCATTTAGTAAAAAGCTCTAATTCTGACAAACAGACACTTTATTTAATTTATTTGTATAGATTTGCGTTATTTTGTACCCAATAAAGGTAAGTGTCACAACATCAACTTCATCTGACGTCCAAACCACAGATAGACAAAGCCACAGACATTACTGGTGAATCTAACAAAAAAGTTTTCCATGAAACTAACGAATTCATGAAAGGAATTATTTTACCTCCTGCAAAAGGTAAAAAGGTATTAACAGATTTCAAAGAAAAAGGGTCCGAACAATAGATATTATAAAAGCTAAGAGACTCTATTTGAAATAAGATAAGACATTGAAATAAACCTTTTTTACAGTGCGGTCAACCGATTTTGACTTCTATTCCGTCGGCATAAGGATGACATTAAACGCAAAAAAGTGGTTACAATACCAACTGTTTACTGCAGCAGCTGCAATAAACAGTTGGTATATATATTATAAGATAGATACTTTAGTGTACAAAAAGGCGCCCTTATCACTTACTGCGATCTCTGCCAGGCAACCTTCCTAGGAATGGACGGTGATTTTCTGGACAAAAAATGGGGTTGTCTTTGATGCAAATAAAAAGTATATAAGTACAATCCCTACTATCCATACTAATACATGTGAAAGTTACTCTGCCTGTCTGTTACTTTTTCACGCCTAACCCGATGAACCAAACCGTCATGAAATTTGGGATATGGAGAAGGACATAGGCTAGGTACTTTTTAAGCGATAACCGACATCCACGCGGGCGGAGCCACGGACAAAAACTAGTATACTATAAAAGATACAGAGATTTATGCTATACTAGCTGTTGCCCGCGGCTTCGCCCGCGTGGATGTCAATACTTCCCTAGTTGAATCGGATTTTGTCCGGAAAAATCCTCTTCTGTAAAATTGACTACCCCTTTTCACCCCGTCAGGGGTAGAGTTTTGAAAAACCCTGATACATGTTATTCTTTATTTTTGGTCGCAAGTATTTCTGCCGAGTTTCAAGTTAATCAAACCGCGCGTTAAAATTCCTACATACAAACTTTGACAACCCGCAATCCCCCTTTGAGGGGTAATTTTGAAAAACTAATAATGAAAAATGTTATTACTTACTTAGGTAAGAATTTATGCTATATTTCAAGTTAATCAACCAAATGAATAAGATTTTTCATACAAACTTTCATCTCCTATTTTAACCCCTTAGGGGTGGAATTTCCAAAAACCCTTGCTTAGAGCACCCCTAGACCTCATAAGGAACCTACGTGCCAAATTTGGAATCTCTAAACCCAGCGGTTTGGGCTGTGCGTTGATATGTCAGTCAGTCAGTCAGTCAGTTTCTTCTTTTATATATTTAGATAATAGTTACATTCATACTAAAGATTACAGCTAACAACGAGAACAAAATCACAACGAAAATATGTAATGTTCCTTCACGAGTCTTTTAAAAATAGGCAACGATTGCGCGCGTTGTATTGAAAACCACCTAACTATCCTTAAATATGACCACACCTTTTTGATACATGCTGCTTAGTCAAATCTCAGTAAAATGATCATATAAATTGCAATAAAATATGAATGGTAATTCAACACTTACGAAACTAAACAGTTCACATGGAAATTTTTAACAGCTAATTAAAAGAAAATTAATTATCGTAAAGTCAAACTCAGGTGCGACGAGTGAGTGAAATTTTTACGATCTCGTTCGGAAACTGTGAACATAAAATGAAATTATTCATTCCGAATAATTTATTGCTTTAAATGTAATCTTGAATTCAAATAAGACTACATAGCTGCTGCTCGCGAAATCGCCAGCGTCGCTGTTTCAAAAATAAAAATAGCCTATTTTACTCCTTAAAACTTTTTAGAAAACACATAGAAAGTACATATATAAATAAAAAATATACGTAACTTGTTAAAAACAATTTTTTTTTTTTTTTCATCTGTCTGTCTCTTTGTTCCGGCTTATCTGCAAAACGGTTGGACCGATTTTGCCGGGACTGTCCCTGGCAGATAGCTGATGTTATAAGGAAAACATTTATTTTAGTAAAGCCACGCTAGTAATCTACTCAATTCTCAATCTCAATACTCAATATATTTATTGATCCTTAAATGAACTTAGGTTGGGTCTAACCTTTGTGGAGCTTAGGTAGGTTTTACAAAAATATGATCATTGTGTACCTTGTCGGTCATAGCAAAAGTAGGAGAGAGGAAGAGGACTTTTATTTGACTACTTAGTTGTAGTTCACCAAATAGATATTTATTTTTATTCATTTAGTAGTTTATAAGTTTAACTTAAATACAACATACAAACTAAAAATTAAATATTTATACAATATACCTACACGAAAAAAAAAAGATAAAAAAGGGGGGAGAGCTCATAGGGCATCAAAAAATTCTTCCGCATCGCCGTCAGCGGGAAAAGTGCCCAAAAGGCTGGCAGCATTGCCACGTTGGATGGCAACGCTGATTCTTTGGCCTAAAAATAGGCCAGCCCTCTGGGCCTCAAGTCTGCTATTACAATAGTGTCAGAATGGTCTCGCCATTGTGAGTATTTGACAGTGTTTGTATAGCAAATCTGTCAAAAACTTACAATGAAGAGACCATTCTGACACTATTGTAATAGCAGACTTGAGGCCCTGAAGTGGTCACGTGAAGAATCGACCAACCGATTGGCGATGTCCCGATATACACGATGAAAGTTCCTTAGTTGTTATATTATACTAGCTTCTGCCCGTGACTTCGTCCGCGTGAAATTTCTTATTCCCGGTTCCCCAATCCGTTCTCGAGATATCATCAACAAAGCCGTTCTGTACAAAATGTATAAGAAAGTTAATTATCTACATTTTTTTCTTCTTCGTAAATTTTTTGCATGTTTAGTTATTCTGCTATTCGAGGCGGAGACAAATCCAACAAATCCAAGATCATAAAAATCGGTCCAGCAGTTTTTGAGTTATAAATGGTGTAAATAACCCGACTTGGTTTTATATATTAAGACTAGCTTTTGCCCGCGGCTCCGCCCGCGTGGATGTCGGTTATCGCGTAAAAAGTAGCCTATGTGCTTCTCCATATCCCAGGCTATATCTCTGCCAAATCTCAAGACGATCGGTTTAGCGGTTTAGGTGTGAAAACGTAACATACAGACAGACAGACTGTCTGTCAGACGGACAGACAGACAGAGTTACTTTCACATTTAAAATATTAGTATGGATATGGATTAGTATGGATATTGTTCTTGTTTTATAAAACACTAGCTTTTGCCCGCGGCTCCGCCCGCGTGGATGTTGGTTATCGCGTAAAAAAGTAGCATATGTGCTTCTCCATATCCCAGGCTATATCTCTGTCAAATTTCATGACGATCGGTTCAGCGGTTTAGGCGTGAAAACGTAACATACAGACAGACAGACAGACAGAGTTACTTTCACACTTATAATATTAGTATGGATGTAATTTAAAATTTGTCATTTAAATATTAATTGATATTGTAATAGCACTTAGATAGTAGAAATTATATTAATTTATTTAGGAATATTATAGGTATAACATTTTTGTTCTTCTTTAATTGTTTCTGGTAATCTTATATAATTGTGTCATATTGCGAAGGTATAGATAGATAGATAGATAGAATACTCTTTATTATGTTCACCATAAAAATTACGGATATAAATATAGAACTGTTACTGTATAGGGTGTCACAATGGGTTTATAGGTATATCTTCTGTTAGAGTTCCTAAATTAACAGCTTTCCCGACCTTGAGATCGAAACCCCATACAAATTCAATGCTCAAATGAATGTAATCTTAAAATAAGATTAACGACTGATTTATTTAATGGAACTTGCTGTTAAGATAACGCAATTTATTAAGGAAACAACGGTGGTGATTGGAGATGTTAATCTTTGTGATTTGTTTCCCTGTTTTGGGTGAGCAGAAAGTTTTACTGTGTCAGAATTTATTAAACCCGTTTTGATGGAAACCAGTTTGGGTTATAGAGCGTGAGGTTGGTTGATCATCATGACTCACAATCTTGAAAATTATTATATCCTATCAAAATATCGTGCCTTTTTATCGTGTATTCCCGTGTATTACCGTTCCTCCGAACGAATTTGACTATGATGAGCCAATACGGAATTACCCAATCAACTCAGCCTATCACAATTCACAGTTCACTGCTGAACATAGGCCTCTCCCATGCTGCGCTACAACACTCTGTCCTCCGCCTTCCACATCCAGTCTTTCCCAGCCACCTTTTTGTGATCGTCGGTCTATCTAGCTGGGGGGCGTCTCACACTACGCTTGCCGATACGCGTTCTCCACTACAGGACTCGTCTGCTCCACCTGCCATCGGTCCTTCGACAAACATGGCCAGCCCACTGCCACTTCAGCTTGCTTACTCTGCAAGCTATGTCGGTAACTCCGGTTCTCTTCCGTATTATTTCATTCCTGATTTTATCCTTCAAAGAAACTCCGAGCATAGCCCGCTCCATAGCGCGCTGAGCGACCTTAAATTTATGGACCAGCATGACTGTCAGTATCCACGTTTCAGCACTGTATGTCATAACGGGCAGGATACGCGGAATTACCCGAATAACCCGAAAAACCCGGAAACTTATTGGTCCCAGCTCCTAAGAAAGTGTCCTAAGGTGGTGTCCTAAGAAAACGGTGAACGTTCATACAATATCGGCTGTCCAAATACAAAGTTTCACGCCTTTATATCAAGTACTGGTAAAACATGAAGGCCGTTATAACATGACGGCCACAGCTCTTCTAGAAAATCTAAGATTTTCCAAATGACCTCAAAGGGGATCAATTCATAAACATTAAGTTGTATCAAGTAATTTTTCACCCGACTGCCCCAGAAGGAGGAGGGTGATGTTTTTCGAGAGTACGTATGTACTAGATTTTGCCCGCGGCTCCGCTCGCGTGGATGTTGCTTATCGCGTACAAAAGTAGCCTATGTCCTTCTCCATATCCCAGGCTATATCTCTGCCAAATTTCATGACGATCGGCTCAGCGGTTTAGGCGTGAAAACGTAACAGACAGACAGACAGACAGACAGAAAGACAGACAGACAGACAGAGTCACTTTCACATTTATAATATTAGTATAGATGTATATTTCTTTGGCACGCTCTGTAGCCTAAACGGCTTGATGGATTTTAACATATGAGATGTACTTAGATTCGTCTTAAGTGTGGGAATGAAATGGACTATATAATATTAATATATTGCAACTGCAAGCCCACAAACAAAAGTTACACCATATTTCAGGTTATTGGTTTGTCCCCGCCTGCAATACCAAAATTCTGAGTGTCATCGTGAATTTGACAGCTAATTATTTCGACACGGTCTTAATTTCGAAAGACAATAGTTCGACTACTCATTGCTTTATAATGCTTGTTTTTCTGTTTTCAGTTACATTTTTGCAGTCGGGTTTTTTTAATGGACTGGCGTGTGTTTGGGCTTTCTTATTGGCTATCTAACATTGTACCATTTCCTCAAATGAGGTTCTGTAGAGGAACAAAACGGCTTGCGAATGAGTGCCCGTTAAATTGACGAAAGAAGATCATTACAGTGATGCTGATGATACAGTGATATCTGTGATAAAAACTAAGTGCAACAACATTAACAGTGTTTTCTAAGTGATTTCGTGATTAATATCAAAGTTTGTGGAAATACAGCGGTAGCATACTGATAATACAAACGTAGGATTAGTTAAATAGAAAGTTATATAGGTGAAATCTAAACAACGATACAGTGTCATTCCGACCTCGCCGCTGAGGCCCATCGCGAAATCCCCGACTAAATAGTCCTCCCCGACCCTTGCTCGTAAGCGAAGCGCCAGCACGCGCTATAGCTGAGCTTGTAGCTTTAAATTCCCCAGATAATAATCATAACCCTGATTTTATCCAACCACCGACGGTCCCTTGCCATCCTCCCTCCGACTCCGCCCTAAGCCGTAGTTCGTACCCCACAGGGGGTGCCCTTAGCGCGCAGTCGTTTAGTTTATAAGTTTTTACGCCCTAGCTGAAGGCTTTATGTTTCGTTAGGAGCTTAAGGAAAAAACAGGAAAGACCGGTTAAAGAGTCTCAACCTCTCAAGGTTAACTATGAGATGTCCTAGTAAAAAAATAAACGATATAGTGTCCTATTTTGATAAAAATGATAATGAAAAAGAAGAGCTCACAAGCCAATGGCTCACTGAATCCAGTGGACTCTGAATAAGCTTCCAAAATAAATATCTTAATTTCTAATTCGAAATTCCGTACTTCAAACATAAAAATCGTTCTCCGAACTCTTCGTCCGTATATCACGAATTCGTGTTTAATCCCGAAACGTTGGCAAAGCGAGATTTACCTACTTAGCTAGAATTTAGCCCGCATACCTGGAGTCTAGATATGCATTCATGCACAAAATGTTACGTCCTTGGAATATTACAGAAGTTTGAGCTCGTGATTTTGCGCTTATTTTTTTTTTTTTGTGTATTAGTTCAGTTTATTTTGTTTTAATAAAATAATTAATTTTATTCAATGGTCGTTGCCATATCGTCTGGTTGTATTAAATTTAAAAACCATGCACTGATAAACTATGCAGCTAATCCTATACGCTGGGTAATTTAGGCACGTATCCGCATATTCGATCGGATTAGACTAATATTAATAGAAATAAACCATTTACCCCGAGACGTATAAATCTAGTGGATAGTTAGGTCGAGGAGTAAAATGGCTCGTTTATGCCCGAGTTATACACTCTGCTTTTCACTTTGATTGCGAGAAAATGAAACAGGCATAAAGTATCAGTATTTTTTAATTTTCAACATGTGCCATTCGACTTGGGTACTTCATACTGCCAAGTCATAAAAACGTTTCTTTGCGTTTAAAATAATAAAGACAAGTCTTTTATCTGGTTCTATGAAATTAACGATAGAAAACACGAAAGTGATATAAATTAAAGCAAATGAATAGGATAACTACTTTAATTTGCGACGTTTTATTGTGCGTGTGGCAGTTGGGCCGAAATATCTTAGTCTTAGAAAAAATTATAATTATGCACTAGCGCATAAAAAGCGATTATATGTCGCCTACGCACAACACAAAGACGAACTTTTAGAGCATGACAAATGCAAAAGTATTTATTGATAATTATGTTAGAAAATAAAAATAGTTTTAAAATTTTTATTAAGCATAGAGATGTAACCAAAAGGAATGTTGCCTCTAGAGATAAACATAGGCTCTGCTTGCCACAATGCAAGCTCGATATATATAAAAGAAATTCGTTTATAATGGCTGTTAGGATATACAATAAATTACCAAACGCCTTTAAAGAACTACCTTTGCTTATGTTTAAAAAAAAGCTGATTCAGTGGCTTCAAGAATTTTTTTTTACACTGTTAATGAATTTGTGTCACATGTCGAAGAAAGAAAGTAATGTCATTATACTTGGTTTATTTAAGTTTTATTTGTTTTTTAATTTGACATTTACTTACTATTATTATTTTTATTTTGAAATTTTAACAATATTCATGGACATTATCATTTCAATTAATATATAAAATCTGACACTTTATAAAGATCATATTGCTAACTAATGTAATGATATGACATTTTTAAATTATATTATGTACCTATTGTGAAATTAAATATTTGCAATTAATTTATTTAATCTGACTGTTTGTAACGATTAGGTATAGTGATAACTGAAGGAATATTATGACATTTTTAATAATTTAATGTATTCTGAAATTAAATATTTGCACACCACACGTAATGGTAGAATGTAAACGGGCCACATTTATAATAACATCATACTACTTTGTACACCTACATTTTGGCAAATAAAGTGTTATTATTATTATTATTAGATTCCACATGGATACCAAAAAGTTATACAAAGCTTTTTGAGATGATATTGTATTCTTAATTTGAACAAAGCCAATGTAAAAAAAAAAACAAACGCGAAAATGAACATGACCCCACCCATTCAAAGGATTTATCGATACCATTCGATCATACGCGCCGTATCGAATGACTGTATAACGAGTGATGTATGGCGAACATTCGTCATATATCCGATTATATTTATTTTAAGCCGATATCGAATCGGATTTGTATGTCAAGTGCAGAACTTGTAGGATTTTTAGGATTCGGTTGCAGGATTTTTAGTACAAAACTTTTTGGTTTTTATGTTCATTACTTCGTTTTCTTTCGTTACGGGTTGTCAGAAGCCCGAAAATCTGACAACCAGTCTTACTAAGAGATATCGTGTTGCTGGGCTGACAGGCAGTCGATATTGCAGCTGAATATCAGTTCCATGTAAAATACTGATATTCAGCTGCATTCAGTTAAGACTAGAAGCCGACCCTAACATTTTATTTTATTTTATTTTTATTTAAAGGAGCAGCAAGCAGTACATCATCATCATCATTTCAGCCGAAAGACGTCCACTGCCGGACATAGGCCTTCCCCAAAAGGGGGGATTTGCCATAATCGCCACGCTTGGCAGGCGGGTTGGCGATCGCAGTATGGTGTTAAAAATGCATAGAGAACGCTGCTGCCCATTCTCTAGTAAGTTCCTTAGTCGCCTTTTACGACACCCACGGGAGGAAATGGCCTCCCCCAAACAGTTACATTATAATTATGAACTTACAACAAATATACTAAACTAATAGCTAATATAATATAATATGCTGCAAGAGATTTCATTAGAAATAAGCATCACCTTTGTACTAATTTTTTTGTTCCTTTCTTCTTGTCCGTTTATATGTGTGTACATAAATTGTTAAATAAATAAATAACAAAAATAAATTGAAGCATGGAACCGGTTGAGATGGCGGTGCTTGGGCGAGGCCTATGTCCAGCAGTGGACGTCTTTCGGCTGAAATGATGATGATGATGATGTATCCCAAAACGCTGTCCACAGGTGTCTACCTGTGGACAGCGTTAATGAAACTTAAAAAAAATGTAACTACTAGGAGTTTTAATAGCAGTACGAGTAGTAATTAGTTGTTTATTGAGCCTAGAACATAGTTGGGAAAAGGCTGATTAATTTGATTGAATGTGATAGAAACTAAATGAAGTAGTCGTTGACATTCAACATTAAAAGAAAGTCTGTTTATAGATAAACTAAAACATTTTTCAATTTATAATATTTTATCGGGAATTATACAAGGATTGTTATACAAGGGATGATAGGGACCTACTCGTATGTAGGCACGAGATGGGTTCGAGTGCATATATTATAAGTTCTTTCACCCGAGCATACCCTGCTTTTCATTTCAAATATGAGGAAAGTAAATAAAAATCTGATTAGTTATGTATTTATTTATATTTATTTGTTATACATAACTGAATCTGATGTTTGGGAAATATTAAGCTTCAAAGTGCTATTTTTGTTAGAGTCAAGTCCCCCTGCCAGCTAATTGGTTGATTTTGGCTTTGTGTAAAATTCACGGCAGTAGTATAATACCGTAATATTATTTTAATATTTTGCTGTGCCCCACAGGTTCCGTAATTGTACCTTAGCTTTAAGCCTTTGTAACACCTGTTAAACATTATGGAATGCAAATAAATATGAATATGAATATGAACGAAGTTAAAAGCAAAGCTATCACAGAAAAGTAGGTTTCACAAGATAACGAGTAATAGTCCACCAAGTTACTTTGCAGTTGAAGAATTGACCGTCACGTATATCGATATTTTCAACTACAATGTTAAGTTTGTTCTTGGGATAAATTCGTGCCAACTACGGAACCCTTCATTGTGCGTGATTAGACACACACTTGGCCGGGATTTTTACAATTACTGGATAATATGTTTTAGCTATATCAGCTATTTGATTATTGATACACCAATAACTTTCAGGGAAAAGATATCCGCTAACGTAACCAGCATATTCACCAAAACCGAATCGCTTGGAATGACCTCAAACATCAGTCCCCCTCTACGCGAAAATGTGTAAAGTTGCGAACGGTCCAAGATGAACGACGCAATAATAAACTAGGGCAGTTTCGCCTTCCGGACTGAATAGGGGAAAGGCTGAGCCACGATTTTCGTAGATTCGGAGTAATGCCAATTTTCCGGCGTTTTGCCCTTGAATGTACCAATTTCAGGCGTTATAATTTTGTGGCTGTGAATGTACAGACATGGAAAAAGGACTTACGAGGCGGTATGATAGACAATCTTGGACTACACGTCTTTGTTTCTGACACTGTCTCATTATGGCAAAGGCACTTAATGTGGTCTTCACGGCACTTTTTTTTTTTTGTTTGTGTGAAATTATCAAATAACTTCTCCCGCTCTGGCCGGAGCGTGTCAGACTTTTACTGACTAAAACCCACCCGTATTCCTTCAGTTGCCTGTGTGCAAGGGCCACGGTATCCTTTTCGGACAACCCGCAACCCGGGCAGACATCCGTCCTAGCGGATTCCGTCAGTGCGTGCTGACATCTCTTTGAGGCGCGCGTGGAACACAACGCGCCGTCGACCCGAGCCTGGGGCCTTACTCCCGAAAACGATTCGAGTTTGATTTTGATTCCGATTCGATTTCGTTTCTGATCCGAACTCGATTTAAAACTTAAAACTAACTGAAGTTAGTTTCGCTTCGAACCACCGCACGATCGTGCGCTAGTCTTGGATTCAGAGTATGGATCGGAATTTAATTCGAACCCAATTCGATTGATTCAGAATTCGATGCTGTCGGGAGTAAGGCCCCAGAAGCGAGTTCGAATCGGAATCAAAATCAAACTCGAATCGTTTTCGAGAGTAAGGCCCCTGGTCCTTACCGGACGGCGAGCTGCCCATAGCTCGCCGTCCGTAAGCCCGCGCCTACGGTGGCCGGGAATCGATTCCCGCCGCCCAATGCGTCTCCTGCAGCGACTAGGGTTAGTGCGATCTTACGCAATTTCAGACCATTTTGCCTTCTTTGTCAAATTGGATATGTGTACCTCCAAGCGTACCTACACGATAAGGGGCAGTTTCTGAAAACCGCTTTGACAATATACAAAGGTTTTATAAATAAAGTCACTTTTGGGTTACCCACATTCAGCCCAGACTTTGCTTTGTCCCAAGTCTTACACAACACTAAACACATATTCCTAACGGTAACCGCCAAAGCATACTTATTGTGAGAATTCCTGATCAGTCGTGCGTCAGAATTTGATCCTCTTAGTCATTGTTAAACTCTAGTCCACTACAATAGTTACAGTACCATTTCCACTTGAAGAAACTCCCGAGTTAACCGTTGCACAAAACAGATAGGCGCAGAAGGCGGGCTCCATACAACGAGCGAAGATAGGTGGTCTGTTCCAAAAGTGTCTGATGAAATTAATGTAAACAAATGAATCAGAAAACTTACTAGTGGATGCCCATTTAGTAATGCCACTTACAAATGATGATTCGGCCACCAATAAAAAAAGCTGTGTTGTACAGTTGAATAAAAAAACTTCCAACGATACCTTAATTGTAGAAATCCGTTCTTCGCCCAGCCCGTAGTTTTAAAAAAACATTTTCTAACCGCATTTTAACGAAAGCTGCCATTTTTTAATAAATATCTACCCTTTACCCCTTACAAACGCTTTTTTTCCACATAAATTATATTTTAAAACTTTTTTATCTGACTACAAACAATTTCAATAATTTGATGGTGTCCGAATTGTCAGTGAAAAAAATATTGAAATGAAAATGTGTCAATTCGGACACAGTGTCCGAATATATTGGCGCCAGTTTCACACTCGCCAGTTGACGAACAAGTCCGTAAGAATATAACCAGAACAGAGTTTGTTTACTTTTGTCAGATACTTGTGGAACAGACATTACGCAGAATTTGGTATATAGAGGTATGAGGAACAGGGTGTAAAGTTCACTTATACTCTATTGAAAAGGGAGGATTCTCCGACCAGACGGGTGATGTGTCTGGTGGGCAACTGTCTGACGGTTGATGTCGGGATCTTGTATATATGCTAGTCCAGCGGTAAACTCTGATTGCGCGATGCAGGATTTGTGACGTCAGGTCTTTGATGCGTAGTTCGCATGTGGCGTTGCAGATATATTTATCTAATTATTATGCCACCACAGGTATATCTCGATCTAATGCCAGCCGCGAGTGCACGTGCACTCTCTGCAGTGAAGCATGGCTAAATGGCTATGTGTGCGTGTGTTTTCGCTCGATCTATAGAGCCGAACTTCTGTAACTATTTATTTTGTACCGTTGGGTACATTTAGGTTAAGAGCTGTGGGTATATTACTACGTACGGTCTTACGGTGTATTTAGACAATTGTTTACAAGTGTTATTGTTGAGTATGTATGTATGTGTTAAGTATTTTGGGTAAGATATTGAAGATTTTAACTAAGCGTTTGCTTATGATCCTCTGGGAATAAACGACAAGAGACGTAGAGGATTGGTTGATAGAAAATGTTTAGATCGATTTTCAGGGGTTTTTCGCGTAATAGGTACACACGGCTATATGTCAAGCTACAAATTTCTTGTATTAGCAGACCTGCTCATTGTACGGAAATCCTATACAATGCGAGATCAGCTTATACTGGAAATGTATAGCTTGATATGTACCCGTGTGCACAATAGTTGCGCATTTTTTGCAAATAACTAAGTGTTCAGAAAGACTTACTGACGACTCGGACACAGTGTCCGAATCCGAATTTAATTAACTGATGATTCGGACACCAATAGAAAAAGATGTCTTGTACAGTCGGATAAAAAACTGCCAACGATACCTTAATTGTAGAAATCCGTCCTTCGCCCAGCTCATAGTTGTAAAAAACAGTTTTTAACTGGATTTTAACGAAAGCGCCGTTTTTTTATTATTATTAAATACCCTTCAACCCCTACAAAACACCCTAAAATAGTTTTGGTAAAGCTCTTTTTTCCACATATTATATTTAAAAACTTTTTTATCTGACTGTACAGACAGCTTTAATAATTTGATGGGGTCCGAATTGACAGTGAAAAAATATTGAAATGAAAATGTGTCAATTCGGACACAGTGTCCGAATATATTGTGTCCAAGTCGACAGCAAGTCGTCATAAAAAATTTGAATGCTTCCGTGACCGCACCTAAGCTGCCGTGGTTATACAAAAACAATTCATCAACAGTGTAGCAGTGAAATTAAAGTGCAATTAGCAATTCCATAAGCAATTTACCCGCTATTATTACCAATGAGACCGTACCCCAGACTGTCCGGAATTTTCATCTAAAAAGTATCTCAAAATATTCTTCCCAATTTTAAGAACTCATAATGATCTTCAAAAGTGATTTTCTGCTTTTAAGCAAGGTAATGAAGCGTCACTTTTTAATGTTCCGCCTCCTATCTGATCGTGATTACGAACGAGAGGAAGGAAAGAGACTCGACTACTTAAATCATTATCTCTTCCGAAATTATGTTCGGGACGTTTCTTTAGATGTGTTCGAACTGAACGGAAAGCCGGACTTTTTCTTATTTCGTACCAGCTGACGCCCAAGGCTTCCACCGTGTGGCTTTTTCTATAAAATAAAAGTATTCTTTGGTACTCCATGTAACATGAGCTATATGCCAGTGAAAGTCGCGTCAAAATTGGTCCAGCCGTTTCGGAGATTAGCTTTGACAAACAGACAGAAAGACAGAAAATTTAAATATATATATATTCTACAGTGGCCCATCAAGCTACACGGAACTGTCAAATTTCCCCAAACGACTTTAAACTTTAAAATGTTGATGATTAAGTTCAAAATCGAACGAGAAAATTTGACAGTTTGTGGTAACTTGATGTTCTGGCCACCGTACCGTATAATTTTTCATATGCATTTAGTAAAAAGCTTTTATTTTGACATTACAAACAGACACTTTAATTTTATTTATTTGCATAGATTAGCACAAAGCAATGATGGCCGTGCTAATTTTAGGACAGTATTTACAGACAGGGAAATTAATTTTTAATCAAACTGACATACTACGTCACATTGACGTAAAAAATAAATATTTCCCTAACGTAACTTAATTAAAATTTGTACTTATTTAGAACCAGCTGCGCCCCGCTGGTTTACACATTCGCCTAGAGCGGTTGTGTAAACCACTCGTTCCCGTTGGAATATCGGGATAAAAAGTATCCTATGTCCTAACCCAGGCTATGAGTCAAATTCCTTCGAAATCAGTTCAGCTGTATTAGTGTGAAAGCGTAACAAACAGACGGACAATAATACATAGGAATATTTTGTTCTAATAAACTCAGCCTGTGACAATGATCACAGATGTCTGACCATCCTTTTCCTACCAATAGGAAAAGAACTATAGAGGTATGAGGAACAGGGTCTAAAGTTCACTCATCCTCCATAGAAATGGGAGGATCCTCCGATCAGACGGGTGTTGTGTCTGGTGATCAACTGCCCGACGGGTGATGTCGGGATGTCGTATTTAAGCTACTCGCGCGGTAAACTCTGATTGCGCGATGCAGTATTAGTGTGACGTCAGGTCTTTGATGCGTAGTTCGCATGTGGCGTTGTTGATGACACCAATAAAAGACCCAAAGACGAGAAACCGACCGAGGACCGAGCGCTGCAAGCAAAAATAGTACTTACGCTGCTCCGATTCGGCTGTCCTCGATAGTATGTCTATATAAATGTAAACTACCCTTGGTAGGTAAGCAAAATATAAACATCGGGAACGATTCCCAAAAAAGATTCCACAGATTTTTATGAACTAACATAAAATTGAGACATCAAAAAACATTGTTCCACCAAACCAATAGTTCTACCAACTTTTCCTTAAAACCTCCCTTAGTATTTTCCGAATCAAACCAGACATACAGTTTCATAAATCGTTCCATTGAACCGTGTCCGGGGCGGTCGGCTAGACAGCCGGTTTCCGGATAAGCTTCGCTCAACTGTATCCGTACTATCTAATTATGGGATAGTTAGTTCATTGTTCTAGAACTGTTTGTTGAACACAGTTAGTGAGAGTAAGAGTAAATACTGCTTCAAACTCCATTGGTTTAGGTAATTAACTCAGGGTAAAATAGTCGTAAAAAAGGTTTTTCATACATGACACTGTCATGTTTAAAAATACGTTGTAACCAAATTAAATATATTTTAGTTTTTAGGGTTCCGTACCCAATGTTAAAACAGGCCCCTATTACTAAGACTCCGCTGTCCGTCCGTCCGTCTGTCACAAGGCTGTATCTCATGAACCGTGATAGTTACACAGTTGAAATTTTCACAAATGATGTATTTTTGTTGCCGCTATAACAACAAATACTAAAAAACAGAATAAAATAAATATTTAAGGGGACTCCCATACAAAAAACGTGATTTTTTTGACGTTTTTATAGATAATGGTACGGAACCCTTCGTGCGCGAGTCCGACTCGCACTTGGCAGGTTTTTTAATGATATTTTTCCTGTTTTGATAATGTACGTTAAACTTTATCATTTATTCTTAGATTTCTTCGTAGATGGTAACATCTACGAAGAAATTTGCTAGATTTATAATAATAATCTTCTTATATATAAAATTCTCGTGTCACAATGTTAGTTACCATACTCCTCCGAAACGGCTTGACCGACTTTTATGAAATTTTATATGCATATTCAGTAGGTCTGAGAATCGGCTAATATCTACTTTTTTTAAGTTTTAGGTAGGTAGGTAGGGTAGGGTAGGGTAGGTAGGTAGGTAGGTAGGTAGGATAGTGTAGGGTAGGGTAGGTAGGTAGGTAGGTAGGGTAGGGTAGGGTAGGTAGGTAGGGTAGGGCAGGGTAGGGTAGAGTAGTGGAGTTTATACTATAGCTTTTGACAGAACGAAGTCTATCGGGTCAGCTAGTATAGTATACCTATAATATTTTGTAATCTGTCTCAATAGACAGAAGAGCCTAAAAAGACAGGCTCTCTAAACCTCAACGAGTTAACGTTTCTAAATTGAAAAGTACAACTGTGACGTAGCATGACAACTGAAGTGACAGGTATTACGTTTAGTTGGTTAACCAGATACCTGTGACAGCTCTCTCGTCACAGAGTTTTTTTTAATGCTTATCTTTAGTTAACTACGTTCATGCAGAATTTAGTCAAGAAAAGATGATGTTTATTAAACAAAATAAAACAAAGGAAAATTATTCAAGTTTTAATTTAATTATTTTTTGGCGTAACTTTAGCGTTGTGTGAGTATGACAGGGTAAGCAGCGTGAAATGATGCTCGCTACACTCGCTCACTAGACCCTGCCATCCCCTTCGAACTTAACCTGTCCGAGTCACAAGTACACAAGTATTGTACTCGTATAGTGCCAAGTATTAATTGTATAGCTAAGCATATTTATAGTGGAAACCAATATTTTCATAGTTCATTCAATTAATTTTAAAGCTAAACCAGAAAAATTAAAGTGTTTGATTTGCGAAAAATGTGGAAATCGCAACTATGACATGTGCGTACTGTAGAGGCTGTAACATAACATGGTATAGCATGATACCTCCGCGGGTTTATCATAAACTAGCTTTTTCCCGCGGCTCCGCCCGCATGGATGTCAGTTATCGCGTAAAAATGTAGCTTGTCCTTCTCTATATCCCAGGCTTATATCTCTGCCAAATTTCATAACGATCGGTTCAGCGGCTTGGGCATGAAAACGTAATAGACAAACAGACAGAGTTCCTTTTACATTTATAATATTAGTACGGATAAATAGCATGAATATGTAACAAGCACTAATTTGTATTATGAAGAAGAAAAATTTATACGGTCCGCTCCCTGAGCTGATAAGCTCATGTTATGATTAAGTACTTGAAAAATAAAATCTAAACAATTATTCGAGTTATACCACAAACCGCCTCTGTGCTGTGGTCTAGTGGTAAAACCACCTGTCTCAGATCCAAAGGTCCCGGGTTCGATTCCCAGCGGGGGCCAAAATTTCTGCTCGGTTTGGTTGGTGGTAGGGCTTGTTCTAAGTCTGCCTGACTAACTACCACCATCTTACCTAAGTCTGTCGCCAAAACAACAATCTTAACAACATTTGTTGTGTTTCGGCAGTTAGAGGTAAGATAGCCAGTTTCTCTGTGGTTGAGGATTCCGGGTGAAGCTCGCTTCCATCTTCGGGCTTATCATCACTTACCATCAGGTGAGATGAAGGCCAAGAGCTTCCCCGTTGTACGTAGAAAAAAAAAATGTTTGATTTTCGATCCGGTAACTCTTTTATCTGGATGGATTTATAATATCGGTATATCAAGTCACTGCGGGAAAAGATAGCCTATCTTTCTGTACATAGCAAATTTATCACTTCGCTTGCTACCACGCGTGGTGGTAGCCATTTGTCATAGAAGTCAGGGGTGTCTAACACTAGGTAATTTGGTTCATGCCACATACCGTGATGAAGCGGTTTGAAGGCCAATTCCTGTGATTGAAAACGTTCAAATTCAAGTCGCAATCTGTCGACAACCAATGTCAAAGCCTTGTCAATACAGGTATTTTTGACAAATTGAGACTAAGTTAAGAATACGAATGTTCTTAAAACATTCACATATCACATATCTATTTATTTTTATTAAAATATTTACACACACTATAAAACCGATTTACATTCGTAAGACATGCTAAATTTATTTTCTTTCTTTTCTTTTCTTTTCTTTCTTTTCTTTATTTTCTTTCTTTTCTTTCTTTTCTTTCTTTTCTTTCTTTTCTTTCTTTTCTTTCTTTTCTTTCTTTTCTTTCATTTCTTAATTTTCTTTCATAAAAATACGAGAATTGCCCCTCAAATATTTATGAAGTGAGTTCACCTCAGGTCAAAGAACTATGAGGCCAATTTAAACAACCCTCAATTGTTTTAGCATCAAATACCACAACCTTGTTATCCATATTTGATAAAAGACGCAAAACGAATTCATACACATTCTTTTCTACACTGTTCGTCTCACGGGATATAATATAAATTATTTTGTTCAACAAATAATGGTCGGTTGCTTTTGTTCAACAGTTTGCTTAGGACCATTGTTTGATTGTTCTCCTACAGTAACGTTATTATTGACACAATGCCGTGTGTGGGGAACAATAATTATTTTATGGTAGGTCCCTTCAAAAGGAACGTGTCGAAAAGTTTTGTGAGCTTAATTAGTTTCGATAAATACGTTCACACCTGTATTCCCCGAAGGATTAGGCAGAGGTGTACCTTAACATGTACTATCGCGGGCACAATAATCTAACCACCTTGAAAACAATATTTCGTGCACACGATGACCACATTTTCACTTTTTGCGACGACCAATAAAAAAAACTTCTTTAAATAAATTTCTCAGGCTCTGTTACAATGTTCGCAGATGTCTGACCACCTCGGGTGGTTTTTTTACGATTATATATATATTTTTTTCATTTACAAAACTATCTCTCAAATCTCAGCAAAAATCTGATGCTTCGATGCTATTGGTTGATGAGCGAAGGTAAGCGTTACTATAGCGGCCAAGTGCCGCAAGTAAGAATTGTCTTATTATTGTCTTTTGTCTTCTATGGTCTTGTTATTATATGAATAAGACCTTGATCTTTATCCTGTTTTTACAAATAAATAATTCTAATTCTAACTCTAATAAATTAGAATCACATTAATAATAACCTTTTAAATTGAATTGAATTTTAATTTTGACATGAAATGAAATTGATTCTGAATATAATAACATTTAATTTGCATGCATGCGTTAACATAATTAGATACTGAAATACTTTTTTAATAATATTGTAATAGATCTATCATTGTAATTTAATACAACTAATTCAATCTTTTTTAGTAATATTAATCATTTGTATGTCAATATATTGGCAAAACATAGCGCACTACCTAATTTTTAAGATCTTTGTATGTTTTACAAATAAACTATTCTATTCTTAACAATGGTCCGATGTCCGACACCGCGATGGTACATTAACCCACGTTTCGCCAGTTACCTTTAAATCCCATGTAATAGGTGGCGAGCCTATTGCCATCAACCGGGCACAAATCCAGACTCCGGGCTGCTACTTAGAAATTCCATTCCAATTCCAAATACATTTTACTATAACATTAATCTTCAAGGTCTTGTGATGACGCTAGCAGAAGCTGAATTTCAGGATGAACACACTATCTATCTTGTAACTTATCTTATACGGTCATCGTGTGGCGAGGAAATCTTCTAAGTTCGAAAATAGATCTATGAAAGGGAATCGTCAGTATCGGTGTAACGGAAAGCACCATAATTCGAGCTTAAATGAATTATATATGTCGTCAAATCATTGAAATATATCGATTGTTCCGTGGAGACGAATATTCTAATATATTTTGCTTAAATAGCTTTATATACTAAAGAAAATGATCGATATCTCAGAACTGTAAAGAGATAGCGTAATTTAAACACTGCCATTAGCTTAGTTGGAGCATTTACTCCCTTATTACCTATTTTATATAACAGTATATACCCCCGGGGTACCGATTAAAGTAAAATCCATTGTGTCGGAAAGTAAACAGTGTTATGTACCATTTTCATACTGCGTAGAACCACGTCTCCCGTACCCCTCCTACTTCTAAGGAGAGCTAACTGCGCAATACCCCGCAGACACCCGTTCCCCTTCAACACCCCCTCATCAGGTAGGAATGTTTGTAACTGGTGAGTTTCATTAAGTATACGACCAAGGGTTACCCGCAACTTGTGATCATGTGTAAAACCTATAAAGGGAACCCGAGCAAGTTGATTTTTGTAGCACATCAGTAGTACATTGGTAGCACATCAGTAGTACATTGGTAGTACATCAGTAATACATCAAGTAAATCTCTCAATAGCAATAATCTCTCCGTACGATTCAGTTGCTCTCCACATATATTCGAGAATTAGTCGCTCCGCGCTTAGATAGTTTTAATAAAGTCAGTTTAAGTTAGCCAATAATTTCAGTTTAAGGTAGTTTCTAGATATTCTATTAATTCGTAAGTGCTGATTTATATATTGTGACTCTATTTTTGTTGACTGTAATTATCGTGTGTTATTTTATTGATTATACAAGTGTTTAATCTGACAGTGTGGTTTTCACTGGTTACGAGTAAGTGCGTTGGTAACCTTTCGACACCCCCGCCTACAACACCTGACTCCCCGAATATCTTACATTTTGGTCCTTACGAGCCGGATAAGGTCTACAAGTAACCATGAGTCAGAGGAGCACCATCACCACACGCAGCAGGCTGCGAAAGCTGGCTGAAGAGCAGAGCGCACGCAGAATTGATGACCCAGTATCGGACTCCGGGTTGCTGTCTGAAAGGGCACCGGGTTCACCGTCTGTCGCACCGACCATGGCGTCAACGTCTGCCCTCAACATCCCCCTGACGGGTGGTCGAGTAATCGACTACAGTGCTGAAAGTACGTCAGAGGGACCCCAGGGAGGACAGGCAGTAGCAAGAGGTCGCCATACGTCGCCGCGAAGCAGAACGTCATCAAAAGCTAGCCGCAAGAGCGTCGAGTATATAAGGAAACGCATACAGTATGAAGCTGAAAAGGAGCTAGTACAGCTGAAAGAAAACCTTCTCAAGAAAAGGATGGAAGCTGATATTGCAGAGATAGAAGCAGCTGCCGAGAGTGACGACTCAAATACGGAAGCAGGGACGGCACAGCGCGTAGAGCAGTGGATAGACACAACGCCTCAGGTAACGCAACAACAAACAGTGTTGCACCAGTCAGGCCCAGTGTTGTGTCAATCGGATGCAGTGTTGTGTACCCCGTCAGCAGCGCGCGCGCCTACGGAAATGGCCGCGCCCCGTAACCCACCCGTGAGTCAAAGGCAGCTCAATGTAAGTACGCTTGAAAGTAATATACATGTATACCGTGATAATGTGTCGCATGTAATAGGTCCGTCTGTGTCAGTACCGTTTTCGAATCTAACGGTACCTATGGCCCAGACGCATACGCCAGTGTCTCAGGATAGAGTAGTAGTAGTGTAGTGTTCCATTTACCTGACAGGTATCCCGTCTTTACCACCCCGGTCGCAAGTGTACCTCGAGTTTCGATACCCGAGTCGGATACACGGCGGCAGAAGAATTACGGGGCGGATGATAAAGAAAGACGAAGGGAAATGTCGGGCGATAGGGACAGCAAGATAGACAGATTGGCAGAGGCTATTACTAGTATGTCGCGACCGCGTCCGGTACCTAGACAGGCGTACGAGCTACCCCATTTTAGCGGTGACCCAGCTGAATGGATTTCTTATAAGAATATGTATTGGGACACAGCCGAACAGTATAATTTTAGAACGCATGAAAACTTAGCCCGGCTTAAGACGTCATTGCATGGCGACGCGAAGACCTCAGTTGAGGACCTACTACGGTCAGGTACAGATCCTTCCGAAATAATGCGCGCACTAGATGAGGAGTTCGGTCATCCGACGTTAATATTACAAAGTGCACTCAAGAAAATTAGGGATCTACCTAGGATAACTGAGAGTGGCCGTGAGTTAAGGCAGTTCACGTCTACAATAAGGAATGTTGTGTCCCTACTTAAAAACATTAGAGCCGACGGGTATATAAATAATCCGCAATTAGTTAGTGAGATAGTTAACAAATTAACTCCAATACAGCGCGCGCAATACGGCGATTTTGCTATGGGTATAGATAGCTCACAGGGGGTGGACCTAAGAGTGTCACCGGACCTAGAATTAATGTCACACTTCTTAAAACATTTAACTCGCTCGACTTCATATTACGTTCAAGCCAGTATGTTCGAAGCTAGTCCAGCCAAGCCACCTGTGAGGCAACAAAAGCAAGCCGCGCGCTCAAGTAATAATAAAGTACCGCCGGCTCAGCGGGTACATACGCATAGTGACGAGTCTAGTGTACCTAAAGAATGCCTAATTTGCAAAAAGGAACATGCCATTGAACACTGCGACGCATTCGGTAAATTAAGCGTGCAACAACGATGGGACATTATTAAAGAGAAAAATACATGTTTCAAATGTTTAGTTAGTAAACACCCTAAGAGGTTTTGCCGCGCCAAAAGGTGCGAGAAATGTGGCTACAGCCATCATATTTTATTGCATGCAGATAAACAGAACAAAGACAGCAATAAACCGGAGGCCGGCAAAACAGTTAGTGAAAAAACGGAAAGCGTCACTAACATAGGGGAATGGCGAGCTACGGCTCTATTAAAGATAATTCCAATTGGAATAACCAATGACAATGGAACGCATCATAAATGTTACGCGCTACTAGACGACGGGGCAACAGTATCACTGATCGACAGCGCTATAGCTTCAGACCTAGCGGGCCCCCGCATACCTCTTACATTAAAAACAGCGGGTGGCTACGGAGTCACTGATTTAACTTCGCGAGCGGTACAAGCACGGATCACAGGGCCAAACGGACAACAACATGAAATCAAATGCCGTACCATGGTCAACATGAATTTGCCAATACAAACTGTGTCCGCTGCTATGCTGAACGATAACGCTCACCTCCGGGACTTGGGTTGCGTGGAGATGAGGGGCGCTAAGCCGATGTTGTTGCTTGGGCAGGATAACTGGCAGCTTTTGGTCAGTCAGGACATCCGACATGGACGATCCGGTAAACCAGTTGCCTCCCTCACGAAGCTAGGTTGGGTCGTACACGGACCATTCGATAGTGCTAACGATGTTAGCGATCAGTCAGTAAATTTTGTGACAGTTCCCCTGCCTGATCTGCATGACCTAGTCAAAGCTCAGTTCGAGCTAGAAGCTATAGGTATTTCGCAAAACGCTCGTAAAAATAAAAATAATGAAAGAGCGTTAGAAATCCTAGATAATACTAGCCGCCGCGTACCTGATAGTTCACAATGGGAAGTAGGGCTATTATGGAAACATGATGATGTGGAATTGCCTAATAATTATAATCAGGCCCGGCAACGGTTATACGGAATAGAAAGGCGCGTGCGAAAAGACGCCGTCTTCGCTGAGGCGTATAATAAGCAAATAGATAGACTGCTAGAAGAGGGCTATGCGAGAGAGGTGGAGGGGAGTTTGGATAGCTCACCTATATGGTATCTGCCACATTTTGGCGTGGTAAATCTCAACAAGCCAGGAAAGCTCCGTTTAGTCTTCGATGCGGCCGCCACGTCTCACGGAACATGCTTAAATGATAACCTTTTGACCGGTCCTGACCTGCTGAATTCATTGCTTGGTATATTGATGAAATTTCGTATAGGTCCCATAGCCTTTTCAGGAGACATCGCGGACATGTTTATGAGAATTAGGATAAGGACTGAGGATCAAGGCGCGCAGTTATTTTTATGGAGAGACGCGGATCAGTCCATTGAACCAAAGGTATTCGCGATGAATTCCATGATCTTTGGGGCAACCTCATCACCTACCACGGCGATATATATACTCAACAAAAACGCCAGTGAGTTTGGTGATCGATACCCAGAAGCAGTGGAGGCCATAAAGGCCAAACATTACATGGACGATTATTTAGATAGTGTCTGTACCGAGGACCAAGCGAATAAACTGATAGAAGAGGTGACCCTGATACATGCCTCTGGTGGATTTGTAATACGGGGGTGGGTCACCAACTCATCAGAACTAAGGCATAGATTAAAATTAGACATGCCGGAAAGGGTAGCCCTCGAAAAAGGTGCAGGTACAGTCGAGAGAACTTTGGGGCTAATATGGGCACCGAAAGATGACGAATTAGGATTCGATCTATCCTTCAAACGACTACCAGAAACCATTATAAACGGTAGTCTGGTGCCCACGAAACGACAGTTTTTGAGCATGATTATGTCCATATATGACCCACTGGGTTTTTTGTATCCCTGCGTTATCCAGTCAAGAATACTAATGCAGAAAATCTGGAAATCAGGGATCCAGTGGGACGAACCCCTACAGGATAAGGATGCGAAAGTATGGTTCACTTGGCTTAATAATCTAAGTAAATTAAAAGAAGTCAAAATACTAAGGTGGTACGGGCTAAGCCTCGACAATTTAGAACTACATGTGTTCGGGGATGCTAGCGAATTAGCCTACGCCGCAGTCGCTTATCTAGTAGGTCATGACGCCGAAGGAAATAGGAAGGCTGTCATGGTAATAGGGAAAGCGCGTGTAGCACCTCAAAAGGTGATATCTATCCCTAGGCTCGAGCTACAAGCGGCCTTGTTAGCCTGCCGACTAGCAGACACAGCCGAGAAAGAGCTAGGGCTATCTATAAAACGTAAATTTTACTGGACAGACAGTAAAACGGTTCTTAGTTGGATAAACTCTGACGCCCATGAGTTTCAGAGATTCGTATCACATAGACTAGCCGAGATTGATAAATTATCGGACCGAGGCAATTGGCGCTGGGTGCCATCGGAGGATAACCCTGCTGACAGAGCGACCAGATTGTCTTGGCCCGATAACCATGCGGTGTGGCTTTCTGGCCCCCCTTTTCTATGTGATCCACAGGAGCGGTGGCCGGTGTGTCATGAGGCTGAAGCGGCGGAAGCGGACCTCGAGCGCATTCAGCGGGTCCACGCTACATCAGCGCCGATGGCGCCACTCCTTCTCTACGAGCGCTATTCTTCGTGGACGCGCATACAGCGCGTTATGTCACGCGTGCTAATATTCATCGGCCGATGTCGTAAGCATCGGTCAACAGCAGAGCTACAGCGTCCCGATCTGGAAGAAGCTCACAACTGCCTTATGCGGTTGTGCACAGAAGACAGCTTCCGGGATGAGCGGGCCGCCATACTAGAAGGCCTGCCCGTCCCCAACAACAGCAGCATCAAGGCCCTAGACCCGATGATCACCGAGGACGGCTTGCTTCGGGTGAGGGGACGCCTGAGAGCCTGCGAGGTGCTCACCTTCGGGGAAAGGCACCCGATAATATTAGAGGGACGTCACCCTCTAACGCGAAAGTTGATCGCATTTTACCACGGGATGGCTTTACACGCCAACCACGAGACCGTCGTCAACAACCTTCGTGAACAATACTGGATCACAAGGGTAAGAACCTCGGTAAAAGCGGTGGTTGCCCAGTGCCAATTATGTCGTGTTTCCAGAGCTAAACCAGCCCCGCCCAAGATGGGCGATCTTCCGCTGGCAAGAGTCGAGACCTCGCGACGAGCCTTTGTCCGAGTGGGCGTCGACTACTTCGGCCCGATGGAGGTAGCAATTGGGCGGCGCCGCGAAAAGCGGTGGGGTGCATTGTTCACCTGCCTCACCACACGCGCCGTCCACCTCGAGTTGGCCGCCTCATTGAGCGCCGACTCCGCCATACTAGCCTTGCGGCGCCTTATTGCGTGCCGCGGGCAACCAGCGCATCTGTACTCAGATCAGGGTACCAATTTCATTGGAGCCAACACCGAACTACGAGCAGCCCTGAAGGACCTTAACCACGGTCTAGTCAGGGCCGAAGCCATCAACCGAGGCATCGAGTGGCACTTCAATCCCCCGGCAGCCCCACACATGGGCGGCTGCTGGGAGCGCCTGCTGCGTTCCAAAAAAACGCACTCCGAAGCACGCTCAAGGAACGTGCTCCCCGAGAGGAGGTGTTGTATACCCTCCTCACCGAGGCCGAGCTGATTGTAAACAGCCGGCCTCTAACTTATGTCTACGACGACCACGACCAGCCTGTGGTCCTGACACCTAACCATCTACTCCTGGGCACTGCGTCCGGGAGTACTCCGTTCCTGCCGGGAGACTTCGAGGACGTCGATTCACGCCGGCAATGGCGGCGCGTGAACGCGCTCGCCGACATGTTCTGGCGGCGCTGGCTACGAGAGTACCTCCCAACGCTGCAACGTCGTGACAAATGGATTAACAACGTACCCAATGTGCGGGTCAACGACGTAGTTGTGATTATAGACAATAATAAGGACAGGAATGTATGGACAAAAGGTGTAATTAAGAATGTGTATTACGGCAATGACGGTATTGTTCGTGTAGTCGACATTAGGACGTTAAATGGGGTCCTGCGTCGGCCCGTAGCAAAGATTATCGTGCTTCCCACCGACCAAATATGATGTAATGCGGTTGAACCCTTTTACAGGGGGTGGAATGTAACGGAAAGCACCATAATTCGAGCTTAAATGAATTATATATGTCGTCAAATCATTGAAATGTATCGATTGTTCCGTGGAGACGAATATTCTAATATATTTTGCTTAAATAGCTTTATATACTAAAGAAAATGATCGATATCTCAGAACTGTAAAGAGATAGCGTAATTTAAACACTGCCATTAGCTTAGTTGGAGCATTTACCCCCTAATTACCTATTTTATATAACAGTATATACCCCCAGGGTACCGATTAAAGTAAAATCCATTGTGTCGGAAAGTAAACAGTGTTATGTACCATTTTCATACTGCGTAGAACCACGTCTCCCGTACCCCTCCTACGTCTAAGGAGAGCTAACTGCGCAATACCCCGCAGACACCCGTTCCCCTTCAACACCCCCTCATCAGGTAGGAATGTTTGTAACTGGTGAGTTTCATTAAGTATACGACCAAGGGTTACCCGCAACTTGTGATCATGTGTAAAACCTATAAAGGGAACCCGAGCAAGTTGATTTTTGTAGCACATCAGTAGTACATTGGTAGCACATCAGTAGTACATTGGTAGTACATCAGTAATACATCAAGTAAATCTCTCAATAGCAATAATCTCTCCGTACGATTCAGTTGCTCTCCACATATATTCGAGAATTAGTCGCTCCGCGCTTAGATAGTTTTAATAAAGTCAGTTTAAGTTAGCCAATAATTTCAGTTTAAGGTAGTTTCTAGATATTCTATTAATTCGTAAGTGCTGATTTATATATTGTGACTCTATTTTTGTTGACTGTAATTATCGTGTGTTATTTTATTGATTATACAAGTGTTTAATCTGACAGTGTGGTTTTCACTGGTTACGAGTAAGTGCGTTGGTAACCTTTCGACACCCCCGCCTACAACACCTGACTCCCCGAATATCTTACAATCGGCATGTCGTGGACAAGCTGCTCAGTAAAAAGTATTTTAACAAATCAATATAATTAATTCTAAAACAAATATTGTTTGCAAATTTTATTTAAAAAAAGTTATATTATTAAGTATTCATGTCGTTTTCACGCCCAAAGCACCGCCATTTTTTTTTCTGGCTCGATTCGTGGCTACCATACCACAGAAATACTCGTAATATGCGATTATCGATCTAGTAAAAACATTTTTTTTTTTCTTTGGAACATTCACTGATCACGTGATGTTGTGAATTTTAACACCAAGCCAGGCGCGGTGTGTGCGGGGTCGGCCTGACCTTACAGAACGAAATTGCAGTCCTGCAAAGGATAGGTATGTTCGCGGTGGTCGCTCTATACGTAGTTATAATAGCTCAATGTTTGGTTCAGATTTTTATCTATAATTACATTAAAACAAACAAAACACCTATATCGAATCATTCAGCGTCTGATTACCGATCATTAATCGAATCCATAAATCGATTCTAAACAAAAATTTGTGCTCTATCCACTGACGTGTCATTCAATAGTTTCTGCCACAGCAATTCGCACGACACCAGGGGGCCAAGTCTATTAATGTACAAACGTTGAAATGGTCTCTTCATTATGAGTTTTGATAGATTTGCCATACAAACACTGTCAAATACTTACAATGGCAAGATCATTGCAACGTTTGTAAATTAGTAGACTTAGGCCCCTGATCAAACGCTTTGGAAAGGTCCAGTAAACACGCATTAACAGGCGATTTCCTAGACGTATAATAAATGACATATTATCTCTAGTATAATTATGAATTTTATCTTCGACATCAAATTTTACAATTAGATGACATATTATTACGGACCTTTATAACAATTTGTTTTTATTTTCTTTTTTGACATTCTATTTTTATTATTGATTATTCACAAAAAAATTAGATGACATATTATTAATCTTTTTTATTGTATTTTATTTTATTGCAATATATTTAGATAATTGGATGTCATAAATCACTGAACTTGATCTTTTTATACTAATTAGATTTTCGTTTTTCCTTTTTTTTTTTGTTTTATTGTATTATTAATTATTTTAAATTGAATGTCGATTATTCTCGTTATTTTAATTATCTTTGACTTTTTTTTTTTTTTTTTTTCGTTTTTTAAATTTGAATCGTACTGTATTATTACACAATGTATATTATTCCTCAATAAATGAATATAATACTTATGACTTATGACTTACTAATTAACCAAACACTATATTCACTTAGACTAATATGATAGAAGAGCAACATTGAAAGTATTTAAACAATCTTACACACAAACGAATTTACAAAATGAGAAAGTTAGGTAACATAATGATATATAAGAACTTGATTAATGTTTGTACATTGTTGTGGGGATAGGTCGCGGTTACAACGGCTTGGTTGGATGGCTGATATATTGGAACATACATATACTACGTATAATTACACGTACGGCCCTAAAGTATGGCACTTGATTTATTTCGTTAGACGCTTGTTGAGAAATTACGTCGGGTAAAATATTATAAATGGATTTTGTTGGAGTAAACTGAGGTTCCTATAGGTATGGTATACTAAGAATATTTTAATGGTAATCTTCTCTGAGTATTTATATGATGCTTTTATATCTTAGTATCATTTCTATGCAAAAGCTTCGTTAGATTTACTATACATATAGGTAATGTTTTAAATACCTACAGCTTGATTTAGACTCTAAACTAACATCTGCTTTCATAACATTTTTGGGCACTAAAATGGAATCTAAAACTGTGTAAGCGAAAGGTCTGTTGACCGCTGTAGTACTGAAATAACAAGTAATATTATACCACTGAAAATTTCCTGGCTATTAAAAGACTTAACTACATAATATAGTTACTAAACATTCTTAGCACTATGCAATTTAGTTCACTAATTCTAGCTCATATAAGTTAGGGGCAATTTTGAACGAACTATACGGTATTCTGGAGCATACACAAAATCCTATAAGCAGCTGTAGTATTTTGTGTTATAATGTAAGTAACTTATTTTGTGTTATAACTAAAAATCACCGTGCGCTTTATCGCACACGCATAATAAGCCTTTTTTACCCGACCAAAGTAAAGAAGAAGTAATATAACTGGCTTTTTGGAACGACGTTCTTTAACGCGGCTTGCGGTAGGAGTTGACTGGTAGAAATCATCACGTAAGCAAAAAGCGTTATGCCCTAAAGCTCAATGCGACTTTCTCTCTCTCTGTCGATTTGTCTGTTAGAGTGAGAGAAAGTGTCGCGTATGAAACGCGTTTTTAATTAATTAATTTATTTAAGGATTACCAACGAGATACATTACAATTATATTTTAAAATAATAAAAATTTGTATATAAATTATCCTGTAATGCACACTCAATTATTTATTTATTTATTTATTTGGTTCACCAACAATTGTTTACACTAACATCTTGATAAAAGGTAAAGTCTTAATAACTTTGAACAGTGTAACAATTACTTAAAGGTAAACACCACATGAACTAAAATATGCTAATTTGTAAGCCTAGGTACATGTATAGTTCACAAGCCAACTTAAAATTAAAGAAAAAATATGTAGCCTAAATAAAGACAGGTAGGCAGAATTAGAGGTAATCCCAGCTACATTTATCGAGTAATACATGCTCTGAATGTAAATTAAAATTAAGAATGCGTAAAAAAAAAAAACAGAACCTGGTATCTTTTTTGATGAACAACCTTTTTACTAAATGGTTCTGAAAAAAATCTTAAAAACGCGTCTGTGGTTGGGTAAAACAGTATTTTCGAGCTAAAAGAAACTTCGAAAAAAAAAAGTAAGTTTCAAGGTCTTAAGTTTCATAAGTTAAAAGTTTTTGTTTTAAATGTTTTTTTTTTTTTTATAGACTTGGACTGGCACTCAGATCGTGGAGATTAAAGAGAGGCCTATGCCATCCCGAGTCGGGATTATGGAAGTATTCGTCTTGCATAATCGTCCATAGCGCGATTTTCGAAAATCGCGCTGTGGACGATGCTTTACCTACTCATTTCTAAGTAATAACAATGTTGTGAATTAGACTACCTATGTAACTAATAAAGCATTATGTAAACAGTAATTTAATCCTAGGACTGTCTCGCATTCCCCTAAAGTACACATTGACAATTTCGAGCGAGTGAACAGCAAATCGAGCCAAGCTAAGCTGTTAAATTGCCAATATGCAATCAGTGTTGCATTACGTCACAGATTGTGCTTGATTGTCACTTGCAAATATTGCTATCCCTGCGACTGTGTTAGGTTTATAGTAATTGACAATGTTTGAGCGCACTTTGATAATGTGTTTGTTGCGTCGTCATCCCTGCTGCTGTAGCATTCTGTCCGTATTAAAAGAAGGTGCATTTTGAAAATTGTCAAAGTCACGTCGCAAATAGGTTTCAAATACTAATGCTGTTTTGATTAATTTGTCAATATTACTTAATTGAATTGATGAAGCAATTACCTAAATACTTTTTTTAATTGCCAAATTTGAAGATCAGTTACAGGGCTTGCCCTGTCCTGAAACTTCCCTTTTAATTTGGCAACAGCTACAGTGAATTGATACCTAGTTACACCCAAAGTGCTAAAAATCTCATGGCATTTCAAATAATGTTTTTGTATTTACTACTACGTTGTAAACTAATTGCAGATGGCGTGACCGTGTCATACACTGAATTTAAGGCGATTTTCTTCAAATTAACCTCTAGGAAATGTAATTTTAATGTCATTTTATTTAGAAACGTTAATGATTAAACACTTGAAAAAATTATATGTTGCTTTTGAGACCTTTCTGTAGGTACGTCGGATACTCGTTACATAATTGGATAAAGTTCGCTCGATAGAAAAAAAAATCCAAACATACCCTTATTTTGTAGATTCAAATCATTTTATTTCAATATTATACCACATTATGTATTCAAACTTACATCAAAATAAACATCTACGATGATGTAATGTCCGTCGGGTTTAACATTGTTAATATCGTAAAACATATAATTTTCAACCCATAATTATAAACGAAATTCACGGCACACTCGCGCCTGGGCGCGAGTAAATTCTGTTAATAAGTCTGTCAATTTCTGTTTCTAGAGGTGAAAGCTGGCTGCCAGTCGTGAGTCAATTCCAAATACACACGTATTTGGAATTGACTCACGACTAGCTTTTATTTGATAACAACAATGTGTTTTTTTTTTTAACCTCTCCTCACTTTTTTTTTTGTATTTACAGATGCACATTATAAATATTATATAGCCTATGTCACTCCTACAATTAAAACGAATCTAACGACACCTCATAATATGTTAAAATCCACTAATCCGTTTAGGCTACAGAGCGTGCCAAAGAAATAGACATACATACATACATAGTCTCGAAAAACTTTACCATCTGGAGCAGTCGGGTAATAAAACCACCTCACGCCTTGTATTATTACCTTGTTTTGGGAACTAGCTACGACAGCGCTGTTTTGACAGTTACTTTCCCCATTGCTTTATATTTCCCTAAGGTGAATGTCTTTTGCACGTCATGAAACGACAAGGTTAGATAGGTAATTTCAACCGTTGTAAACTTCAAAGGAGTCTTCAGTGGAGCTATGGGCGCCTGCTTAGGTGCCAAAATCAATGTGCAGTAAATTTTGTTTTATTGTAGGAATTGTTGTATTCTATAGTATACTGATAAAAAAGTTTCACAACTGAGAAAAATAAAGATACTTTTTTACTAAATAACTCTGCTTTTCGATATGAGATGGCGCTAGGTCAATACCTAGCGCCATCTCGATACTCACAACAATCACTCAATAATCACAATTGATTATCGAGTTTATGAAAGATTTTCTGCTATACGACACGCCATCGAGGCGCTAGGTTTTTATTATACCATCAATGGGGCAAACGAGCATGCGAGTCACACACTAAAATCAAACCAAGTTGTTTTTATTAGATAACAATTCAACCGTAGAACCAATTTTTCACTCAATTAACTTACTTCAGTATAGAATGACCTTAGGCCAGTATAAGTGCGTAAATCCCTTACTTTTACGACAAAAATGATAAAAAGTCGACTGTTTAATTCTAAATAAATCTTCACATTTACTTAGCTACAAATAAACACTTAATAGTAACAGAGTTAAAAATGTTAAACTTCAAATGTGAGATGCATTTTAAAAGAAATAACACTATTTCGAACACAAACGGGTTTATTTATAAGCGTAGCTTAAAGTTAAGTAATGATTAGCGACTGTTTAACCATATATTTTTAACGTTTGAACGTCACTTAACTTTAAGGAACGTTTATAAATAAACCCCCAAATGATCACTGCGTATTTAATAAGTGATCATTTGGTGTTCGATCTTAGAATTACACACAATGTCAATCAATCCTAACCTACCCTGTATACGTGTCTTTTTTTTTTAACAAAACATACATATTCCTTGTCATTAAAATTCACTTCATCGAAAATAATTCGTTCTTAATTTATTGTTCCGATACATGTGTAGCTTATTTTGGTTATCGGATGATTTTGGTTACAACGGAACGTCAAAATCGAGAATTGCGTATACAAAGAAGAAAAGCAGAAGCAATTAACATACTGTTTTTTCAGATATTTTAACCTAGGCTTTAGTCGGAATAATATAACCATGAAAAATTTGATGTTTATTTTAAAATCTTAGTGAAAAAGCTATAATCCTGCACATGTTCCCGAATCCAAAAGCAGAAACTGGTCATGTCCTTTACTGGAAATTGCTGTCAAAACTGGCCAGCCTCGTACGAGCTCCAGTATGCCTGCAGCTGGCCAAGGATCCATCAAACCACGGTCCAGACACTTTCTCTCCTTAATTACCAACACACAATTATAAACATGAATTATCACCTGGACAAAACGAGCTTGGCTAAAGAGAAAATATCTAAATTCGCGGCCTCACCCTAATTGTTCTGCCGACGGAGACAAATGGCCGTCAGCCCGTGACGTCATCCATCGCATTGATAACGAATTGCCAGGGGGACCAGAAGTTTTACTGATAATAATTATGATGTACGGTTTTATGAGGTCGAAAGTTTGACCTATTAATTTTGAGTGCCGTGTTTCCAAAACCACAAAAACAGCCTGTTTGTCATCCGTTCGGTGACGATCGAATGGTTCTTTTAATAATAATGTAATATTTTTTTAATTAATGTATTACACATGAATTAAATTACAGAATCGTGTAACACCAACCAAGATGAAATTCGACACGACCAAATTCCAGAGTAAAACAAAATGTCGATAGATGAACTGATACTGATATTTTATAGCCAATAATATATACTTCGTTGCTTGATATATTCTACATCTCATGCTAGAACTACCCACCACACTTCTTCAATCAATCTTTTTCAAAAGAAACACTGCATACTACAGCTTCCGTATGTGAGAAAATACGAAACCATATTTCCTTCTGGGGCTACATTGTATTTCACTGAAGCAGTAAATCTACACGATCCTAGTACAATTGGGACATACTTATTTTGTGGATTCTTTTAAAGTAATAATTCAGGAAGTTAAAAGCGGCTTCCAAGGCTATTGTTATTTACAACTTTACTCAGGGTACGTTTTTGTTTTACTATAAGAAACCATCTGTAAGTATAAGTTTTCTATCCATACAGGGGTAAACTTTAGGCATGCCTTAAAAGGAAGCTGAGTTCAAAATAACAATTTTTTGTTGATAAAGGACTCCGATCGAATCCAAAACTATACGTGCCATATCGAAACAAACACGATAGATTACGTAAAAAAATTGCGTAAAAAATTTACTGTGTCTCACTTCTGTAGCGAGATGAGTGTGGAAACTAAAAATATCATTACATTGCCTTCACCAAAAATTCTTCACATGCTAGCACCAGAAAATGGATTTTCCACATTACTGCCACATTTTCACACTTAACCTACTGCCAAAGAATCCTGCGTTGTCAGCAAGAAAAATAGGCTTTCAATATCACCGGGTGCGATCGATATCTCAGAATTCACTGAAAATTTATTTCGCCCCAGATTTACAACACAGAACTGTCCTACAGAAGGTCGGCTCTACACAATATTGTGTCATTGCTGAATATTATATACAAAATGACATGGATAGATATAATAAGATAGAATATACTTACACCATAAAAATTACAGATAGAAATGTTACTTGGGGTGATGTAATGGGCGACCATTACATTACCCTAAGTAACATTTCTACATTTATATCTGTAATTTTTATGGTGTAGGTACATAATAAAGAGTATTCTGTCTTATCGCTAAAAGTGATCTTTTACAGACAACCTTTGGATGGATTAAAGATGGAACGAGAGACAATACAGCAGGTAGTCAGTGATATACCATTTACCTAAACAATAAATAATAACATACATACATAAAGTATATAGGTACTTATCTATATAAGTATATACTACAATATAAATAAATATGCACTTTGAAAAGTATATTAATTATTGTGAATGTGAGCTCTATGTGGGTCACTTAATTTCTTTTTTCTTTCTCATCATCATCATCATCATCATTTCAGCCGAAAGACGTCCACTGCTGGACATAGGACACTCGATATTGAGCGGGAGCGGAGGGCGTTGTCGGTAAGGGCTAACATGTTAGCTCGCAGGTTGCAACCTGCTCGTTTAAAGTTAAAATTACTCTGTTTCGAGCTTATTGCACAACGTTTTACACATGCAGCCTGTGGGCTAGATATACCCAACGGTCGTACAACGCCCTTCGTGTTCAATATAACAACGCTTTCAGAGTACTGGTGGGGCTGCCCCGTTTGTGTAGCGCATCGGGAATGTTCGCGGACGCACATATTAATTGCTTTTACGCAACGATACGAATGAGGTGTGCATCCCTGGTGCGCAGAGTGCGGGCCAGCTCCAACAATATCCTGAAAATGATCGCTAGCAGGCTCGATTGTATGTATATCAATCACTGCAGTGCTATCTCCCATGGGATGAAACAAATTAAATTTTAATTATAATAAAAAAAAACTAACATAGTTCGTAAGTTTACTAACACAATGAGTCCTTGTTACTTGATTAAATAAATTTATTATTACCTATTATTGTTATAGGCCTCCCCCGCCACTTCGACCGGTTTCTTTCTCAGTTAGTTTTAATGATGGTCTGGCATTTTGAGTGCGTTTTGTCATTTTGCATTATGCGGCCTATCCAAATGTCCTTTCTTTGGTATTGTTCGTCGAGTGATTGAGCTGCTTAAGTCCTGAGTTCAGCTGCACGATTACTGACAAATGCTTGCACTGACTGGACAGGTTCACTCAAATTTGTGTGGTTCTTTCGTCAAAAGACCATTTCAGACTGGGATCTAGATGGTCCTCACATGATCTGAGCAAAATTATGTCTGGACTTTAAAATAAACTATGACCACTAAGTTTGTTTCGCCATTTCTACTCAGGGGTAGTCAGATAGGAAATATCGACTTGATCTAGCTTATCTTAACTTATAATAAAATCGTAGGGAAGTCTTTTGACTTCCCTGTTCATTTAATATTTTTGAAAAAAAGTAATTACCCTGGGTCTGGGTTTGGGAACGATTCTGATGCCGAAAATAAAGTTTTTAGAATTTTTGTCTGTTTGTCTGAATGTATGTTCCAGGTAAACGCAAAAACTACCGGACCGATTTTGTTCAAATTTTGCATAGATATTCCCTATAGGTCTGGTCAAATTACTACGTATAATTTATCACGCTATTTGCTATGGGGGATAAGCAGTATTGCATTATGTTTTGAGATGGGTCCATAAGGGCAGGTACCTTAACCGTGGTCGCTACAAGAAAATGGTCATAAAAGACAATCTTTATCTTTTAGAAAAAAATTGATCTACATTCACAGATTTTGAAAAAAAAATTACAGTCAGTAAGAAAATGGGCAATTTGCACAAAAAAATTTTTTGTTGCCAATCGATCCTGTTTCTTACGAGGATCAAAAAACTTTATAGGACCAACTGAGGTTTGAGTACTAGAAAAGTCTGAAATCGAAAAAAAACTTTTCCCGTACAGTTCTTAAGAATGATACTGAGATGACAACGTCGAATTATTCCATTACTACTTCGCTGGGTTGATAGTAAATTAAGACATATTACGCTATCTCAATCAACTTTCAACAAAGCAATGCAAATCTGATTTCGATTTCAAAGAATTGATATGTTTTGTGCTTCTATTTAGGGTTCCGTACCAAAATGGTAAAAAGGAACTCTTATGGTGCAACTCAGTCTGTCTGTCCGTCTGTCTGTCACAGCTGGATATCACAAGAACTACTAAAGCTATCAAATTGAAATTTGGAATAGTTTGAGATGACGTTTGCCCAACCATTTTGCAAATAAGAAAGATTTTTTTTTTTTTTTCATCTATGATTTAACGAGGGTTTTAAAACTCGAAGTCGGGCTACTAGGGTATATGGGGTATCGTATGAAAGAGCGCTATACTATAGTTATTACTCCTGGACTGGACCGGCCTGCGTCTGGTGACGGGGACCATCACGGGACACTGCTCGCTAAACCAACACTTCCACACAATATCGGACATTCCTCTGTGCAGGGCTTGCATGGAGGCTGAGGAAACCGTCGTGCATGTGCTCTTTGAATACACAGGCGTCACCCAGATTAGAACAGCAACGCTCGAGGCACCCAGATCTTTCACAGATGTTCTAAACAGACCGGGAGACGCAATTATTTTCTAGAGGGAGGTGGGCTGATTGGAATAACCACTGATGGCCGCCATGGCCCTTGTACAATGGTCGACCTGAAGGACTAAGTGCGGAAACCAAACCCTTTACCATAGAACATGGAACTGTACGTTGCTTGCTCTCGCGTTACCAGTCCTGACTCTCTGTATATTTTGACTACTGTGGCCAAAACTACAAACGTAGTATTCAAGGAAGTTTTATTAAAATGTGGCTGGTATTTTAGTATATTGTGTCGTGTTACGACTTCCACGCGAACGAAGTCGCGGGCAGAAGCTAGTTTTTTAATATTTTTATAATATGACGTGTAAAAGTGATTTCCGATTTACAGAATAAACGATTTCATTTCCTTTCAACGAGCGAAAACAGACGCGTTTGTACGAAAATCTCAAATCATTGTCATTTGACTGGCGCTTGCATTGGCTTTACGTGAAGCATGTCTGTGTGCCTGCGTTTTCGCTCATTGTATGGGGCTGACCTTCTGCATCTATCTATTCTGTGTTTTCAGGTTTCTTTCAAAGGCGAAGTCGGGGCAGTTTCTTTTGTATCCAATCCGGTTAATGATCGCTGTGAAGAAATAGGAATATTGCTTTGTACAGGTCGCTGGTGTGATTGGTTTGATCTCTTTGAGTTGGAGTTGAAAGATTTTATTACTATTTGTGATAAATTATTATTTTGATTGAGTCGTCAGAAATAGCTTACGAGTTTTTTCCTTCTAGGTAAGTTATTGTTGTACTTACATTAAAAACGTTTCTCAGAGAAGTTTTTTATAATTTTCAAAATGACTAGATGCTAAGTGTTTCTTCGTCTCGTGGTCGCAAGCGTAAATGTTGAGCGAGGAGTCCTGAGTTCGATTCCCAGGATGGGCAAAGTGTTATCCTTTAGGAATTTCTTAGTAACAGCCCGGAGTTTGGAAGTTGGCGGTTGTTCCTCGGTAAGAATGTTAAGGCGATTAACACACTGCCACGCACCACGCAGCGTAGCGCGTGAATGCGTGTTTTAACGTTTGTATAGAAAACACGCACAGTCCAACACACAGAAAATGCAACCACGCGCGTTCATTCAGATTACGCGCATACAATGATACAGTGTGATAATCGCCTAGCGGTAGGTCCTGCGCCTGATTTCTCTCCAGTCGTGTCAGATTGTGTGGCGTTCCATCGGACTATGGGAGTCAGGGAAGAGAGAGTGCACCTGTCTCTGCGCACACACTTGTGCACTATAATATCAGACTCCATTGAGATTGGCTGCCATGGCCAAGTTACGGTCTGGAGAACTATTAATATTGTTATTTCATTGTGGTACCTACCACCTTTTGCCCGCGACTCCGCCCGCGTGGATGTCGATTATCGCGTAAAAAAGTAGTCTGTGTTATTCTCCATATCACTCTGCCTTATTTCATGACAATCGGTTCAGCGATTTATGCGCGAAAGCGTAACAGACAGACAAACAGACATAATACGGCACGGTTGGCGCAGTGGTTAAGCGATTGACTGCTGCGCTGCGTGTCGCGGGTTCGATTCCCGCACCTGGCTGTTTGTGTATGTGAGTTTAAATGTTTGTAAACGCACCCACAATACAGGAGAAATTCCTAGTATGGGGCAACGTTTAAAAAAAAAACATAATAATAATTACTTTCACATATATAATATTAGTATGGATAAGTATGGATTTCTATCATTACGTATTAATTATGTTTGTAATGTTATTATTTTGCGTTTTTAGCTACTATGTCAAGCTATTTCAAAACTATTTTTATTAACAGATCTCTGACTGAAAGCAAAATTATAGTCTTTAAAAATCCCTCCATTTTTCAACCTAAATCCCTAGCTGCCACAAGACGAAAATTAAAACTTCGAAGTGAAGCCGAGTCGTCCTCAGTACAGGAGTCGCGTTTGACGATAGTTACTTGATTGCGTTCTCTTCTTCTCAAAAGTTTATAACACGTAGGTTCGTGGCGTCTTTGACATCTGTCGCCTGAATAAATGATTAGAGTTTCAGTTCAAATTCTGACTTTAGACTCGTGTATCATTTGTAAATCATGTTTGTTAGAATAGCTCGTGGTTAAGAAATAACAGTCGCATAGGTCGATACATCTGATTAAGCTACGCTTGCCAGGGTTGGTCCGTGGATGGGTGACGGTTTTTACATACTAAAACTCCTCCGTGCCTCGGAAAGCACGTTAAGCCTTTAGTCCTGCCATTATTTTTTATTTTACGATGGGTTTGCTCTTGACTCTAGTCTAGGTCAGAGGTGACAGAGACAAAGTCGAGGATAGAATGATCTTACCCAGAAGAAGCCTGTTCACTCTCACTTTGAATTCATTAGGCTTATATGAGTTCTGAAACATAGACGTAGGCAGAGAGTTCCACTCCTTTGCTGTGCGCATTATAAAAGACGTTTGAAAACGCTTAGTGCGAGTTGGTGGAATATCAACTAGGTAGGGGTGGTAACTTGTAGTGCGTCTAGATGTCCGATGGTAGAAGAGGGCCGGTGGAATGAGGTCGTGGAGTTCATGGGCACACTCGCCGAAGTACAATCTGCCAGTCTATTCTGTAAAAATCTCACCGTGAAAACTCAGGTGAAGTGAGCATCAATACAAAGTGTTAATCCCTAGCATCAATGGAATGACAGCACTTCACCTGTGTTATCACGGTGAGTTTTTTACAGAATAGCAGTTATGTGCATACAGTTGTTATCATTTATGGATCTTTGACAGTCGTTACGGGTCGTCAGAAGGCCGAAAGTCTGACAACCAATTACTGGGTTATGGAGGTCAGATAGTCAGTCACTTCATGTAAAATACTGGTACCTATTCAGCTGCATCTGGTTAGATTGGAAGCAGACCCCAACATAGTTGTGAAGAGGCTAGGCAGATTTATTAGTTGTTAGAATGGCAAAAGTATTTTGTTTGGAAAATATTTTTAGAAATAATGTCGTAATGGTTTAACGCCAATGTTCTCGAGGCGGTTGAGAGAGTTGTCAGTTACTTGTATTATAAGTCTTTTAATTAAACGTGAAAGCTATTCTATTAGCTGAACATGAATCCAGATTATGAAAGAAAAACAACCAAAATCATTAAGGCGTTCTTCCTCTCTCCTACTTATTTAAAATTTTGCTGTGCCGGACAGGGTCCATAATTGTTTGTATTTATTAATACTGACCATCTGTTTGTGTATACATTATGGATTGCAATAAAGATGAATAGAATAGAATTGACTTAAAGAGATGATGAAAGAAACCCCAAAGGTTTTTTTTTTTTTTTTTCTGTATTAATTTAGTTGTAGAGGATATTTAGGAGTTTTCTTTCTTAAAAATCATTCAAAAGGATGCCAAATGAACTGAACTAGGTTACGAAGTTTCCTGACCATCCAAAGCTGCAACATTTGAAACAGAAGTGTTTTAATCAAGAATTTTGGGATGAAAATTAGTTCGCAAGCAACGTGCATACCAGTTGAGTTGCAATAGGAATAACTAAGAGTCTCCAATCAGATGCGGTTAGCCGCGGCTCAAGAATGCAGATCACTTGAGTTTAAGCAAATGTAGTCTAATCTTAAATTAACATCCGAATGCACTACGTATTGTTCTTGTGCGAGGGAGGAATGTAATGGTTTAGTTCCATCTCTTCCCCTTCCCAGCACGAAGCAACAAAATTCGATCTAAATAAAAACGGCCACATTCCTCTAGATCGTATTTTGTTGCTTCGTGTCTCAATATGAAACTTTATAAAAGGTATTAGAAAATTCTAGACACACTTACCGATATAGTTGATTGAGCTGTTTTTCATAATTCCTTCTCAGTCACGAGATAATATGTTTTTAAAGGAATGGCGCTAGTAGACCGGTAACAACGCTCTTAATTAAGGCGAGGTTCTTCAAGTTAACCTCTAGGAAATGTAATTTTAATGTCATTTTATTTAGAAACGGTAATGATTAAACACATGAAAAAAATATATGTTGCTTTTGAGACTTTTCTGTAGGTACGTCGGGTACTCGGTCGGTAAGTTCGCTCGATAGAAAAAAATCCAAACTTACCCTTATTTTGTAGATTAAACTCATTTTATTTCAATATTATACCACATTATGTATTGAAAATTACACCAAAATAAACGTCTATGATGATGTAATGTCTGTTGCCAAGCTGGGCGCGAGTAAATTGTGCCGTGAATTTCGTTAATTTTGGGAGGAAAATTATAAGGTTTTACGATATTAACATTGTTAAACCCGACGGAAATTACATCATCATAGACGTTTATTTTGATGTAGTTTTTTCCTCTAGAACAAAAATGCACGCTCGAAGAACCTCGCCTTAACAATAAGTTGTAGGTTACATTACGACGTTCAAGCCATCCAAGAAACTGAACACCATAGTTCCATTTATAAAATATAGCAAGCACCCATGTTCCCAAGTCTAAATAAAATACAAAACAGTTCAAGCCAAACTTATGTGTCTAATATAAAAAAGCTAAACTTATGTATCTAATATACATATAATTCCTTAGACCTTTTTTAAATGTTGGTATGCTTGTACACTCTCTGAATTTTTTAGGTAATTTATTGTATAGTCGAACCCCCTCATGATGTATAGATTTCCTGCCGTACGTAAAATATACTGCCCCACTAGCGGTGCCCTAGATTCACCTAGTACGAGTAAAAGAAATACTCACCTTTGCTCCTGTCAGTGACACATTAAGGACATTGCTTATGAAGTTTTTGCGACGACGCCTCCTGAAAGAAACTGGGATATATGAAGGCGTCGGGAGCAGTACTCGACTAAAGTTTTAGTTAATGATAAGGCAGTACTTGTGAAGTGTGTGTGAAATGATGGGAGGACTATACTTACGTGTGTGCGATAAATGACTTAAAGAATTACGGTGAGTCGATGTGAGGTGTTGTTCTCGTATTATATTGTGTCATTATAGGACTGCATGGCAGCACTTGCGAAGCATGAGTGAAATGTTTGGGGGACTGGAGACACGTGTGCACGATAAATTACTTGAAGATTGTATGTAGGTGTGAAGAAGTGAGGCGTTATGCCCGAATATAATATATAATATAGACGAATTGAAAACCTTTTCCTTTTTTGAAGTCGGTAAAAATCATTTTTATAGTCAGAGTACATCAGCTCATGACAATTCCAATAAGATCAAACACTAGGCTAGGCTAGGATACATTGTTTTAATATGAAGTTCCGGTGCCTACCTTGCGGCTTCGTCACTGGATCAGTTTGATGGTACTACATATTTTGAACAGAACCATTTATTCAAATTTGCTTCGTCATAGTCGCTTAACTACGTATGGACTGCTTAGGTCTGAAATAAAGATATTTTATTTTATTTTATTTTATTTTTTTAACTATCTTAATCGAGATATCTTATCGCCACCCGTGAAACACAGTTTTTTATTATGTCATTTTAGGATTGCATTTACGGCAATAACATAAAAATTCGGAACACGAAAACAAATTTTAAAAATCGGCCAAGTGCGTGTCGGACCACGCACAATGAAGGGTTCCGTACTTGGAAAGAATTTATCCTAAGAACAAACTTAACATTGTAGTTGGTAAACATAATCTCCCATACATTTCAACTGCAAATGTGAGTTTGTACGCACAATATCGAGAGATTTACCATGTTATTTTGACACCATAGACTTCTTATAGATTTTCCTGGAATCTTTAAGTATAGAACTATTTTTTGTGTTTTTTTTTTTTTCAAAATTTTAGGTTCTGTAGTTTCGGAGAATGGTAAATTTTCGTCTATTTTCACTTATAACTTTAAAAAAATGTGTTTAAAAATTATAAAAAAATATATTTGAGGCCCTCACAGTAAGCCCTTTTACATGATATGTCACACGGTACATTATGCAGAACTTTTTTTTTTAATTTTCTTGTTTGCCCCCCAAAACTGACCCCAATATTCTAAATTCATTTATTTACGGTTCACATCCGTGTTTGGTCACTCAAATTGATAGGAGTATGTATACCAAATTTCAACTTAATCGGTTCTATACATTCGAATCAAATTGCCTGTGAATGAGGGACTGACAGACAGACAGCCAGACAGACAGACAGACACACGAGTGATCCTATAAGGGTTCCGTTTTTTTCCTTTTGAGGTACGGAACCCTAAAATGTATTACATAGTGCATTTACATAATTATATGTCGCAGACAGATTGTAATTCGTCATTATTTATATACCTACCAATACGGTTCCGTCTGTTTAAAAACGCTCGCAGTCATGAAATATGTTAATTTTTTATAATTTCTACATCCAGGCATCTCGACCAAATGGTTAACTGTGAACTGTGTTATCAGCGCGCGAGCCGAGCAAGCGAAGCTAACGGCACTGCGGTAGCAGCCGCCGAGCGCCTTAAGAAATAGATTCACATTTTTCCTTCAGCATATTTCATAACTGCGAGTGTTTTTAAACGGACGACGCCGTTTGTAAAAAGCGGAGTCATACAAATTACCTGCGACAGATACATGATTCGGAGATCACCTTTTAAGCAAGGATTGCTTGTGTTAGGAGACCTTTATGTATGTGGTCACGATCATAAAACCTTACACTTATAACAATCAATCAATCTTATATCAATCACTAATCAAGTTAATTATCTTTTTGTATGCACGTGTTTCTGTGACAAATAAACCTATTTTTCTTTCTTTCTTTCTTTTTTTCTTATACCAAATTCAAAAGTGATTTTCTCATGGAATAACTATTGCAACTTTCAGAAAATACCTGTTTCTCAATAGTATGGTTTTGACAAAACTGTGTTCGTAATACCCTAAAAATATGAGAAAATCATTTTCGAAACTTGCGTAAGTTTAGGTCAATTAATTTTCATGACTGGTACTGATGCTATTTCGTCTTTTTATTTCGTCTGTAATATAGGTTCCTCTGCTCTAAGATTAGCTTAAAGCACTAACTTCATGATCATACAACATCCAAACATACATTACAACAACTCAGCCTATCGCAGTCCACTGCTGGACATAGGCCTCTCCCAGACTGCGCCACAACACTCTGTCCTCTACCTTCGGCATCTAGTCTGTCCCAGATACCTTTTTGAGGTCGTCGATCCATCTAGCTGGGGGCGACCCACACTACGCTTGCCGATACGCGGTCTCCACTCCAGGACTCGTCTACTCCACTGACCTTCGGTCCTTCGACAAACATGGCCAGCCCACTACCACTTCAGCTTGCTTACTCTGCAAGCTATGTCGGTAACTTCAATTCTCTTCCAGATAATTTCATTGCTGATTTTATCCTTCAAAGAAACTCCGAGCATAGCCCGCTCAATAGCGTGCTGAGCGACCTTCATTTTGTAGACCAGTCTGTCAGTGTCCACGTTACGTACTTTGTATCAATCTTGTACAACATGCGTCTGTATGTTTAGCATTCGTACCACAGCAAACAGGACGCTAACCTCACTTAATTCTCACAATACAGATGAACCATGTCCCAGTGTGTCCTATTTGTACAGGACAAATATTTAAAGGCCTCAAGACATTTGTTCCGAGTCTGAATGTTTGGATGTTTGTGCACGTGGTTTGGATGTACTTATGTAGTGGTTAAGCCGACGGGAATCCTTGCACGCTGTTTGAGTATTTTATTTTCTGCCCCTGAGGCTGAATATTCG